>CM072820.1:48033492-48659071 GCA_036937905.1 Salvia rosmarinus
GAGGACGATCTATGGAGAATGCTTAAAATCACCCAATACTCTCACAATGCTCTCGAAAATTTCTCTCAATCACTATGAGATTACGAAAATTTGTGTAGGATTAATGAGCATTAACCTAGACTTTATCTCTTACCTTATATTCATAATGCATTACCATAATCCCAAGGAAATGATTTATGCATATCCCATAAATATAATAATATCCTTATAGGATAAAGAGAATAAAATCTTGCCTTTGGGAGCATCTGACGATTTTACTAAGCAGGGGCTGGATGGGCCACCGGGATCAAATCAGGAATAAGATGGGTCTCAAATAAATTAATTATCTTATGTTCACCCGAACATAAATTAATTTATAAACATTTATTCATGCCACTAGAGAATAAACTTGACTTACCCTTTATTAACGAAGGTGAGTCGGGCTTGCACTTAGACATTCTGAATCCCGTATTTAAGATATCGAGCGTCCATTAATTATTTATAGAATCATTGCTTAAAATAATTAATATCTTTAATTCTTAAGTAGTATCACTCAACCTTATTATTGTACTTGAGCTAACTCGACTGCGGGGTTTAGTCTGATAAACCTTTGAGCTCTAAGGGGCGTCATCATCCTAGCGGATACGGTGACTCGTCTGAGATAACTAGCATGACATACAAGCACGCCACCACCCAGATCGGAGAATATTGGGTTAGAACATATAACCTCACCCATAACAAGTCAAGTGATGGTCCGACCTACATCTAATACCTTATCGAGATTTAGATCATCGAAGTCACGAGATCTGGTTCTCCGCGGTCGGATAGAAGAACCCGTCTCACGTGATCCATCAATACGTCGAGACGCATCAGACAACAAACTAAGTCAGTCACTTCTTATCTATCTGCGGCTATCGACAACTCGTCCTCAAGTTGTCTCGGTGTGAAACTTTTATATCTCATTAAGCTTGACCAATCATACAGACCGTGATCTTCTACACATTGTATGATCTAACTTATATAGATATAGGGGACACAGATATATGCGATCAAGTATTCGATTCGGATAGGAGATTGTAATAGTGGTAGGAAAAATTGTATACAAGCTCAACCAAAGCGCTTTCGATACAAATCACAATCTCCACTTATACTAAAGCAAACTTTTAGTATACAATGTGCTCTCTACTAGCTATTACAAACAACCATCACTTTCTTCTCCACATATACAAGTTTCCTTTCTAAGTGGGTGCCATCAGCGTAATCGAGTCCTCTAACGTGTCCATCGTAGACTTTTGGAGCGGCTCTTCGTGAATGGATCAGCTAGATTTTCCGTCGTGTCAATCTTTTCAATCAGCACGTCCTCGTCTAACGATTTTTCGTATGACATGGTACTTCTCTATGTGTTTGGTCACCTTGTGGGTCCGTGGTTCCTTCGAGTTTGCCATCGCACGAGTTATCACAGAACTATGATACTCTTGGGCAAACCAGTACCACCCTAGATCCAGAGGTAGTTCTTGAACCATCTGACCTCCTTAGAAGCCTCAGCGCGGCTACATATTCGGCTTCCATGGTAGAGTCCGCAGCATGCTTGCTTGCACTCCATGAGGATCGGCTCCACCTCCCAAGGTAAACACATGCGAGGGTTGACTTTTTCATCACGGTCGACTTGGAACCAGTCAGTATAACCCAAGGCATTAGACTATCGCATGGTAAACTGTAATCTCGAGTCCTTTCGTGTGCTTGAGTATATGCTTCTGCGATCATGAGCTTGTCGAGGTTAGGCGATATCTAGCTACTATGCTCCCGCAGCGGATATCGGGCCCGTGCATAGCATTGCGTACATGAGACTTCCTCGCGAGCGTAAGAACTTGTCTCATTCCTCTATCTCCTTGCGATCATGGGTGATTGCGTCTTAGATAAAGGACGCATACGAAAGGTAGCAATCCTTTCTTGGCGGTGCATACTAAAGCGAGTAATCACGGTATCGATGTAAGACTCACGAGATAAGCTCAACATTTTCTTCTTGCGATCTCTGACCTTGATCCCAAGATAGCGCATCTCCTAAGTCTTTCATTGAAGCTGATCGGATAACCAACTCTTTACGTCGATATGACTTCACGTTGTTGCCAACTAGAAGA
This sequence comes from Salvia rosmarinus, assembly GCA_036937905.1. Taxonomy (NCBI): domain Eukaryota; kingdom Viridiplantae; phylum Streptophyta; class Magnoliopsida; order Lamiales; family Lamiaceae; genus Salvia; species Salvia rosmarinus. Next base: position 48,035,610 of record CM072820.1, read on the forward strand.
ATGTCATCTACATAAAGTGCGAAATACCACATCACCGTTAACATCTAACGACACACAACTCGCTGAGCAGCTGGTCAAATCCAGGACTTTACCACCTGCAGCGTAAGTTCCATGATCGGAGGCTGCTAAGTCCATAAGACCTTAAGCTTCCATACTAGATTCTTCACCTTTACCACATAACCTTGGGTTGTTGCATATAGATGTCTCTACCTTCCTCAGGTAACCGTTAGAAAAGCGGTTTTAACATCCGTTGCCAAACCTCTAGGTTCAGTAACATGCGGAAGAATTACGATGGACTTGAGCATTGCACGAGTAAAGGTCTCTGAAATCGATGCCCTCAATGAGTGTACCTTCGCCCAAGCACGGCTTAAAGCGAAACCTCTCCATCGGAATCTCTTCTGTATATCCACTTCTACCTGGCTCCTGCCATCCGGTAGAGGTGTCTTTCATATACATCCATGCGTTATGGACTCATTTCTAAGTCCATGGCGGTATGCCGTATCTTGCATCAATATCTTGTATCGCCTCCGTATGTCCATGGGTGATTATTGCTGTTCGTTTCACAGGACTAAATCGAAGATTCCCACGATAAATCGCTCGGGTTGACGAACAACCTCCCACTCTGACAGGCGCAGCAATGAGCAGCGGTGGGTGCGGTAAGTGGTTCTAACTGCACAACTTGTTGTGTAGGTACCACTATGCGGTCGGTATCTCCGGTGGAATTCACCACTTCATTTCTTGAAGTATCGGTGTCGATCCCTCCACTGACTCGACATCTCGACTTTGGCCTGTCGGTGGTGGAATACGATCCTCTTCTAATTCTTGAAGAATGATTTCAACTTTGGATTTATGATTTTTCATGTAGTCTCTTCTAAGAATCGAGCATTAGTCTAATAATGACCTTTGATCCTTGGGACTATAGAATAAACCACCTTTTGTTCTCTAGGATAGCATAAAACACTTGCGTCGGATCTAGCCTCCAACTGTCGCCTTCTTGTTCGGCACGTGCGGTGCCCATATCCTTATGTGGCTTAAAGCTAGGTCCCAAACCCAACTCGAGGGTCTTTTCGATGACTTGGAAGGTACTAGATTTGAGAGTATCGTTCGGCTACCCGTAACGAAATAAGCGATCTTGCGATAGCTCATCATTGATCTAACCATTTCGAAAAGAGTATATTCTTCGCTCACGACACACCATTTTTTGTGGTGTGCCGGTGAAGTCTTGTGGGATGTAATCCCGCACTTACTAGATAGTCCATAAACTCGTTCTTGAGGTATTCGCCACGCGATCGAGCGTATGACTTGATACTTTACCACCGTCTCCACCTCGCCGAACTCTTTGAATTTCTCAAAACATTCGACTGCGGTAAGCGGTATATGTATCCGTACCGAGTGTCCAGTCGAAAGTGACAAAATACTGTACCTCCACGAGCTTATGTGGACATTGGTCCACAGTCGAATGGACTAGCTCTAACATTTCTTTGGCTCTATAACCGCCGCTTTAGGGTCAGTCACATCTTACCTTCTATAGGATTCGCAGGGGAGCAGAGAACGTGAGATTACCTAACGCTCCATTCTTAGCGGTCTTTGGATCCTATTTAGATTGATGTGACCTAATCTAAGATGCCGGAGAAAAGTAGTGTCATCTTCTGTAAGAAAACTTTCTCTTTTAGGGTTTGATGAAGATGCAACATAGTTATAGGTATTATGTTTTGCGAAATAGTATAAATCGAATTATATAAAGTGCACCTGATAACCGTCATTTCTTATGATAGAAACACCACTATCAAAAATAACGGAATATCCATGAGTAAATAATTTGAAGCAGAAACAAGGTTCTGAAAATCGGCACATATAAAGCGTCTTTCAAAACTAAAGCGTTGTTCCAAAACACGAAACATCTCCAACGCACGCCTCGACTTTCGCGTTGCCCATGGAATCGTTATCTCGCCATCAACAGCGCTCCTTGTCGCGGAACCCCGCAGGTGTAACAAGCGATTAGTAGCGTATCTACTACGAATGGGTAGAACAAGTCGCTAAACATGTTTCCGTTACTAAAGCAACGCACTGAGCCTGAGCATAGGGCACATGGCCTCATGCCGTCATCATAGCGAAGCACCTGCCTCCCTGGCTTCTTGAGCCTCCGTGTGCAACCACGTTCTTGTTCCCATTACTCCCGCTTTGCCTGCTCTTCCACCTGGTATTTTTCTTTTCCATTTTGCACGAAAATTTTGGGCCTTAGATGTGCTAGCAAGAGCATGTGCCCTTTTCCATAACTCCTTCATGCAACGAGATCATTAAGCAACTAACTAAGTGTAAACTCGGTCTTGCTCATGATCGCATTCAGCAGTTCTCAAAAGACTTGGGCGGTGTATTGAGGATGATATCGACCTTGGCCAATACCTCCTCCCACGATCAAGACTATCCGTGAGATGAGTCTGTGGAGACATGTTCATGGACCGAACTTCCTTCTTCCGTCTTACAGCAAGATTTCTCTCGTGTGGAGCGGATTGTCGAATCCATTGCCCGAACTTACTCTCGAGACTTGACCAAATATCGGCGCGTCTACCATCGACGATGTCTGCGTGCAACCTTGGACATAAGTCATCATATAGCATTTAGCCGTATTGTTTGACTTATTCAAAGTGCCTTGACTCTCGTCGTTAGTCGATCGTCGATAAGGCATCGGGTTTAGGAGTAGTGAGAACAAACATGTGTTCTTTGATAAGAACATATTCCATGTTTCGTTCCACTCGATAAAATTTGGACGGATAACGGATTTTGGCATATTGATAATCGGATAAGAGACATATACGAAATGATAATGAAAAACACATAAGCATACGATCGACATAATTACGTAATAATATTGTAACCTTTTGATAAAACAATATAATGAAACTCCAATCGCCGGAATCCCACATCAGTCACGCGTGTGGGCGTTTACACATGAACCCTCGACTAAAATATACCTTTTAGTGGTTTAATTTCAATCCATGTCGACTTATCCTTGACAAATGAAATTACGATTGGACTTACTGACCACGTCACTATCGCGAAGGGACTTGGCGGAAGTTGTACTCGGTGATGTCTAAGCAATGACCACATTTTAACATGAAAATGAATTCTTAGAATTGGCATACCTCAGGACCGTACGCTCACTCAAATTCTTTTGTTATCTTATTTTATATCTATCTCAGAGAACTTATGAAAATCGCACATCAAGCCACGGGTGGGCGTTTACATGAAACTCCCACTTCTCAATAGATTAAAAATTTATTTAGAAATCTCATCTAACAAACTTATGATAAGGCAAGGCAAACCCGCGGTGGCGTTTACTCACGAGCGTCTCGCTTTGTTTAGAGATCAAAGGTGGAGGTCTTGACATTTTAATTTGAAAATTAATTTTCGTCACTTGCTAGTCTTTTTATTCAAAAGGTTTGTCCATGCAGATCACGTAAACTAGCATGCTTTTCTATAGAACTCACATGTAAAACATGCTGTAAATTCTAAAATATGCTTGATAACGCGATAAACCTAGCATGCTTACTATGCGCGTCGATTCTGAAAACACATAATGGTTTGTCTCGTAATTTAAACATACATCGATACTCTTGCATAATTTAAACATCACGACATAGCAATGAGCGATAAAATAAAATAAAAGCTATTGGCCATTCGTGAACGCGCTTGACCTAATCTATTACATAGAATTGCACAAGTCAATTAAACTTAACGGGCCTCGACGTGCAACGGACCGGACGTCAAAAGCGGATTTGGGCGGATCGGGCCTAAAATGAATCTGGGGAAAAGCAGTGCAGGCGGGTTTGGGCGGGTTGCCATAAATGGCGGGTAGCAGCATGCCCTGCGCGCCAGCCGCCGCTTCTTCGTGGCGCTCGGCGTTTCGCCTGGCGGTTCACTCGCCGGTCGCTGGGCAGCCGCGACCCGCCGAGTTCCGCCGCCCAGCCGAAGCGTCGTCGAGCGCGCCGCCGAGGCCGCTGGGCATCCGGAATTCCATCGCCCGCCGCCGAGCGCCGCCGAGACCTCGGCCTCGCCAGGCCATCGCCGAGCGCCTGGCGCGAAGCTGCGCAGCCGCGCCGGTGGCCCCCTATGCGCGTCGCGATCGCCGCCAGGCGCGCGCGCTGGCTCGAGGTTTCCCGCGACGATTACGCTGAGCCGCCGGGCGGTGTAGCGCCGAGGTTTCGCCGCGATACGCGCGTTGCTCGCGCCTGGCCGCCTATGCGCACCCGGCCACGCTGTCGGCGTGGGCTGCCGCGGCCGCGAGCTGCTTCGCCGCCCGCTAGCCGCGATCGCGCCGCGACCGTGATGCTCGCTCGTGAGAAACCGCCGCAGACACCGCGATACTATTTTTCCCATCGTCGTCTTTCGTGTTGCGTTCTTCTTTCGGATAAGATTCTGAAATAAATCTAATCTAACCACGGATTTTCTCGTGTGAAAACAAAACCGACAAAACAAAAGCGAGCCACGATGAGCAGAACTGCATTGATCAAGCAGCGTAATAATCAACGAATTAATCCAGCGAGCGATACGATCGGGCTCGATACCAGTGTTAGGATGATATATTCAGCCTACGAGGATCTATATGGATATTTAATTACATCATTAATTATAAACCTAGCGTGCGTCATATAATTAATTGCAACACGTAGGGTTTCACGTGTTTACCTTGATCTGTCGGGTCGATCGACGGGATGAGCGGATCAAGCGATCGAGACTCGCTTGACCTACGGACGTATCCGGTTGCCCAATCTCGCCGAGTGAGGACGATCTATGGAGAATGCTGAATACCATATCTCACAATGCTCTCGAAAATTCTCTCTCAATCACTATGAGATTACGAAATTTGTGTGGATTAATGATCATTAACCTAGACTTTATCTCTTACCTTATATTCATAATGCGTTACCATAATCCCAAGGAAGGATTTATGCATATCCGTAAATATAATAATATCTATAGGATAAAGAGAATAAAATCTTGCCTTTGGGAGCATACAGGGCTGCCATTTTACTAAGCCGAGGCCGGACGAGCACAGGATCAATTAGAGGAATAAAGATGGGCCTCAAATAAATTAATTATCTTATGTTCATCGAACATAAATTAATTTATAAACATTTATTCATGCACTAGAGAATAAATCGATTACCCTTTATTACGAAGGTGTCAAGACTTGCACTTAGACATTCTGAATCCCGTATTTAAGATATCGAGCGTCCATTAATTATTTATAATGCATTGCTTAAAATAATTAATATCTTTAATTCCTTAAGTAGTACCACTCACCTTATTATTGTCTGAGCTAACTCGACTGCAGGTTTAGTACAATAAACCTTTGAGCTCCTTAGGGACGCTCATCATCCTAGCGGATCTGATGACTGCAGATAACTAGCATGACATACAGACCGCCACCCGATCGGAGAATATTGGGTTAGAATATTAACCTACCTAACAGTCAAAGTGATGGTCGCAACTCATACTCATCTAATACCTTATCGAGATTTAGATCATCGTAAGTCACCGAGATCTAGGTTCTCGCGGTCGGATAGAAGAACCCGTCTCCGTGATCCATCATACGTCGAGCGACGATAGCAACAACCTAAGTCAGTCACTCTATCTTATCTGCACTCTATACCAACTCGTCCTCAAGTTGTCTCGGTGATACTTTTTATATCTCATTAAGCTTGACCATCATACGAGACTCGGATCTTCACACACTGTATGATCTAACTTATATATGAGATAAGGGGACACGGATATATGCAATTCGAGATATGAGATTGTAATAGTGGTAACGAAACATTGTACAAGTTCAACAAGCGCTTTCATTATACAAATCAAGTGGATCCGCAGTCAGCTCTACCTACCGCTGCGAGTTGGGGCCCAAACCAACCGCGAAGGACAACATCCGGAAAGGAGCGTGATCGCCGGGTCGGTCCTTTCATCAAAATGAGTTCGATCGACGAACTCCCCACTCTCGGACGTTCGAGCGTGTATGGGAAGATAGTCACCCGTTCTCAAGCGAAATACTCGACCTCACTCCGAAAAATACGGGCGAGCATCGCCCTATGATGGACTAAGGGACCGCAGAACTTCATCTTCGCAGTATAACATGATCAACCACGCCTCGGCACAATTCATATGTGCAAGCTATTCCGGAGTTACTGCGACGCCATCCGGTGGTTGACGATACCTCCGAGCATCGGTTCCTACCGCGATCGATGAAGGCCTTCCTGAAGGTTCTTCCGAGGCCGAATCAACGACGCGTCGACATCTCCTCACCTCGAGGCAGACGAACGAGTCCATCGGTGACTTTATGGCGGCGGTTCGATAAGGAGGCACGAAGGTCGCGAGCGTGAATGATCTCTCATCATCTCGACCTTCCAAAGCATCTTGTCGGGGCCCTATCAAAGAAATCATCAATCGAACCCCGTCGCGACGGCCGTGGCGGATAGCGACGGGTTCGCCAAAGCGACGGGCGAGAAGCAGCAGGAGGAAACCTCGATAAAGGAAGAGACGAGGAGAGACCGAAGCAAAGCCGACTGAAGTGCCTTGGAAAGAATCGCTCCCATAGAGTCGGCTCACATGGAATACCTCCGACCTCAATATACTCCTTGAGAAGCAGGGTGAGATCTCGAACCCACATGAATATGTTCAGAAGCCTCACAACAGCGGGGAGGTCAAAAGCCGGACCAGGACAAATCTGCTCTTTCCATGAGGATTACAGACGACGATGGAGTGAGACCTCATGGAGACATCGAGATGTTGGTCAGACGGAGTCCGAAAAAGTATAAAAGGTAAGACCGACGAGTGGCGTCGAAGCCCCTACGAGGTCGGGAAGGCGGAGAGAGGGAAATGACTCATAAGAAAACGGGCGACACACGAAGATGGAGACACAAACCCCAATATGACGGGTCGTCTCCACCATCACTGGCCCCGTGAGTTCAAAGTCCTCCCTCAGCTGAGCGAAGCCCCCACACTCGAACCTATCAACAAGAGGTTCTGGCGACGAGGCGATCACTTTCTCCGGGACCAGCCCGACTGTGAAGTCCCCACCGACGCTGCTGATCCAGCGGGTCGCAAACAAATTGGTAGCGCATATACATCGAGCAGGCGTCGGTGAGCATCCTATTCAAGGAATGCTTTGACAGTTAGGAGTAGAGGAGGCCGCACAGCGCCTTACCACTCCAAGCTGCGGGAAGAGAGCGCCTGCACGGAGTGATCGACCACTCCGCAGGGGGGCAACGAGCTCTACTAAAGTGTATGCCGTGGTCGCTGCGCCACCGTAAACATCATCCGGGCGAGTGCAGCAAATGCGTAGCGGCGTGCTCAACCTACCACCGACAATGAAAATCCCTACAAAGGAGGGTAGCCGTGATCCGGGACAAGAAGCTAAGGAATGCATGCGCTCGAAGATGCAGCACTTCGGTCCACCGCAGTATAACAACTAAAGAAACCCGAGAGTTGGTGTAGGAAAATCGATTTAACCTCTCCAGGATCTATCTGGATGTTTAATTCACCATACATTGATTCTATTCCTATCATGCACTATATAATTAATGCAACACGGGGGTTTTCTGTGTACTGAACTGCGAGTGGATCGGATCGAGACTCGTGCTTTGATCTCTGACTGTATCCTGCCCAATCTCCAATATCGAGTGAGGATAATCTATGAGAATGCTTTAAAATCACCCTAACCTCTCTATAATTTTGAAAATTATCTCCTAATTCACACTAGAATTCTCGAAAATTATGGATAGGATAATTGAGGATTAGCTTTGATTTTATCTCTTACCTTATATTTATAATGCATTACCATAATCCCATAGAAATGATTCATGCATATCCATAAATACAATAATATCCTTATAGGATAAAGAGAATCAAATCCTTATCCGAGAGATAAGGCTCGATTTTCACTAACAGGGACTGGATGGGCCACAGGATCAAATGCAAGGAAAAGAGAGCCTCAATTAAATTAATTATCTTATGTTCACCTGAACATAAATTAATTTATAAACATTCATTCATGCCACTAGAGAATAAATGATTTACCCTTTATTACCGAAGTTGAGTCGGCTTGCACTTAGACATTACGAATCCCGTGATTTAAGATATCGCACGCCATTAATTATTTAACGACGCTTAAAATAATTAATATCTTTAATTCATAAATAGTACCACTCACCTTATTATTGTACTTGAGCTAACTCAACTGCGGGTTTAGTACAATAAACCTTTGAGCTCCTTAAGGGAGCGTCATCATCCTAAGCGGATACGGACTGACTGATAACTAGACGACATACAAACCTTGCCACCACCCAGATCGGAGAATATTGGGTTAGAACATATAACCTCACCCATAACAAGTCGTGATGCAGTGATCTCATACTCACCTAATACCTTATCAAGGTTTAGATCATCGTAAGTCATCGAGATCTAGGTTCTTCACGACGGTCAATAGAAGAACTCATCCACCGTGATCCATCAATCGTGAGACATACCAGCAAGACAAGCAACCAAGTCGAGTCACTTATCTATCACTCTATCAACTCGTCCTTCATACGTGATTCTTTTATATCTCATTACGACCAATCATGGCTTTGTGATCTTCTACACCTTGTATGATCTAACTATATATATATATCATCATATAAGAATATATGGATTGAAGAACCAATCATACAGATACTGTTGCATGATCTCAATACACAATCCGGAAGCTCCAGAATCGGTTGATATCGAAAAGTTGGTTCATTTGATACCCATGAAAAACGATCATCAACCTAAGGGAGTTGGAGGCTTTGCTTGGTCACCCCGAATGACGGTCTCACCATCATCACCCACCGTCTCGACATTGACCCAGTGTGAAACCGGTTCGCAAAGCAACGAATTTTGCTAACGGAATCAAGTCATCCATGGCGGTGAACCATTATTAAAGCTCGCATATTGTTGAAGTCAGTATCCGACCGGATAGCCAACCGGTGATGGTGAAGAAAGGAGGAGGATGGTGAATGTGCATCGACTACACCGATCTCGATAAACATTGCCTCAAAGATTGTTACCCGCTTCAATATCGACAAAAGGTTGGCCGTCGGTGCGAAGTTTCGCCCGTCTATCTGAGGATATCACGGTCTTGATGGACGAAGAAGCGCGGCCAAACGGCCTTCATTATGACTTCGAGTCTTCGATATAAGAAGATGCCATTCGACTCGAGAATGCAGGGCCACCTTCGAAGAATGGTGGACAAATATTTCAGACCCTATATGTGGCGGAACATGGAAGTGCACGAGGCACATCGTCTGTCAAAAGCGAAGCCGCGGTGTGGCCGACCTCAAGATTGTCCTTGCTTACTTAGAAAAGTCGACCTAAAATTAAACCCCGTAATCGTCTCGCGTCGATCGGAAAATTTCGGGTGTTGGTTTCCTGAAGGGTTAAAGCCAATCAAGGTTCAAACCATTTTGGAGATCAAGATGCAAAGACACACGACGCATTAAGTTGAAGCGTATAGCCGCCTCAGCCGCTTTTCTTTCGAAGTCGCGGATAAGCGCCTTTTCAAAATACTCAAAAAGGCTCGGAGTTCTCCCGAATGATATAACAAGTCCACCTTTGAAGATCTCAAGAACTATCTCGCCAAACTCCCACTCTTCCGTCCGAAAGAAGGAGAGGTCATTTTCCTATACCCGCGCTCGGCGAAACCATAGAGCATTTTGTACGAGAAAGGAGCGTCGACTCCCGGTATTTCATACCGAGCATTGAAAGGACCGTAAACAAGGTACCAACCTTGGAGAAGCTCGACAAGCATTAGTAATCCGTAGGAGATACTTCCATGCACATCCCTCAGTTCTCACCGATCACCCACTCTGCAGTATTGACGGCCTAAGCCTCCGGAGAATTGCGAGTGGCAATGAATGGGCGAACACGATATATCTTTTGCCCACGCTGCCATCAGTGGTCGCCCAGCGCACTCCTTGTCGGGCTAATCACGAGAAACCGGCTTCACCGAGTCCGTGACGTTACGCATAGCCGAACCAATAGATAAACCTGAGGATTGCTGGCAAGTCTACGCTGACGGGCTTCGGGAAAAGAATGTAGTCGTGTATCCAACCTTGTGGTCGAGAACGTCACCTACGTTTTCACCCTGTGATCCGATGAATGGAGTACCGAACGAGGCCAAGATCTCCTTCGCCTTCTCGGCGATCGCTCATTCGGGTCCTCCTCGCCTCAGATCCGCCAGACCGTTTACCACGACTGGAATCCTCAAGATCCGGACATGGTCCACTCACCTTGCGAGGCGGAGTCCCGAGATCAGCGCTCATACCCACCTCATTGGTGGTCAGAAGGTAAACCGGCGGCTGTAGGTCACTTCGATTGTTCGGTCCCGGCGAGTAATGCCACCACGCCGCTGTATGAAGTCTGGCCCACGCACATCTACTGGGCAGCTATCAAGGGTGTGGGCTGAGTCCTCACTCAGCGGGGTGTGTTGAGTCGACCTCACCGGTAGCCGACTGTGAATTGCTTCCACCAGTAGCGCGAGCTCGCTTTTGATCGGCCGCCCTGGGAGTACGTAGCATGCTCCCGAGCCAGGCCCACCACTGGCTATGCATCCGATGACTGGCTTGACAAGACTTGTCCCAAAGGTAGGCCGCTTAACACGGACAGAACGAGCCCGAAAGTTAGGGTCTGAGGCATGCCGTCATGCTCACCTGTGGCTATACCTTTCGTGCTCGGTGTACCTCGCTCGGGTCCCTTGAGCTCCTAAAAGTAGACGGGAGTTGTCCCTCCCCATCTCGCACTACACAAGACTCGATTCCTCTGGTCCGAGGCGCCAAGCATGTGAGAGGAATTCACCTCGCTCGGGCGATGTGTGGTCAGCAGACTGGCCGACACTCCGCTGCCAAGGGTGTTCTTCCCCGCCAGAAGTCCCGAGCCTCTCGATCTTCGGAAGCGCCTGCTGCCTCGAGACTAGAATCACCTGAGGGCGGCTCAGCACCCCGGAGTTTGTGGATCTCACTGATGGTCCGCACCGCACTCCAGCACCGCCATCACCTGCGGATCGGGCCTTCGTGCCCTCTTGAGAAACCCAGCATCCCAAGAACTTGCCGGTCTTCACCATAAATGTACATTGTTGAGCTTGAGGTCTCGAGCCGACGGAGTGGAAATAAGGACTAAGTGCCGAGGTCATCGCAGCCTCCTCCGTGATCACGATGTCGCTCGACGACCTCCGACGATCTCCCCGATGCTTTCGAAGTCGCATCCACCATCCTCCGAGTAGCCCCTGCGTCTTCAGCCGGCATCTTTCTAGACGCAGACCGCCGGGCGTGATGAATGCGGTCTTGGGCGCCCCCGGCTCATCGTGATTTGATGGTACCAGAGATCTGGAGGACGATCTATGGAGAATGCTTGAAAAATCACCCAATACTCTCACAATGCTCTCGAAAATTTCTCTCAATCACTATGAGATTACAGAAAATTTGTGTAGGATTAATGAGCATTAACCTAGACTTTATCTCTTACCTTATATTCATAATGCATTACCATAATCCCACAAGGAAATGATTTATGCATATCCCATAAATATAATAATATCCTTATAGGATAAAGAGAATAAAATCTTGCCTTTGGGAGCATCTGAGGCCGATTTTACTAAGCGAGGGGCTGGATGGGCCGACCAGGGATCAAATGCAGGAATAAGATGGGTCTCAAATAAATTAATTATCTTATGTTCACCCAGAACATAAATTAATTTATAAACATTTATTCATGCCACTAGAGAATAAATCTTGACTTACCCCTTTATTAACGAAGGTGAGTCGGGCTTGCACTTAGACATTCTGAATCCCGTATTTAAGATATCGAACGTCCATTAATTATTTATAGCAATCGATTGCTTAAAATAATTAATATCTTTAATTCCTTAAGTAGTATCACTCAACCTTATTGTACTTGAGCTAACTCGACTGCGGGGTTTAGTACAATAAACCTTTGAGCTCCTTAAGGGGCGTCATCATCCTAGCGGATACGGTGACTCGATGAGTATAACTAGCATGACATACAAGCACCGCCACCACCCAAGATGCGGAGAATATTGGGTTAGAACATATAACCCTCACCCATAACAAGTCAAAGTGATGGTCGACTCCATACTCATCTAATACCTTATCGAGATTTAGATCATCGTGAAGTCACGAGATCTAGGTTCTTCACGACGGTCGAGATAGAAGAACCCATCTCACCGTGATCCATCAATACGTCGAGAGCGTACCGGCATAGACAAGCAACTAAGTCAAGTCACTTCTTATCTATCTGCGGCTATCCGACAACTCGTCCTCAAGTTGTCTCGGTGTGAAACTTTTATATCTCATTAAAGCTTGACCAATCATACGACTTCTCGTGATCTTCTACATTGTATGATCTAACTTATATATGAGATAAGGGGACACGAGATATATGCGATCAAGTATTCATTCGGATAGGAGATTGTAATAGTGGTAGGAAAAATTGTATACAAGCTCAACCAAACGCTTTCAAGATACAAATCGAACAATCTCCCACTTATACTAAAGCAAACTTTAGTATACAATGTGTCTCTACTAGCTATTACAAACAACCATCACTTTGCTTCTCCCATATACAAAAGTTCCTTTCTAAGTGGGTGCCATCAGCGTAATCCAAGTCCTCTAACGTGTCCATCGTAGACTTTTTATGAGCGGGGCTCTTCGTGAATGGATCCGCTAGATTTTCCGTCGTCAATCTTTTCAATCAGCACGTCACCTCGTCTAACGATTTTTCGTATGACATGGTACTTTCTCTCTATGTGTTTGGTCACCTTGTGGGTCCGTGGTTCCTTCGAGTTTTGCCATCGCACCGAGTTATCACAAGAAACTATGATACTCTTGGGCAAACCAGTACCACACCTAGATCCACGAGGTAGTTCTTGAACCATCAGCCTCCTTAGAAGCCTCCCAAGCGGCTACATATTCGCTTCCATGGTAGAGTCCGCAATGCATCGCCGCTTTGCACTCACTGAGATACGGCTCCACCTCCCAAGGTAAACACATACCAGGGTCGACTTTTTCTCATCACGGTCGACTTGGAAATCCAGTGCAGATAACCCAAAGGCATTAGACTATCTCGCATGGTAACCAGCCGTAATCTCGAGTCCTTTTCGTGCTTGAGTATATGCTTTACCGCAGTCCAATGAGCTTGTCCGAGGTTAGATCGATATCTAGCTACTATGCCTGCCGCATAGCGGATATCGGGCCTCGTGCATAGCATTGCGTACATGAGACTTCCTGCGGAAGCGTAAGGAACTTGTCTCATTCCTCTATCTCCTTTGCGATCATAGGTGATTGCGTCTTAGATAAAGGAACGCCATGTCCGAAAGGTAGCAATCCTTTCTTGGCGGTCTGCATACTAAAACGAGTAATCACAAGATCGATGTAAGACTCACGAGATAAGCTCAACATTTTCTTCTTGCGATCTCGTGAAACCTTGATCCCAAGAATGCTGCATCTCCTAAGTCTTTCATTTGAAACTGATCGGATAACCAACTCTTTACGCCGATAATGACTTCACGTTGTTGCCAACTAGAAGAATGTCATCTACATAAAGTGCAAGAAATACCACATCACCGTTAACATCTAACCGATACACACAACTCTCGCTAGGCAACTGTAGTAAATCCATAGGACTTTACCACCTCGCCAAAGCGTAAGTTCCATGATCGGGAGGCCCGCTTAAGTCCATAAGACTTCTTAAGCTTCCATACTAGATTCTCTTCACCCTTTACCACATAACCTTCGGTTGTTGCATATAGATGTCTCTACCTTCCTCAAGGTAACCGCTTAGAAAAGCGGTTTTAACATCCATTTGCCAAACCTCTAGGTTCAGTGGTTTCTATGGCCGTAAGAATTCGATGGACTTGAGCATTGCTACAGGCTAAAGGTCTCATCGAAATCGATGCCCTCAACTGCGAGTGTACCTTTCGCCACAAGCACGGCTTTAAAAGCGAAACCTCTCCATCGAATCTCTTCCTTTGATATCCACTTACTACCTATGGCTTCCTTGCCATCCGGTAGAGGTGTCTTTCATATACATCCATAGTCGTTATGGACTCCATTTCTAAGTCCATGGCGGTATGCCATGATCTTGCATCAATATCTTGACGCCTCCTTGATGTCCATGGGTCGATTATTGCTCGCTCGCTTCACTCGACTAAATCCAAGATTCACCCACGAACATAAATCGCCGGGTTGACGAACAACCTCCCACTACTGACAGGCGCCACAGCACAATGGCAGCGGTGGGTGCGGAAACGTGGTTCTCTAACTTGCACAACTTGTTGTGTAGGTACCACTTGCACGGTCAGATCTCCAAGTGGAATTCACCCACTTCAATTTCTTGAAGTATCTGGTGTCGATCCCTCCCACTAGACTCGACATCTCGTACCTTTGGCCTAATCGGTGGTGGAATACGATCCTCTTCTAATTCTTGAAGAATGATTTCAACTTTGGATTTATGATTTTTCATGTAGTCCTCTTCTAAGAATCGAGCATTAGTGCTAATAATGACCTTCTGATCCTTAGGACTATAGAATAAACCACCTTTTGTTCCTCTAGATAGCTAATAAACAACCTTGCGTCGGATCTAGCTCCAACTTGTCAGCCTTTCTTGTTCGGCACGTGCCGGGTGCCCATATCCTTATGTGGCTTAAACTAGGTTCATACCAAACCACAACCTCGAAAGGGTCTTTTCGATCGACTTGGAAGGTACTAGATTTAGCAAGTATGCCGATGTTTCTAAGGCATACCCCGTAACGAAATAGGCGATGCCGCATAGCTCATCATTGATCTAACCATTTCCAAAAGAGTCGTATTTCTTCGCCCGACACACCATTTGTCAGGTGGTGTGCCGGTGAAGTCTTGTTGGGATGTAATCCCACACTTCACTAGATAGTCCATAAACTCGTTATCGAGGTATTCGCCACCGCGATCGAACGCAGATGACTTGATACTTTACCTAGCTTCGCTCCACTTCGCCGAACTCTTTGAATTTCTCAAAACATTCGCACTTGCGGTGAAGCGGTATATGTATCCGCACTTGAGTAATCACAATGAAAGTGACAAAATACTGCACCCTCCACGAGCTTATGTGGACATTGGTCCACACAGTCGAATGGACTAGCTCTAACATTTCTTTGGCTCTATAACCCTTCGCTGAAGGGTCAGTCGACATCTTACCTTCTATACAGATTCGCAGATCGGGAACAGTAGTAACAAGTGAGATTACCTAACGCCCATTCTTAGCCGTCTTTGGATCCTATTTAGATTGATGTGACCTAATCTAAGATGCCGTAGAAAAGTAGTGTCATCTTCTTGAAGAAAACTTTCTCTTTTAGGGTTTGACGAAGATGCAACATAGTTATAGTATTATGTTTTGCGAAATAGTATAAATCGAATTATATAAAGTGCCAACACGTATAACTTCGTCATTTCTTATGATAGAAACACCACTATCAAAAATAACGTAATATCCATGAGTAAATAATTTCAAACAGAAACAAGGTTCCGCCAAAATCCCAAGCACATATAAAACGCCTTTCAAAACTAAAACTGTTGTTCCAAAACACAAAGAAACATCTCCAACCGCAATCGCCTCGACTTTAGCCGCGTTGCCCATGGAGATCGTTATCTCGCCATCAAACAGCCTCCTTGTCCGCAGGAACCCACGCAAGGTGTAACAAACCGATTAGTTGCGCCAGATCTACTACCCAAGAAACGGGTAGAACAAGTCGCTAAACATGTTTCACATTAAAGCAAACGTACCTTGAGCCTTGAGCATAGGGCACATGGCCTTCAATGCCCGCCTTACCGCGAAGCACTTGCCCTTCTCCTGGCTTCTTCAAGCCTCCGTGGCAACCACGCTCTTGTTCCCATTACTCCCACCGCTTGCCTCGCTTCTTCCACCTTTGGTACCCTTTTTCTTTTCCATTTTGCAACGAAAATTTTGGGGCCCTTAGATGTGCTAGCAAGAGCATGTGCGCTTTTCCCATAACTCCTTCCGCACAACGAGATCATTAAGCAACTAACTAAGTGTAAACTCGGTCTTGCTCATGATCGCATTCACGCCGAGTTCTCAAAAGACTTGGGCGGTGTATTGAGGATGATATCGACCTTGGCCATGTCAATACCTCCTCCCAACCGATCAAGACTATCCATGAGATGAGTCATGTGGAGACATGTTCATGGACCGAACTTCCTTCTTCCATCTTACACGCCAAGATTTCTCTCATTGTGTGGAGCGGATTGTCCGATCCGATCGCCCAAACTTACCTCGAGACTCGACCAAATATCGTCGCGTCTACCATCGATCGATCTCAGCAGCTGCAAGCCTTTGGACATAGAAGTCATCATATAGCATTTAGCCATATTGTTTGACTTATTCCAAAGTGCCTTGACTCTCGACTGCTCATTAGTCGATCGCGATGAAGGGCATCGGGTTTAGGAGTAGTGAGAACAAACACGTGTTCTTCAAAGAAAGAACATATTCCATGTTTCGCTTCCACTCGATAAAATTTGGACCGATAACGGATTTTGTGCGCAGCATATTGATAATCGGAGTAAGAGACATATCTCAAAATGATAATGAAAAACACATAAGCATACGATCGCACATAATTACGAATAATAATATTGTAACCTTTTGATAAAACAATATTAATGAAACCTCCAATCGCCCAAGGAATCCCACATGCAAGTCACGCGTGTGGGCGTTTACACATGAACCCCCGACTGGACTAAAATATACCTTTTAGTCGCTTAATTTCAATCCATGTCAACTTATCCTTATGACAAATGAAATTAACGATTGGACCTTACTGAACCACATCACTATCGCAAGAAGGGACTTCATGCGGGAAGTTGTACTCGAGGTGATGTCTAAGCAATGACCACATTTTAACAATGAAAATGAATTCTAGAATTGGCATACCACTAGGACCATACCGCCCAACTCAAATTCTTTTGTTATCTTATTTTATATCTATCTCTAGAGAACTTATGAAAATCGCACATACAAAGCCACACGTGTGATCGTTTACATGAAACTCCCACTTCTCAATAGATTAAAAATTTATTTAGAAATCTCATCTAACAAACTTATGATAAGCAGTCAAGCAAGCCAAGCGGGTGGACGTTTACTCACGAAGGTCTCACTTTGTTTAGAGATCAAAAGGTGGAGGTCTCGACATTTTAATTTGAAAAATTAATTTGTCGGCTTGCTTGCTTAGTCTTTTATTCAAAAGGTTTGTCCATGCAGATCACGTAAACCTAGCATGCTTTTCTATAGAACTCAACATGTAAAACATGCTCAGTAATTCTAAAATATGCTTGATAAACGCGATAAACCTAGCATGCTTACTATGCGCGTCCAATTACTGAAAACACATAATGGTTTGTCTACGTAATTTAAACATACATAGCATGCTCTTGCATAATTTAAACATCCACGACATGCAATGAACGATAAAATAAAATAAAACGCTCATCGTGGCCCACTGTGGAACCCGCACTTTCATGCCTAATCTATTACATAGAATTGCAAAGTGCAATTAAACTTGAAACGGGCCTCGCGTGCAGGCACGGACCGGATTCGTCAAAAGCGATTTGGGCGGATCGGGCCTAAAATGCTGAATCGGGCCGAAAACGGTGCAGGCGGGTTTGGGCGGGTTAGCCCAAAATGGCGGGCCATAGCAGCATGTACCCGTGCCTTGCGCCCTGCGCCGCCGCTTCTTCGTCTTGCGCTGGCGTGTTCGCTGGCGAACTTCCTCGCGGTCGCGTGGGCGATCGCGACCCGCCGAGTTCACCCGCCCCGCCGAACGTCGCCGAGCTGTCGCCGAAGGCCGCTTGGGCATCCGCGCAATCGCACGCCCGCATCGCCCGCCGCCGAGACCTCGCTGAGGTTTCCTCGCCGCCGCCATCGCCGAAGCGCTATGCGTCGCGCGAAGCTCGCGCTTGCCGCCGCCGGTGACGCCACTGCGATGCGCGCGTCCGCCGCCAGGCGCTGCGCGCGCGCGCTCGAGGTTTCCCCGCGACGATTCGCGCCGAGCCCGCCGAAGCGCGATGGAGCGCCGAGGTTTCGCGCGATAAACGCGTGCCTCGCGCCGCCCGCCGCCGCGCTTACCCGCCGCGACGCTGCTCAAGCGCCGCTGGTTGCCGCCGCCCGCCGAGGCTCGCCGCCGCCGCTCGCCGCGCTACGCCGCGATCGCGCTCCGACCGTGATGCTCGCTCGTGAGAAACCGCCCGGAGACACCCGCGATACCTATTTTTCCCCATCGCCTCGCTTTCGTGCTTTCGTCTTGGTTCTTTTTACGGATAAGATTTACGTAAAATAAATCTAATCTAACCACGGATTTTCTCGTGGTGAAAAACAAAACCCAACAAAACAAAACGAGCCACGATGAACAGCGGATACGCAATTGATCAAACGCGTAATAATCAAACGTGAATTAATCCAACAGAGCCAAGATACCGATCCCGTGCTCGATACCAATTGTTGGGATGATATATGTTCAGCCTCACCCCGAGGATCTATATCGATATTTAATTCACCATACATTAATTATAAACCTAGCATGCGTCTATATAATTAATTGCAACACGTAGGGTTTTCACGTGTTTACCTTTGATCCGTCGGTCGATCGAACGGGATGAACGGATCAAACGATCGAGACTCGTGCTTTGACCTTCGGATCAGATCCGGTTGCCCAATCTCCAACGCCGAGTGAGGACGATCTATGGAGAATGCTTCGAAAATCACCCAATACTCTCACAATGCTCTCGAAAATTCTCTCAATCACTATGAGATTACCGAAATTTGTGTAGGATTAATGATCATTAACCTAGACTTTATCTCTTACCTTATATTCATAATGCATTACCATAATCCCACAAGGAAAGGATTTATGCATATCCCATAAATATAATAATATCCTTATAGATAAAGAGAATAAAATCTTGCCTTTGGGAGCATAAGGGGCGCCGATTTTACTAAGCCAGGGGCCTGATGGGCCAAATTCAGGATCAAATGCAAGGAATAAAGACGGGCCTCAAATAAATTAATTATCTTATGTTCACCCGAACATAAATTAATTTATAAACATTTATTCATGCCACTAGAGAATAAATGCCGACTTACCCTTTATTACCGGCGGTGAGTCAAGCTTGCACTTAGACATTACGAATCCTCGTATTTAAGATATCGAACGTCCATTAATTATTTATAGCAATCGATCGCTTAAAATAATTAATATCTTTAATTCCTTAAGTAGTACCACTCAACCTTATTATTGTACTTGAGCTAACTCAACCCGCAGGTTTAGTACAATAAACCTTTGAGCTCCTTAAGGGACGCCATCATCCTAAACGGATACGGATGACTGATACGATAACTAGCATGACATACAACACCGCCACCACCCAAGATGCGGAGAATATCGGGTTAGAATATATAACCTCACCCATAACAAGTCAAAGTGATGGTCAAGAACTCATACTCATCTAATACCTTATCGAGATTTAGATCATCGTAAGTCACCGAGATCTAGGTTCTTCACGACGGTCGATAGAAGAACCCATCTCATCGTGATCCATCAATACGCCGAGACGCATCAAAGATAGACAAGCAACTAAGTCAAGTCACTTCTATCTATATCGCAGCTCTATACCGACAACTCGTCCTCAAGTCGTCTCACCGTGATACTTTTTATATCTCATTAAGCTCGACCAATCATACGGACTCGTGATCTTCACACACCGTATGATCTAACTTATATATGAGATAAGGGGACACGATATATGCAATTCAGATATGAGATTGTAATAGTGGTAACAGAAACATTGTATACAAGTTCAACCAAACCGCTTTCATTATACAAATCAACAAGGATCCCCAAGATCCAAGTCATGCGCTACCTACCGCACGAGTTGGGGCCCAAACCAACCGCGCAAAGGACGAACATCGCGGGAAAGGACGGCGTGATCGCCGCGAGGTCGGTCCTTTTCATCAAAATGAGTTCGATCGACGAACTCCACCCCACTCTCCAGAGGACGGCTTCGACGTGTATGGGAAGATAGTCACCCCGTTCTCAAACGAAATACTCGACACTCCACTCCCAGAAAAATACCGGGTGCCGAGCATCGCCCCCTATGATGGACTAAGGGACCCGCAGAACTTCATCTTTCAGTTCCAGTATAACATGATCAACCAACGCCTCGGCACAATTCATATGTGCAAGCTATTCCCGGAGTTACTAGGCGACAACGCCCGCCGGTGGTTCGACAGTATACCTCCCGGGAGCATCGGTTCCTACCGCGATCTGATGAAGGCCTTCCATCGAAGGTTCTTCCAGAAGGCCGAATCCAAAACGACGTCGACACATCTCCTCACCTTGAGGCAAGACCGGAACGAGTCCATCAGTGACTTTATGGCCAGGTTCAATAAGGAGAGCCTGAAGGTCGCAGACGTGAATGATCTCCTCATCATCTCAAACCTTCCAAAAAAGATCTTGTCGGGGCCCTATACAAAGAAATCATCAAGTACGAACCCGATCATGACAGAGCCGGGCGCGATAGCCGATCGTTTCGCCAAAGCGACGAGGCCGATAGAAGGAAGTCTGGGCGTAAGGAAAACCCTCCGATAAAGGAAGGAGAGACGAGGACGGGGAGACCAAGCCAAAGCCGACGTAAGTGCCTCGAAAGAATACGCCTCCCAATAGAGTCCGTGCTCGCATCATGGAATACCTCCGAGCGACCTCAATATACTCCTTCGACGGCCAAGGTAGAGATCTACGAAACCCACATGAATATGTTCGAGAAGCCTCGACCAATGACAGGGAGGGTCAAAACGCCGACCAAGGACAAGTATCGCTCTTTCCATGAGGATTACGGACACGATACAGAGGAGCAGCAGAGACCTCATGGAGACATCGAGATGTTGGTGCAGACGGAGTCCCAAAAAGTACAAAGGTAAGACCGACGAGTGGCAAGACGAAGCCCCTACCGAGGTCAAGAAAAGGCGGAGAGAGTGGAAATTGACTTCATAAGAAAACGGCCGCGACATCGACGAAGATGGAGACGACAAACCCCAATATGACGGGTCGTCTCCACCATCACTGGCCCCCGCTGAGTTACAAAGTCCTCCCTCAAAGTCAAGTCTGAAGCTCCCCACACTTCCCGAACCTATCAACAAGAGGTTCAAAGGACAGGCGATCACTTTCTCCGGGACGAGCCCGCACTGCAAAGATAGTGCCCCACCAGACGCTGCTAGATCGAGCCGTGCAAAGGTCGCAAACAAATTGGTAAAGCGCATATACATCGGCGGTGGGCCTATGAGCATCCTATTCAAGGAATGCTTTGACAAGTTAGGAGTAGAGGCGCGCCGACAAAGCGCCTTTACCACTCCGAAGCTTCGCGCAGAAGAGACGCGCCTGACGGAGTGATCGACCTACCCGTCACAAGAGGGAAGGGCACCGACGAGCTCTACTAAAGTGGTACAGTTCTTGGGTCGCCCGCCACCGCACAACATCATACCGGGCGAGATCAAGCAATGCGCAGGGCGCGTGCTCAACCTACCACCGACAATGAAAATCCCTACAAAAGAGAGGGTAGCCGTGATCCGGGCACTGTAAGCGGTAAGGAATGCATGCAGTCGCTTCCGAAAGATGCAGCACTTCGTCCAAAGACCAGCAGCATAACAACTAAAGAAACCCGAGGAGTTGGTGTAGGAAAATCGATTTAACCTCTCCCGAGGATCTATCTCGATGTTTAATTCACCATACATTGATTCTATTCCTATCATGCACTTATATAATTAATCGCAACACGGGGTTTTCTCGTTTACCTTTGAACTGCCGAGGTGGATCGGATCGAGACTCGTGCTTTGATCTTCTCGGGATCGATCCCTGCCGCCCAATCTCCAATATCGAGCGAGGATAATCTATGGAGAATGCTACAGAAAATCACCCTAACCCTCTCTATAATTTTTGAAAATTATCTCCTAATTCACACTAGGAATTCTCGAAAATTATGGATAGGATAATTGAGGATTAGCTTTGATTTTATCTCTTACCTTATATTTATAATGCATTACCATAATCCCATAAGGAAATGATTCATGCATATCCCATAAATACAATAATATCCTTATAGATAAAGAGAATCAAATCCTTATCCGAGAGAGATAAGGGCCGATTTTCACTAACGGCGGAACTGGACGGGCCAAATTGGGATCAAATGCAAGGAATAAAGATGAGCCTCAATTAAATTAATTATCTTATGTTCAAATTTTAACATAAATTAATTTATAAACATTCATTCATGCCACTAGAGAATAAATGTCGACTTACCCTTTATTACCGAAGTCGAGTCGGGCTTGCACTTAGACATTACGAATCCCGTATTTAAGATATCGCACGTCCATTAATTATTTAGAGCATTCGATCGCTTAAAATAATTAATATCTTTAATTCCTTAAATAGTACCACTCAACCTTATTATTGTACTTGAGCTAACTCAACCCGCAGGTTTAGTACAATAAACCTTTGAGCTCCTTAAGGGGCGCCATCATCCTAAACGGATACGGTGACTGATATGATAACTAGCATGACATACAAGACCGCCACCACCCAAGACGCGGAGAATATTGGGTTAGAACATATAACCTCACCCATAACAAGTCAAAGTGATGGTCAAGATCTCATACTCACCTAATACCTTATCAAGGTTTAGATCATCGTAAGTCATCGAGATCTAGGTTCTTCACGACGGTCAAATAGAAGAACTCATCTCACCGTGATCCATCAATACGTCGAGACATACCAGGCATAGACAAGCAACCAAGTCAAGTCACTTATCTATATCATAGAATTTACATACCGACAACTCATCCTCAAGTTGTCTCTACTGTGATTCTTTTATATCTCATTAAAGTTTGACCAATCATACGGACTTTTGTGATCTTCTACACAATCGTATGATCTAACTTATATATAAGATAAGGGACACGATATATGCAATCAAGTAATCAATTCGGATATGAGATTGTAATAGTGGTAACAGAAACATCAGATACAAGCTCAACCAATCTGCTTTCAATATACAAATCCAACAATTGAACCGGAAAGACGCTGTTCGCCCGGAGAACTCGGTGGAGGAGGTCGATCGTATGAAGACGAGCCATTCAAGGTCGTAAAGTTGGTTCTCTTTGATACCTCAATTGAAAGAACAGATCATCCAACCCTGAGGGAGTTCGAGACGCTTTTTGCTTGGTCACCCCGATATGACCGGGTCTCACCAACTATCATCACCCACCGCCTCAACATTGACCCAGTGTGAAACCAGTTCGCAAAAGCAACGAATTTTTGCAATTAACGGAATCAAGTCATCCATGACGAGTGAACCAATTATTAAAAGCTCGCATATTGTTCAAGTCAAGTATCCGACCGGATAGCCAACCCTGATGGTGAAGAAAGGAGGAGGGGATGGTGAATGTGCATCGACTACACCGATCTCAATAAACATTGCCTAAAGATTGTTACCCCTTCCCAATATCGACAAAAGGTCGACGCCGGTCGGCACGAAGTCTTCGCTCTCGTCCTATACAAGGATATCACCGTGTCTTGATGGACGAAGAAGACGCGCCAAACGGCCTTCATTACGCACTTGAGTCTTCGCATATAAGAAGATGCCATTCGGACTCAAGAATGCGTGAGCCACCTATCAAAGAATGGTGGACAAATATTTCAGCCCTATATGGGCGGAACATGGAAGTGTCATGAGACGACATCGTCGCCAAAAGCAAGGAGGAAGCCGCAGTGTGGCCGACCTCAAGATTGTCCTCGCTTACTTAGAAAAGTCAACCTAAAATTAAACCCCGTAAATGCACGTCATAGCTCGATCCGGAAAATTTCGGGGTGTTGGGTTTCAAGAAGCGGTTAAAAGCCAATCCGTCAAGGTTCAAACCATTTTGGAGATCAAGATGCCAAAGACAATTCACGACGTACACAAGTCGACAGTCGCATAGCCGACTCACCGCTTTCGAAAGTCGCGGATAAGCGGCCCCTTTTCAAAATACTCAAAAGGCTCGGAGTTCTCCCGAATGATATACACAAGTCCACCTTTGAAGATCTCAAGAACTATCTCGCCAAACTCCCACTCTATCCGTCCCGAAAGAAGGAGAGGTCATTTTCCTATACCTCGCCCCTCGGACGAAACCATAAGTGCGCTTGTACGAGAGGAAGGACGCCGCCCCGTATTTCATCACCGAGCATTGAAAGGACCGTAAACAAGGTACCAACCTTTGGAGAAGCTCGACACTAGATTAGTAAATGCCGCAAGGAGATTACGCCCATACTTCCATGCACATCCCATACAAGTTCTCACCGATCACCCACTTGGCAAGTATTGACGGCCGTAGCCTCCGGAGAATTGCGGCGGGCAATTGAATTGGGCGAACACGATATATCTTTTGCCCACGCTGAGCCATCAAGCGGTCGCCCAGCGCACTCCTTGTCGAGGCTAACTTCGTCCGAGAAACCGAAGCCCACCGAGTCCGTGACGATTTACGTCAAGCCGAACCAATAGATAAACTCCTGAGGATTGCCGGCAAGTCTACGCTGACGGGCTTCGGGAAAAAGTGTAATGGAGCCGGTATCCAACTCTTAGGACCGATGGCCAAGAGATCACCTACGCACTTCGGTTCGCATTCAAAATACGAACAACGAAGTGGAATACGAGTCCTTAATCATGGGGACTTCGCCAGCTCAAAGCCTTCGTGCACGAGCTGCAGAAGTTCACAAAGGACTCTCAAGTCATAGTGAGTCACATGTTGGGAAATACGAGGCAAAAGGCAACAGGATGAAGAAATACCTTGAAAAAGTCAAAAGCCTACAACAAGCTTTCTCACACTTCCAGTTAGTTCGCATCCCAAGGGAGCAAAATAGCCGAGCTGACGTCTTAAGCAAATTAGCATCGTCATCGACGAGCTCGCCAAGAGAAGAAGTCCCAAATGTAAGCATAAACGATGATGATACCGGAGCCGAGGTGAATATAGTCTTTGATGACGAACCCAGCTGGATGACTCTCATTCAAGAGTATCTGGAGAAAGGCGAACTACCCCATGATAAGCTCGAAGCTAGAAAATCTTGAGCAAGTCTTTGCGGTATATATTTGAGCAAGGAGTCCTCTATAGAAAATCATACCGGCCTCTCTAAGGTGCACTGGTCCCAACCGAGCCGACTATGTACTACGAGAAGTGTATGAAGGTTCATGTGAAGTCACATCGGACCCCGCTACCTATCAAAAGAAAGTCATGCGATGGGGATACTATTGTGACAAGATTCCAAGACTCAATTGACCTGTGAAGAAATGTCCAAAGTGCCAATTCATGGAACGCGTCGAGGTCGCTTCAAACCGACCTCGCCAAGATGCAAAGCACTTGGCCGCTTATACAATGGGGATCGATATCGTGAGGCCCTTTCGCAAAGCTCCAGCAGCGCTTCAATTCCCGATTGTTGCGATCGACTACTTCACGAAGTGGGTGGAAGCCGAACCTCGTGAAAATCACATGCAAAACGCCCAACTTCGTGCGGAAGAACATCGTG
This sequence comes from Salvia rosmarinus, assembly GCA_036937905.1. Classification (NCBI taxonomy): domain Eukaryota; kingdom Viridiplantae; phylum Streptophyta; class Magnoliopsida; order Lamiales; family Lamiaceae; genus Salvia; species Salvia rosmarinus. The sequence continues at coordinate 48,061,288 of CM072820.1, forward strand.
TGTCGCTCGGCATCCCTCATATCCTTATTTCAGATAATGGGACACAGTTCACGGATAAAGTATTTAAAGAATGGTGTCAAGAGCTTCGGATCCAGCAGAAATTCACCTCGGTGGTTCATCCTCAAGCAAATGGTCAAACCGAAGTCACCAACAGGACAATCGTAAAAGGACTCAAACTCGCCTCGACCGAAAGTTAAGGGTGATTGGTAGAAAATTTACCGCAGGTCTTATGGTCGTGTCGATAACACCCTGGACATCGAATCTGATAAACACCCTACGGTTTGGTGTATGGAACCGGCGATAATCCCCGCAGATCGAATGCCGAGCCCCCGCACTATCCACTTCTCAGCTGAAGCAAACGGGGAGAATCTACGAACTGACCTAGATCTTCTTGAAGAAAAGAGAGAGATCGCCTACATTAGAGAAGCTCGGTACAAGCAACAAGTAGCTCGGTATTACAACCAGCGTGTCAAATACCGACAATTCCAAGTAGGTGACCTCGTACTTCGGAATAATGAAGTTAGTAAAGCCGCAAAGCTCGGCAAGCTGGAAGCCACATGGGAAGGGCCATACCGAGTTGAAGAAGTCCTCGGAAAAGGCTCATATAAGCTCGCCCACATATCCGGTGAGCAAATACCCAACACGTGGCACATCATTCATCTCAAGAGATATTTTGCATAAGTGTCAAGGGTTGAGTCTACACGATCATGTCTTTTTCTGTTTTTACGTCGTTTTTGTTTTGAGTCTGTACGGTCGCGTCTTTGTCTTTTTACGTCGTATTAATAAAATTTTTATTGCATACATCATTTGTCACTTATGCGTATTATCTCTTTCACATAATACGAACTCTACCCTCTTCGGAGGATGAACTATACCCTCGACGGAGGACAGACTACCCTCGTTTAATACGAGGACGAACTTTAAACGCGCATGAGGGGACCACCCCTAGCGATAAAACTTGTCAAATAAGGAACCTATACCTCCGTTTATTTCGGGGAAGAGGGGACCACCCCTAGCGATAAAACTTGCCAAAAAAGGAACCTATACCTCCGTTCATTTCGGGGAAGTGAGGACCACCCCTAGCAATACTTCTTGCCAAAAAAGGAACCCCTACCTTCGCTTATTTCGAGGATGAATACCTTAAATTTAGGACTAAATACCTTCATTTATTTCGAGGATCTAACTACCTTCGTCTTTAGACGAGCTACATCGCTTATCGAGGATGAACTACCTTCTTATTAGTTTATTTCAAGGATGAATACCTTCGTACGAGGACGAACTACCTTCGTCTATTTTGAGGACTAACTACCTTCGTCTGACGAGACAAACTACCTTCGTAATACGAAGATCTACATACCTTCTTATTGGTTACTGGTAATAAAAGGACGCTGGAAAGTCAACACGAGCAAAGAAGAATTATTCTTATTTCAAAGTATACAATTTACATATTACGAGGACGAAGAGGCCCGGGGCCGGGAGAAGTTGAGCCAATCCCTAGAAAATCGTGATTCAACAGCTCGCCTATACTAATCCTACCTCTACCTCGCCCCGATCTATGCCGAGAGCCCCGCCACCGACCTCTAGGTCCCGAAGACGACCTCGGCCTCTCGACGACACCCTACCTCGGCTACTCGAGGACCCGCGTGTCTCGGGCAATAAAAGCCTCTATCGAGCTTGCACACCCAGCAGAAAAAAGGCTCCGAGGTCCCGCGGATCTAAGTCGTTGCAGTAGAGGCCCCAGGCACGAACGAAGCACCCGCTCAAGGAAGGAATGACGAGCCACGATTTATTTTAGACAGGTCACGACCTTCTTAAGGTCGGCATACCGCTCTGGTATTGCCAAGAATCGAGCCGCACTGCTCCTATATCTCCAACAATGGGCATGCAGTTCCTCAACTTTTGTCTCACTCTAAATGGTCATCCCTCCACCTCGACGTGCAATTTCTTCGTACTTTGCATGTTCCTCAGCGACCCGTTTAGCTTTCACCTCAGCGATCTCGAACTTATCTTCCAATTCCAAGAGGCGAGCCTGAAGCTCGTCACAGCTCTCTGGCAGCCCTAAGCTTAGTGTCAGCCTCCGCCTGCACATGGCCTAGCTGTTCCTCCATATGGAGGAGTTCGACCTCTTTCGATTCGAGAGCCCGCGTCAAAGCTTCGATTTGATTCAACCAAGGAAGATCGCATTTCGGGTAAGACCAACAAAAGACAAGTTTCTTCGATGAACAACGGATTTTATTAAAGCCTTTAAGTAAGTCAAAACGACATCTTAAGGACGACGATTTACAAGTTGGTCTACAAAAAAAAAGAGGGATCAATCGACCCTCCGTAGCTTCGCCCTCGGCCTGCCTAGCTCGATCGCCTCCCAGACTGGGAAGCGCCGACCTCCTCCTCCGACTCGCTTTTTGGCCACCTCGACCCGAGCCGCACCTCCTCCCGAGTTCGAGAAGCTTGAGGCCTCCTGGGACTCCTGAGCCTCGACGCCTCCAAAACCTTAGCTGTCGCCTCCCCCAATCCCTTAGTAAGGTCGGCCATCAAGGCTTCGATCATGGGATCACGGTCCACCAGACAAGCACGACAGAGACTCGCACAAGAAAATCAAGACGAAGTCGCTCGCAAAGACGGCAAGTCCTTCGCATCACGCAAGGACCTCGGAATAGCCCGCAGCAGCGTCCGTCCTCTATCACCTCATACCCATATTGGACTTATCCAACTCTAGGTAATCCTCGGCAACTTCCTCGATGGCGTCCGAGACTGCGCGTTTGTTCAACACCCCGGCCACGCCCGCGGCTACCCTGGAGAAACCCCGACAGAATAGCCTCCGTAGCGCGCAAGCATCTCCTCTGCGAGCCCGCCACTTCAGCTCCCGACGCCTGCCCTCCACTGCCTTCATCTGCCGACTTGACCTCCGCCGCCTCAGCCCGCCTCCGCCACCTCGCCCGCCGCCAGCCGCCACGGCCACTGCCTCCCTCCTGGCAGCATCCCGAGCCTTAGCCTCGGCCTCGCACACATCTTGAACGAGGAGAGTCTTCTCCTCCATCTCGCATAGGGGCCACTCCGTCGAACCGGGCACCGCGCGCTTCAAGTACTCACATCACAGACGGATGCCTTCGCCCGGTTCGGTAGTCACGCCCGACCCCTATGCAATAACCAACCAAGTCGAGAACACAATAATTACATTACTTTACAATGTATGAGAATGGATACACTACCGAAAATACGAGGTGCGGGTTGCGAGCCAAGGATCTCGCACTCGGATCGGTGGGAACCGCGACTCAGGATCGCACGCCTTATCCTCTCAATCGCTTAAGAGGCACGGGCGAAGGAGACTTCGGACATCGCCACTCCTCTCGAGGAATCTCGGCGACGCCCTTCACAAAGCTGGGATCTCCGAACTAGAGCTCGGTCCTTCCTTTCTTCTTTCCTCCCGAGCAAGTTCACTACAGGGAATAAGCGCGTGTCGAACAACAAAAAATAAAAATAAAATGAACTATATGACGAGCATAGGGTGGGGCCTCACCGCCCGGCTCCACCACGAGTAGCAGGTCATAAGGGCTCACCCGGAGGTAGTGAGCTCGGCCTCGGAGAAGTCTTCGTCGACGAGGCCGACCTTATCTAAAACCTCCTCAAAGCCACCAAGGCTTACATCGGGGTCGCATCCGCCAACTTCTCCGGATTCCATAAAACTCGAGACTCTATCGAACCGGCTGAAGAAGAACTTCTTCCGCCAGCCGAGATTTTCAATTTGCTTTTACTTTGAACCACGACGGTGATAAGTAATACCACCCCGAGCTAGCTTTAAATTGAAAAACCCGAGGACGAGCCCTAGGGTAAAAGGAAAGTTATGACGATGGCAAAAGACACCAAGACCCGTTAGATCCGGAAAGAATTGGGCATTATTTGAGAAGAGGTATGTCGAACATCCGCTGGAGTTCGACATACACGTAAAAAAAAGGATACGAAGACCACCCTGCGTCGCCCTCGTGAAATCGTCACAAAACCAACCGGAGGGCACAAGCCCTATCCACCGGTCGAGAACAATAAATTCAACAGACCTGAATGAAATACCTAGAAGAAAAATCCGCTATAGCAGCAGGCATCTAACATTGAAGGAATGGAAGACACTTTACCAAAATCCTCAAGGGCGGAATTCTATTCTACGCACGTATGGGAAGCGATTTAAAGGTATAAACTTCTAAACCACGATGATGACATCGAGACCACACGGCCTTCACGATCGTGGGAATCCTCGAATAAGAAGGAGATGAAGAAGCCATTAAATATAACTTATCGATTTTGATATTAGATCAACGAAAGGCGAAGACATCGCAAGAACAACAATGGTGACAGCTTGAGCACTTTTCGCTTTTGCGAAGTTTTGAAATTTTGAAATCGAAATGGCTAAAGTGATAAGGAAATGGCGATCAAGGAAGTTATTCCCCAAAATTGCACTTTATCGAACTCAACCGCCGCATTTAATGCGCATTAAATACAAATCCCGCATCCCGTGTTCGACCTCGTCCTGACGTTACGCATTCAACTACGATGTCGTGAAACCAATAGAAAACTTCAAAGATAACGCCAGTCGGTGGCCGATCAAGACCTCGATAACGCCTCGTCGGTGAAGCCGATCAAGACCTCGGCATAACGCCTCGTCAGGTGAAGCCGGTCCGAAGACCTCGGTATAACGCCTCATCAGGTGAAGCCGGTCAAGACTTCAAATAGCGCCTGTCAAGTGAAGCGGTTCAAAGACTTCGCATAACGCCCGTCGGTGATGTCGAGCACGATGAGTTCGACATAACACCTGGGAAGGTGAAACCAGTAACATGACTTTGTAACACCTCGGCACGTGAAGCCAAGCAACAATGACCTCGGCGAACGCCTCTACGGTGAAACCAGACATACGAAGTCAAGATAAAAGGACGGCAACAAGATCGATCGCTACCCCATCATATAGATAAATCTCGTGAATTACAACTCCCAAACCCATCACGACCTCGCTCAGATCTTTTTTGTGGGGGATGTGATAGATACGGCCCAACTCTCGTGCCCAAGCATCGTGCCCAATATAAATAAGCCTGACATTAAGCTCGGCCCAAGAAGACTCCTAAAGCCAGTGGGAACGCAGAAGATTCGGTCATATCTAAGAGAATCCTAATTGGAGAAGAGATAGGATTTAGATCATATCTTAGAATAGATCTTGGATTCGAGATCTAGGTCATTATAATCGTGTATAAATAGAGGCTAGAATGAGACGGAAAGGATCATCTAAACTCTCTGTAATCACTCCTCATATTATCAATATACGAACTCTTTCTCTCCCCGTGGACGTAGATCTTATTCATAGATCGAATCACGTAAATCCGTGATGTTCTTGCGTGCATTTATTTCCCTAGCGAAATTAAGATCGATCAATTACTACTACTATTATTATTACAGTAATAATAACATAAATTATAGAAATTTCATGTTTATTATATTCCATTCCAAAATTTATTATATTCCAAACTTCACTCCGTTCTCTATTAAATTTCATACATATATCAACCATCACCTAAATATGAATAGAAGGATAAGTGAGTTGCGTCAGATTGTGAGGTAAAATTATTTTCTCCACTGATTGGTTTGGAAATAAGAAGGGAAATTTTATTTCTAATAATTGAGTTGTTTAGTTTGAAAAGAGTACGACCCTTCTTCGATATTACCTTTAATCTTGACTTCTGTTACAAGAATGGGCTTGACCCAATAATACTTCAAAAGGAACTGCCAGGATATAATTAATCATATTAAGGGCCCAATATCATTTATTATTATATATAGTCTAGACATACTTACATCTGCGGGGATAGCTCAGTTGGGAGAGCGTCAGACTGAAGATCTGAAGGTCACGTGTTCGATCCACGTTCACCGCACTAATTTTTTATTTTAATGAAAAAAAAATAATAATAATTGATGAACTTTAAATTTCATGTTTCTTTTTGTATGAGTCTATATGATCAAACAATAATTCTCATGCTTTCACGATGAATTATTACAATAATAACAAATTATTTATCTGAAGTTCGTACATGAATTACTATTTCTTTCATGTGATTAAATTGCACATGGATGGATACACGAGCAAGCTCATTATGACTTTATATTAGGCACATGATTTTATCCACACCAAAGCAAATCCCAACGATTAAGCTCATTATGACTTCCTCAACTCAATGTAGTTTGGAAATAAACCGAGGATCAGCGGCAGTATGGCGGCGGCGAAGGGTGACGAAGTCTGTTGCTGGAGAGTGAGGTTAGATTTGTTTTTTTTTTTCCCGGTAATTTAGGCTTGGGTATTTAATAAATTTATCTATGAATGCCTGTTTCATATTATTTAGTACAAAAATAGTACTTTCTTAAATAAATCAAAAGATAAAGTCACTATTTGTTCGACAATTTTACTTCGTGCAAAAAAATTGATCTATGAGACCACTTAATATAGCTCTCTTAAGTGATTCATGCTCCTTCGGATCTTAAAAACCAATGCTTAAAACAATAAGACTCTTCCATCTTCTCATCCACATCTACAGGGAAATGCTATAGGAAATTATTTATTTTTCTTTTTCTTATCCTATTCATACATTTCTCGGATATTTAAATTATTAACCTTTGAAATGTACAACTACTATATGTATCTTTTCTGTTACGAAGCATTTAGGACCATAGCACGTTATCCCCCATACTTTACATTCGAAATGACAATGCATCTTTCCTTAGTGGCCGATGTTTGGTGAAGTCATTGATTTTTGGGACAAATATGAATTAATTTCAAATTCTTGATGACTATAATCACACAAAATGACAAGCTAATCATGCGACGTAACCGAATGATAGGCATTACAGAGTCAAGTCACAAATGTTACTTCTAATGACAATGATATATCTGTACAGACTATAATTGTTATTTGTAGGTTTACTACAAAAATTGCTCCAATATCATAGCATTTTTAAGCCACACATAAGATCAAATTGTACTAAACAAACACTTGGGACAAGTTTGGTATAGATACCACGTACAAGTTTGTTCCTTAAGAATTAGACCATGTAATAGTAGTACAAGCATATATAGTTTGCAACTTGAGCTCGTCTCTTGTATATCCGTCCGCATATGCGGACTTTGATATTTTTCTTTAATGTAAATGATACTTAAGCAAATGATATGTTTCTTTAATGTAAATGGTACTTTTTTTATAACAAATGATACTTCTGTTCGTTCGTACGGTACAGACCAATGTACATGAGTTTTTGTGTTGCAACTTTGCATTAGTACTAGTTTACTATTTTGAAGATTATATAGATAGAACGGATAAGGTTGAATCCAACGTAACTTGACTAACGAGAGAAAAGGAAAAGGGAAAGACAATGAAAAATCTGCACCATACATATATAAGAAAAAATCAAGAATAGTAACTCTTAGTTTATAAATATCCCAAATTCTTATATATTCGCTAGTCTTGGTACAGAATTACCAATGGATGTCCATGCATATCAACCAATGTATTAGTAATTAAGTAATTATTTCATCTTAAACGGATATAGCAACCGGAATTATAATTGTGAAAATAAAATGGTTATTTATTGTTGAAAGATTTACATTTAACTTGGTAGTTATATGAAATTATAAAATAAATTTGTTTACATCCAAATACACGTGCTACATATTTAGTTGGTATGCATATACGAATAAATTAGGTGTATTGTATTTGTAGCAAGTGCTTTGTTTGTAAGAATGGTAAACGACAATTTTGCATGTGTAGTCGATGTCCAACAAAAACATCTAATTAACGGATGCAATTTTCACATAATTTATTTCAACGGATGTGATTGTTCAGTAGTATTGTGTCTATCAGTTAATTTAGTATTTTTCCGTGAATTAGTAGATTCAGATGGAATGAGTAATTCAAAATTATATATATTTGATTTTTCAGTTATCATTCTTATGCGTATTTATTAATCAATTTGAATATAGTTTTAATCGGTGGATCTTGAAATTTGTAGCACTACTATACTATATCAAAGAAAGCCTGTTCTTCTCATCATGAGGCATGACTGCATGAAAATGAGATTTAAGGGAAAAGAAAAGGGTTCAACAACTTTTCCGTATAATATCTGTGGTATTTGACAGATTTCATGTCCTAACAATTATGATATGCGCCCCACTATTAAATGTATTATTTTATAATTCAATAAAAATGTTATTGTAGTATAGAAAGCCTAGGCTGCCTAGTTAGTGTTGGAATAAATTTGTATATGAGCTTAGATTTGGAATCTACATTTTGTGTAGATCAATTTAGTGTATTTATGTGTTCAAATCCATTGTGGGATGAATGAACAATTAATGCACAAAGATGGCTTCTTAATGGTGGGAATAAGTTTTTCTATCCAACATTGAAAAAATAAGGAAGCTCTAAGCTATTTATAAATGAGTTCACATCAATAAGGAATAATCAAGTGATGGTGCAACCTAGTGGATTTTTAATTAGCTATTTTATGGCTAACCCAAATGCCTACGAGGATGGTGCGAAACACCATCCGAGTCCGAGTCCGAGCACGTGCACGTCGCACTTGTCGCATTGGGCGCTTTAGAGGCGCACTTTGCACTGGAGATGGCTCGGGCGACATGTCGGACTCGACTACGTCGTGCGCATCGTCTTGAGGAGCCAAAGTTTTGCAAACATGGCACCGGAGATGGCTCGGGCGACATGCCTGGACTCGACTACGTGGCGGGCGGTTAGGCTCGTGCATGGACGAACCATCACGCCGGTTCGGGCTAACCCGATAGGCCTCGGATCGACGCACCGTTCGGTCGTGAGTTAGCATTCGCACCACTTCACGAACAGCACCGTGGGCTATAAAGGGACCCCGGAAGATGATTAAACACACCGTAACGAAGATAATCAATCTACTCATTCATTCTTCAAAATCCTCTCTGTCCCGACTATCTAGTAGTTCACGGAATACGCCTAGTAGTGCAACTACTGTATTTGCTAAACCGTTGTATCTTGGAGATAATTCTTTGCTGAATCACAAGCAGCATGTGAATGGAGCAATATTATCTTCATGAGAAATAGTCTAACTCTTGCCTCGGTTATATATAGCATTCCTTTTAAACGTTATATTCGCATTTCTACGCACCCAGTTATTAACAGTTAGCTAGTTAACATTTATACCTTAATTATGGAACAAAACAATTATTAACAAATTTAAATTAAACGAGAAAACATAATTTTATATCCTAAACTAAATGCTAATTAAAAATTACAAAATTAAGTCAAAATCACAAGAAATTGAAATTTAAAAAAATAAAAATGAAACACAAATATGACATCAAAAAATGGATAAGAGTGGAGTTTAATACCTAAATAAGGTAGGTTCTATTGTGTCCCTAACAAGCTAGACACGGTCCACGGAGCCAGGCCCATGTTAGCAATGGCAGTCATCGAGGCAAATTTTTAGTTTCTAATATTATATTTAGATTATATTTTCTAAATTTTTGTATATAAAAATAAATTTGAACTATTCAAATTTATTTTTATATACATAAATATATATTTTCGATCCATTTTAAAAATCTGAACTCTGTCCCTGACTCTTTTAACTACTAACTAGCAACTAGCAAGTCCATGCACACAAATGACATGCTCTCTTTCTATTAATATAAGAGGTGGTCTCCTGTGCACGCCCGCGCACAGTGAGATCACCTCTAATTAGTTAATTAATTAGTTAATTAAGTAATCCTAATTAATTAATTAATTAGTTTAAATTAATTCTAATTAAAATTAATTAATTTAATAAACTTTAATTGTAAATTAATAAATAATAATTTTGAATTAATATATCTTAATTTTAAATTAATAATTAATAAACTCTAATTGTGAATAATAAACCCTAATTTTGAATTAATAAACCCTAATTTTGAATTAATAAACCCTAATTTTGAATTAATAAATCCTAATTGAAAATAATAAATCCTAATTTTGAATAATAAACCCTAATTGTGACTTAATAAACCCTAACTTTGAATTAATAAACCCTAATTATAAATTAATAAACTCTAATTATGAATTAATAAACTTTAACTAAAATTAGTAAACCCTAATTTGAATTAATAAACCCTAATTGAAATTAATAAATCCTAATTAGAATTAATTAATTGTGAATTAATAAATATCAATTTTGAATTAATAAAACCTAATTGAAAATAATAAATTTTAACTAAAAATAATAATTATAATTGATAATTAATACATCCTAATTAATAATTAATAAACTAAATTATCCTTAATTATCCTTAATTAATAAACCTCTAAATGACAAACACTCACAGAATGCATGGTGAGCACGCTCACACAGAGTGTTTGTCTTAATATAAAGGGAAAAAAAAGAACCCGAAGATCTTGTTGCTTTGGGAAGCCGGCAAACAATGACCGGATACATTGCGAATTTAAGAACTACCATAAAAATAAAAATAAAATAACAAGTACTTATTTTTCTTACCCGCCTTCAATAAACCTACCTTTTTTCGATCGAAAAATAATTCGGGTAAAATAACTGTATTCTTACCTTGAAAAATATATAATTGAATTGTTCTTCGATTGAGAGGCCGTAATAGTAGCGGCTGCGGCTGCTGGTCGCGGCTATCTCTGGTCGTAGGGCCGTAGACTTTGGTGGCAAAATGTGGATCTTATCATAAGTCAATTCTTTAAAGTTGGCTAAAATAGAAAATGTTTGGCTTATGATCTGATGAATTTTAATTAGAATTAAATCGACTATCGATTGCGTCACCATTAATCGTGACTAGTACTGTAACTGGCAATTCTTCAAAGTTGGTTAAAGTTAGGAAATATTTGATTTAGTTTGTATTGGTTTGAATATTTTTAGTTATTGAGAAAATTATTTATAATTTATAGTTTAAAATTCATGATGTATCTTGCATCTAAAACAATCTTGGCCAAATTGACAGTTCTAATTGGTAAGATTCTAAAAAGTGCAGATATTTCGAAGAAATTTACGACCAGGAGATATGTATAACCTAATCAAAAGCCTAAACGCGTATGCATGACATAAATAAACACACAATACATGACATGCCAATTTATATTATTAATCTTCCATTATTTCAGCTTTGAAGTGAGCACCAAAAAAATTGGGGCAACGCGGTATTCTGACAATTAATTACCTAATGGATCTGCTGTAGCTAGGCAGCTAACTGAAGCAAATAACACTACTTTAATTTTCTTTAAGAAAAGATAACTGATAGCCCAACTACTAGGTCCAAGCATCAGGCTCAATATAAATGAATCCCGACATTAAGATCGCCTATGTGAGTTCGCCCAGAACACTCCTCAACCAACTACAACTCAAATCGCAATCGAAACGTAGAAGATTGGGATGATATCTAAAGAATCCCTATAAGAGAAGACTTTGTACAGAATCAAACTCAATTTGTATTAGAGTCAAACTCAATTTGAATTAGTAGCCAAACTCAATATGATGGTATATAAATAGAGGTTAGATTAGAGGAAGGAGGATCTACACTTTTGAATCGCTTCTTACACATTCAAATACACATACACTCTTTCTCCGCGACGTAGATCTATTTCAAAAGATCGAACTACGTTAATTCCTCGCTCATCAAAGATTTATTACTTTAAGAAATTAAGATCGATCAATCACGATATCAAAATTCTCAAGTTTGAAGTAAGTCGACCCCCATGAAAATTCTTATATGCATCTACATGTACCACACAAAACTATAATAATTGGGCAACACATCGTAGTTGGAACCATAATTTTCATTGGAAAATGGAGTCTTATTTATAAATAATGGATACAACTGTCACGCATCTCACAGTCAATGAATAGTGTAAAAAATTTCGGGCATGTTTCTCTGTGGGGCTATTTTAGGATTATTTTTCATCTTCATAAATAGCTGCAATATTTCTTATAATTATATACGAAAATCATAATGCAAAATCTCTGGCTCCACAAACGTAGTCGTAATATGAATTGGGTATCCAATTTTCATATGTTTTTCTCACTATTCGTGATTGCCAAGTATCTATTTTTTTCGTAATTGTGTAGTACATGTATGTAAAAACTTCTCATTGGGTACGTTATAGAACTTTTAGAACACATGAACGAGGTGATCCATTCCATTCTTTTTTAAGTCATGGTCTCCTCCTGGAAAATTGGATCATGCATCCACATGTTAGGAGCAGTGGCGGAGTCAGGAAATATTTCTTGGGGGCCCAATTAATAATAATTTTAAAAAATAATAAAATAAAATTTTAAAATAATAATAATTTAAATTATATAATGAGTTTATTATAATGAAAAATGAAAGAAATATAAAGGAAAATAAGTATAGGAAAAGAAAAAAGAAAATATGTAGCTAAGAGGTATCGAACCAAGATCTCCTAAATGAGAGATGAAAATCATAACTTATTAGACTACAATAGATTTAGCTATTAAATGTTAAATATCTATAGAGAGAGCACACATGTTTAGCTAAGAGTTAATTCACATATATAGTGTTATTATTTATATACATATTTTATTTTATCAATATAAAATAAATTATATAAGAAAGAAAAAAAGAAAAAAAGATCCTAAAATAAAAAGAAAAATAGAATAGAGAGGGAAAAAAAGGCCCAAACCAAAATGAAAGAAACAAAAGAGGAAAAAAAAGAAGAAAAGAAAGAAAGGGGGGAAAAAAAGGAAGAGAGAAGAGAAAAAAAAAGAGAAAAGAAATAAGAGAAAAAAGAAGAAAGAAAAGAAGAAGAATGAAAAAGAAAAAGAAGAAAGAAATGAGCTCGAGTTTCGAACTCAGGACCTTCAATAAGGTTGAGAAGGAACTAACCATAAGACTAAATACGCTTTCTTAAAATGTTTAACATATCAAATATATACATAGTTTTTCAAAAAAGTTGGGGGGCCCAAGGGCTCCCTGTGCCCCAAAAGGCTCATCATCGTTAGGAGACCTTTTGGTCTGTACACGGCTAACCCTGGTTTGGTTAACAAGTGAGTAGGTCGTCGGAAACTTAACAAATTTTTGTTGGCGGAATTTGTTTGTACATCATATTTTCATGGCAGTGTTGAATATTGATATTTTATACCAGAGAGTGGTATTCCATCATCGGCCGATTGATTTGTATTTGATATGAATAATCAATATTTCAAAATAAAACTTATATATCCTAATAAGTGTCGATCTTATATATTTCACCCACAAATTTTTCATAAATTTTCTTACTCTACTAAGTTTTTGGAAGGATCCATGATTAGTGCGCTTTCATTTAGGGGTGAGCAAAATATCCGAATTGAATATCCGATCCGAACCAAACAAAACCAAAATTTAAAATTCGATTCGGATTTTCGGTTCAGATCGGATTGATATTTTTCAAAATTTTGGATTTTCGGATCGGATCGGATTGATTTTAATCCAAAATCCGAATTATATATAATTTATATATAATAATAATAATATTTTAATTAAATATTTTTAAATATATTATAAATATATATAAGAATTAACAAAAATTGGTTTCGGATTTTCGGATTTTTCATAATTTTGAAATTTTCGGTTCGGTTCGGATATTTTTATAAAATTTTCAGAATTTTGGATTTCGAATTTTTGGATTTTCGGTTCGGATCGGATCGGATTGTTTTTTTCTCAAAAATCGAATTTTCGGATCCGTTCGAATTAAGCAAAAATCCGAACCGAAATCTGAATGCTCACCCATAGTTTTATTGGTATTTATAAATAAGAATGTCTGAATAAAATGATTTTTAGAAATATTTGTTCTTCACTTATTAAACATTTGGAAAAGTATATCCCTAAAGACGGGAATTTATTTTTTAACGAAACGGTGGCATCCCTATCGATGAGGATCTTCATTTTATAAATAATCACAATTTATTGGATGTTCATTTTATAAATATTCACCATCGATTGGAATATACATTTGTATATGAAATACACTTCCCCATTGGTGGGGATGTGTATAACACTCTATTTTTTTAAAAATGTTTGCATGTCTCTTAAATAGATCTATTGAGCAAGTTCTTAGAAATATTTATCCTCATCGATAGGATATGAGTATATAAATTTAAATTTGTAAATTTAATATATATGTATCTCAAATATAATGACTTTTCTATGAAATTAAAAGAATATATAATATGAAAATATGATCACTATCTATATTTTTAAAATAGAAAATGAGATCCATATTGATTGGGTTTTAGTAATATTGTACCCCATCGAAAGGGTTTTGGGAATATCAATTTAAATTTTTAAATTTAATATATCTTTATAAAAAATAATGACTTTTTTATGAAATTAAATAAAACATAATATGAAGATGTGATCCCTATCGGAGGATGTATATTTTTAAAATAGAAAGTGAAATCCCTATTGATTAGTTTTAGTAATACTTATCCCCACCATCGATAGGGATATGAGTATATCAATTTAAAATTTAATATATATTTATTAAATATAATGACTTTTATATGAAATTAAACAAAATATAATATGAAAATATGATCCCTATCAGATGATGTATATTTTAAAATGTAAAATAAGATCTCTATTGATTGAGTTTTAGTAATAATTAACCCCATCGATAGGGATATGAGTATATCAATTTAAATTTTTAAATTTAATATATCATTATCAAATATAATGACTTTTATATGAAATTAAACAAAATATAATATGAAAATATGATCCTTATTAAACGATGTATGGTTTTAAAATGGAAAGTGAGATCCCTATTGATTGAGTTTTAGTAATACTTATGGGTATATCAATTTAAATTTTTAAATTTAATATATCTTTATAAAGTATAATGACTTTTATATGACATTAAAAAAAATATAATATGAAAATGTGATCTATCGGAAGATGTATATTTTTAAAATGGAAAGTGAGATCCATATTAGTTATCCTCATCGATAATGATATGACTATATCAATTTAACTATTGGGTTTTAGTAATACTTAACCCCATCTATAGGGATATGAGTATATCAATTTAACTTACTAAATTTAATATATATTTATCAAATATAATGACTTTTATCTGAAATTAACCAAAATATATTATGAAAATTAATATAATCTATATCGGAGGATGTATATTTTTAAAATGGAAAGTGAGATCTCTATTGATTGAGTTTTAGTAATATTTATCCCCGTCGATAAGGATATGAGTATATCAATTTAAATTTTTAAATTTAATATATCTTTATCAAATATAATGACTTTTATATGAAATTAAACAAAATATAATATAAAAATATGATTCCTGTACATATTTTTAAAATGAAAAGTGAAATTCCTATTGATTGAGTTTTAATAATACTTATCTCTATCGATAGCGACCTACTCAATTGTTAACCAAATCAAGATTAGCCATGTACACACGAAAAGATCTTCGAATATGCATTACATGGGGATGCCGATCCAATTTCCCGTCCTCTCCCCATCCCTTCATTTATAAAATTTGGATGATCTCTCTCACCATAACTCATCAATTAATCCCCATCAACAGAAAGCACATGATAACCCAATCGCAGCAGGACACTTGGGCCAACGCCACCACGTGTCAGCACATCTCCCAACATCAGAAACTATGCAAATAAAGTTTGAGTGGAAAGGGTCATTACACGAGATTCTTGGTTGCAAATCTATGTTGGGGTGGGGTAGGTTTTTTTTCTCACGATTAATTAAAACTTATGATGACTATTGAAGAATTGGGATGGTACAATAGGTCGTACGCATTATATTGATTATATTGCGTGCGAACCTATTGAAGAATTGGGATGGTACAATAGGTGTACGCCTTATATTGATTATATTGCGTGCGAACCAATTTCAAGAAAAGCAAGCTCTAATACCGTACGTTGTCTATATATATGTACATATATGTAAGAGTAACAACAAAAATAATAGTGAGAATAGTAAGCATCGATCATTCAACATTGCTGTCATCTTTCTTGGAAGAATCCAAAAGTTTAGTGTGTATTCTTTCACTTGTCTCCGTTTGTGATGCGCCTCTTTCCTCTCTTCGCTTCGCGTACGCCTCGAAGAACTCCTTGTTCTCTTTCTCCAACTCATTCCACACTTTTAAATTTCATCACAAAATTGCAAATTCATATATTGTTATCATATATATACACAAAACAAGACATATATCTGTGATCTTATGTGCATGGAAATCTTAATTTGTTACCAAACTTAATGATTGTGGATGTGCACTTGAATAATAATAATAACTACATATGTGTGTGTGTGTGTGTGTGTGTGAAAGTTGAGATGTAGTTGGTATAGTTACCGGTAGAAGTAATAACAGGCTTGATATCTGCATATTTGGAGAGAGCATCCATGCATTCCTCTTTGCTCATGTTGAATATTATGCACTCTTCTATTAGGTGTTGTATCTGAGTATTTTTTATACATAATCCATTATACAAGTTCGGTTGATTAAAAGCTAATAGATTTGGAAGTATGTATTTGAGTGGGAGAGCGAGAGAGAGAGAGAGAGAGAGAGAGTACCTTTTGGATGTACTGTGCAGAGGATTCCGATCCCATGATTCTCTCCAACTCAATTGAGCAAATTTGGTCTGATCAACAAGGTATCATATCATAGAAAATGTGCAGGAGATCGAGGGAGGGAGAATGAATAATTAAGAAGACGAAAGCAACACGTTGAGCTGAAAAAACTTTGTTTGACCAAAGATACAGAAATGAGAAACACAGGGTTTACAAAGAAGTCGAGATTAAGAAAATTAAAAATGTTACGTTGAAAGCAAGTGTTTTCCCAACCCCAACCACCTTTATAAATCGGGTTTCATTGCTTTTGAAAAGAGAAATTAGGAGGGGTGATGTGGGCAATAGTCCCACGTGGGAGATTCGTGGTGATTGGCTGGGAGGATTAGGCGGATTCTATTAAGCAAGGCGCTGTTTGTTGTAATCCCCACTTCACGTGGCGCACCTGGGTCCCACCGGACAAAATGCAGTTTTAATTTTACAGGGGCCCACGTAGGGATTCGGGACTGGGCCCATCGTTATTTGAATTTGTGAAACAAAGCAACGGTACTCCCTACTGCCGTGGCGTCTTAACCCATTCCTCCTCCATATTCAGACGGCTCACACTACAATGACAACTAAATTAACATTTTTTATTTTACTGGATCCACCCCCCGCCCCGGTTTATGGAAAGGATATAAATTTCGATAAACTAATTTTTCTATAATTCAGTTAAGACTGTAAGGGCTTTTGTATATAAAAAATGAATTTGGAGGCTTGCCCCTTACTAGCTCCGCCTACGTTTGGTAGTATATAGTTTGTTATGAATGGAGGAGATCTTCTGTGTTTTATGGTTGGATTTACATGGGTGTGAATATGGATTTGTTAATTATATCTAAAAGTAATTTCTAAGATATATAATATTTAGAAAAATTCAAAAGATATAATATTTTTAATATATTAATTATGAACATATATACTGAATTATTGCTAGTGGTCCAAAACACAATTAAATAATTATATTTTACTCTTCCAAATTAATAACTAAGTTTTAAGAGATTTAAGATTTTGGTCGTAAATAGAGCCAAAGCTATAACCTACCCATTGGACCCTGAACATGGGAATTGTCGAAATCATACACTTCATTGATATTCTCTACTAGAAAATCGACGAGTGGTCGTGAGGACATTGTTGGAATAAATTGTATATGAGTTTAGATTTATAATCTATATTTTGTGTAGATGAATTTAATGTATTTATGCGTTCAAACCCGATGTGGGATAAATAAACAATTAATGCACAAAGTTAGTTTCTTAATAATTGTGAATGATATGTATCCTACATTGAAAAATTAGTAAAGTTCTAAGCTATATATAAATGAGTTCACATCAACAAGGAATAATCGTGTCTTCCCATCTACTACAAGACCCTAAGAGGTTTTAATAAAATTTGAACACGCACACGTCGTATTGGGAGCTTTAGGGCGCTTCACATCGGTTCGGGTCAGCAGTTGGGCCTTCGAACAACTTCACGAACCTAGGGATGTATTCAAACCGAGTCGAATCGAACACCATCGTGCTTAAACTTGATTTGTTTAGTATCACTACAAAAAAACGCGCGAACAGCGACGGATTAGAAACGGCTAAAATTGGGGTCGCCATTCAGAGACGGAATAACGACGGACTAAATTAACGACGGATTTGAGACGTTATTAAGACGGAATTTGGCGGGCATATTTCGCGCGAACATATAACGACGTAATTTTCGTCGTAAATCCGTCGTTGAAATTAACGACGGACATAATCCGTCGTTAAATTAAGGATTTTTTATTTTTTTTAATGTACAATTTAAATAAAACGTCGCTGATCCGTCGTAAAATAACGGATGTTTTAATATTTATTTTTTAATTAATTTTACGACGGATATTTCCGTCGTTAATTTTATTTTTAGTTTTATTTATTCTAAATAATTTTTACGACGGAATTTATTCCGTCGTTAATATTAATTTTTTTAATTTTTTAATGCCAAGAATTTCAACGACGGATACTATAGTCGTTAGTCCGTCGTAAATTTAACGACGGATTTATTACGTCGTTATAAAAAACGGATTTTTCCATTTTCTATTTTTCACATATTTTAACGACGGATTTTGTCCGTCGTTAAAGTTTTCCGTCGTTAGTACGTCGCTATAGGGTTTTAAATTTAACGACGGATATTTTCCGTCGCTAATCCGCCACTAAGAAATAATATTACACGCGTATTCTTCCCAATTTCATTTCGCTCGCACCCAAATCCCCCAAGCCCCAATTACCACCCCCCTACCTGCCTGCCTCCTCTCCCGTCGCCTCCGCCCCCCAAGCCCCTAAGCGCCCCACCCCCACCGCCCACCACCGCCTAATTCCAGCCATTGCCGCCCACACACAGAGACTGCCTGCCTCATGTACCATACTCACACACTGCCTTCCCGCCTTGGCCACACACACACACACCACCGCCACTGGCCTCATCGTCTCAGTTATCTATCTATATATATATATATATCTATTTAAAATTTATATTTATGTATGTATTTGTATATATGTATATATGTATATATTGGTACATTATGTTTATGTATGTATTGGTACATTATTGGTACATTATGTTTATGTATGTATTGGTACATTATTGTTACATTATGTATGTATTGGTACATTATTATTATGTATGTTTATGTATGTATTGGTATATATATATGTATATTGGTATATATGTAAGTATTAGTATATTGGTATGTATTGATATATTGGTATATATGTAAGTATTAGTATATTGGTATGTATTGATATATTAGTATATATGTATTGATATATTGATATATATATATGTATTGATATATTGTATATATTGTATATATGTTGGATTTACTTGGTTATTTAATGAGTATGTTGGATTTTAGGTGCCTTAAGAATTGGACATGAATTTTCAAATTGCTACTCTATCAATAATCAATCCAACAAGTTGCTTTCACATTTAGCGGGACAAATAAAAGACGGAAAATAATTACAATTGGTCCATCCCCTTTTATTGCAATATATATCTCCCCAAAAAATAAAACCACTACACGATCGACATGATTTTATCTTATTCGTCTCGACTATATTCGATTCTTTGAATTAAAGAATACTCTCAGATAATAAAAATTGGTGAAATTTTTAACTAACTTCACTCAACCCATATAATTAAAAAACAACTCTATCGAAAATACTTTGGCTGGCTCAGTTTGACTTGACACGGACCCTTAAAATTTTAACAAACAATCTCAATTGAAAATAATTTGGACTCATTTGTTATTAACTAGGTTGAATTGATTAAATTTTAATAAACACCTTTAAAATTAACAAACAATCTAAATTCAAAATAAATTGGATAGGTCAACTCAACTCGAGTCATTCGTTATTTAAGATGTGAATTAATAAAATTTAATCGACTCGTTTAATTAATGAGGAACATTGGATGGCACCACTCTTTAATCCTTTGAATTTGTAAGAAGTGGTGGAATTCTTGTGTCAAAATTCATGTATCTGACACCCATTAATGAGCACAAACGCTTATGCTATTGTGCTTGCAATCAATGCCCACTAGAAAAATTTAAAATAAAATTATAAACTAATAGTAATTTTGATAAAGTCGTTATGTGTATACAATTGCGTTTTAGCAATCAAAACCGATGAGTTTAATACATACTATTTCTTTAGGGGGACTTTTAATATATATACTAGCTATTATATAATCGTTCTTAAAAATATGAGAGATGTCACTAAGTGACAAGTATATATGCCTCGTATTTTGAACCGTTTATATTGTAGTTTTACATATAATATTTATATATTCATCTTTCTTTTCAGTCGACAATTATTAGTAAATAACCCCAATTATTCACATGATAACATTCTGAGACATAATAACACAAAGTTAAAACTCAGGAAATCATTAATATTTTAGTACTATTTATGAAGAAACTAAAGTAAACATTTCTAAATAGTAAAAGTAAATAAATATTTCACATGACACGGTTAAAATTTATGTATGAATTTATCAAATAAATAAATAAATATATACAACAAATCCTACATACAAAATTAAACTAAATATAAAATTGAAAGATTTTATTCGAATTTCAAATCTTTTTTTTCATTTACAATAGAATTAATTCGATGTCATTCTTGGCATGAAACTTCATCAAAATTAGAGTCGACATTAGTGTTTGGCAAGTTTTGCCTATAACGCTTTCCATTACTTTGCAATAATATAACCTTGCATACACTTCACCCCGTCCAACCACACCGGCAAATTGTACATTTTCCTTCTACAAGAAAATAGAGAGGTGTGGTGCACTAACATAGAAAATACCCTTGAAATCTTTGAGAACTATCGGTTGAAGATTCAGTGTAAATTAATTACATGGCCAATCAGGGGAGATAAGCAATCAAAAACGTATATGTATTATGTACGACTTAAAGCAACAAGATTCCCATCTCACGCTTCATCAACTAAAGCAACAATCAGCCTATTTACCTACTTCACACAGACAAACACAACTTGTCATAGGGGAACATATTAGCTACGATATAAGTCTTCTATGACCCAACAAAGAGTCAAAGACTTCCTCTCAATAGGGAGAGTCATTGATTAAGATTCAGATCCAAATTCATACACAATTACATGTTATAAATATACTATTGAAATATGAGTTTGGATCAGAATCTTGACCCGTCATACTCTGATACAGTCTCATGCAAATTTTTGTGCCTTTCAACTTATCCTCTGCATGATTGTGTAATCGAGAGCTTTTTTTCTTCCTTCGCTAATAGAATTACTTTTTGCATATTCCCAAATAAGAAATGTTGCATGATTTGATGTCAACAACAAATGAATTACTTTTGCATATTCCCAATAGAAAAAGTTCACATGATTAGTCTTATTTCTCTTTGATAAAGAGTAGCAATCACAAAATTCCTCTCTAACCTTTCACATGTGATGTAAGTGGTCACACCATTAATATTTATATGTATTGCTATATATATTAATGTTGTGATCATTTACATCACATGTCCCACACGAAGGGTTGGGAGACGAATTTTTTGTGATTGCTACTCTTTTATCAAAGAGAAATAAGACTAATCATGTGTGAACTTTTTCTATTTGGTGATTTATATTTATGCATCGATTTTATACCTCTACAAATTAGTTTCATGTTGACATGCATCCGTGTTACTTTTTATATAGTATATGTCTCGTGCATTTCTATTTCTATAACGTGAGAACCTTTTGTTATGAAGCGTAGAAATAGACTTGGATCTGAATATGAGTATACTGTCTTTTGCATCTAAATATTATCCTAACATAACCAAACATTAGAAAATTATGCCGTATACCTCTATTTACCAATAAATAGAGTTATGCGGCATCTCTCTTTCACCTAAATTATCTCCCTCTTACAAATGTACTTCCAAATCATTAACCAAATGTACTTCCAAATCATTAACCAAATTAAAGTCGGGCTTAGTAGTTGGTACTCGAATATTTGCCTCTCACTTCATCTCCCAACATTTGCGAACATTCATCTCCCAAGATTTGCTTCTCACTTCCAGAATCCCATTTCCCCATGACAGGAACATTTGCCTCTCACTTCCTGAATCCCATTTCCACTTCCTCGTGATGAGTCAGAATCGTGAATGGATGTATAAGCGTCTTAGTACTCGTGGAGGATTAAATCATGATTTTCTTCGCGGACTTGAAAACTTCATTGAGTTTGCTAGTAATCAACTATCATTCATGGATGGGGAAAAGATCAAGTGTCCTTGTAAGAAGTGCAATAATATACCTTATCAAGTACAAGATACCGTGCGATATCACGTTTCAAAATTTGGATTTGTTCCAAATTATAACACTTGGATCTTTCGAGGGAGACAAATGTGAGTATAGATCCGCAATGCGGTGATCACCCGAACCTCAATCAAGCACGTGTCGACGATGGTAATGGATGCTGCTGGTCCTCAGTTTAACTTTGCCGAGCCTGAAGAGGAACCAAATGCCGAGGCACGAAAATTTTACGACATGTTGAATGACCGATAAACCGTTGTGGCGGTTGCTCAAACCATTCACAATTGTCTGTTGTGGCTCGACTTACGAGTTGGAAAGGCGAGAATAATATATCGAGAAAGGTTTTGATCAAATAATGTAACTCATGAAAGAGACAAATCCGGATGGTAATCTTGTACTGATGACTTCTACAAAGACGAAGAAATTGTTGCGTGGCATGGGATTGCTGTGCACAAGATAGATTGTTGTCCACATAATTGCATGATTCTTGGCGACAAGATTCGGAATTGACGAGATGTAAAGTTTGTGAGCATCCACGTTTCAAGAGCAATAATCGAGCATCTGAAACTCGAAAGAAATCACAAATTCCATGTAAGAAGATGTATTATTTTCCTCTTACTCCTCGACTACAGAGGTTGTATGCATCTGAGGCTACAATGAGAATATGCATTGGCATGCATCGTCGACTGATGATGGGGTCATGCGCCATCCGGCAGACACACCTGCATGGAAGCATTTGAACATGAAGTTTCCTTTGTTTGAATCTGAGATTCGTAATGTTAGATTGGGTCTTTCGACTGATGGTTTCCAACCTTTTGGTCAATCAGGACAACAATATTCTTCATGGCCTGTTATAGTTACTCCTTATAATCTTCCTCCATGGATGTGTATGAAGGAACAATATATGTTTCTCACAATTCTAGTGCCAGGGCCACGTAATCCAAAAGAAAAGATTGATGTGTTCTTGCAACCATTAATTTCAGAGTTAGTAGATTTGTGGGAAGCAGGTGTCCTTACCTATGATGTCTCATTGAAACAAAATTTTCGGATCGTCTTGCATTGCTTTGGACAATTAGTGACTTTCCTGCGTACTCTATGTTGTCTGGATGGAGTACAGCTGGAAGGTTAGCTTGTCCACATTGCATGGAGGATACTGAAGCGTTTACTTTACCAAAAAGTGGTAAACAGTCATGGTTTGATAATCATCGAAAGTTTTTAAATCCCGATCACCAATTCAGAAGGGATAGAAGAGGATTCAAAAAGAATACGGTGATTACTAGTAGTCCACCTGAAGCGCTATCGGGAGAAGAACTATTATCTAGGATTGAAGGAATGGGACTAGTGAAGGTGGCTGAAATGGGTAGTGATGCAATAAATAGTAGTGTTTCCAAATATTTTGGTAGTGGTTGGAGGAAGCGGAGTATATTCTGGGATTTACCGTACTGGAGTTCTCTTTTGATTCGACATAATTTGGATGTCATGCACATAGAGAAGAATGTATTTGATAATGTGTTCAACACTGTGATGAATATTCCAGGTAAGACGAAAGATACGAGCAAATCAAGAGAAGAACTTAATTTGTCTTGCAATAGATCGAGTTGAAGATGAATGAGTCGACGAGCAAGTATCCAAAAGCTTCTTACACACTTGACAAACATAAAAAAAGTCTTGTGCGAATGGGTGAAAGGTCTTAGATTTCAGACGGGTATGTCTCAAATATGGGCGATGTGTAGACATGACCAAATTGAAGATGTTTGGGATGAAGAGTCACGATCGCCATGTTTTTATGCAACAGATACTCCGGCGCATTTCGAGAACTTCTCCCACCTAATGTTTGGAAAGCGATAACGGAATTAAGTTTATTTTTCAAAGATTTGACCTCTCGAAACATCAAACTTGAGGACATGTGCAAACTTCAAGAAAATATTCCGGTCATTTTATGCAAGCTCGAGCGTATATTCCTCCTAGTTTCTTGATTCAATGGAACATCTACCATCCATCTAGCGGATGAAGCTCGTATTGCGGACCCGTTCAATACCGATGGATGTATCCATTCGAAAGGTAAACGTTCACTTTAACAATTGTTGTCCATATGTATAAATATACACATATAACTATTAATCTTTTATATACATTGATAGATACTTACGTAAGTTGAAAACAACGTGAGAAATAAAGCTCGAGTGGAGGTTCTATTTGCAATGCGTGCTTAGTAGAAGAAGCATCAACATTCTGTTCTTATTATTTTGAGGGTCACGTAAGAACGAAACATAAGAATGTGCCTCGCAATTATAATGTTGGGGAGATATTAGGCATGAAGACTTCCGGATATGCTTTCAATATTCAAGCAAGGTGGGCGCCTTTTGGAAAAATGTCAAGAGATATCTAGATTCGAGTGAGTATGATCTTTTCGATTATATGTGCTATTGAATTGCGTTGAAGTTTGGAGAACTATTTAAAGTAAGTATTTATAATTTCACGTTGTATAACTTTCAATTAGTATAACTATTTAAATACTAATTATAACTATTTGTTTTGAAGTTTGTTTATCGATTTCTTGAAAAGATTACATCCACGCATCTCCTCCTCCGAGATTCAAAAGGAAATCGATGAAACTTCTCACATTGGTTTGATACATATGTGAGTATATAATCCCATTAACCGAACCTCCTTTTGTAATATTTAATCGGTCAGTTGATAGATGTTTATTGATTTGTTGGATTTAGGTCAAAGACCATACCAACAATGTCGTCAATCCATTCATATTGGATTTAGCAAAGGGCCTTCTCCGATGATTAAGGCGTATCCGGGTACTATATAAATGGGTATAAATTTCACACGTTAGAGCATGGGACACAAAGAGCCACCATGAGCGATGGTGTGTGCATTAAAGGTGAAACTTATGGTGCGACAAGAATGAACTCGATTTTATGGGCGATTCACGGAGGTTTGTGAGTTGGAATACCATGGGCTACCTATGAAGACCGTAACAATGTTTAGATGCGAGTGGTTTGATCCATCACGATTGGGGACATCGGTGCATCCCGAATACAAATTGGTTTCGTGAATTATAGGCGAAGGTATAATAAGTATGAACCGTTTGTCCTTGCCACACAAGCCGTTCAAGTATACTATTGTCCTTATCCGAGTTTAAAACAATCTACAAAGGATTGGTGGGATGTATGCAAAATTAAAGCGAGAGCTAATGTGGAAGTCTCAGATGAATCATCTAGTTCGATAGTACCTCCGCCATTTCAAGAGGATGAAATGCCTTTAATTACAAGTGTAGTGGTTGATGATGACATGACACGAGTTCATCCCGACCGCACTTTGATAGACATAGAAGAAGCGGATGACTAATCGGTCGAAGATGATGAATTGTCGAATCGATTCATATGAATTATCGAATCGAAAATGATAATACATTGAATGATGATGATCATGATGGAGATGAATAGGGTCGAATTATCTTCTGCTGCGGTGATGAACTTCTCCTGCAATTTGACTTTTTCAAGGTATAATCAATACCTCAGACCTCTCTCTCTCTCTCTCTTTTTTTTGTTGCCATCCGAACATATCATCTTTTTGCTACAACCATTGCTTCTCTCTATTCTGGTTATTGAGTATAACAAGATAGCACAACAATTCACGAACCATTACCTCTTCTCCCACTTTACTAATGCATTACAAGTCAAAACATAACAATTCTTTACTCAAGATTTCAGATTTGGATGCCTCGAACCATGGTCAAGGACTGGATACTCGACCTAGATATAACAATTAGATAATGAATGTGTACACATCAGTGATAAGCAAAAATATTCAAATATTATCATGCAATAGGACACATCAACGAATACAACATCAAACCGGCAAATTTAGAAGTATAAGCCTAAAATACAACTGAACAACCATTACGAGCATAAGAAAGTAAGTTTTCTCTGCAGTACAACACATTTCAATGAATCATATTGTCAAAAGCTTTATAGGAAAAGAAACAAGAATTACCTTGAAAGATATTGTAGATGTAACTTTTCAATGACAATGTTTAAACAAATAGCTAACAGAAACCAAATTCAGCACAATTGATAACTTTTGAAGAATAAAAAATTATTAAAGTAACGTACCAAATCTATTTTCAGATGGCAAGTCGAGGACGAGGTAGAGGAGTCCAGTCTAGTGATCGTAGGAATATTTCTGCATCTACCTCCTCAGATGAAGGAGTTGGCGCCTCGGTAGGAGGACTTACGATAGGTGGAGGAGAGGGTCGGCGGTGGGTGCAGACTGGGCGATGGGAAGAAGACCTTGACTATTGTGAATGGGTACCTATAGTTTAATTAGATTATTTTTAACTCAATTGTACTTATTTGAATATAATGTATATTATTTTTAACTCAATTGTAGGATTTTATGTCCATCGCATGATGTTGCACATGTGATCACCGAGTCGTTCGAAGGTCATGAACCATCGGGTTTCAGTTGGAAATTGGTCCACGAGGATCGAGGCGGGTGTATTTTCAAGACTTCCGGTATTATTGATTTACATTCAAGTATATTGGTTTATTTCAGACTAAGTGATAGTTAATTTGATAATATTTATATCCTTTTGTTGAAAATGATGTTTAAGGTTCAAATAATATTTATCAAATGTGATCCCTAAGGAAACAATTGTGACACAACACTATATAAGATATATGGATATGTATTTTACCTTTAGAAGACTTGTAAAATTGAAAAGCTTTTAACATGGAGGTAAAGAGGATCTTGGGGGGTTTAGCCATGAAGTGAGGTGCTTTCTAAGTCAAGTTCATTAAATGAAATTTTTTAGTGCAACTTGTCTTTCATGTATTGGTTATCGTATATATGTGATGTTTTGTAATTCAAAATATATATGAATGTGCATTTCAAATGTATCATTTTCAAATTTATGCTTTCAGAATTATTTCTGCTGGGATCGCGCCGCTTTGTCTCATCAAGTAGTCTACGTGCATGGTGCCAAAAGGCGGCGGTGAGATATAAGGATCTTATTCATAAGATCGAGAGCCTGAGTGACGACGCGCCACCTCCATTCATTCCCAGATCGGATTGGCTGCGTGGCGGATTATTGGAATCGACTTGAGGTGCGAGACTAAAGGCGAAAAAAGCTAGGAGGAGTAGGATGACGAGCCGGATGGTGAGGGGCGGGGATCGTTAAGCACGGGTGGCTCGGATGTGCTTTAGATTATGCTACCGAGATTGTAAGTATTTAGTTTTTGAATTCAATTTAGGTTTTAATGTTGTTCGCTTTCGCCTCACATATATCATAATCTGTTAATTGCTAAGTTATTAGGCGCCACAAACTAATTGGATTAAAACATCATTAATGAAGCTTGTTTAATTTTCTTATTTTAAGTAGCAACCGTACTCTATTATATGCACACAAATACTTATTATCATTTACCTACATATGCATTAATAATGTTTGAATGAATGAATAGGCGAGAACGTGGAGTCCATATTTCTGAGGTCCAGTGGGATGTTTTTCAGAAATATCATGTCGCTCCCGATGGAAGTTATACAGATGGGAAGGCTCGTAGCATCGCGGTAAGTAGATTAAATATTAAATATGGTAATGATGTAAAAATAACTTCTATTTGGAAAGTTAAACGATTTTACTGCAAATACAGGAGCAGGTGGAGGACCAAGTTCAGATTTTGACTCAAGCCAGCGCAGATGAGAGCCCAGAAGTAGATAGGACTCAGATCCTCAAGGGTATCCTCGGAGGCGCTGCATCGAAGAAAAAGAGATTGTTTGGTGCTGGTTCTCTCTCGTACATTCATGGAGAGTGACTCTAGTTCGGCTCTGCAATGACTTCTCGTATGGAGTCTCCTCGGATATCGAGGCAGTTGACGGAGATGGAGGAGCAGATGAAGTTAGAGAGAGAGCAGATGGCTGAGCAACTACGGCTGGAGAAAGAGAGGCGTGAGCAGACTGAGGCGAGGATTCAAGCACAACAGAGTGAGCATGCACAGATGCTTCAACGTCTTCAAGCTCAGATGGAAGCTCAACAGGAGGCATTCCAGCGATTCCTATCGGGCTCGAGTAGCGGTACTGGACCTCGACCACCCCCTCCACCATATTGATTCCTATCTATACGTTTTTACTTCATTTATGGATATTTTGAATTGTTGTTGTTGGATTTGAATTGTTGAATTGTTGAATTGGATTTAGATTTGGATTTATAACTCCGTATCGAATAGTTGTTGTGAATTTTCAGATTGTGGATGTATTGAATAATTGTGGATGGATTGTGGATGATTGTGGATTTGTGATTTGGATTGTGGATTTGTGATGATTTGGATTGTGGATTTGTGATGATTTGGATTGTGATTTGGATGGATTTGTGATGATTGTGGATGTTGTTGGATTTGGATTTAGATTTGTGATGATTGTGGATGATTGTGGATGAATTTGTGATGATTGTGGATGTATTGAACAGGTAAAAAACACGGGTAAAACCTAATCTGAAACTGGCTGTGGAAATATTTTAAGTATAGCGACGGAATAGAGACGGAATTAAGTCGGAACTGCGACGGTTCTCAGACGGAACAGAATCTAATTTGTCGTGGTGTAACAGAGACGGATCTACGACGGACTATGTTAGCGACGGAAAAAATCCGTCGTAAACTGTGACGGATTTACGACGGAATAGCGAATAGATGTTGCGACGGATCTGAGACTCAATTACGACGGAATTATATAGCGACGTAAAAAGTCCGTCGTTATTTGCGACGGATCTACGACGGAATTGCCCAAATAATTTAGCGACGGAAAATATTCCGTCGTTAGTTACGACGGACTTTTTCGTCGTTAATTCAACGTAACAAACGACGAGTCAAACGACTAATCTTTCAACGACGGATATTTCCGTCGCTAGTCCGTTTCAAAATTTTGCGACGGAATTTTTACCGTCGTTGTCTGCCTAACAACGAGGCTTTTAGAGACGGTACAAATCCGTCTCTGATCCGTCGCAGATCTGTTTTTACGACGGATTTTTGATGTTTAGCGACGGATTTTTCCGTCGCTGTTCGCGTTTTTTTTTGTAGTGTATCGAGTCGAGTCTCGAGTTTTATTTATCGAATATTTCGAACTCACAAACTTATTCGAGCTTTAATCGAACTCAAACAAACTTTCTAAATTTAAATATATGTTTAGAATATTAATTATTTTATTTTAAAAATAAATTATTTTATCCATAGTAACACAATATATTTATTGATTTCTTATAACATATAAAAATAGTTAGAGATTTAACACAACAATTACTAATTATAGAAATAAAATAATTGTATCTAGTTAATAATTTTATATTTTCAAGCTAAATCAGTTAACGAACTTGTCACGAGCTAACGAACCGAATACTATCATGTTCAAGCTTGGTTTGTTTAGCTAACAAGCTTCACTAAACAAACTCGAACGAACTTTTATCGAGTCGAGCTCCGAACAGCTCACGAATAGTTTGGCTCATTTACAGCCCTAAGAACAGCCACCTTAGGCTATAAAAGGGACCCCACAGAAGACGATTGAAATCACCAATTCGAAGATAACCAATCTACTTCATACATCTTTCAAAGTCTCTCTGTCCCAAGTATTTAGTAGTTCGTCAAAAATACGTTTAGTAGTGCATCTATTCGTAATGGTTAAGCCACAAATACTATAGAACCGCGTGCACTGTAGTGGAGCAAATTTGTCTTATGGAAAAAGAATTCAACTTTTACCTCGGTTTTTATCCTATATTCGCATTTCTACATACCCATATTTAACACAAATACATTTTTTCTTTTCATTATGGGCATGTATCTTGGAGAAAAATGCTATAGAACCGCACGCGTGTATTACAGCGGAACAAGTTTTTCTTGCGGAGAAATAGTCCAACTCTTATCTATGTTTTTATCCTACATTATTTTCATTGTATTCACATTTCTACACCCCATATTAACACAAATCTATTACTCCCTCCGTCCCACCCAAGACGGCTCCTTTCTTTTCGGCACGGTTATTTAGGAGAATGATATAAAGTGAATAAAGTGATAAAAAGTAGGTAGGTCCCACAACTTTTGAAGAGATAATTATTTTCTAAAAAGGAAACGTGTCATCTTGGGTGGGACAGCTCAAAAAGAAAAGCTAGCCATCTTGGGTGGAACGGAGGGAGTATTTCTTTTCATTATGGGCATGCTAACTAATTTCATGAGATCATGATTATGCATCCAACATATGCATATAAACCTCATTTTCAATTAGAGGAACTTTTTGGTCTTTACCACGACAACATTTGTATTTCAATATTGTTGTCTATTCACAAAAAGTTATTATAGGTATAAGTTTTCGCCCTGGGTAGGAAACTTCTAGGAAGCTTCAGTGGCATTAATTCTTTTAAACCCAATAGTATTTATAATACCCAAAAAGAAACTAGAATGTCATAAATGTTGGTGTTTTCATGATTTCGTTTAATGATGGAAATGTTGTAGAACTCGTAAAAGGGTTGAAATTTGTGCTTGGAGAGAATCAATGAGCAAACCTGATCTCCTTTTTAATGGCCACGTTAATTATGTCCATCGTCATCGTAGGAGGATCAAATTAGTTGTTTTCCTAGGAGTGATCTAGAAAATAAATTAAGAATAAGAGGTACATTTTATATATTCATAGGTCTGATTTTTTAGAGAATTTTGTGTACATGAGAATATTTACCTTAAGAGATGAACAAAATCAATCTGAGATCGAGAAATCGAATTGTCGCATTTTGGTCGATTAAGTTTGGCTTTGAGCTCATTTGATTTGGGTTCAGTTGGCATTTTAATTGCTTGTTTGTTACCGAATGAGCTAACTCACTTTCTATGATGTTGAAATTTGGAATTTGGATTATTGTTACTTATTAAGACTTAGTAGAGAACGAGACTTAGATTCAAAATATTTGAAATTCCTCAAACAAGCATGTGCACCGAAAACCGATCTTAGAACTTCAAATTTGAAACATTGGTGCATTGAACACCGATCTAAGAGGATGTTAATGAATAATTTTATCCGAATTGATTCAAAATCGCTCATAGTCCATTAAATTTTAAAATAGCTCATATGGTTCCGGATCAAAACCTGCTTCAGACTCGGACCATTTAAACCTGTAGTTTGATGGTTCGATCCGGTCCCAATTCCAATTCTGGATGTTTATTTATTGATTTTTTCGAGTAAAACTCGTCTATTGACAAACCTAAGCTTAACGAGACTTGTCAATGAACCGGTTTTACCCACAACAACCTGGAATTGCACATAGCCCATTAAATTCTAAAGTAACGGTTTTGATTCCGATTTTGGTTATGGTTATGGTTCCAGATCCGTTCAAACCCGGATCGCTTCATACCCATAATTGATGGTCCGGGTCCGGTACATGTCTGCATCTAATGAGTTGTTATAGAACCAGAATCGATACTTATTTATTGGTTTTTAATAGGGTAAAACCAGCTCATTAACATCCATATCCCAAAATAGTGTTAGACACTGAATATACCCTTGGCCCACTACAACAAATGTTGGTGGATGTTGTTTATAAGTATGATTATTAAGAAATAATTTAATTGTATCCCACTAAGAATGAATACAAAATTACTTAAACTAGAGAATACAAATATCATCTCTTTCCAAAATAAGAAATGAGGATCGAGACTCAAATCATAAAACATAGCACATGACATATAATGAGCACACGCAAATGCTAGCAAGAAAATGAATCTATACAAATTGCTATTTCTCTTATTTCTTTCACGAAAACGTATCCGAATTTTGGCCTATGTATGGATGGTTCTCTTTCCAACTCGTTATCACCAAACTACTCACATGTTCACTTATTCTATGCACCAAAAAATACATATAAATCACGGCCCACATCATTTTTTTTTTTGTCATTAAATACAAAATTTTAAAACCACGTCATGATAATTCGAACCCAAATCTTTGACGCCGGGCGTAACCACTCTACCATTGCGCCAACACACGCACACAAATCACGGCCCACATTAGTTCTATAGTGGTGAAAAGCAAATAGTTATGAATCTAGTATACCTATGTCGCGATTTTCATTTTGGTGTTTTTTCAATAATTCACGTATCTAAATTTTACCTGAAAATGAACTACCATATGTGAAAAATTTGAACATAACTCAATTTGTCAAGGCAACAACCGATGTCACTTTTCAATCTATAATACTTTCGATAATAAAATTGACAATATGATAGAACAATCAACAAATGAATTTAAAAAAACTTTAATCAATTTTGAATTTCAAATGATGTGAAAATATAATATTGACAATAGATTTTAACGGTGAACAAACAGGAGAGAAAAAAGAATCACTGTTGTAAGGTGGAATTACTATACTCACTGATGGCTTTATATCACATCAAGGAAATAATTAGCGTAAAAAAACAAAACGTCATCAATATACAACAGAAATAAAACGCCGTGAAACGAACACGTACTATGAAATATTTACTAGGAATAGTGGTTAGATTTTAATATTCTATTAGGAAGTACGATTACAGCTAGTATCGATAATGACTAATTTGAGTGCAGGTTTAACTGAATCAAGCACAATTAAGCTAGTGGGTTGCATCACTTAGGTGCATTACTTGGAAGGCTAATCATTTCCCTAAAAATATATAATATAATTAATCGATAGGACAATTAATTAACATTATCCCTTCGCCTTATTCTCAATAATCACTTTCTTCCATTGCATGATGAAGTCTTGATACGCTTCTAGAGATTTAAGTTTAGAAATTCTGGAATACTACTCCCTCTCTGTCCCAAAAAATTAGTGCTCCTTCCGTTTTTACACATATCAAAGATATACTCCCTCTCCGTCTAACAAAATTAGTGCTCCTTTTGTTTTTACACAGATTAAAGAAATTTATTTAATTTCCTTTGGAAAATTCAATTTATATATGCATCTATTCTATTTTAATCTTGTTTATTATTCCACGCATCATTTTTTCAAATAATAAGTAAGGTCATTTCAGTAAAAGTAAGTTTAATACAATTCCAATAAAAAAGAATAAGAGACTAATTTGGTGGGGCAGAGGGAGTATATGATTAGGAGATTTTCCTGTCCTCAAATTCTCATAATGTACACAAACCTATGGCCTAAGACATTATTTTAATGCATATTTTGCTATGGCTTAATACGATCATATTTCACATATATATGATTTATCACTTAGAAATCACGGTTCGAAATTTATGATTCACTTGAATTTCGGTATTTTAGTATTAGTATAATATATTCTAATTTAAATTTCTTGAGATAATAACCTTTACTAAAGTCAGATAACTAGAAAATCATAACTAGCTAACACTATCCAGAAACCACTAATATTGTATTATCTCCAAACAATTACAAATCTGTATACTAACATGATAGTTTAATGATATTCCTCCCATTTGTAAGAGAGATGCCAGATCACGAATCACAATCCCTTATCCCTAACTAAAAAAGAGAGTACATTTCAAAAAAAATGTGGCATGAAATGATGTACGAACATACATATGATGTTTTCTAAAAGCTTATATAATGGTTCTCTAATCACAAAACCGACCACAGAAAATACAGGAATCACATATTTCTCTTTTTAAAGAATATCTATATTTAATTCGTAAAACGTTGGCTTCTATAGGGTAGTTTTTGAACCTCTATTCTTGTAGTGAAAACAGCTAGTATACAATTATTTGCATGACATCGAGCTTTTGAACTTTCATTTGCAATAGTATAGACACATTTGAACATATCAAACTTTTATTTGTGATAAGATTACACTTGCACATGGCAAACTTAACAACTGGATCCTTTTATTTATGGTCAAACTGAAGACCTGATTTCATACAATTAAAAATTGATAGATCCCCTTTTTGTCTAAAAGAAAATACAGACACCCAATTTTACGAATAAAGTACAAGAAATCGCCTCTAAAAACAGTAAAAAGTTTCCTTCTTTCAAATAGAAAAATTCATTCTTTTCATGTAGGAACTGAACTGCAAGTAGTAATTCCACTTAAAAGGAATTATCATCTACAGCAAATAACAAACCTCAAGAGTCAAGAGGATACTAACGTAATATCCACATAAAAATAAGTGATTTCAATCTCTCATTATAAAATAAAAAAAGAGTACAAGCCATAAAGAAATACAAGTAAAAGAGAGAGAAGAAATGATAGTAAGCACAGAAAAAGAAAAGCAAAGCAAACAGCAAATAAATCATTACATAATATATGTATAAGGAATATGCAAGAAACTTTCCAAAAGAAGTAACAAACACACGCAATCACAACAAACAGGAACCAGCAAAGACAAAAAGAAATAAAAATTAATACACACCTGCAAAACCTGCATATTTTACAACATGATCGGGACGAACAAAGTCAGTACATTTGCAGTTGACAGACGCCAATGTCTAACTTGTATTCTCCACCCCTTCCTTTTTTTCTTCTATCTATTCATTTACTTTTGCAATTCACACACATGCAGGTGAAGTTTTATTCATCCAAGGGCTTTGGTTGCCATATTTCAATCACATCGTCATTCAGAGATATCCAAATCGCCTAAGGTCCCTCGTAAAAAACGGGTGCCCTAAAGCTTCTCTTGCCTTGAGTCGTTCTGCAGGGTCGTAGCGTAGAAGCCCTTGAAGAAGATCTATCAAATCTCCAGCCGAGTGATCCACATGCTGCATGATAAGGTTCTGTACACAATTGAAGAATTAAAAAAAAATCATATTCAAAATATGGTGCCAACTTCAACTTTATAACAAATATAATATTATGAGTTAGCAATAAAGATCAATAGAGCTATTTTTACTAGGATTGAGTAACAATACCGGAAGTCGGGGCAATTTCCAGACTGCCCTCATACTTTCTCTGGAAGTGGCACCCTCTGGCCAATCCAGTCTTGTACCCCTTCTGAAATATTTCTCAGTACGACGACTGCAAAAACTGCAACAAAATCAATATCAAGCATCTCTCAAAGCTTACTCCATGAAAGAAATGAAACAACATACTCGGCTCGAATGATCATATTTGAGGGAAGTGGTCCAAGCACTCTTTCCATCATTGCAAGATGTTCCAAGTTCTCGTGAGTCTGGAAAAGAGCTTCGCCCTGCCACAGATTTGTAAAATTAAACAGATATCAATAAGAAAAAACAAATAATCATAATAATAATAATAGTAATAATAATAATTATCTATAAGCAACATATGATTGGACGAAACAAAAAAAAATATGTCACTTACAGAGCACAGTTCGACAAGTATGCAACCTATACTCCACATATCGCAGGGGTAGTTCCATCCAAGACCTTGTGGAAACAAAACAACGATGACTCCCAAACATAAAATGCGAAATATCAAATACGGAAAGCGAAATATGTTGAGAGCCACCAATTACCCAGAATAACCTCTGGTGCACGATAATGGCAGTGGACACTACATAGCTGTGATCTTGATGTTCAAAAGTAGTACTACCAAAATCGATAAGCTTTATAGCACTTGATTTAGGTAAATTTTGAAGTAGGAACCATCTTTGGCAGATCTTGCTATAAACTTCAAAACAGGAGAAGGTTCAATCAGAAGAATCAAGCATTGATCATAAAAGGAATGCCATCAGGAACAGAAAGCCAGTGTTTTCACCAAATCAATGAAGGAGTATAATCTTTTGATCTCAATAGGAATCATAAAAGCAGAATGAACAAGCACCATAAGACATCAGGATACACAATTATAGTTTTCAAAACATGACTGAAAACAGCCAGATGTGAGCCATTTGGATGAGCCAAAAATATGACATAACATGCAAGACTGACAAAATAATAAAAATAACCCTGTGTAGGATGACAATTCAGTTGCAAAATCAACACAAAGCAGAAGTGATTGGAACCATAATATTTACTTATTAATAATACTCTCTTAACTATTTGACGACACAAATATTCTGTAAGAACAGTTTAAGCTGAAGAAATTGACTTCAAAGAAAAGATAATGAATACCAACACGGCTTGTGCAAGGAAATCTAAACCGAACTCGAGCCAGGACATGATAATTAATTCAGAAAGTAAATTAAAAATACCTTCAAGAAACTGAAGAATTTTCAGAACACTAAAGGAAGGGCAGAACCATTCAGAAAGAGAAATTACATGATAGATTACCTTATAATCTGGAACTTTGATATATTCTGAGGACACCGAAGAATATTTTCTGGTTTTAAATCGGTGTGAATCAGGCGAAGATCATGCATAACTGCAAGGTGAACAAATATCATAAGCGAGATGGCCAAGGCACGCATCCAGAATTTCGGGATAAGTAGAGTGAGGTGTAACATCAGTGTAGTGGAGAAAAATGAGGTAGAACTATAATAAGAGTTCAAATAGGAATAAGAAAAGGAAAAGGGTGTTCCAAAGATATGTTCACACACATGCAACAGATTCCAAAAGTTGTCTGCCAAACTCCGAACAAGATCAATGGGAAATGAACGATAGCTATTTTTGCGTGAAAATCATACAAGCTTGGACCAAGCTTCTCAAATACCTGTTAAGACCATTTAAATTCATCCATAAGTATTTAACCCACAGAATATCAAGGGATAAAGAAACATCATATCCTCTCAAATCAAAGCAAACCATATATCACATTAAATACTTACAATACAAATATGATTACGATAGTCAAACCAACTCCGTATTTGCACACAACTGCAAAGAATGAAACACAACTTACACTAGAATCACTTCAGTCCAGGGTACAACTTAATGCAAATTGAAAAGAACCTTACCGTGTACCACATATATCATGCCTTGCTAGTTTCGTAAGACATCAATTTCAATCATTGCGGCTTCCGGTACTTTTGTATTGAACGGACAACTTTGATCGCAACTATCTCTTGCCTTTCATTGTCCAGACATTCTAAAACTTGCCCAAAAGTCCCTGCAACCATAAGCATTCAGGAAATAGTAAAAGATTCTTTTTGTTACTAACTCAAAACAGGTAAATCATGAAAATTGGCAAAGAATGAAACAGCTAACCTTCGCCCATTTTACTTAGTATCCTGTCTGCAAATGAGGGACATTAGTCAATCAGAGAAGGAAGAATTAATAAATAAATTAAAAGTAAAGACAACAAAATGTATACAAAATTAGACAGCATCGATGTCAGACAAAAATGTAATAATTATAAATATAAAGTCAATACTGTACTAGATCTAACCCTTGAAATTTATTGTTCTCCTTCTCAAGGAATAAAAGATGCAGGAATTAACTATTAGAAGGAAAGGTATCAAGAGATTGGGATCCTTAACTCTGATTATTGATATCTCAGCACAATCTCTAGTAGACAGAGACTGATCTTTGTTCCTCACTGGTTGACAAGATACACTCATATCTCTAGCAAGTACCATTTCAGAACAAGTTTTTATAATTCAAAGAATGGCCATACAATGACCACATGTCAATATCTGTCAGCTGTGAGGTTGATTAAACGATTCTAGACAGCTCACATGTTTAGTGCTGGTGTAAATAAGCTCCATTATGTACTTGAAATAAACATAAAATTACTTGCACAAGCTCTAATTTAGCAACTACATGTTTAACATCTGATAGCCACAAAGTCCAGCGGTGCTTGCACCACTCATGTGTGTAACCCAAACTCATAATGAGGCACCCATAATCATGTCTTAAGATACTTGTCTAGATATGGCAACTTACATGAAACTGAGCATGTGATCACCATTGAGAGAGAGAGAGAGAGAGAGAGAGAGAGGTATCCAAGCTCTAGCTGGAAATGTTTCAGGAAAATTATTCATACACACTTGTAAAATCTAATATGAGGTATAAGTTGCCAAAAAACTTAACAAGCTATACTTCATATTAAATAGTCATGGATAGTGTGTGTGCAGACCTCAGATGCATAAAGCCTTTTCATAGATGCTGTTTCTACCTTCAAATGATTCAATAAAGAGGAAGAATTTGTCAAATATATGAACTCTTCATTTTGCAAAATAAGTTCAAACTTTTTGTTTTTAGTTCTACTTTATGTGGAAGAAAGGAAGAATGTATGTAACTTCTTTGAATCTTTGATTCTCATGTTCTAAAGAGAAACAATGGTAAGTAAGCGCGTAATATTTTAAAGAACAACAAATACTCAATTTTTTGAGGTTATCCAAGAAAAATATTAACAATAAAAAGGCCTTTTGTTTTTATATTTATACATTGCTAAAATGATCACTGAGAATCACCACGCAATTGTTCACATAAATTAAAAAGAATTTGATTTGCCAAAACAGAATCACTGAAGCAGAAAAAGTGGAAATTCCTAAACTACATAATCCAATCATTTTGTACGAGGATCCACATTCAGATGAGGAACGGCTTGTCTTCATGAAGCACACTATCGTACAAATGATCTACATTAAAATAATGAGGAATCTGGGCATATAGAAACATAGCATGCATAAATAGCAAATTGAAAACATGCAGTGTGAACCGTATATATAAGAAAATATAGACTTGGGATGCAGGCTCCACTACTTTGAGTTTGAAGTTTCAAGGGGTTCATCAATATAAAAATATCTTCAATGTAATATGTAAGAAAATATAGACTTGGGATGCAGGCTCCACTACTTTGAAGTTTCAAGGGGTTCATCAATATAAAAATATCTTCAATGTAATAGTCAAAATGCAGGGATCTGCCCAAGTTTTGTAGAAAGACTAAGGATGACATTATCTATAAAGGAGTAGCTAAAATATCATATTGAAAAAGCTAATAATGTCCTGAAGCAAAGGATTACATGATAAAACTGTCTCAGGTATTTCTAGTGTACTTACAACGAGGAGTTAAGTTCTCCCCAATAGCAAAAACATAGTGCCCATCACTATCATCAGGTCTCCAAGGTGGAGAACCGTTACGCAGAATCCCTTTATAATATATTGACGAGCATGCATAACTAGGGACAGCCCCAAACTCTTGGGCACAGTATATAGTTGGAAGAATCTGCACAAGAGACAAACTTTAATCTTCACAAGGAAAATAAATGACAAAACAATCTTTCTGAGCAAGTGCACTCCAACTAATGTATTAAAGTCTGATAAACTTCTTTGCAAGCTAGTTCCAGAAAAACATTTGAATTCTACCAACACCAATTTTGACTACACCAAACATTAGACATGAAATAAGACAAATTAAGAAAGGCCTAAAAAAAAAAATCTGACCCCTTACGGCTTACGTATTATATTTTCCCCTGTTTCTAACCTTCCCAGAAACAGACAACAGTCCTACACTTAATTCATAATCTCAGAAAATGACATGAATAATTACTGAAGCCCAATCATAAAACCTAGAAAAAGATTGGTGCAGAGGTGGTTAAATTGGTAAATACTTTTATTTAACTCCACACTAGTTCTTGATGTATACTGACAACTGTCCATGAAAATCCAGCATAGGAGAAAACAATCCACGAACATACATTTAATGCAAGTGCGGATTATGCAACAAGAAAACCAAATGCATCTGAAAACCGAACCTTTGGAGGAGCAGGAGGAACAGTCGGCGTCAGATCCCATGCCAAACGAGGTCGTTTACGAGGCCTTTTATCCATGCTCCTATGAGGAAATTCCACCACTCTCTGTGTCTCCATTCATACAAAATCAAAGAAAATTCACATCGGCTGAGAGTAAAACGAAAATATATACTCAGCCAAGGAAAAAGAAACAAGCCAAAAATGCGATAATTTCCGGAAATTTTTGAAAGCAGAATCTCATCTAGGGCAAATCAATTCCTAAATTTCTCTCTCTTTTTTCCCCCATAAAGATTGAAACAGATTTGAGAAGCGAAAGGGAAATACTGTAATGAGAGGAGACGAGGGAAAGTAACTGTAG
This sequence comes from Salvia rosmarinus, assembly GCA_036937905.1. Taxonomy (NCBI): domain Eukaryota; kingdom Viridiplantae; phylum Streptophyta; class Magnoliopsida; order Lamiales; family Lamiaceae; genus Salvia; species Salvia rosmarinus. The sequence goes on from CM072820.1 coordinate 48,101,664, forward strand.
TTAGTTAACCACAATTGAATCCACATGGGTTAAGGGGCAATTTCAATGAGTCGTTATCTGTCATCTTCGGTCCGGTTTTATCCGCTGCGATCTAAAATCGCAAACAAGTGTTTAGCGCTTCTTACTTCGTGCAACCGAGCGATTCACAGGTGCACAAAATAATCGTTATATTGCTGGATGCTGAACTCCATTTGGAGGCACGTGCACTTATTGGGCTTTTCGAATTCAAAGCCCACCCTAAATGACGTTAATTTGGAACAGGCCCACAACTTGCTTTATAGGAAAACTCTTTATCTCTACAATAGTTTATACACCACAAGGTTTTCTACACATTTTATGAATGTGAACTTGAACCAAGACCAAACTGGATTTTGATTGACTATCTTATTTCTCTTTTTTTAACAAGGTGATATCTACTTCCTTCAACAAACAAAAGAAAGAAAACAAGGAATAAAAAAAATACAAGGTTATGACATCAACGATTGCTATTCATATATGCAAAAATTCACTCAAAAGCACAAGCAAAACACATTAGATAGTCAATTCGTATTACATAATGTGTATGTATTTCACTCAATGTATAAAATATTTATGAAATTCGAACTCATAATTTTACACACCCACTCTAAAGGTGTTTTTAGGGAATTCATGACAACTACCTATTGATACATGAATTAAGTAATGCAAATGTGACGAGCTAACCAATAAAACATTTGTGGATCCCATTTCGTGTACAAGATATGTAAATTTTTAATATAATACAAAAACCATAATTTTATATCTCAACTTTTGGCTATGTTCACAAGACACTCCAACTTATAGGCAAGTACAACAAGATCCCCGCCCTTTCAATTTGAGTAATTTTCGTTTTGTCTCAAAAAAAATTGCTAACTTTCTGATAAAAAAAATTTCACAAATAGATAGAAAAATAAAGAGGTTAGGCACGTGGTAATCTCGTGCGTTGCCTAAGATATAAATTGCATTAACTTCCCTGGTTCCGAAAACCCTAGAACGGCAGTCCGCTCTTCAGGTCTCTCTCTCTCTCGTGCTGTATGATTGCGTCTGCACTGAGTTATAGCTATTGTATTATCTAATTCGGTTGTTTCTACAGGTAAGAGTTGCGTTAGGGTTTAGGATTGCTTTCGTTTCAAATGGCTCCAGCTAAAGGTACGATAAATTTTCCTTTTTGGTTTCTGATTTTCAGAATGCTGTTAGTTTTGCTGTAGAATTTATGAAGTAGTTCTTATAATTTTGCGAAAATAGCTGTAACTTGCGAATCTTATTTATCAAATTTTGTTGTGAATATCATGTCAATGAGCTGCTGCTTATCGAACTGAAAATCTGTGAAGAGTGGATTAATAAGATGTTTGAGGAATTTATTTTACAGTTACATGGGCCAAATGATGTGTGAGAGTGAAATCGACATTTTCTTAGGCTGCATTATGATGTTGATACTTAGAATTGTATTTTCCTCCGTGATTAAAATCTTGATACAATATTGTGAAACCCACTTATTTGAAGCTTTGATGTTATCATTTAATGTATTTCTACAAGACACTCTTAAACATAGTATATATGGAACCATCTACACGGTTGTTTCCAGTTTATCATTGTTTTGCTTTCTAAACTAAAAATTATCTTGATAGTTGATGTTAGAGTTTTAATACAGTTTTATGATGACGCAACTTTTCTCTCATTCAATTTGGGGTACTAATCATTATATTTGAAAGGGTTTTTAGCCAATAAATACCATGCTTTAAGTGGGCACTGAATTATGTGATTCTCTAATACTTGGATGTTTGCACCTATTGTTTGTTAGCTTATTTTGATTTGTAAATCTGCAGGTGATGCAGGTAAGAAATCAGATGCCAAGGCTCAAGCCTTAAAGGCTGCTAAGGCTGTAAAAGCAGGAGCAACAACCTTTAAGAAGAAGGCCAAGAAAATCCGCACTAAAGTTACCTTCTATCGCCCAAAGACATTGACGAAGGAAAGGAATCCCAAGTATCCCCGCATTAGTGCTGTTCCCCGCAATAAACTTGACCACTACCAGATTCTCAAGTATCCTCTCACCACGGAGTCTGCAATGAAGAAAATTGAAGACAACAACACACTAGTTTTCATAGTAGACATTCGTGCTGATAAGAAAAAGATCAAGGATGCAGTCAAGAAAATGTACGACATTCAGACGAAGAAAGTGAACACCCTTATTAGGTAAACAAGGATTCCATCAATCTTTCTACAATCTGCATGTTTTGCGGATTTGAGATTATTCTACCATTTCGTAAGTAAATTACTGGATCTGAACTTTTGGCTTGTGATGGTGCCTTAAATGTGTATTATCATATGTTTTAGGCTTTTAGGTTTTTCAAATTTCAATGTTACACTCTGAACTTCTTTCATTTAGAACTATTACTGATAATCAACATAGAGCATCAGCATGAAAATTGGAATCTTGTTTATCTGAAGCTCATGCAATCATATTTGCAAGATCAGTTTATTTAGAAATTATGTATCATCCATTCATGCTACTCTTTTGAATTTTAGACAAATTCATTCTTTGCTTCCCTGTAATGAAATTATAATTGGCTCTGTTTCAGGCCTGATGGAACGAAGAAGGCGTATGTTAGGTTGACACCTGATTATGATGCTCTGGATGTCGCAAACAAAATTGGAATCATCTAGGATGTCGCAAACAAAATTGGAATCATCTAAATGGCCGGAAATTAGGTTTTGCGTTTAAGCCTTTCTTTTGGGGGATGGACCAGAACTCTTTCAATTTTGTGCTCCAAAGTGTTTTATTTGATTTAGATGTGGGAGCTTCAGACTGAATTGCCAAGTTATATAGAGATTTTGATTAGATTGTATCGTCATTAGTTTATTTATTGTTCTATGCTTTATGTTTTCTTAAAATCCTTTTTCAATGGTGCTTGCATTTCTTTTTCCTATCCACCAATCCGACATCTCATCTGCATCATCAAGCTTGTTGAAGTAATCAGCATAAGTTTTCCTTAATTGTCCATCCATGTTCGTGAAAAGGTTATACATTATTTGATGCTATTGAACAAATTCATAAATTTTTGGTAATTCATATACTTTATATTTTACAAATAAAAGTAAATAAAACTTATCTATCGATGATTATGGATATGTAAAATCATTGTCCATAAGAGAAACGGCTACCGATTGGTCCGATCATATTGGTAGAGTTGACAATTTATGCATGTTGTATTGTTATTGTATCTGACTTTTCACTGATTGCTGCAATAAAGTTGGTTGGGCCGTACGGCTGACAACTTATTATGGTATGAACACAATCCGATAACATAGGATCCCTGTCTATTAATTTTGGGTGTTTTCGTGTCAGTGTTTTGATGTGTTAGAAAAAGCCAACTCTTGGAGGCCACACAACAGTAAGTCGAGTTAGAAATGTAGGGCTACTCTTGTCAAGGATCACATAATTGCAATCTACACAAGCAATCTAAATCAACAACCAAACAAATTCAAAATCTAGTCAAAACGTTGGTATCTTGATTCTTCATTACATCATGAACCAACAATCTCAAAACCTCATAAATCTCATCCTTATTCCTATGCCTTTTATCTGCCGCAAAAAACACTCGAACCTCACTCCGAACTTCAATCCAACTACTCCCAGCAGTCCTGCTCAACCTCTCTCCTCATCCCTCCGCCTTATCTCCGCCACATCCTCCCACCTCCCTCAGCCGAATGCTCATTCGACAGCATCACATACGACGACACATCTCTGGGATCCAACTCTAAGATTCTCCTTGCGCCACCTCCCCAACTCCCAGTTCAAATGCACCCGGAACCCTCCAAGCAACGCCTTCCAAAACTCGATCCTGGGATCAAGGGCAAGGCACCAAGCAACCTTTGTGCCTCCTCGAACCTCCCACTTCGCGACAATGTATCCGCTAAGCAGGCGTAGTGCTCCGCTTTTACAAGCCTCGGATCACCACGCCTCACTTGATTGAAGTACTCACAACCTTCCTCTACCAGGCCAACATGATTGCAGGCCAACAGAAAGCCAAGAAGAGACACTGTTTGGCTCAACGCCTGCGACCTTCATCTTCTTATACACATCTATCGCAGCATTCCTTCCCATTCTGCACATAGCCACAGACGAGGGCATTTCACGACACCACATTTCTCGTGCGTTTTCTTGAAAACCAACAAACTATCCTCCATGCTCCCACACTTTGCATACAAGCTTATCAAAGAAACAAACAACCCAATCCGACCCGATTAATGCTCCCTAGCCCTAACGACACGATATTAACAGCTGCGATGATGGCACAAGATTACGAGAATTGAATAGGCATAGCCCCTCTCAACATCTCCATGAACATCTTCACAGCCTCCTCATTCCTCCCTAACTGGCTGCACCCGCTGATCATGGTGTTCCAACAAACCACATTCCTCTCCATCATTGCTCGAAAAACGGCCCCAGCTTCATCAAATCTTCCTTCTTTAGTGTAGGCGCGGATCAACGTGGCTTAAGAGAACACGTTTGGCTCATTGATATCCTCGAAAGCCCTCAAAGCTTCACCAAAACTGCTCAACTTAACGTAGAGATTCAAAATCGCGCTGCCTGCAAAGACGTTAGAGTTCAAGCCGGATTTTGTGGAGTAGGATTAGATCTGTTTGCCGAGATGGATGCCTTTTTGGAACGCGGAGGAAGGATGACTGTGGTGAAAGTGTACTCATTGGGTTTGATGTCGAAAATGAGCATTTTTGTGAAGCAAGCGATGGCTTTTGCGTGTTGGTTTGGCTTCGCGAATTGGCCTAGCAGAGCTGTCGCTGATATTACGTCGAGCAGGTGGTGAGCTTTTGGAGGGAGCATTGTCCAAGAATGGCGATCCTTTTCTTCTGCCAAGACAAAATTGACACTAGCGCCATTAAAATGGGATTCTCGAATAATAAAAGCTAATTATTAACCCAGAAATAAATTGGGTTTAGGTGGAATATAATGAGGTGAAACAAAAGCAATAGAGTTGTATGTCTTTAGTGGTTCTACTTTTTCCGAATTTGAAAAACTCAGTGGTTAGATAGGTGGAAATTGGAATTTCCTCCGAACTAAGTTGTTCAGGTTTCTCTTTACATATTTTCAGAAAAAGAAAATGAATGTTTCAAAACTTAAATTAATTGGTTAAAAGTATGATTTGGAACAAAAAATGAGTGTCTAAAATGAACGTTTGATTCGTGTCAATTCTTAAACTACTTTTGAGCGGCGCTCTGCATTAATTAAATATTAATAAGTTATTATTTTAATTAGAGTTTAATAATTTTAATTATATTTATGAATTTTAATTGAACTTTTTGTTACTATTAGAATTTCATTAGAACAAAACTTCATGCATTCAGATGTCTATGAGCGTGCCTCTTTCGAAAATATGCAATTTTTAAAATAAAACAATTGGACTAGCATGCCGAGAGACAAGAGAGAGAGATTTGCAAGGGCTAAAGATTATATAGTGATTGTATTTGTGTAATATTAAGTCAATGTTATATTAATAGTTTTATTCGTATCAATTTATAATTCGATTAGATTAGTCAATCGCCCATCAGATTCACAATCTATGTGTCATTTCAGATTTTCTTCATTCTGAATTATCTATATTCTCCACTTTTTTATATTTTCTATTAAATCATTCTTATTTTTACACATTTTTTGTTGTTTACAATTCTGTAACAAATCTTACGGCTAATCTATTTTACATTTACATCGTCAATCAATTATGGTTGTATTTAAGTCAAATATATGTTTGATTAGGAAACTTGAATAATCAAAGGATATATACTATAATTAGAAAACTTTAAAACGGAAAAGTTCTAACCTAGATTTCAATCAATAAAATCAAGAATTACAAGAATTGAAAACAGATTTACATGGTCTTCAATTGTATCCAATTGTTTATGTAATGATTTTTTTATTGAATTTCTATCATAACAATTATGCTTTTGTTTTCTTCTGTGATTCTTATTTTTTTAATCTTCCACAGGTTTAATTGACATCATTGTTGAGACTCTCTACTTTAGCATTCAAATCCTACTTCAATAAGTTGTTGTTTCATTATTATCTTTTTTTTTTCAATCCAATGTGTGTTCAGAGATGAGTTTTATTGATGTTTCAACTATGATGATATGTGGACTTTTTGAACAATCAGTCTGAATGGTTATAATTTTATTGTTTGATTGAAACTTATGTGAACTATTGTAATGTAGTTTGTCGTCGACAATTCAAATGTTAAATTTTGTTTGTTATAAAGATCTCAATTTGTTTTGGTCAGATAATTAGTGAATTGTCTATTTTGCATGTTGTCTTTTAAATGTATTTAATGCTAGTGCAATTTTTTTTAAAACTACAATCAGTTGGTGATTATTAGTGTTATTTCTTCTTTCTCATCAATACAAAAGAACGTCACTTGGACCTTAGTTGTTAACGATTCAGCTACATTAGATGACTAGTTCATTGACATGAAAGACCAAATTTTTGAATTTTTAGCTTCGAAGGCTTTCATTAGGCAACAAACCATATAAATACGTTAAATTTCTCATCTATAACATCTAAAATTAGATACTACATTTTGAAAACTAGTCATAGAATACATAAAAGTTCTAAAATATTTTGTGAACTGACAAGCATTGTGAGATTTTTGTAGAACTCACAGATCATCTAAATGGATCATCTTGTAACCATGGTACATATCAAATCTCTCACCTTTAGAGAGCTCTAGTTATAATATAGGAATTGTCCCAATGCTCATGCTAAATTTTATAAGTGCAATCAATAAATATCTACGTATCTTTTCATGTTCTTTAGCTTGTAGTTCGTAAGTCATAACTATGAATACAAGTTGTTTGTGAATGATTCCTATTTATTTAGAATTTTGTGTTTTATGGTTGGCTATCTACATTTGTGATCATGTTCTTTAGTTTATGCATTTCATATGAAAGTTAGGTATAGTATTATAAGTTTTGCTTAGCTTTTCTATCCAGAATATTAAAGTGTATCTATTTTTATTATGATAAAAGTAAGATATAGTATTATAGTGTTAGAATAAATTTCTGCTTAATTAGATTTTCTATCCAGAACACAAGTCGATGCCCAATGCTCATGCTAGATTTTATTTGAGGATGTCATGTTTGACTATATTTTTGCTCATTTTCTACAGGGTTGTGTGTTTTTGAGTGGTTAAGTAGCAATTAGATGCTCGAAAATCGAGAATGAGGAAGAACGGGTGAAGAATCGAGAAAGCGGGTAAAACCAGATCGTACCATGAAGAGATGGAAAACAACGACCAAGGAGGTTAGGTCATTGTTTCCATGACTAGGCCAACAAGGAAAACATTCATGGAAACAACGAGCGACATGTACGGTCTTGTTTCTATACTATTTTCGATTTTAGGCTTGTTTCTCTATTTTCTAAGTATTTTGGAATAAGGTTTGTCCCAAAATTATAAACACATGACCTTTGTTTAGCTCCCAATAATCTTAGACCTAAATTTATATGATTTTACTTAGTTTTTCCATAGCTTTAGAGATTTTATGTGTTTTCTTTGAAGATTGAGATTGAAGGATTTGAAGTTGTTCATTGTGAATTCGAATACGAGTTTTATGTATTTAGCAATTCTAATTGTATTTTCTTTAATTTCATCTTGTTTAATTTCAATTATGAGTAACTAAATTTATGGTTGAACCTAGGGTTTGTACGACTTGATTGAGATTATGTTTTTGATCTACTGAGTCCAATTAATTTGCCTTTTAGTTCATGACTTTTGGTTCTTGTTGCTTGATTTAATGTTTAGATAGCTTACCACTATTGATGCATATTAGATGTTCGATTAAATACCTAGCAAATTTAGTTGTGCAATCGAATTCAAGAACATACAATACGAGTAGAGATATTCTTAGGAGGAATAATACTTTTTGAGCTTTTATGAGTGAGCATATATATATATTTTCTTGAGATTTAACAGAGATAGAAGATATATTAAATCAACTGTCACAATACTTGTTGAGAGATAGATATTGTGATTACTTTTATGATCCTTCATCTGAATTGAATTAAATTGGTAATTGGATTAATAAGTTAATTGCATGATTTTGATTAAGTAAATATATTCTCTGGGATCAGTCTTTCATTCTTAAATTTTATCCAAATTTGTTTAGTTTTGCTTTCATAATTTGTTGCTTACTTAAAATCTTAAAACCTCAATACAATAGTTTACTTTTGATAATAGTACTTCATCCGTGTTTATGAAATTATGTGCTTTTGAGATTTCTGTTCTTGTGTATACAATACGTTTGTTTACTTTTTATCAGTCTTCCATTCTTAAATTTTATTCGGTATTTTATTGCTATAATTTTAGTGATCAATCTTTTGGCTCCGTTGCCAGGACTGTATAGATTATACAATGATAATATTTATGAGGCTTCTTTATTACTTCAATCACTTTTTCTTTTTATTTTATTTATATTGGTAGCTTTTAATTATTCAAATCTTTGTGTAGGTATGAACACAAGATCTAAGAAACATAATTTATTTGAGGAGTGAAATGCATATGAAAACTATCCAGAGTTGGGTGCAAAAGTCAACTCATAGGCTTCAGATGAAGAAGATAGACCTGAGGATTCTCCTCTTCCAAAGGAAGAACCCAAGGTCTCTACTATTGCAGCTCTAAAATGGCCATCATCTTCCAGAACTCATTCTATGTTTATTTTTTCCTTAGAGGTGAGATAAATTTGAAGATGGATGAGAAGCTAACCAAGTTCACGGAGATGTTGCAAAAACTGAACATCAATGTCTTGCTACTTGATGCGCTGTGCGACATTCCAGGCTATGCTAAGTTTTTCAATAAAGTTGTTACTCACAAGAAGAAGCTTGGAAAGTTTGAAACAAGTAGTTTATCCAAATAGTGAAGTGTAGTGTTGCAAAAGAAGCTACTATTGAAGCAGAAAGATATGGGTAGCTTTACTATTGCTTGTGTAATTGGAGGGCAAACCTTCTCCAAAGTGATATTTGATTTAGGGGCAAACATCAATTTGACACCCATTTCGATCTTCAACTGTTTGGAGATAGGAGAGATCAAACTGACTATCATAGCTCTACAGATGACAAATCAGTTAGTGACATATCCCATGGGGATTGTAGAAGATGCCATTCTTAAGGTTGAAGGGTTCATCTTTCCAGCAGATTTCGTGGTGCTTAACATGCCGGAAGACAAGAATATTTCATCAATTTTTGGTCGATAGCCACGGGTCGAGCTCTAATTGACGTACATGATGGAGATCATATATTAAGAGTGAATGATGAGAACATAACGCTCTTCATCTATGATTCCATGAAGAAGCTTGAAAGGTCCAAGTTTGACGAGTGCAACCTCACCATCTCCTTCAATGCCAACTTAGTCAACTCGTCCACATCCATTGATCTATTGGAGTATTGTATCCAAAGTTCTAATTTATATCCTTATTCTAATCTTGATGATGCATGTGATCAGATTTTGGAATATATTGTTGTGTTAGATTCTATACATGGCATCCTACAAGAATCGGGTACTTACTTGGATATTGATAAATTGGTTGAAGGCGAGAGCAAACCGGTGGAGAAGATAACAAGCGATTTGACATCGGCCGAATCCACTCTCAAATTGGAGTTGAAGCGACTTCCTGATCACCTCTTATTTTGGGTGAGGATGAGACGTATCATGTTATTGTATCTTCTTCTTCTTCTTCTTCTTCTTCTTCTTCTTCTCTTATTGCTAACGAGCTTGATAAATTGCTGAGAGTCTTGAGAAAGCATAAATCTACAGTAGGATGGTCTATTCTAACAAGGGTATTAGCCCGTCTATTTGCATGTATCATATTTTGTTAGAACATGACTACAAACCTAAGGTGTAGGCTCAAAGAAGGTTGAATCTGGCTATGCAAGAGGTGGTGATGAAAGATGTCTTGAAGTTGTTTGGTTTCAGAATGATATATACTATATTAGAAGATGAGTCCCACTCAAGTTGCCTCCAAGAAGAATGGCATGAACGCGGTGAATGATGGGAAGAACAAGCTCATAGCTTCAAGGATAGTTACCGGATGACGTGTTTGCATTGATTAGCATGCTTTGAATGCAGTCACTTGGGCTACAATCAGATCATGATAGCACTCAAGAATCAACACAAGATAATCTTCACCTATACTACGGCGTCTTTGCTCATAGGAGGATGTCTTTTTATCTTTGCAATGCTCTTGCCACATTTTAAAGGTATATGGTGGAGATTTTTCATATCTTATTGAGAAAATCATGGAGGTATTTATGGCGGTTTTCTTTTGTATTTATTTGATAATTGCTTGGAGAATTTGCCTTGAGTTTTGCAGCGATGTGAAGAGACTTGTCAAGTGCTCAATTGGTAGAAGTGTCACTTCATGACAAAAGAAAGGATCATGCTTGGTTACAAAGCGTCTGCTCAAGGATGAGAGGTCGATCGAGCTAAGGTTGTTACTGTTGAAACTATCTCCTCCAACCACTTTCAAGTCCGTGAGGAGTTTCTTGGATCATACTAGGTTCTATCGAAGATTCATCAAGGACTTCTACAAATCTCCAAGCCACTCCGTACTCTACTGAAAAAGGATACAAAATTTCTCTTCGTTAAGGAGTGTCTCAAATCCACTGAGAAGTTAAAAGACTGTTGATTTCACCCGATTGGAGTAAGCCATTAGTGTTGATGTGTCATGCTAGTAATTGAACAGTTATAATTGTGTCGGATCGGAAAATGGACAATATATTTATAGTTATTTACTATGCTGGTAAGACTTTGAATTTTGATCAGATGAACTACACATCCACCGAGAAGGAGTTGCTTGCATTAATATATGCATTTGATAAGTTTCGCATCTATTTGATTGGAACTCATTCAATTATCTACATTGATCATACCGTCATTAGATACCTATTCAGGAAGAAGGATTTGAAACCTCATTTTAATTCAATTGATTTTGCTGCTAAGAGAGCTTGATATAGAAATCTGAGATCGCAAAGGTTGCAAGAATGTAATAACTGATATTAATAGGCCGGTCGAATAAACTTTCTACGCGATCCGATCCGCACAGATTTATTTCAAAATTCTAATTTTCATGTAGAAATTTTGTATGGCAACGGTATAAAGCCGGGCAATTTTGAATCCAGCAGCGGGCCCCACCACCACACTACAGAGAAGGCGGTTCCAATGCTAAACCCTTCGTATATTCTCTAGCCGTTAGACAACAGAACTCGAAATTCAAACAATTCTCCTTTCTGAGACAAAATTGAAAATCATTTCTCCCGATTCCAAACATACACACGCTTGCTCCATCAGCAACCAGTTCCCTGTAACCAACAATTCTGTATGAAGTTCCTAACTTTACATCCCATTCAACTCAATATGCTTGATTTTCATGTTTATGATCTCTTTTGCTTTTCTTTTTTGTAGGTGCTCGTTTGAAAAGTTAAATAAAATGGGCTCGTTGACACCCGATTTTCGGAGGTCTCTGTCAGGAATGGCACCTTCTCCGGCACCCTTTCTAACGCCGCGGCCCGAAAGGAAGCGGCCGGAGTCAAGAGGTTCCGATTGGAATTATACTCGTCAAGACAAGAACAAAGAGGTCAACGTGCAAGTTCTGCTCCGATGCAGGTTGACTCTTGGAGCTCTTCCACTTTTATGTTTATCTTTATCAAGTTTTCTGTTTTATAATTCTTCGACTGTGATTGGTACCATGAGCCTGGCGCTTAAGTATTCAATTTCGCGTTGATGAGTTAATAGCAACTCCTGTGTCTTTACCTTTACTCGTTGAATCATTTTGTAGATTTTTTTATTTTTTTTTATTCTGTATGTTTGTTTTTTAATAACTAGAAGACAACTAATTTTCATGATCATGGAACTGATGGTTTAGTAAATTTGCTAAAGAATGTCTTTAATAAATTAGTTTGATTTGAATTTGACTTCAGGCCGTTAACTGATGATGAAGAAAGGTTGAACATGCCCAAGGTAATTACATGTAATGATAGCAAAAGAGAGGTAACGGTTTCTCAGACAGTAGGTTGTAAGCACATGGATAGAGTCTTCACCTTTGATAAGGTACGATTTTCCTTTAAAACCAGTTTGTGATTGTTCAAATTTGAAGTTTACCTGATATTGGAAGTTCTTGTTCATAATAATATAGTATCATTTTTAATGGTTTAAAAGGTTTTTGGGCCAAAATCAAAACAAAGGTCTATATACGATCAAGCTATTTCTCCAATTGTGGCTGAAGTGTTAGAGGGCTTCAACTGCACAGTCTTTGCATATGGGCAGACTGGAACTGGAAAAACTTACACAATGGAAGGGGGCATGAGAAATAAGGTAAGGATTTAGATTTCATGACAAATTGTTGGTTCACTTTTAAATTATGTTAGGAAATCCTATATTGAGTTACTTTGTGGTAGGGCGGTGAATTGCCGGTTGAGGCAGGTATTATTCCTAGAGCAGTTCGACAAATATTTGACACCCTTGAAGCACAAAATGCTGATTACAGTATGAAAGTGACCTTTTTGGAACTCTACAATGAGGAAATAACAGACCTGCTTGCCCCAGAAGATCAACTAAAATCTACAGAAGATAGACCAAAAAAGCCTATTTCTTTGATGGAAGATGGAAAGGGTTTGGTGATTGTAAGAGGCCTTGAAGAGGAAATGGTGTACAGCGCTAATGAGATCTACAGCCTTTTGGAACGAGGTGCTGCAAGAAGACGTACAGCAGATACCTTATTGAATAAGAGGAGCAGGTTTGGTTTGCTTTAGTTTGATCAATAAGTGTTTTCTAACGATGTTGGGAATAAACACTATTTCCTTTCCTTTGCAGTCGATCACATTCTATATTTACTATAACTATTCACATAAAAGAAGGAACCATTGGAGAGGAAGAGCTCATCAAATGTGGGAAGCTCAATCTTGTTGATTTAGCAGGATCAGAGAACATCTACCGTTCAGGTGTTCGAGAGGTAGAACAAATCCCAATGTATTTATAAAATGATTGAAAATAGGTGCAAATATTAAAATTTTGACGATTTCTGCACGATTTGGTTAAGGATCTCTAGCCGGAAGCATTTATTTAATCACGGGAAATCACAATGATGATATTTATTAGAAAGACTTCCATCTCACTCTGCATTAAATTATTTGATAATTATTTGAAAATGATCTTGGTTTAGTACTGTGCAATTTCTTTTTTATCTAGAAAAATGCTGCTTTTATGTTTGATCCTGGATTAACTAGGATAGTGGTCAGAAATTGACCAAGTTAAGATATGATATAAATGTTTCTTCTCTTTCTCGTCGAGAAACAATAACTTTCTTGTTGCATTATTCTTAATATAATTCATAGTGGATATTAAATTAAATAGTATTGCAGAGAGGTATCGAACTCTTCCCAGCTATTATTGTAGCTTTATTGTTCACAATGAGGTTGTAAATTTTTTGAATGATATTTAGCTTCGTGTTCAATTGTTTACCTGAGTACATATTCTCACAGGCTCGTGCAAGAGAAGCGGAGAAATAAATAAGAGCTTACTAACTTTAGGCCGTGTCATTAATGCATTGGTGGAGCATTCTGTTCATGTACCTTACAGGTGAGAGCAGGTATTGATCTTTTGGTTACATTAGAAACAAATATATTGTAACAGCATCTTCATTTTTCATGCAGAGATAGCAAGCTTACCAGGTTCTTAAGGGATTCATTAGGGGCAAAACGAAGACTTGTGTTATTATGACAATCTCTTCGTCTGCTCAATGTTTGGAAGAAACATTGAGCACACTAGACTATGCATATCGTGCTAAAAGCATAAAAACAAACCAGAGGTTCTAGCAGCTTTCTTTACCTATATCAGTTTTCCTTTAAACTTTAATTGTTGCATAAAGTAAATCTATGTGTTTGAAGGCAAACCAAAAAGTCACTAAAGCTGTGCTGCTTAAGGACATATATGTGGAAATAGAGAGAATGAAGCAAGGTGCTTAAAAAAAAGTTCTTCCTTACCCATGTCATTGTTTATATTATTTTGTAAGTGTTTTATTAACATTTCCTCTATTTTGAATGAGTTTAGATATTCGAGCAGCAAGAGAAAAGAATGGTGTTTACATTCCAGATGAGAGATTTATGCAGGATGAAGCTGAAAAGAAGGTCAATATCTTTAATTCTCTGTTCAGTTTTTTTTTTTTGGATAAAATTCTCTGTTCAGTTGCTAACATCAAATAGTATGACTATTATTAATTGTTAAAGAGTAGCTTTAGTAATTCAATAAGAAACTTGTTCTGTGCTTAGACTTGATGGTGGGTTTTTTAGTAGCTTTCAATCTCGTTTCTGTTCTATATGCTCTAAGCACCATAATGCAGTTATTTATATCTGAACAAAACTTGCAGGCAAAAAATGAGAGGATAGAACAGTTGGAGAGTGATCTTAATGAGAGTGAGAAGGTAATTCTTAGTTGTTTCTCATTACTCTTTTCTCCAATAATTTTGGCTAACTTATTTACTTATGCAGCAAGTTGATAAATTCCGTGAGCTTTATCTTATTGAACAAGAAGAGAAACTGAACATCAAAAGTGAAATTGAAGACAGCAAGGTAATAGAGAAGATAAAAATTTTGAAATATTATACTTTGTGAAAATATGTAGTCATTCAAATGATCACACATTTTTCAGAGAAAACTTGAAACGACCCATAAAATCTTAGAAGATCTTAAAGAGAACTATAAGATGGCTCTTTCCACACTGAAGGAGAAGGAGTCTCTCAACTCCAAACTACAATGTTCAGGTACAAGCAATCTTTGTTAACACCTAGTCCTATATTTTACCCACGTATCATTAATGAAGTAAATGCGAACTTCTCATTGTACAGAGAACAATCTGATAAATTGTGCTAAGCAGTTACGAGTCAACTTGCAAGATGCATCTCAAGATAATTCTGCTCTTTTTGGGAAAATAGGTAATAAATTTTCCTTTGAAATTTATGCTCGTACTATATATATAACTTTCTCGTTATACTTGGCTATCTATATTTCTCATTTACTGTAATGTGAATCCTAGTGCAAGTCACTACGGTCTACTCCCACTAAAATATAGCATTTTAAAAGTAGCTGCATACTTAGTTTTCACCGAAAATTCCTTGCAGATCGTAAAGATAAATTAGAAAAAGAAAATCAAAACATTCTCCTTGCGTTTGAAGCACAGCTTGGCCAAAGTTTGAAAGACCTACACAAGATCATCCAGAGCTCAGTATCCCAGCAAGAACAACAGCTGAGATGTGTTGAAGTGTACATCACCACATTTCTAGCTAACAAATATAAGGTATGATGTTTTGGAAATCAAAATGTAGCAGTGGTTAAGCTTTACGAGAAGCTATGACATGACACATTTGGTTGTTATTTTTCATACTAGTCAAATGAGGCCATGGAAGCAAAAGTAAAGAAACTGTTAGAGATATATACCTCGGGAAGTCTGGACCTGAAGAAGCTTACGTATGCACTGAAGACAAAAGCGTCTTGTAATCTGGAGGAAATAACATCTATGATGTCAGCCCAAACTATTGCGGTTGAGAATGTATGAAAAATATAATTGTTACTTGTATATGTTCTCATTGATAGTTTGGTAGACGTTATGTATCGCCTATAAATATGTTTTCTTTATCGTCTATGCAGTTCTTCCAAAGTGCAGTGTTGGAGTCCAAGGAAGTCCTTTGTGACATTCAGAACTCCTTAACTGAACAAAAAAGGATGTTGGCTCTCTCTGCCCAACAACATACAGAGGTTAGCATGACACACTCATAATAATTCCTTGTTCCTCTTGTGGACATCTCCAAACTTATGTCTCAATGACCTCAGGGACTTAATAAGAGTCTGATCTCAGCACAAGTGATATCAAGTGCTAGCATAAATTTTTCAAATGATCTCCACCGGCGAGCTTCCGAACTTATTAAACTTCTTGAGCAAAGTCAGGCTAAAAAATCCCTTAGACTACAAAGCTTTGAACAGATGTTTAAGGTAAGGTTACAGAAATTTTATTCAGCTCTGTATGTTAATGTGAAGAAGCTTCTGATGTTAATTCTATCACACCTTACAATTGTGTTCTCTTGCAACAGGAAGAAGCTTCTAGAGAAGAAAATTTAGCTATGGAACAGATAGCAGCAATATTGTCAACTCTGACATCTAAAAGAACTGATATGGTAAGTTGTTCCTTTTTATCTTCTTTAAGTCGATAAGATGTTTGTGATCTCTCATGGCAACTTCTAATGCTTGAAATATACAAAAACTCAGGTATCTAAGGCCTCAAAGTGCTTTGAAGAATCTAGCACTGAAGAAAGCAAGAAAGTGCTGCAGGAGTTGTCTAACATGCAGAATGTCTTGAGTTCAGAAGTAAGGGACTTGACTGAATATGCAGAGAAGGTCAACGATCACTATGTGGATGGAACATTCTCGGCAGCTGAATGCGTAGTTGCTATGGAAAATAGCTTGCTGGAATGGTAAAATAATTGTTTCATGTCAAATAGCAGAAATAAGAGTTGCTGGAATAGTTAGATAAGACAGCTGCTTGAATCTAAGATTTGTTCAAGGAATGGGAAGAATTCTAATACTTTTCACATTTGCACAGTGCTGAAACGGTGGAGAGGTCTGTTCAACAATGGCAAAATGTACAACTGGGCACGAGTCATCTTGCCAAGAATGGTCTTCGTGACATAACATCTGCTGTGCAGTAAGTTACTGAATATAGTCGTACTGCTGTGCAATAATTAACATAAGAGGTGGTCTCCTGTGCGCGCCCGCGCACAGTGAGACCCACCTTAATTATATTAAGTTAATTTAGTAATTAATCTTAATCAATTAGTTTTAATTAATTAATTAAATTGATTTTAATTAAAATTAATTAATTTAATAAACTTTAATTATAAATTAATAAATAATAATTTCGAATTAATATATCTTAATTTTGAATAATAAATCCTAATTATGAATTAATAAACCTTATTTGGAATTAATAAACCCTAATTTTGAATAATAAACCCTAATTATGAATTAATAAACCCTAATTAAAAATAATAAATCATAATTTTGAATAATAAACCCTAATTGTGGATTAATAAACCCTAACTTTGAATTAATAAACTCGATGTGTGAATTAATAAACCCTAATTATGAATTAATAAACCTCAATTATGAATTAATAAACCATAATTATGAATTAATAAATTCTAATTTTGAATAATTAATAAATCCTAATTTTAAATTAATAAACCCTAATTAGAATTAATAAACTCTAATTTTAAATTAATAAACCCTAATTGAAAATAATAAACCCTAATTTTGAATAATAAACCTTAATTATGAATTAATAAACCCTAACTTTAAATTAATAAACCTTAATTATGAATTAATAAACAAAATATAAAATAATAAAATAACACAATAAATTAATCTTAAAAATCATTAAACTTGTGCGCGCACGCTGAGCGCGGCGCGCACACAAGTTTTTGTGTTAACATAATGACATTTGTGTTTTCCTGATCTGTCGTCTTCTGCTATTGCAGGACAAAAATCCTTGAAACTCATTGCATGCACGACAACCTTGTTTCTGTTTCCTCGTGCATGGATGCAGAATTTGATTCCCGCATTGATGATTTAATGATGTCTACCAATGGTAATTTGATTGATTTCAACCTGATTCTTTCTTAGTTTCTCCTGAGAATCTTCACTTACATGACCTAACTAGACAACTTGTGTGCGTTTTTTAGATTCTTTGGCGTTGGACAAAGCACATTCTAAGGAACTAAACATGATAGCTCTGGCCAATTTGGATCGGCTCGATTCAATGAGAGTGAATCATGGTGAATGCCTATCAGATATCTCCAGCATATCAGAGCAGTGCATTCATAAAGATTACTTGGTAAGCATTTCTACCTTATAAGAGCTAACAAGTGTTATGGACTATACAAGTCAAAGAAATGCTTCTAGATGCATCTATCTTTTAAAATACATTGTAACAAATAAAATGTTAAAAAATGACAAAGATTCTTGACTTTTAAACTGAACTGCTCCATTCAAAATATAAAAGAAGATATTGAAAGTGAAGATATTCTGAAATATCTTAAACTATACACCATTTGTCTAAACTGCCCCCATTTCGTCTAGGTATGTTGGGCTATTATCTCTATCATGTGTTTAGATAAATTTTGTACATTTTGGATATTTCAAAATATTTTCCCTCAACAAATTATGAATAAGAGAATTTCATCTACAAAATCTTTATTAATTCATTCAAGAAATCCTCCAAGCATAAATTCACATTTGTGACATTAAACTTATCCACATTTCATGCAAATGCCATAATTTTTTATACATATTTGAAATTCCTTTTTCTGCGACCAATAGCGCGGCCTTTGAACATTATTAGAAAGTGATGATTAAAGCAGAAAACCAGTAGAAAAAACGACGGAGATAGGACTAGAACAACCTCCCTATCTTTTTGTATCTGAAAACTCAAGGAGAGATCTCTTGAGTGTATATCCTAATTTCAAATGCTACCATTATTTTCTCTTGTCCTTTTCCTAAACTGTCTGCCTCAACGAAACTGCAATGATGGTTAGGAACTTGATCCATGTATCATTATTTTTTCAACTTAAACAGGTTGAGCAGAAGACCAGTGTGACTCCTAAGAAGCGTGTGACCGCGATTCCTAGCATGGAATCAATAGAGGAGATGAGAACTCTTGTTCGTGGTGTTGATACCAAAAGTAGATTGAAATTGAATAGCCCCGATAACAAGATTTTGCAGGATCAACATAGAATTCCATTTCAGGATGTTAATGGAGTAATATAGTTAGTGAGTTAAAAGGTGTATGGCTGTTTGTATGCATTTTGAAACACTCATCTACTGATGAGTATCTCTCCATATTGATAGATCGGCTTACGAACTAAGTATTGTCTGATGTTAGATTCTTCAGTAGTCAGATATCAGCGAGAGAGAACTGAGAATTTACAAATTGTATTACTTGGTATATAGTCGTTAATTATTGTTAATCATTTTTTATTGTTATTTATGAAACTAACTAATTCGATGAATCCAAACTGCTAACAAAATAGTGTTTGATTTGGTGATGACGAACTGTTTCAAACGAAGCTTATTGATTGGTTGCAAACACCAAGAGGCCATTTGAACAAAGAAATCTTGTTTTGCAATATTGAGACTCCTATCTGATTAGGTAATACAGTGGCAATAATATATCAAACGAAAAATATCCTAATTGCTGATTATTTATCTAGATAAACATTAATGCATAAATCAGTATCTATCATGCCTGTGATCTGATGCTCATAGGTTATTTTTATTTGAGAAAAAATAAATTTTAAAGCTTCTTGGAGCATGACCTTATATATTAAAAATCAGTATGATTGTACAACCAATAGTTGTCCCTCAATTAAAGTATAATCACCTTTCTCTTTTTGGTGTGGCATGGATCATTTCTCTACATATTTAGATTGGCATCGACATGCCTAGCATGGTTTAGCATGTTGACACTCCTGCCTCATTAAAATCTCAATATTTTTAGGTAAAAACTTACATATGTATATATCTTTGATTGTGAACTACTAAAATACTAGTCTCAATTAACACACACACACACATAGGGAGTGGTTATAGAGGGAACTACCTCTCAAATAAGAACTAAGAACCAATAACCACCATTAGATTTAATAAGATCGGGCGACTTATGATTATTTAATGAAAAAATAGTTAAATCTCTAAATTTTCGCTATTTGAGTATATCATATTCAATTCTTTGTTGTTTGTGTAATTAATGTTGTTATGCATGTAATCGCAGTTCTTGTACATACTATCACATTCCAATTAATTGTTATGTTCATGAAATTCACGCTGTTGTTCATGTAATCGTAATTCTTATGCGTATGAAAAAAGTTACGTAAATGAATATATAAAATCCCTTAATTATATGGTTAAACGGTTACCATTAAAATTTGAGGATAATAAATGATTTATAATTAATCTTTACCGGTAGATTGTAACAAATGGAAAGACAATATTTGTTTTTTAGTTCTCAAAAATGTTGAAATTCTCATTTGATCCACTCCATATATATATTTATATATATAGAGTTAGGTACAAATAAGAACCATTTTTATCCTAAAAACTAAGAACTAACTGAATTCATTATGAAAGTTGATGAATACGTCGGATAAGTTACTGAATTTAAAAATTCAAAAAATTTCGCCCGGGTTCGAATCCCATGGTAGGCGAAAATTTCATTTTTTTTATTCAGTAATTTTTGCAACTGATTCATCAACTTTTACAATGAATTCATCATTTTTTGGTTCTCACGATAAAAGTGTTTCTCATGTTAACTTATATATATATATGGGAGGGTTAAAGTGAGTATCATTTTATTGTGAGAACGGAGGGTTAACATGAGAACCACTTTTATCGTGAGAACTAAAAAATGATGAATTCATTGTGAAGTTGATGAATCATTGGAAAAATTACTGAATCCAAAAAAAATGATGAAAATTTTTGAATTTTTAATTTAATTTGTTTTTGTTTAATAAAACAAATTAAATTAAGCTGTCATTCGCAGTTGACCTAAATTAATATGAAAAAACTACATTTCCTAATTAACGTTGCATGTGCCGAATTATATGAATTTACACCAATGGTTCTGTGGTGAAAAAACTATAAATATTTTGCCACTAGCACACTAGTACGCCTTGATACGAAATCTTCTAGTAATTACTCTATATCCGTTATTAAAAAAATCACTTAATTTTCAAAGTGAATCAATTAATATATTTTCAAAAATGACCACTCACCTACTAAAATCGTTGCCATAGTAACACTATGTGACTACATAGCTATAGTTTACATGTGAAAATAATTAATTGGATAATGCATTGTCTCAATTGTTTTAAAACTCGGATAATTTAACGTAAATTACATTTATGTCAACAACAACAAAAACCTACATTCAAGACTAAATAGAATATTAAATTGGACCCGAAAAAACTGATTATTATGTAGTACGTGTAATATTAGTATATCAAATGAAAATATAAAGTATTAAAATATAACACGTATTTGGGATATTTTAAGAAGAATATGCATTCTATGTGTATTAATTGGAACTTGGAAGAAGAAAGTATTAGTTCAAAGACGACCGACGCCACATAAAATATGGTAAATACTCGATTTAAAACTAATTTAATTGACCAATGTTGTACGCCTCATAATTAGGTAAGTGTTGTGGACATTAACCTTTAATACTACATAAAACTACTACTATTAATTTCTATAAACTAAGGACCAAGTATTTATGTATTTATTTATTTTATTTTTGAGTTGGCCGACCAAGCTGGTTCCAACAAGGTTCGTCGCAGCTGGAAAGCACAAATTATTTAAGCCAAAAAAGTGACCCAATTACAGAAAACCATCTCCAAATAAAATAAAATAAATAATACTGAATTGTGGATGTAACTTCTCCCCCAAACTTGGAGCTTCTTTCGGCTCAAATACATATACATTATAATCGACTTATGATCTCTGTTGCAGAATCGTAATTTTTACTAATGACAAAAACTCCTGCGCACTCTCTCCTATGGTGCGTGCATGTCAGTTCGGGTCCGGGCAGGATCCGATCCGAATGTCCCATTCATGATCAGTCATACATGTATATGATAATTTTTATGAATAAAAATAATAATTCTTTTGAAAAAAGGTGATGGTACTTATTAATAAAAGTGACAGATGCTCTAAAAAAATTAACAAATACTTTTACCAATTAGTTAATATATAAGTAACAGTTGTCATAAATAAAAGTGACAGTCATTATGAATAAAAGTGAAGATGTTGATTAAGAAAATAATAGTAGTTTTTATTATTATTTTTTCTATCTTTTATCAAAAAATATGATTCCAGTAAAAGTGATAGTTATTTTAAATAAAATAATAATACTTATAAAATAAAAGTAACATTATTTATAAATAAAATTGAATTTGGGTTGGATCAGACAAACCGCGCATACTATTAAGTGGAGCTACTAATTTATTCGTGAATAATATGTTGCCACTTATTTGGAAATTAATTCATTCGTTCGTTACGGGATGTATGTTTATCAATCTCTGATAGCGTCATTGCTGAGCTAACACTATAGACATATCCTTAATTTTTTTAATCTTATTTTTTCCAGAGATTAGTAGTAGGAATAATCACGTAAATTCACAAGCATTCGGTAATTCTCAATTCCAACTTGCATTTAAATAATCATTCTCGAACGTTCGATTATTTTAATGAATTACATTTGTTTACCAAAACTACGTTCATCACAAAAAACAAGTGGGAAGAACAAGTGGGAATGGGTAGTTAAATGATGGAATACATTTATGAATATTACGACTTCTGTGTATTTGATTAAAGATGGTAGTATAGGTGACCTCTTTTTATTACTTTACTAATATTCGACTTCTCTATATTTGATTAAATATGATAGTATTGGCGATCTCTTTTCATTACTTTTTGAAGCCATGTTCACTTAATGTTTGCCAATCATTGTTACAACTATTTGACACATACTTTTTTGAGTCGATTGCTTAGACTCATGTTGCAACTTTTTATGGATTTAAACTTTGGGATTTACAAAAAGAAAAAGAGCTATCATGAAAGTCACTTGCATGAATAAAATTTAGTATATGACTTTACAAATACTTAGCTAATAATTTTGGTTCATATAAAGTCTTTTATACTAAAAAAATTAAATCATCTCTATATCCTGAATCTTGTACCTTTTCCTATTTTACTACTTCAAACTTGCTTTCTTTTTTCTATTTAGAGGGTGTTTGGCTAAGCTTATAAGCTCCCAAAACAACTTATAAGCTGTTTTTAAGCTTGAAAACAACTTATAAGTTGTTTTTGGGAGCTTATAAGCTCACCAAACACCCTCTTAATCCGTCGCTTCAACATTTTTTTCGGTTTTGCCATTTTCAATATTTATTTCCTTCTCCATTTTAGATTTTGCAAATTTTAAAATCAACTAGTTAAAAAAGTTACATTGGACTTCTTAATTACCAAAAAAAATAGGATTATTTGCGTGATTGAACTTTCATCAAATTCTGATTTTTGCATACCAACTCTAAAATTTGTGTGATAATTATTGAACTTTTGATCTGTTCTTATTTTATATACAAGTTTGATTCCGACCAAGACTAACGCTGAAAAATCCCAATTGGCGAAATCTCCTGATGATTATAACGACATCGTTTTCATTAACCAAATCGACTTCGTTTATGATTGAAATTGGATGTATTTAACTATGAAATAAATTGAGAATTACTGGTGTTCTTCAAATTAGGGCATATAACAGGGGGTTCAGGGATTGAAGAGAGAAATCGAGAGGCAACAAGCGAGATGTGCTGGAGATGAGAGAAAGTTGATGAGTTCTGCAATGATGTGCGAGGTCTTCAACGCAGTGGGAACTTCATGAATGCACAACCTGGAAGGATTAGACGGGTTTGACGAATTAGAGGATGAAGAAGTAGCTATTGTAGAACAAACAAGTTTTCTCTCATCTCCAACACATCTCGTTTGTTGTATCTCGACTCTCTCTTCAATCCTTGAATTCCATGTTTTACGCCCTAATTTTAAGAGTATTAGTAATTCTCACTATATTTCACAAGTAAATACATCCAATTTCAGCCATACACAACGTGAATTTGGTTAATAAAAATGATGTCGTTTTAATCATCTGACAATTTAGCCAACTAAGATTTTTTAGCATTCCATATCAGTGTTAGTTTTGGTTGAAATAACACTTGTGTGTAAAATAAGAACAAGTCAAAAATTTAATTATTGCATAGATTTTAAAGTTAGTTTGTAAAACCAGAATTTACATACAAATACCCCAAAAGAATATGATAGACGACACATCATTTATACCTCTTTTTTTAGTACTTCAATTTCTTTTTGTTAATTTCTGAAACTTTTGATCATTAATTTTTAACGCTTATAAATTGTGATATTATATATATATATATATATATATATATATATATATATGTAGTTTCTCTGCATTTAAACTTGAAAAGGAATAAAAGATATAGCTATAAAAATAGAAAGTCTAGATGATGTGATAAAATAGACAAAATGTTGAGCAACAAATTGAAAAAATATAAGAATTGAAAATAATACTCTTTCCATCCCCAAAATATATTCCAGAAAATCTTCGATACATATTTTAAATAAAAGTTATTGAGTGTTTTGTAAGTAAACTAATGATCCCACATTAGTGTAGTATTAAATTAATTAGTAGTAGATCATGAATGATAAAATATGTAAATAACTGATATTATTGAGGATAATAAGTAGGGATAGTGTTGGTCATCGAAAATGTATAAAAAAAAGTATCGTTGAAGGTAATAAATAAGGAGTATTTTGTTGGATAATTTTCATAAATGAAAAGAAACAAATTTAAAGAACGTACCAAAAAGGAAAATTATGAAATAAATTTTGAGGACGAATGGAGTAATATAAAAACTCTTATGGTACCATTTCTTCATACTACAATTTAGGATTAAAAAATTCAAAAAAAAATACTGAATATATTAGAGAAAAAAATTATTTGTGAAAATCTGGAAAATAAATAAATAAATATGTTTCTGCTTTTAAATTTAAAAACAAAGACAGATCTATATTAAAACCACTATACAAAAATGTCACCCAATTGCTTTGACAATTTCGTAGGCTGTGGTATTAAGTTTAACGATGCATCTAGTCGTCAATGTTGGTTCCATCTTATGTTATTACTTTTTACTAGCTTTAAAATCCATATTTACCGAAATTTCTGGGTCAAAGTCAAATTAGGATCGTAAACAGATCGAATCGAACAAATATTATTGGATTCGTAAAACTATTCAAATATTCAATTTGATATATATTTTTTAGTATTCGAAAATTAAAATTGATTTGCATTTGCATTTGAAATAATTATCGAATTATTTACAAATATCGGATATTCGATTCAATTCCTTTTGTCTAACCACATCAAAATCTTACAAACTCATAAAACCTAACATCAATAAAACCAAATCATATACTGAATAATAAAATCAGAGGTAACATTATAGTCAGAACTGAATAATAAAATCAGAGGTAACATTATAGTCAGAACTGAATAATAATTCAGCTTAAACTTCAAAGTTAACACCGAGTATAAAATCGAATAGTCTCCAAGATTGAACTTCGTATTAGCAGTCCAAGCACTGTAATCAGCAAAAGTCTGACTGATGTTGAAAAATAAACAATAAATTCCATGAGATGATGGCGAGCTGCGGCTAAAGAGACGACGGGCAACAACGCGCGCGGCAGTGTGCGTGTCTTCGGGGAAGAAGGGTTTCAAAATTCACTTACTATGTTTTTTAAGGTCAATGTGTATTCTTATGTTTTCTCATTTTGATTATTTTTTCTTTTTTTCCATTATTCCTTTTATTTTAATTTAATATTTCTTTTTATTTATTTTACTTTTCATTGTCTTCTTTTTTCATCTTTTTAGTGTACAATTGAATACTAGTCGAATCACTTCAAGCTATCTCCTCTCTATAATTTTTTGACTGGTTAAAGTGGACCAATCAATGTACTCCGTGGACGATTTCCGTACTCCCTCGCAATAGTGCAACTAATTCATTTAATTCTTGCTAACTCAAAAAAAAAAATCATTTAATTCTTGGTGCTTAAATGCATTTTTTATTATTATTTTTTGAGAAATCGACTTAAATTCGATGTTAACTTGGTCATTTATAGGTAATTAATAGCAATAGGAAACTTTATAGTTTCATTCAAAGCGAAAAAGTTATATGGTTTGTATTTTACTTTCCCAGTAAATCACTTACCCAATTTATTTAATGAAATTAGTTCACATGGGTTTACATTCATAAATCTTTAGCTTTATAGTGTTCGACCTTTACACATTTACAAATGACTGAAAATACAGAAGTAAATCCTTGCCATATATTATGGCAGTGACATTGGATAATTATGCGAAATGTTAGCCTTCATGGACACTTTTCTTCTTCTTCTTAATTCATGGGAACCTACAACCACTACTTTTAGTGCATTTATAGGTAAGATACAAAAGTTATCAATATTATATGCATACCTTTGTGGATTGCCATGGTCAATTCTACCATGTTGGTGTTTCGAAATTGCATGAACGTGATTTGGCTTCGGTTACAAGTCTAATAGTCTTTTCTGATCCTCGTAAATCTTTTGATGAATACAATGAGAGTGAAAAGAGTAAGTAATTTGTACAAGATGAATTAGCTTTTATAAGCAACTTTTCTCTAGAGATGAAATTGTATAATAGATGATGTATAAGTTCAGAAATGATCCCAAATTTAGATAGAAATTATTGTATGTCTTTTCTGTTTCTCCAACATTTTAGAAGCTATTATACGTTTTGGTTAGACATGACACATGCCTCCATGATTTGCATTTACCTATAATTTATGTATGATTAAATTCCCAGAAGCAATTGTATTCTACTTAGGTGGCAAAATAAATTTTAAATGTATGGCTATTATTATGGTTTGATGCTTGGAAATTGGAACTTCATCATTTGCACATTCTGGTAATAAGTTGCCTAAAGAACTCCTTTATCTATCGGTTTGGTCATATTGTACAAAGTTGCACTATTGCAAAACAGATTAATGGTGAACTCTATTTCTATTGAAGGATCTATTTGATTTTGTTGGAATGTTGATGGATTTATGTAGAATTTTTTAATGAAACAAAACTGATTTTAATTTGAGATGTTTGCAGCCCAGTTGGCGAAAACAAGAAAAAGGGAAGTATATTGTCTCTTTGATGTGGGAAGCCAGAAAAATGAAAGAAGAAAATAGATCGCATGACTATATCGTTTTTCACTTATTTGTTTGGTGTGTTTTGAAGTTTGATTGTTATTTTAAGTTGAGAGGGGCTACCAAATTAAGTCAGACTGTATTTTATTTTTAGGATGTTATTTATACATGTTTGTTGTGACTTCGGTAACATGTATGAAATTCTTTGGACATTTTCGGTATATTGAATTCTAGTACGGTAATATCAATAAACCAAGACGGTAGTTGATAGGATATGGCCCAACCGCCAGCCCAAGCATCGTGCCCAATACAAGTAAACGGACGTCAAGCTCGGCTGGACAAGTTCGCCCAAGAAGACCCCTAAAACCGGTGGGAGCGCAAGGCTCTACCATATCAAAAGAATCCTAATTCGAGAAGGGATAGGATTAAGATCCTATCCAAGATCTCGAATCCTAGTTAGAGAAGACCTCGGATTTAAGATCTAGGTCTAAATAATTGTGTATAAATAGAGGCTAGATTAGGCGAAATAGATCATCCACACTCTTTGTAATCGCTTACACATTCAATACACGAATACTCTCTCGACCCGTGGGCGAGATCTAATTTAAAGATCGAACCACGTAAATCCTCAGTGTTCTTCTCGCATTTATTCCCTAACGAAATTAAGATCGATCATGGCGTGTCTGTGGGAACGAAAAATTTATGTTTTCGATCAACTTTCATTTACTGTGGAATCAATCACGACGATGTATACCGAAGTCACACATCCAGTCGCCGTCCGGCAACAACAAGAACAACGGCGGTCGGACACGCCGAGCTCGGCTTGAAAAGCCGGTCCCGGAATCGACCCACGAAGGCATGTCCACACCTCGACGAGTAAGGAATCCCATCCCGCATGAAGAAGCGGGATACCAAAGCGAAGGAGATCGCGGCGGAACCAGGAGAACCTCCCGCCTCGGATAAACCTCGACGACGCGTCGAGGGTTTCTCGAGAAAAACAAGAAGAGTTTCCTCCAATACCTCGGCCAAGCACAGGGTCGGCCGCATCCCGAAGAAAGGAACGCCGAAGCCTCGTCTAAACACGAGGCACCGCGACGAGGTGGATCCCCCAGCATCCGAATCATGGGCGCTAAAACCTCCGCACAAGTCGGGGCTCAAACCGACCGCAGGAGGGACGAACAGAGCGGGAAAGGACGTCGCGACCGCCGCGAGGCCAGCCCTTACTACCAAAAGGAGTTCGATCGACGAACCCCGCCTCACTCTCCAGAGGGCGGTTTTGACGGGTACGGGAGGATAGTCACCCCGTTCTCAAACGAAATACTCGACACCCCGCTCCCAGACAAATATCGGGTGCCGAGCATCACCCCCTATGACGGACTGAGGGACCCGCAGAACTTTCTCTCGCAGTTCCAGTACAATATGATCAACCAACGCCTCGGCACAATTCATATGTGCAAGCTCTTCCCGGAGTTACTAGTCGACAACGCCCGCCGGTGGTTCGACAGTCTACCTCCTGGGAGCATTGGTTCCTACCGCGATCTAATGAAGGCCTTCCATCGAAGGTTCTTCCAGAAGGCCGAGTCAAAAATGACTTCGGCACATCTCCTCACTTTGAGGCAAGACCGAAACGAGTCCATCAGCGACTTTATGACCAGGTTCAATAAAGAAAGCCTGAAGGTCGCAGACGTAAACGACCTCCTCCTCATCTCAGCCTTTCAGAACGGCATCCAGCCCGGGGCTTTATATAAAGAGATCGTCAAGTACGAACCCCGTACTGCCACGGAGCTATGGCGCATAGCCGATCGGTTCGCCAAGGCGGACGAGGCTGATAGAATGAAGCGCGAGGCAGAAAAAGGCGGATCCTCTGAGAAAGGAAGAAGAGAAGAAGGACGAGGAGATCGTAGCCAAGGCCGACGCGCCTGGAAAGAATCGCCGCCCATGAGTCCAGCTCGGACCACGCAACACCTCTGAACGACCTCAATACACTCCTTTGACGAAGACAAGGGTGGAAATCTACGAACTCCACATGGATAAGTTCGAGAAACCTCGACCAATGACAGGTGGGTCAAAACGCCGAACAAAGGACAAGTACTGCTCCTTCCACGAAGATTACGGGCACGAAACAGAGGAGTGTCGAGACCTCATGGAGGATATCGAGGTGTTAGTACAGGACGGGGTCCTGAGAAAATACAAAGGTCATGACCGACGAGCCGACAAAGATCGAGGCCCCTCAACGGCCGAAAGGAGAAGCGAGACAGAAGGGAATTGTGCCCCTAACAAGAAGACAAAACGCGGTGAAGACGAAGAAGGAGACGACGAACCGCAATATGACGGAGTCATCTCCACCATTACGGGGCTCCCCCGCGGAGTCACGAAGTCCTCCTTGAAAGTCGAAGCCCGAAGTCCACATACCGGCGAACCGGTCAATAAGAGGCTTAGAAGGGACGAAGCGATCACCTTCTCCGAAGACGACCCCGTACCTGCGATAGTGCCCCACCAGGATGCGCTGGTAATCCAGGCAGTGGTCGCAAACAAGTTGGTGAAGCGCGTATACATCGACGATGGCGCATCGGTAAGCATCCTTTTAAGGAATGCTTGATAAGTTAGGGGTAGAGGGCGCGCCTCAGCAGCACCGCCGCCGCTCGAAGCTTCGCTCGGGAGAAACACGCCGGAAGGGATAATCGAGCTACCATCACGGTGGGCAAAGCTCCGACAAGCTCCACCAAGATGGTACATTTCTTCGTAGTGAAGGCCTACTACCGTATAACATCATACTGGGGCGAGATTGGCTGAACGCTGTAAGGGCGGTATGCTCAACATACCACCTGACGATGAAGATCCCCACAAAAGGGGGTGTATCCGTGATCCAAGGGGATCAAAAGCAAGACAAGGAATGCCTACAAGTCGCCTCACGAGTGCGGGGCTCCAACCCAAAGCACCCACGTGGCATAGCAACTAAAGAAACCCGAGGAGTTGGAAGTAAAAGAGACAACGCCTATCTCTGGCAGCCCGGTGGAAGAGGTCACGATATACAAAGACGAGCCACTCAAGGTCGTCAAGATTGGCTTTACCGAGGCATCTGAATTGAGAGAACAGGTTATCCAACTCCCGAGGGAATTCGAGACGTATTGCTTGGTCGTCCCTCGACATGACCGGGGTCTCCCCGGGTATCATCACCCATAAGCTAAACATCGACCCGAGCACAAAACCAGTTCGGCAGAAGCAACGAATTTTTGCAGCTGAACGGAACCAAGTCATCCACGACGAGGTAAATCAATTGCTAAAAGCTCGCATATTGTTCGAAGTTAAATATCCGACGTGGATAGCCAACCCGGTGATGGTAAAGAAAGGAGGAGGGGGATGGCGAATGTGCATTGACTACACTGACCTCAATAAACATTGCCCAGAGGATTGCTACCCCCTTCCCAACATCGATAAGAAGGTCGACGCATTGGTCGGGTTCGAAGTCTTCAGTTTCCTTGACCTATATAAAGGGTATCATCAAGTCTTGATGGACGACGAAGATGCGGCCAAGACAGCCTTCATTACAGACTTCGGAGTCTTCGCATACAGGAAAATGCCATTCGGACTTAAGAATGCAGGAGCTACCTATCAAAGAATGGTAGACAAAATATTCCAGCCCTACATAGGTCGGAATGTAGAGGTGTACGTCGACGACATCGTAGTAAAAATCATGGAAGAAGCCGCATGTGTCGCCGATCTCCGGATCATCCTCGGCTTACTACGAAAAGTCAACCTCAAGCTGAACCCCCAGAAATGCACGTTTGCGGTTCGGTCCGAAAATTCTTAGGATGCTGGGTTTCACAAGAAGGGTTAAAAGCCAACCCATCCAAGGTTCAAACCATTCTAGAAATGAAGATGCGAAGACCATTCACGACGACACAAACCGACCGGTCAGATAGCCAAGACTAAGCCGCTTTCTTTCAAGGCCGCGACAAGCGGCTACCCTTCTTCAAGGTGCTCAAAAGGCTCCGGAGTTCTCACGAACGATACACATAAGTCCGCTTTTGAAGATCTCAAAACTACCTCGCCAAACTTCCTACTCGTCTGTTCCGAAAGAAGGAGGTTCTTTCCTATACCTCGCCGTTTCGCACGAAACAATAAGTGCGATCTTGATGCGAGAAGAAGGACGTCGACTCGGTATACTTCATCACCGAGCATTGAAAGGCCCAGAAACAAGGTATCAACCTTTGGAGAAGCTCGCCCTAGCATTAGTAAATGCTGCAAGGAGACTACGTCCATACTTCCATGCACATCCCATACAAGTCCTCACTGACCATCCACTTCGCCAAGTGTTGACGAAGCCAGAAGCTTCGGGGAGAATTGCGAAGTGGGCAATTGAACTGGGCGAACATGATATATCTTTTGCCCCATCAAGCCATCAAAGGTCAAGCCTTAGCGGACTTTCTTGCCGAGGCTCACTTGCCGAAAACCGAAGCCCCGAGTCCGTGACGACAAAGCGGCCGAACGGTGGAGAAAACACCGAGGATTGCTAGCAAGTCTACGTTGGCGGGCTTCGGGAAAACAGTAATGAGTTGGCATCTTGCTCCTTGGACCGGATGGCCAAGAGATCACGTCGCACTTCGGTTCTCGTTCAAAATACGAACAACGTAGAGTATGAGGCCTTGATCGCGGGACTTCGCCTAGCTCAAAGTCTTCGACACGACGATAAAGTTCATAGTGACTCTCAAGTCGTCGTAAGCCACATGTTGGGGAAGCACGAGGCAAAAGCGATGGGATGAAGAAATACCTCGAGAGCCAAAAGCCTACAACAAACTTTCTCCCACTTCCGGATCATTCGCATCCCAAGGGAGCAAAGCAGGCGGTGACATCATAAGCAAATTGGCCTCGTCGTCAACAAGCCCGCCAGTAGAGGAAGTTCAAAACCGAAGCATAGATGATGCTAATGAAGGAGCCGAAGTCAACGTAGTCTCTGACGAAGAGCCTAATTGGATGATTCCTATTCAAGAATACCGGAGAAAGGCGAACCGCCCCATGATAAGCTCGAGGCCGGGAGGATCTGAACAAATCTTTGCGATATGTACTAGAGTAGAGTTCTCTGAAATCATACATCCACCTCTCCTAAGATGCTTGGGTCCAAACCGAGCTGATTACATACTACGGAAGTACACGAAGGATCATGCGGAAGTCACATGCGGACCCGAGCCTTGTCAAAGAAAGTCATGCGATGGGGATACTATTGGCGACAATGTTCAAGACTCACTCAACCTTGTGAAAAGGTGTCCAAGTGTCAAATTCACGGGAACGTGCCAAGGCTACCGCAGACCGACCTCGCCTCCGTACAAAGCCCTTGGCCATTTATGCAGTGGGGGATCGACATCGTAGGCCCTTTCTGCAAAGCGCCGGGGCAACTTCAATTCCTGATTGTCGCGATTGACTACTTCACGAAGTGGGTAGAAGCTGAACCCTTGGCGAAGATCACAAGCAAAAACGCCCTCAACTTCGTCTGGAAGAACATAGTATGTCGATTCGGCATCCCTCATATCCTTCTTTCGGATAATGGGACACAATTCACTGATAAGATATTCAAAGATTGGTGTCAAGAGCTTCGGATCCAACAAAAGTTCACCTCGGTCGCCCATCCTCAAGCAAATGGTCGATCAAGTCACCAATGACGATTGTGAAGGGTCTCAAAACCCGTCTTGACCGAGCTAAGGGTCTTTGGGTGGAAAATTTACCACAAGTCTTATGGTCATCTTGAACAACACCTCGGACGGCGAACGAGAAACGCCTACGATCGGCATATGGAACCAAGCGGTGATCCTGCAAATCGGAATACGAGCCCCCGCACCATTCACTTCTCTCGAAGCAAATGGGAAAATCTACGAACCGATCTAGATCGCTCGAAGAAAGAAAGACCTCGCCACATTAAGGAAGCTCGGTACAAACAACAAGTAGCTCGGTATTACAACCGTGTCAAGTCCCGACAGCCCGAGTAGGCGACCTCGTGCTCGAAATAATGAAGTCGATAAAGCCGCAAAGCTCGCAAACCGGAAGCCACATGGGAAGGACCTTACCGGTCAAGAAGTCCTCGGAAAAGGAGCCTATAAGCTCGCCCATTTGTCCGGTGAGCAAATACCCAACACATGGCACATCATTCATTTGAAGAGATATTTTGCATAAGTGTCGAAATTTGAGTCCTGTTAGGTCGGGTCCGAGTCTTGTCGTCTTGTTCCATTACCTCTTATCAATAAAAATCTTTTCTTTTCTCTATCTATTTTTTGTCTTGCATGTTTTCATTTGTCACTTATGCACATAACTCTTATAAAAATACCCTCTTCGGAGGACGAACAATACCCTCGACGGAGGACAGACTACCTTCGTTTAATACGAAGACGAACTTCAAACGCGCGTAAGGGGACCACCCCTCCCGATAAAACTTGGCAAAACAGGAACCCATACCTTCGTACGAGGAAGGATACCCTCGTTTATTTCGAGGACGGATACCTTCGTACGAGGACGAACTACCCTCGTTTATTTCGAGGAAGCTTCGTATGAGGACGGATACCTTCGTTTATTTCGAGGACGGATACCTTCATACGAGGACGAACTACCCTCGTTTATTTCGAGGAAGCTTAAATGCGAGGACGGATACCTCGTTTATTTCGAGGACGGATACCTTGCATGCGAAGATAAACTACCTGGTTTACTGTGAACGAGCTATATTCGCCTAAACAAGGACGACTTACCTTCTTATTGGTTACGGTAATTGTAGACAAGTGCTCTCGAAGAGCTAACGCAAAAAGCAAAAATAATTTTTATTTCAAAATTATACATTTTGTACATCACGAGGCCGAAGAGGGTCCAGGAGGTCGGGAAAAGCTTAGCCAATCCCTAGCAAAATCGGGATTCAACAGAGCATCTATACTAATCCTACCTCTACATCGTCCTCGTCTACACTATGAGCTCTGCCAGCTCGACCTCGGCCACTTGACGATGCAGCTCTGCTAGATCGACCTCGGTCGCTCGATGACGCCCGGCTTCGGCTCCTTGAGGATCCACGTCGTTCTTGGGCCATAGCGCGCCTCTCTTGAGCTATCCACTCCGGATCGTCAAAATTCGGAGCATTTATTGTAGTCCGGGCAGGCATAGAAGCTCCGACAGAAGAAGAGGCCTCTGCATCCGGTCGAAGCAGTTCTTCGAGCTGTGGTTGTCGAGCAATGACGGTCTTGTATATGCCTCCGAGCCTTTTTAATTCAGCGAACTGCTCCGTGAACTGTCAGGATTTCTTGCCGTACTCACGCCTGTACCTCGAGCAGCGAGCAGCGGCCTCAACAACCTTAGCTTCGACCTCAGGAATGGTCATCCCACCACTTCGGTGGATGACTTCCTCGTACTCGGCATGCTCCTCGCCGACTGTTTTTTAGCCTCCTCCTTGGCAATTTCGAACTTCTCCTCCAGCTCCAAAAGGCGAGCCTGGAGCTCGTCACAGCTCTCCTGGGCAGCTCTATACTTAATACCAGCCTCCACCTACACATGGCCTAGCTGTCCCTTTACATGGAGGAGTTCGACCTCTTTCAATTCAAGAGCCCGCGACAAGTCTTCGATTTGGTTCAACCAACGGAAGCATCAAGCATTTCGGGAAAGTCAATAAAAAAGAAGTTTCTTCACATAAACTTGTGATTTTATTATGCCTTGAGTGAAAACCCATGTACATGTACATTCAAAAAAAAAAAAGAGGGATCAACCGACCCTCCGTAAGCTCGAGCCTATCTACCACGGTCGGCTCGGAGCTTGGGAAGCCTCGACCTCGTCCGCCCTAACCCGGCTTCTTTGGCTTGGCTTCCTCAGAACTCCGGGGTCTCGACGCCTTTAAAGCCTCATTGTTGCCTTCCCGACCCCTTAGATAGATCGGCAATTAAAGCATCGGTCAGGGGATCTCGGTCCACTAGGCAGGCACGGACTGACTCCGCCGTCAGCAGAGTCGAGGACGAAGCCAGGCTCGCAAAGACGGCAGCTCCTTGCGGACCGCGGACGAGGACCTCAACATAGGCCCGCCGCATAGCATCTTCCTCTGTCTCCTCATACCCATACTTGGACTTATCCAATTCTGGGTAATCCTCGGCGACTTCTTCGATGGCATCTGAAACGGCGCGCTTGTTTAAGACCTCGGCCACGTCAGAGACCATCCCGGAGAAGCCCACAGATAGGAACAGCCTCTCCGCGAAAGCACGAAGCATTTCCCCCTGCGAGCTCACCACGTCGTTCTCCCGACGACGAGCTTCCTCCACCTCGGCCCTCATCGAGGCAACCTCGGCCTCCGCCGCCCTGGTCCTCGTCGCCTCCGCCGCCTCGGCTACCTTCACCGCCTCAACAGCCGCCGCGTCCGCCACCTTCTGTTTAACTAGGTCCCGGATCTTTGCCTCGGCTTCGCAAATATCCTGGACGAGGAGATTCTTCTCCTCCTCCATCTCACGAGCATACCGGCAACCCCACAAACACTGCGTAATGAGCGCTTTCAAGTAGCCAGTTATAAGATCGACATCTTGGTCATCTCGGCGGACATGCCCACCGCCACCTTCGCCACCTCGGCGAAACATCCTCGGCCCCTATACAAAACCCATCAGTCGAAGAACACATTCTTTATATTACTTCACAAAATATAAGAATAGGTACGCTACTCGGGAAAGGTACGAGGCGGTCATTTGGGGACCCACGATCACACATTCAGGTCCGCCTCAATCGAGGTCTCGGGAATTGCATGCTTGACTTCTTTAAAGCGCTTAAGTGGCTGCGGTGAAGGGATTTGAAGCCTCCCTCTCATTTCGGGCATGTCACGAACATCCTTCAAAGTCGGGGACGGGGCTCGACATCGAGCTCGATGCCTTCCTCTTCTTCTTTTCCTGAACAAGTTCACTACAAATACAACAAGTCGCATAGCACGGATAATCATAAAAAGAAAAGAAAGAAGGAGGGCCTCACCTTCACCGACTCCACCTCGGTGGCGGGATCATAAGGGCTAAGCCCCAGATTGCAAGTTCGGCCTCGGTAAGGCCTCATCCACGAGACCTACTTTGTCCAAAGCCTCCTCCAGGGCCACCGTCAATCTCGTCAACAATCACATCGGCGATCTTCTCCGATCGCCACATGAACTCAGGATCCTCGAACCGACGGAAGAAAACTTCTTCGCGGTTCGAGATCTTGATTTTATCTTCGCTTTGAATTTGCGACGGGGTGATAAATAATACCACCCCGAGCCACCCTTCGATTGCGTAAATGGAGAACAAGCCCCAAAGTGAAAGGAAAATTATGCCGATGGGCATAGACACCAGGCCCACCGGATGCCGGAAAGAATTTGGCGTAAGTTGGGCAGTGATATGCCGAACATCTGTTGAAGTTCGACATATACGAGGATAAGGAAGGCGATGACCAGCCCGAGGCCGTCTTCGACACGGTGATAAACCCTTCCGGAGGGGCACAAGCCCTATTCTCCGGACGGGGGGCAACATACACAATATCAGAAGAAATATAGTATTGGGAGACAATCTCCTTTATATCGGAGATTGTTAAGATAGAAGAAAAAGAAGACACTTTACCAAAATCCCGCGAGGGGGGAACATGCAAAACCGCCGGCGAATCCGACGGCGGCACAGACACAATACGACGCTCAGAAGATTTACTAGAAGAAGAAGAAGCCATAACTTACTTTTGGTTTATCGAAGATGATGGTGATGAACTCCGAGACAACAATGGCGACGGTTACACGTTTTTTTTTCGAATATCAAAAGTTTGAAAGTCTGAAATTTTGAAATAGCGTGTGATATGAGAAATGGCGTATTAAGGAAGATATTCCCCATTATGCGCTTTATCGAATTCAACCGCTGCCACATTAAATGCGCATTAAATGCGTATCCTGTGTCCTGTACTCGACGACGGCAGAAAAATCCCGTGTTCGGCCTCGGCTTAACGCCTCGTCAGGTGAAGCCAGACAGAGGACCTCGGCTTAACGCCTCGTCAGGTGAAGCCAGACAGCAGACCTAGGTTAAACGCCTCGTCAGGTGAAGCCAGACAGAAGACCTCGGCTTAACGCCTCGCCAGGTGAAGTCAGTCAGAGGACCTCGGCTTAACGCCCGTCGGTGAAGCAGACGAAGACCTCGGCTTAACGCCCGTCGGTGAAGCCAGACAGAAGACCTCGGCTTAACGCCTCGCCAGGTGAAGTCAGCCAGGAGACCTCGGTTTAACGCCTCATCAGGTGAAGCCAAACAGAAAACCTAGACTTAACGCCTCGGCAAGACATAGTAACAGCGCACACGACCTCGGCAGATGCCTCTGCAAATGCGGCTTTCGATATATGACTTCGGAAACAATGACACACACCAAGTCAGATAGTTCGTGCCCCGCCTCAACATAAACAACCCCAAACCAACACGACCTCGCTTCTGCGTCTTTTTTTTTTTTGGGGGGGTTGTGATAGGATATGGCC
This sequence comes from Salvia rosmarinus, assembly GCA_036937905.1. Lineage (NCBI taxonomy): Eukaryota > Viridiplantae > Streptophyta > Magnoliopsida > Lamiales > Lamiaceae > Salvia > Salvia rosmarinus. Next base: position 48,139,048 of record CM072820.1, read on the forward strand.
CAACTGCCAGGCCCAAGCATCAGGCCCAATACAAGTAAAACTGACGTCAAGCTCGGCCTGGACAAGTTCGGCCCAAGAAGACCCCTAAAACCAGTGGGAACGCAGAAGGCTCGGCCATATCTAAAAGAATCCTAATTCGAGAAGGGATAGGATTAAGATCCTATCCAAGATCTCGAATCCTAGTTAGAGAAGACCTCGGATTTAAGATCTAGGTCTAAATAATTGTGTATAAATAGAGGCTAGATTAGACGAAATAGATCATCCACACTCTTTGTAATCGCTTCTTACACATTCAATACACGAATACTCTCTCTTGCCCCGTGGACGTAGATCTAATTTAAAGATCGAACCACGTAAATCCCTTGTGTTCTTCTCGCATTTATTCCCCTAATGAAATTAAGATCGATCAGTAGGAGTATGAAAATTTATCATATCGTATTTTTTGGTATATCGATTTTCGGTATGCAAAATGGTTCGACATGGTATCTGTATGAAAAAAAAGTATACTGTGATTTTCGGTACGGCATACTGTATGACAAAAACAAAAAATTCGGTATGTCTTACAAACCCACACATATCCACGTTGCGTGCAAGAAAATCTTTCAGACCGCGTATAGAGACTTCATCGTCATGGTGAAGAAATGTATCCTGAAGCGGAATAAACCGACCTACATTACTCCTCAAGTCAAGGAGGCCTAGATGGCGTAGTGGGGCACACTAGTTTTTAGGAAAAGTCGACACATGCAAGTATAAACCGTCTTTTTGAGCCTGATAGATCCGGTACAAGGATCGTCATACACCACGGGGATCGCACGGTGCTATTGACCATGCAAGAGCAGATGATAGGTTTTATTTATTTATTTTTACACACATAGACGATTACGAGGTAAGTGTATTTTAGATTTATATTTATTTGTGCAATAATCATATATTTGATGATTTCTAATTTGGTTTTAATTATAGGAAGTGGTGCGGATGCGGGTGGTTGAACTACGATAGGATGGATGAGAGGTCAACCCATAGAATGTGGATCGGATCTATTGCAAAATGGCAACCCGTGACCCAAAAGGCGGGTGCTCAAGATAGGCATGATGTAAGATGATGTCCTCTAGTGGACCCAGTACGTAGTCGACTAGCAGGTTCAAGTTTCCTTCTCCTGCTTATAACGCCAAGATGGTGGAGGTGAGAGCTAGGGGCGTAAACAAACTAAGCCGCTCGTGAGCTATTCGGAGCTCGACTCAAAAAAAGCTTGTTTAAAATTTGTTCTTTTTTTAAATGAAAAGAGCTCAAATCTCAAAATGAGTTAGATAAAATTTTCAAGCCAAACTCAAGCTTGACTTTGTTCGGCTCATCGACTCACGAATATGTTTGGCTAGAACTCAACCGAGCTAGTTCATAAACTTGTTCACGAGCCTGCCAACAGAGCATGCAATCGAGCCTCTCAAGGTAGAGGCCAATTTTTTTTAAAACTTGTAAGCAACAAGTTTCGAACCTAAGGCAAAAGAATATATAATAACATGATTCATATGTCTATAGATGATAATGGATCTTAGGTCTGGTTCTCTGTGCATCAAAATCCATTTTTTAGAATCTTGGTCATCAAAAAATTGATCCACAGATCTTGATCTGGCCTTCATTTTAGATTCGGATCTAGTCTAGATCCCATGTGGAAACGATATATATATAAGGTTAGGTTCCCGTAGTACCCGATCCCCAAATAGTATGTAATACCCAATCTAGACCATACATTTTGAACATGTGGACGCACCACAAGCTCACACATGACAGCTCTTTTTCATTCTTTTTTTATTTTAAATTTTCGCAAGGGGCAAAATGGAAAGAAGGTAAATCAGTCTTCTTCTTCTCTTATCTTCTTCTTCTTCAAATTTTTTAATTGCAGCAACGGTGGCGGCGACGACGAAGATGGTGGCAGCGGACGACTGTGACGATAGCGGACAGCAGCAATAACACATATGAACAATAAAAAATAATAGATTTTGAAAGAAAAAAATTGAGAACAAAATTGATGGATTTTGAGAAAAAATAGAATATGAATTTGATAGACGATTGAAGAATTGAGAGAAATGGTGGCTATATCAGTGGTTCACAACGAAATTCGTCGATTAATCAGGAAAAAAAGACGACAAAATTGACAAAGAATGATGGATGAGAGGTTTGCTGTCGAAAAACATAAAACTACATTTAACAAAATATAAAACTGCATGTTGGCACGAATCACAAACATGCATTTAACAAAACACGTTCATGCATTTAATAAAACATATTCATGCATCTTACAAAACGTAAAAATGTATTGTTGTGTGGCGCTAAGTGGCATGAGTCTTGTTGCGCTTTCAAACTACATGTATTATTGTGTTCAACTGCATGTTTTTTTGTTTTCATTTCAATGCATTATATATATATATATATATATATGGAGTGGATCAAATGAGAACCACATCTTTTTGCGAACTCTGCGAACCATGCATAAGGCGTTGAATATGATGCACAAAGCGGTATAAAGTTGTGCATAATCGAAAACTTTCTAAAATTATTTTCATGCAACAATTTTAGAAAGTTTTAGCTTATACAACTTTATACCGCTTTGTGCATTATCTTCAACGTCTTATGCATGGTTCTCAAGTTCTCAAAAAAGATGAGTTCTCACTGGATCTAATCCCTATATATATATATATATATATATATTATTCTAACACCAAACCTGATTCTTGTAATTTTCTTCTTCCAAACATTCGTCTGTGAGCTTACATAACCCCAAACCCTTATTTTATTCCTCTTCAATCCTCATATTTGTGGCAACTCCCTCACCAATGCGGCGTCGCCCTCAACCGTCGAACAACATAGCTGCCACCTAGTCATATCACGTCATTTTTCCTCGTCGTCGTTGCCTTGCTGATGCAGCCCAAGTTTTGTGAATTTAAATATTATGTGACATATGGGCCACATTTTTTGTATCAAGATTTTCGTAGTATTATTAGGCTTGATTATCTAGAGTCCTAGTCTATTAAAACTTCTTTTGTAAATTAGAGTTCTACTTTGATTAGGAGTCCTTCTTTGATAAGGATTAGACTTTATTTTTCACCTATATAAAGGCATAAGCATTCGAAAATATTCACTTTTGATTGATCAATAAATGTGAGTTTTATTCTCTCTTCATTAGCTCTTGAATTTTCTTGTGTTTGCCAAGTAATTCAATTATCGACGTATCGACGAGACATTCATCCCTCGTTCGTGTGTCATTCATCGTCCCCGAGTTGCTGCGTCAACTATCTAGTTGGGGTATAGGCGAAATCTTGACCTATATCACTTGAGGTTAGATTCGGAGGTTTTGGGATATTCCATCTTGTTCGTTCTTTCGTTCACGTGTCGATAGATCCTTCGTACCAACGAGGATCGTATCATTTAATATCGAGCCGACCTTCCACCGGGTCGGTGTCTCATGGGTTCGCGGATCGCCGGTGAGGCGATCGGGTCTTATGGGGTGGGGATGATCGTCCCACATTGTCCGCGGAGGCTTATCCTGGCTGGATATAAGGTGGATTCCCACATTTGGTATTTTATGCGAGGCTAGTGAATTGAAGTGGGTGAGTCCGTTTGATATAGGTGACGACTTGGATTTGAGGACAAATCCTTTTCAAGAGAAGGGGAATGATGCAGCCCAAGTTTTGTGAATTTAATTATTATGTGACATATGGGCCACATTTTTTGTATCAAGATTTTCGTAGTATTATTAGGCTTGATTATCTAGAGTCCTAGTCTATTAAAACTTCTTTTGTAAATTAGAGTTCTACTTTGATTAGGAGTCCTTCTTTGATAAGGATTAGACTTCATTTTTCACTATATAAAGGCTTGTAAGCATCTGAAAATATTCACTTTTGATTGATCAATAAATGTGAGTTTTATTCTCTCTTCATTAGCTCTTGAATTTTCTTGTGTTTGCCAGTAATTCAATTATCGACGATCGACGAGACATTCATCCCTCGTTCGTGTGTCATTCATCGTCCCGAGTTCTGCGTCAACTATCTAGTCGGGTATAGGCGAAATCTTGACCTATATCACTTGAGGGTTAGATTCGAGGTTTTGGGATATTCCATCTTATTCGTTCTTCCGTTCGCGTGTCGATAGATCCTTCGTACCAGCGAGGATCGTATCACTTTCGCCAGGATGTGGAGCCGAGATTTTACTCTGGGGGGCCCAATTTTTTTTAAATAAAATTAGAAGTTAAATTACATCACAATATTAGAAAAATAAAAGTTAAACATAATCACCATCATAAGTTTATCTTATATTCTTCATTTTCTGAAATCGTGCATAATAATTTCATTAGTAGCATTAAAAAACACATCATTTTTCATGTACGAAATTAAGCTCATTCAATAGTTTGGTTCAATACTTATATTTCTAAAATAGTTATCATATATTCAATTGATCTATATTTTGATTGTTTTATCATCAACAAGTTTTTTATATGCTTAAAATAAGAATTTAAATAATTTAGATGTCTTCAATTGGTTGTTGTTAGAATAATTTATCATAAAAAATTTAGAAATTAGATTGATCATATTAGTTCACATATAAAAAGCTATATTTTTTGCATACATTTTTTATTTTATCAACATAATACAAATAATAGAAAAAAGAAAAGAAAAGAAAGAGTACAAAATAGAGAGAGAAGAGAATATAACTAAATTATAGGAAAAGAAAAATGAAACACCAAAAAGGAAAGATGAAAAGGAAAAATGAAAAAAGAAAAAGAGAAGAGAATGAAAGCTGCAAATGATTAAAAGGAAAAAGAGAACAAAAAAAGAAAGAGAGAGCTGGGTTTCAAACCTACACGTCTTCACAATGAGGGAAATCAACCAATCCAACTGGACTACAATGAATTCTTGGTTTGAATACTAAATATATACTACTAATACTCAAAATTGCAGGGGCCCAAGGACCCCAGTTCAACGTGGCTCATACCAACGCTTGCGCCATCTCCTTGCTTCATTTGCCCCCCAAGTATCGCCCTTCGCTTGGTGAGTCGCAAGCTGCTATGGTTCTTGTTTTCCAATTGATAAGAATATTTTGTGCCGCAAATATTTTTCCTTAGTCTTGCAATGATTTATGTTGGAAGAGAAAACATATGGATTTGGGTCTAGCTCTATGGATCTTATGTATATGAGTCTGGATCTCATTTTTTTGGACCCAATGGACTTGGACTCAAGTAAAATATTTTTAATTGGATTTGGATCTAGTAAAATTCGGTTCAGATCCTATCTATTGTCATCCATATCTTCAACCAATCTTCTCGCCCAAATTTTCTTCATTCCATCACCTCCAATGTTTGCATCTACCTCACAAAAGTTTTTGCACGCTATGCCTTTTCCCAAGACGAGCACATGGTAGAAAATCATGTGTGGTTCCAACCCGTCACCCATAGCCCATAATTTCTACACCTTCCGCTACCACCAGCACACAACGAATTTCACGTTTTCCATTGTAACTCAACGTCCCTCTCCCTCAATCGAATGAGAAGTTAAAAACTCCTAATGTGCCATCAACATGTTTTAATTTATGTTTAATTTGTCGTTTTAATCAAATAATTGCAAGTAGTCATTTATATTTTACTGACATAATGATTTTTATATATATATAGGAGGGTTAACGTAGGAACCATTTTTATTGTGAGAACGTGAGAACCAAAAAATGATGAATTCAGTGTGAAACTTGATGAATCTGCTGGGAAAGTTACTGAATCCAAAAAAATGGAATTTTCGTCTCTCATGGGATTCGAACCCTGGGTGAAAATTCTGAATTTTTGGATTCAAGAACTTTCCAACAGATTATTAACTTTCACAAAAATTCATTTTGTTAATAAAGAATTTACGTGGTTCTTAGTTCTTACGTTAAAATTGGTTCTTATTTGAACCTCACTATATATATATATATATATATATATATATATATATATATATATATATATATATATATATGTGGTTCACTTAAGAATGCAAATATTTGTGAGAAATAAGAATGTTGCATTGAATGTATAAATTTGTTGCACTAAATATATAAATTTGTTACACCAAATTTGATACAATAACTCTATGTTCAAGTGCTACACTTTATATATTGAATTTGATGCAACAAATTTATATGTTCGGTATATAACATTTTATTTCTCACTAATATTTGCATTCTCACATGATTCATCTCATATATATATATATATATATATATATATATATATATATATATATATATATATAGAACCATGTTTGGAAAATGTAATTCATTAAAAATAATAACGATGGATTAAATGTACAAAGTCAACCGTTAAATTCAACAATCAAACATAGCAATTAACAAAGAAAATATTTCCATCGTTAATTAACGACGATGCATTCTGTCATTAATCTACTGTCAAATATCCACGAATGAAAATTGTCTTCGATCACCAACGATGAATTAATCTATCGTTGAGTCTGTCGCTAACTCAACGACGAAAATTTCGGTCATTGAATCACCTCACGACAAAAAAAAAATTCAATGAATCATCTCTTGATGATGGATATTTCGACATAAGATTTATAACGTCATTAATTATTATTTATGATGAATTCCTTAATTTGAATGACAAAAATTTCGTCATTAGAGCTGCTTTTCCTCATGGCTCATTGTTTTGTGAATTACAAATACGTGAAAATATTTATTGTCAGATTTTTTTTTGGTCAATTAATATATAAATTTTAAAGATTGTATCACGGTGGACTCGAGCCTAAGATATTTGGACTTCAACAATTTTCGATGCCTGGACTTCACTCATCGTTTTCGCTCCATTGTCGTGCTTCGTTGCGGTCAACAACCCAGGAGGACTGAACCCTAACCAAATATTAAGTTATTTTAAATTTCAACTTATAAATTACAACGTAAAGTAGTTATTTGTTGAAACTCAAAATAATACAATTTATATATCAAATCAAGACATATTGCTTTAATATATAAACCTTTTGTTTTGCTATGGATATGAACAAAAGACATGAGCAATTTATTTCGACACAAGACTTTATTTATCGAAACTTGTGTTCGGTCATGATTAATTGTATATTACAATCTCACGAATCACTAGCAAAAAGGTCTGAAAAGTTTAATTTGTAACTAATATGGTGTACAATTAAATTTTGGATAGATTGTTAGGTGATTGAAAACTTAATTTTTCATATTTTAGAGAAATATTTAATTTATATTAGTCTTCATTTTTTATATTTAGCGTATTACTTTATTATTATCTTTTTAAGATCAACTTAATTTATTTTTTATTGATTTCTTGCAAATAAATAAAGTAGAAAAAAAATCGAACAAACATACTTCTTGACATATTTTTTTAAATTATAATCTTACATGTACTCTAACACTTCTTCCAATGAATTATTGAAATACTATCGTTTCGAAATAAAATATTGACTTTAAAAACAAATTATAAGTAATATTGACTTGTTTTTAAAATTTATACTTATAAATTAAAATATAAAATGATTCCCCGTCGAATTTCGACGGGTTGCGTACTAGTACATATATATAGGGGTGATTATAATCGACGTGTCCACGCGAAACAAGCGTTAAAACGCCCATATTTGGTGGGCTTAAAGCCAAATAATTACGAGTCAGTCTTATAAAATAGGGTCATTATTTATCAAAAATCTGATAATTAATTTAATGAAAATGCTAGATGTACATAATATGTATGTACATAATTGGATTTTTTTGATCATTTTCCATCATTTTCGAAAATTAAGGAAATATTCCATTTATATTCAATTTTATTTTACATAGTTACCCCCTTCAAGATAATTAAGGAAGGGATGAGTATTTTCTGTTCCGTTTTAAAGAAGGAAAATGCTTAGCCTTTCCTTAATAATATTTCAACTGATTAGTGTGTTAATTATGACTATCGTAATTCTTTAATCCATATTCTTGTGTTCCTTTTTTGAATATTTGACTAAAAAAAGAATCAAGTTAAGAGATTAAAATAAAAGTAAACGTAAAATAAGATATTTTATTTGGATAATGATGGGATTAATCGACAACGTTTTTTCTGATATTCCTATTCTCTATTAGCTTTTTTTTTTATAATGAGGGGATTAATTAGACAAAAAAATTAATGAATTAATTATGAGAATGAAATTGAACGCTTTTTTTATGGAATGAAAGCAATAATTATTTATTAAATTAATTAATTTTATTTTATAAACGAAATAAAATCACTAGTCAACTCATATCAATTTCAACCCTAAATTGTAGGAGGGGTTAATCATGCAATATAACAATTAGTACTAGAACCATCCCAAAAAAATATTACTAATTTGATAAAAAAATTTAGGGGTATTATGTATCAGCACTACCCTTAATTTAAACGATTTCACTTTTCAACCACACACGCAATTAGTTGACTTTGAAGTCGATCGCAGACTAATATACCAAACTATATAAAGGTCAAATGTATGTTTGGCCTGAAACGTTTCGGTAGTCTTGGCTTTTTTGAACTCTTTTTCTTGGTATTTAGCTGCTGAGTTTTGTTGCCCCCTCGTCATAAAATTGCGATTTGTGCAGGCTTGTTATTAATTAATTAACGAAATCTATGATCTTTTAAATTGAAATGAAAACCGAATCTTTTAAATTTGGTGGAAATAGTTCCGGAGTTATAGCAGAAGCGGCCTCCATTAATCAGGGAATTTCCAATTTATTGCCATTAAAACACAAGCATATTCAAATGAACATAGTATATAGTACTAATGCATTTCCCCCCGCATATTAATGCATACATTTAGTTTTCCTTTCATAAACATGTTTAATTTAATGTTGTCTCAAGACTTAAATTGCAATGTCTTTATCATAAACATGCAGTTTATAACAAGTATCGTTCCATCAATATTTAGTTACATAAGGAAATACCCCACATTTAATTTAGAACCTCTCGATTGAAGAAAATTTCCATCATTTTGAAAATTACTCATTTCTTCCTTGTGTTTAGGCTAAAAAGTTTATGACAAGTTTCCCATCATCCTTTTAAAAAATAAAAATTTCCATCTAAATTTGGTATACAGAAGATGCCGTCTTCACATATATAAAATTGTAAAATAAGCGTAATACCCCTCCAATATCATCTCTCCTAGTATAAATTATAGAAGCAAGGCAAAGGAAGTCCCACTTTTTGGTTTTCCGAGGAAGGGCTTTCTTCCCAACCAATAAAGTCAACAAGAGTTTTCTTGTTTAAGTCTCATCATTTCTACGCAGCGTACAACTGGACCTGAAATCCAACCATAAACACTTTCATCCATTCATGTAAGTTCATTTCGCTAATCATTTCTCTTCCTTTCTTCGTTTCTTCTTAAGATTTGATACATATGCTTATACAAAATGTAACAACTACCTACTTTTGATCTCATCTGTCACTTCAATGTCGCTCCCTAAAATGCCCAGCAACTTCCAATTTCCCAATCTTGTTTTCATTTCACATTAGTACTGGCAAATTATCGTTTTTGGGAATTGTTTCCTTTTAGTTTTAAGCTAATTTACAGTTATGTTCATGATTATGATATTTTTTATGGTGAGGACTCATTTGATCTCTACTTTAAAAGAGAAAAAAAGAATAGCACGAAATTTTGATTATGATTTTCCCTTTATTAGTTTAGCCTCTTTAGTTTCTCTCCAATCTGTCTTCCTCTCTGTAAAGTCCCAAACTCAAAACCATATCTGTGAATTATTCTCAAGAGAAAAGGAAATTCCTGCCGTCTTTCTATCTCTTCATTACAATAATATTAAATTCCAGATCTACCCTTTTATTTTATATTATTTGCATGCAACTCCATATAGCAAGTTCGGTTTTTTCTTCGTTTTACAGATGTCCACAGTTACTGCAAATGCTGCCTCCATTCCTCCCGCAACTTGATTCTTTTTACATTTTAAACAATTAAGCAGTTGACTAATATTCATCTACTTTATTAGCTCTTATTTTGTTAATCACCAACTAGATTGTATAAGACTGTTCACATTGACGCTCGATCAACGCAGACCCCCAGTAGCTTTATTGTATAATTTTCGCAAACTCATCTGTCGAGAAACATAACATAATACTGTCGACAAATATCTCCTCGTTTCATTTCATTTTTATCCCAATCTTTTGAACAGGATTTAATTTCGCTTTGTGATCAATGAGAGAAGAAAGCAGGAATCTTCAGGTAAAGCATGTCACGCAATTTTGTGGGAGAAACAGTTTCACTTTATTGCAGCTGATATATATGCTGTGATCAAATTTGATTATGATTTATATGTTTTTAGTCGTCATGGCCAAAAGTGGTGGTTAGAAAATGGTTGAACATAAAGAGCGGTAGAGATGAATATCACTCAGATTACAGAACAAACGGTACTCTCTTCATTTTTATTTTTATTTTTACTACCATGGATATTATTTTTTGGATTTTGAGGTGGCATGATTTATACAATCTTCATTGATTCTTGTCATCAGCTCTGTTTCAAAGAAGAAGGAAGAGTTGCTCCGACGATGGTCTATACGTCGTTGTATCCGAAGACTTATCAGCTGGTAATTACTTTTATTTTCAACGGATATTTGTTTGTAATAATGGATTGATGGCTAGTGAGTTTGACCAATTCTTTTAATTAGAAATTACTAGTATGAAGTTACGTAAATTATTAAATGTAATGATATAGTTTGAGAATCTTATTAGTGGTAATTAAACTGTGCAACTAATCCATGTTTTAATCTCTCAGAAGACTGGTTGATAGAAAAGAATAGCAAAACTGAACGGCCTGGATTCAATCAGCTACTACCACCAATTCCCAGTAACACCAATCTCCGGTGAGGCAAAAGAATATTCCATTTATAAATTCCCTATTTTTGTATGTTTAAGTGTACCACTAGAAGTTAAAATTTGTTTTTAATCGATTTTTTTTATGGAATAAATTATAAAACCAAAGTTACGTATTTTGCAATATATATAAATTTATTTAATTTTGGACTGCAAATGTCACTTTTCATCATTATGGGTTGTGTCAACAAAGAGGTTGCTGATCATATCATAGTTGTACTAATGATTCGCCCAAACTTTTTCCATGTTTAGTTACTACAACTCACTTGATTATTAAACTTTATGTGAGGGTCGTGGCCTATCTGATTTGATTTTTACATATTAAATAGATGTCATTCTTTTTTTTGGATAACATGCATATGCACGATTTTCCTTTTATTTGATATATTTCCAACTTTAAGCATGTTTTAATATTTAGATGGATTGAAATTTCAATATTTAGAGTGGTTTGATTTTGAATCTATAGGATGTTCGTGGGGACATGGAATGTGGGAGGCAAATCACCAGACGATGAACCTAACCTAAAAGATTGGTTAAGAACTAAATCGCCTGCTGACATTTATGTGCTTGGGTAAGATTTGGCTTCAAATTTAATTTGATTAGAGATGTATTACCTCATGACTATTACTAGAACATTCAAATCCATTAAAATTATGACAAATTAATGTTGATTTTTATGATTAATTGTGGAAATAATACAACGTGTTTTACCCACATTTACAATTTTCATGTAACTCTTAAAATTTTACTATTACCATCTTTTATTATTATTATTATTATTATTATTATTATTATTATTATTATTATTATTATTATTATTATTATTATTATTATTATTATTATTTTGTAATCACAACGTCTTTAATTTTTTCAGCAAAGTTTGTCTGATGTGTGTCGTAAAACACGACATAATATTTATCATTGAGAATATTACAAAATATTAAAATATCGTATTTATAGTTACAACCTTTTGAAAGTCGTGAGAAAACCACAAATTTCAGTAAACTGCGTTATTTCCGGTGAATTTGAAATGATGAGTTGTGATTTGGGATGTGATTCAGGTTCCAGGAGATTGTACCTCTTAATGCAGGCAACGTACTAGGACCGGAAGACTGCGGCCCGGCGGCGAGGTGGCTATCCTTAATCCGGCAAGCCCTAAACCGGAACGAGAACGCAGATATCCCCGTTTCCAAACAGGATCAGTGCCCATTTTCTAAACCAAGAGTTAGCTTCTCGGATTTGCTATCACTAGAAAATGATGGTGATGATCTCGACAACTTAGTATCAAATTCTTGTTTGGATGAATCGAGGAGACAACACAAGTACTGCTTGGCAGCCAGCAAGCAGATGGTCGGGATCTTCCTCTGCGTGTGGGTCCGCCGCGACTTGCGCCACCATATAACCAGTTTGGAGGTCTCCTGCGTCGGAAGAGGCATCATGGGATACCTCGGGAATAAGGTACGTATATCATATTTTATTTTATCAGAATAATTTTGATATTAGCATCCGTAGTCGAATTTTTTTTTTACTTTAGCTCCCTTGGAGTTATATTTTTGGCTTCATCACTATATATTATATGTTAACTTTGTTGGTTGAATGTGTAGGGATCGATATCTATCAGCATGGTATTGCATCAATCGACGTCGTTTTGCTTTGTGTGTAGTCACTTAGCTTCCGGAGAGAGATACGGTGATGCTGCCAGAAGAAATTCGGACGTGATGGAGATTTTGAAGAGGACGCGATTCTATCATCTCTCTCGAAATCAACCCCACACCATTTCAGACCACGAGTACATCTCATTCCTTTTTTCTATATTATTAGTAAAATGTAGTAGTACGATGCACGTAAAAGTTATACGCAGAAAATGAGTATGACTGTATAAATTAATTAATTTGTAGCAAGATAATTTGGTTGGGGGACTTGAATTACCGACTGGCTTCAAGTTGTGGGGACACCTACGAGCTACTCCAAATGAATGATTGGCAAGCCCTACTACACAAGGATGAGGTTAATTTCTCATTTTTATTTACTCACAAATGCACCACTTTGATGTAATTTCTTTATTTGCTTTTACAAATTAATATACACCAATGTGATGTGAACAGTTGAGAATAGAACAAAAGGCTGGTAGAGTCTTCGTGGGCTGGGAAGAAGGGGAAATCCAATTTGCTCCAACCTATAAATACATTGCGAATTCTGACCGTTACGCTGTACAAACCTCTGCGCCCAAAGAGAAACGCCGTACTCCTGCATGGTAACACTTCTAAATCAATCTTTTCATTTTTAAGTTTTTTTTGACTAATTGTATCAATATTTGAGTTGGTCGGAACAAATAAAATATTCGTTTTAGGTCAAGTGTGCTCGATATATATATATATATATAGAGGTCGGTTAAGAAGATAAACACGTCAGGAAAAAAGAGGTACGAAATCATATCCTCGTTAATTTTATATTAAAATTAATGGACGTTTGAATGCTATCCTTCTTGTAAAAGTGATCGAGATAAATTGACGTGAAATATTTTATAACAAACGATTCCAACGAGGTCTGCAGATATCAATAAAAGCTGATGGTCGGTAATTAAAATAGTCTAGTTTACCCTAATGTCGGCTATTGAGTTTAGTTCGCCTTCCGTGATATTTTTTATTATTCTAAATGGGTCCATCAAATCACGTAATATTTTTAAAATAACAAGTTTAAAAAAAAAAAACGCTAGCATAATATCTCCTATTAGTTACGTAATAATTAAGTTGGTTGTTTGTGGAATAAATTGATAGGTGTGACCGAATCCTTTGGAAAGGAGAAGGCCTTGACCAAATGTGCTACATGAGGGGCGAGTCAACGTTTTCAGACCACAGGCCTGTCTACTCACTCTTCACGGTCCAACTCAATTTACCAAAATACTCCAATCCGATTCCCAAAATTACCTCCAAAGCCCCACCAAAATCTGCAGTTTCAAGTCCTCCATCTATCGACGAGTTGTTGGTGGGCAGAACCCAAAGTTGCATACAGACCAACACAAGGTTCCCGTAATAGGGTTCGATTTGAGACGAGCTCGGGCTTAATTTTCGGAAGGCACGAGGCCACGTGCTATGGATAGACACGTGAGTTGTACATACGAAGGTGGTGACAGTGATGTCGATGCTTATTTATTACTCGTGCAAGATATATAACACTATTATTATAATATTAACATAGAAAAAGGTATAAAGTTGATGCATATATACTAAGAGTTTATGTATTGAGATTGTTTGAAAACTAGAGATTTATGATTTGTTTCCCCCTTGTTAAGTATATTGCGCTTAGATACGGAGAAAGGTGTTTCTCAATTTTGTAAAATGAGTTGTTTTCAGTGTTAATTTTCCTTGTAACATTTGGCACGTAACCGTGGTTGATCAATTATTGTTTGGAGCACTTAGTACGCAAATTAATTAATCATCTTGATGTTATGCATTCTGCTTGGATGTATCATGCTTGCACAGTTCTTAAGTTCAATCATTTGAGTTAATACGTGACATTTTGTCACATTTAGTGGGCCGGCGAGCAAGGTTAAGATTTAATCAAATTTGAGCTGTACTAGAGTGGAATAAATGTTGGTTTACAAACTTGATAGATTGGTTAAAATTGCAATTAATTGCTAAAATCGTGACTAAATTAGCTAGTTACTTCGTCGTACAAAGGCTCATTTTTATTTTTATTTTTGTTCTTCTCTTTTACTCTGAGTCTTAAATCGAATCAATTCCGGTGTTTGTTCATAATATATTTACATTTTCTATTGCTCGTGGGTTTAAAAGGGAAAATATAAGAAGTTGGGCCCAATTTGGGCCATTTCCATTTGTTGGGCAGCTAAATGTTTATAGTTGGCAGCGTTTAGATCCAATAGCAGCCCAATGAAAGCGAGGGAGAAAACATTATATAATTGGTCAATAATTTGTTGTTAGATACAACAAAATATGATAACTTCCTTTACAGTTTACACCAATCTCTCACCACTTTCAACATTAGTAACCACCTCCAACTTTGATGCATCACTTTGCTTTACCTCAATCTCTTCTAATTCCATCAAAGGGGTTTTGTAGTCTTTTTGTTTGCCCCATACCACAAAATAAAGCCCCATCACGATCACACCCGCACCAACAACCCTGACAATTATAGTGGTACAATCCTATTAAGATCAATTATCAAATAAACTCCTAACAAGTTAATAAGATTATAGGATAAAAATCGTTTTAAACCCAAAATTATACTTATTTTTATCAAAAATGTCCCGAATTATTAGAAGTATTTATTTAAAACTATCAGTTATCAGTATTGTATTAAAAATATCTCGCATACATTTTTTGGTCCTCGAAATTTTGAAGTGGCTCGCCGGATGTCACATGAAATTATGTGGCGTTTTCACTATTTAATTAAAAAATAACACAATATCACATCTAACAAGTCATGTCAAGATTTTAGGGGTCAGAAAATGAATGCAAGATATTTTTGATATTTCAAAACATGTTTAAGAAAGCGTGCATACCTTCCCAAAAATATCTTCTCGGCGAGAATGAACGAGCTCATGATGGCGACGATGACCATGCTGAGAGGGCTGAATGCAGACACGAAAACAGGGCCTCTTTCTTTCATCACAACTCCTTGCACATAATAAGCAATTCCCGAACAGAATATACCCTGCAACATATTTAAATTCACTCCATTTTTTTCACATATGTACACCAAAATATTTATTAAATTATTGAATTATTAAATTATCATACACTGTAGACAGCTGCGAGAAACCTAGTGTCCCATTTGATGGACCAAGCTGCAGCATTTCCCTTCTCCACCACTAGCGCCACCGCCGCCCCCTCTGCGGTTCCTAGCAAGCATATCCATGCAGTGAGGGACAGTTCTGCAGGATATGTACGCAGCGTCACAGCCTACAAATGATCCACACCAAAATTTTATAAATTCTAAATTTTGATCTACTCAGCATTAAACAAAAAAAAAGTGTATAATTAAGTAATTACCTGCAAGATCATGAAAGCGGCCCAGCTGAAGCATCCAACAGTGATCATGAGGGCACCTTTGATTGAGTCTTGTAGAGTAATTTGAGGTTGTTGATGTTGTGGGCTTATGGTTGTTCTTGTCCATGGAAGGTCGAGAATGGGGCCACTTACTAAAGTCATGATCATGGCTCCTGCAATTGTACCCAATGTGCCCATTATCTTTGCTTGGCTGCGGACGCTCATCAACTTCACCTTCTCCAGCCTGAATTCGTACGTGCAAATAGATTATTCATACACTACCTAAAAGATTAAAGAAAATAGACATTATTTGCTACAACTATTGTCACTATCTATTCACCGAATAAGTTATTGATACTTAATGTTTCTCACGATCCTTACTGTCATCCAAGTTGTAGTCACTGCTGAATTTTACATGTAACCACCAAACAATGTTCAGTTTTTAAGTATTGTGTGTAACATGGAATTATGATAAAAAACAATTTTCAATTTTCAATTTAGAATTAAGAAAGATAATTGATGTGTATGTTTTATTGTTTTCGTACATTATTTAGATTTTTCTATGTCTATTTGGATTTAATATACACATTTATGTGTTTCTTTTAATACGGGAATTGAGAATGTCATTTTTGGTGAAGTCAAATAAAAGGAAGTGAAAAAAATAATTAAGGATTTTCGTGCAATTGTTAAAGAAGCAAAGATGCCAGAGATTTTGGGCATCTATCCTTCTGATGGGCCGCAGCGTAGATGAGATTAGGATTAGGAAATTCTTGGAGATATTTATTTCCTTGGGCATGAACAGAGAGGGTGGACAGTAGTCGGCGGCGATAGTAGAGATGGATTAGGAGATCTTTTTTCTTTTATGTACAATGCAAGTTTCATAGTTTAATTTGGTTGTTCATGGTCGATTGGCGTATCTTTTGTCGACAAATTTATAATGATAAATTTCTGTTTTAATTTGTTTCATTAGATTAATTTTTATGTTTAGTTCATATTTGATTGTATTTAATTTCAATAGAATGAGTAGCTAATTTTCTTGATTCGGTTAGAATAATGAAACACTAATTTAATATTTGTGAGACCTAATTATTTGATTAATTAATTTAACTAGATTTTGATTTGGTCTGTGAGTAAAGAGTTTTTATCTGATTTTCTTAAGCTTGATCACCTTAGGTTAATTTAGATTGGTGTCAATTGGTTTTCCCAATCCGTAATTGTTGGAATATGGCTAATTAGTGGTAAAACTATCGAATCTCTAGTAGGGAATAAGTTGGTAGACGAATTATTACTTGTGTTCTTGGGTAATTTGTCTAAATTAGGTTCTTTCAATTCTCAAAGATATTAGAATATTAAATCTAGGTTTGATGTCTCCAACTAGGTTGTGTTTTGATACGAGAAATAATTAAGTCATCGTCTCTTGCTAATTATCGAAAAAGTATGTAGGAATTTGGGTATGTTCGTTGCATTCTCGCTATAACTGGTTGGTCCATGAGAATTAATATATATTTGTTTGATGATCGGAGGTAGTGACTAGTGTTGATTTATTTGAATCGAGTCCCTTTTATGTTGTTTTATTAATTTCTTGTTTTTAGTTATTTAATTATCTCCTTAGTTAATTCTCACTCTCTCCAATTTAAGGCATGGTAGTAAACTCCATCTTTAGGAATTAAATTCAGTAACCCGTTCTCTATGGTTCGACCTTAATTATTTATTGTTATACTCTAATCTTGATTCTTAGCAGTAAGAATTATTTGGTGGTTAATGACATTCACCGATAATTAAGTTTTTAGTTAGGATTTTAAAGTGATCATATATGTAAACCTAATTAAAGTAATTAAGCATATATATTAATTAGAAATTTAAACTAATCATATATATAGACCTAATTAATTAGGAAAGAATTTACATAAACGAAGCATGTAAATGCACCTGAAGCACCACGCCATGACGAATGTAATTGCCGGAAGAACGTTAGCCATTGCTGCTGCAAAAGTTGCTGTCGTGTACTTCATCCCCAAGAAGTAGAGATTTTGGTCTATAACTGGCCTTTATAAATATTAAAAAAATAAAAGTTTTATATGAAATTAGTAAAACAAATATTAATGTTGGTGTAATTCAAATTTATTACTTTTTATCACAATTTCATCCACTTCGTCATTATGTCATCAAATTGGTAAGAGTTTATGATTGTGCCTCTGTGTGTGTGTGTGTGTGAGAGAGAGAGAGAGGGGGGGGAGAGCTTACTCAAAAGACTCATCAGCATAATCTTGAGGAATGTGGAGGTGGTCATTTTTGGCCTTACTTTCCTGTGTAAAAGTAAATGTTTCTTTTATTTTCGCTAGGATTCCTCAAAGATCAAGGGGATGCAAATCAATACAAGTAACCAATACATGCAAGCTAAAATTCAAGGCAAAATTATGGTACCAATTTGAGCGCCCCCACAATTGGTGCGTGCAAATTAGATTAATGTAAAATTAATAGAATAAAAATACAGGGATTTCTTCTTAATCCTCAAAACTTTCTTGTAATTTAAAAGTACATACAAGTGAACCTATTGTACACACATGACTTATGACATATAAACATAACAAGAGGAGGTGTAGCATAAAAGTACATAAAATTAAAGTGATATTGATATATGAACAATTACTTGTCTAGGATGAAGGCGAAAGGGGCGATGACGAGGGTGGCGACGGCGTGGCGGTAGACGACGAAGACGTAGTTGCTCATCCCCTCGTTTAAGGCAGCCTTAGAGATGATGTCCATGCCCGAGAACCCCGCTTGCAGAAAAACCACTGCTAGAAAGGGTTTCGCCTTCTCAAACACCAACTGCAACCTCTCTCTTGTTATCCTCATGTCTACTACTCCACTTCAATTCTCTTGTCTTATCTACCTAGTATTCCGGACCTATATTTATTCATACACGGTGTCAAGAGCGTGAACTGAAAAAAAAGTCGTGAATATCGGAAAAAAAAATATTCTAAATAGAGTAATATTTCAAATTATCATTGTTTCCACATGCAAATTGCCATGCAAATATGTATTTATCTTGTGATTAGCTCTTGATTTGAAAACTTACCTAGATTCCTCTAAGACTATGGTTTGATATTTGCCTATATGCGAGTGCCGCTGCTTATATATGCGCAGTACAGACAGCAAGTGATATGTTAGATTCTCTATTACGAAAAATAAAATATAGAAGAAGGAAAAAAAAAATTATTTTTCCATTAGTTTATGAGTGTACATATATTAATTGTGTATGTATTAATTTTGCTGTCATTGTACAGGAATAATTTGTAAAAATGCAAAATATATAGGGTGCATATTAATGCAGTCGAGGATCCAGAAAACAAGTGGCGGATAAAAAGCATCAGTTTTGTTTAGCACCTTTGTTTACGTTATGTGCTAACTAGCTTTTAATTTTTCAAATCTTTTCTTCTATATGTACCACTTATAAAGGGATAAAGTTATCGATATATAGTGATCACTAAATCATTAATCCCAAATACTTGGGTGTGGCTAGGGATGTCAATTGGCGGATTTTATCCTACCAAAACCAATAAATAAGTAATGGTTCAGGTTCAGGAACCGACCCATTAGACATTGGATCCGGACCGGATCCGGACCATCATCTATGGGTCTTAAGCGATCCGGATCTGAGCGGGTCTGGAACCAGAACCGAACAAGAATCAAAACTAGAACCGAAACCGTTGCTTTATAATTTAATGTGTTATGAGTGATTTTGAATCGATATGGATAAAACTAGCTCATTGACAAGCCTATTTAAACTTAAGTTTGTCAATAGACGAGTTTTACTCTGACCAGAACCAATAAATAAGTATTGGAAAAAACTAAAATATATTCTACAAGGGGTCTGAAACCGGAACCATAATCGCTGCTTTAAAATTTAATATGTTTTGAGCGATTCCGGACCGATCCGGATAAAACTCACTCATTGACATCCCTAGGTGCGGCTGGGCTTAAATCCCTCCAGAAATCGAGGCTAGTGATGGTTTAATACTTCCCAATATTTTTATTAATCCTAATTAGGGGTTTAATTGACCCCCTAATAGAATTTTAATTAGGTTTACTAGAATTTACTATTTCCAATTAGAAATTATCAATCTCCACTATAATTTAATGATAATTTTAATTAATTAGATTTGATAAAAATTAATTACAACAATGGAAAAATAAATAATAGATAAAACGCACAGGAGACCCACTCATCATTAATTGGTCGGTATGTGTCCAAAAGTAAATATATGAATGTCTTGTTTCCGGCTAATTTATTAGAACCCTTTTAATATTTATTGATAAATGCTCATTTTGGGGACTTATTTAGTAAATTGCGTTGATGAGTGGTTGCATCTTTAACACTACGTGTGATGCAACATGTGACTCAACAACTGTCCAAATACATAAAGAAGTAATGGTTTTTGAGGTTGGCATTTTATTTGTTTATTTTAGATGATAGTTTTAATTTGTTAACACGTCTTTAATTTATATAGCGAAGAATAATTTGGTGACCGCAACAATTCTAAGTGTCACGTCATGTATCAATAGTATCTTTCTTAACGATGAGAATTCTATAATTTTATTATTGCCATTTCAATTACAAACTCTCTAAGAGAGACTAATTATATTATACTATCGCCATCCCACCATTCTTGGCTCGTTTCCTTTTTGGGTTGTCTCAACAAGTTGGCACGTTTCCTAAAAATGAAACAATTTTACACTAAAAAGTATCTCGAATTTCGTGTCACCTACTTTTTACACACAAAACACAACTCTCCTTAATCTACGTGCAAAAAGAAAGGAGTCATGAATGGCGGGACGGAGGGAGTACAAAATAAAGCAGGGTATTCATTATAAATAGAAAATTAGACATAATTTTAAATAAAATATCTAAGAGGAGTACTCGCAAAATTTGGACTGTTAGTGTTTGCTGTGTAACAATCTCATTAATTATAAAGAAAATCATTGAGGACTCTTCTAAGATTCGAGAGCAAAAAAATAGATGAAGATTCATCTGTCTCTCTATCTACTAGACAATCCACAGAAAAGATACTTGAATTTGTATACGAGTTTTTTAAGTGATTCCGTGGATTCATTTTTCGTATTCGTTATCCATATAAGTTTTGCTTTCTACCATAAAAAATGTTGGGACAAATGCATCTTAGATAGTATGGTGGCGTTTACTTTTCATGATTAGCATTTTGAAGGATTGATTATTTGATGGATTAAATGTGTGACAAGATAATTTTTATCTATCAAGCATTTGTTTACTACAAATGATTAGTGAATGATTAAAATTGGGATAAATAATTCTCTCTTTATTTGGATGATTATTTCAATTCTATCTATATTGGTTGGATTAAAATTAATGAAGAACAATTCAAAGGATTAAAATAATCCTGGTTTTGGGATATCCTCAAATATTAATCCTTAAAAGTAAATACTTGATTAGGTTGGATTAATTTTATCTATCCAACCTAATCATGCAAAGTAAACACCACCAATATGTATTATTTTAATCACACTCATAAAATGATATTGTTCTTAATTAGCCGGCCGGATACAGAAACATTCTTGCTTCTTCAATTAAATTTGATTTCTTTTACTTACTTTTTCTTCTCCCTCATTTTTCTTATTTCTTTCGCATTTTTTTTAATACGTTTTCATTGTTCTATTTTTAACATTAAAAAGAAAAAACAACTTCCAAACATAGATGGTGAAAGATATTAATTTGTCCAATCGGTTCGAAATTGAAGAGAAACTTGATCGGTTACGATATATGAGATTAGAGATGGTCTCATGTACATCTGTCACTATATGCGGACTTTGATACTTTTCTTCAATGTAAATAGTATTTGATAATTTTCTTCAACATAAATGATACTTCAATAAATGATATTTTTCTTTAATGTAAATAATATTTTTCTTAATAACAAATTATTTTTTATCCGTCTGTACGGTGCAGATAGATGTACAGAGTTTTTGTGATGAGATTGATGAATTTCAATTCCGACGAATTGCTATAAATTTAAATCGCAAGACGCGTTATTTTAATTGAGTGTTGTTATTTACCCACAAAAACAAAAAAAACACAAAGAAAACAAAAGAAAAGGAAAAAAACCATTCCCCAATCAAATGATCAAATTAGAAGATTTTATATATCTCTCAGCATCAATCTTGAAAGTTGTATTTTTGTCCAAGAAATAATACAGAATGGGAAAAAAGAGAGAATATTTCGTGAAGGAAGGAGCAAGAAGAAACAGCGAAAGCAAACAAGAAAAGAAATAATTTAAGTTTTTAACTAAAATAGACATTATAAAGTAGCAATAAAAAAAACTAGTATTTTTTTTATGTGCATGTGTTGACCTAGTGGTAGAGTGGTTAATGTTTGATGGCCATTCGAGTCCACTATGATGCAGCCTTTAAATTTCTATATTAAATTGATACAAAAAAATTAAAAATAAAACTATTTTTAGAAAAGATGGCTAAGATAATATTTGTCTTATAAAAGACGGTTAGAAAGACATATAAATACAAACATGAATCCTTTGGACTCATTGATCCATAACAATTTTCTGTTCTATAACAAACACCACGTTATACACCATTTCTTCCTTCTCACCTTCACGATATCTAAAACAAATTTGAGAAAATATTATGGCAAATAATGTTTTAAGTATGATCATCATCAGCAGAAAATTGAACAAGTAGTTATTAATTAAATATATAGTGCCCTACATATTTTAGGCTTTTGATAGACCCCTATTGAAGTGAAGGCATTATGATGGGCACAGTTTGTATTTGCTATAGCTTTTGTACTTTAAATTTTGATTGTGGTATCTGCATTGGCATTGCACCAAGCATTGTAAATCTAGCTTTGCAAATTATGTCTTCTCGAATCTGCTGTCCTGCCCACTTCAATCAATCTTGGATTTCAGATTTTATACCACCTGGAAATTATGCCTCCCATTACATATTTCGCTGCCAACATTTGGATAGAGGAGGATTCCACTTCCACTTATTTGCTTTTAGGCACACTATAATCTTCTTGCAATGACGATTCACATTTTTCAGTGATGAAATTGGAATCATTTGTGTGTGTGTGTGTTGGCCCAGTGGTAGAATGGTTAATGTCCGAGGCCAAAGATCTCGGGTTCGAGTCACCGTAACGCAGCCTTTAAAAATTTCTGTAGTAAATTACCAAAAAAAGAAATTGGAATCATTTACTGAAACACTTTGGTCGAATTGCGAATTTGGAATATCATTTGATGGATTTGGCTAATCATGGTGATATTTGGTCAGACTACACTATTGAGATGTTATCAATTCACATTCATTTAGTTCTTTTTTTTTTAATGTGAGTGATGGGTAAACTTTGGTCCATACAATTATTCACAAACTACATCAAATAAATCTTAAAAGACAACCTAGCTCGACATAGTGGCGTAGGTGCAGAGGTTGGAACTTTCGTGGACCTAGCCAAAATCACACATACCAATCTTACATTTTTGTTCTAAAATACATAACATTTTTTATATTTATGATAAAGCTTCAATTTTATAAATGCGGAGTATTTATTAAAATATATGAGATAATTAACAATATGATATTATATTAGAAATATACAAATGAATTTGGTGCAACTTGGGTGCTGTACTATAATATTATAAACAAAAACATATTTTCACACTTCATTGTAGTAAATATAAATGTAGACATTTTTTTTATATTAACATGGTACGATTTAATGATATATATTGTACCCACGCACACGCCATTAACGTTTCATTCCATATATAAAAGCTTATGCGAGGAAAAATAAATCCTTACAGTTAATTTTGCGATCGCAAAAAACAGATTGAGAACAAACATTGAAACC
Source organism: Salvia rosmarinus (assembly GCA_036937905.1). Taxonomy (NCBI): domain Eukaryota; kingdom Viridiplantae; phylum Streptophyta; class Magnoliopsida; order Lamiales; family Lamiaceae; genus Salvia; species Salvia rosmarinus. The sequence goes on from CM072820.1 coordinate 48,162,846, forward strand.
AACCGATCAGCCCTTGAGAAAATATTATTACTCAAACCGACCTTTTTCAAGCTTTTCTTTTACAGTCACTCATATTTTTCTTCATCGATCATCAGGGCCGTCCCTGAGGGCGGGCGTAGTGAATGACCGTCTGCGCCCATCATTTTAAGGGGCCTAAAATTTTATATATCCTCTTATATTAATATAAATATTTCTTCAAAAAATAAATATTTAATGTCCCAAAATTTTGTTATAAACTTTTGGGGGCCCAAATATTGTAAAAAAATATTCTTTTATAAATGATATATTGTGCATCTTTTTAGATATATTCAGTTATATCTTCATAGTGGAAAATGGCCCTTTTTTTATTTTGCCTAGGGCCCATTATTTGTCGGGGCCATACTGTCGATCATACAGGTAATAAACTTCTGCGAATTTATACTTTTATTGGGAGTACATTTTGGAGATAATGTAGTTTTTATTGGACCGACATATTTAACTTTCTCAAAAAAAGAAAATTATCTTTATCAAAATAGAGGAACGATGTATCACTCGTTATTTGTGAACATCTTTCGATAGTATGACTAATATTTTAGTTCACATTAATATTTTTTTTCTTTTTAGTATTATTTTTATTCTAATACCTCTTTAAATTTTTATTAGAATAATAATATTTATAAATAGAGATGTCAATTTAGTCCGAAACCGATAGATCGACCTAAATAGATTGAGAAAAAAATATGGGTTATGGTGAAAATTTCTAGTTCGAAAAATATTTAGCCTGATTGGCCCAAACCAAAAATAGCTCGAGTCCTATAGGGTTGACCGGAAAATCGAATGGGTTGGCCCGATTAACCAAAACTATTCTTATTTCTTGGTTGTCAAACATCAGTACTTTGTTTTTAATTTTGATGATAATGTTTTGATGTTTGTAGAATATATTTTAGTTTTTCCAACTTCTAGTAAAAATCTTTATATGAAAAATGAAAAAAGATAATCATTTATGTTAAATGCATGTCAAATCATTACATCTCAAGAAGTAACTTATTAGTTATTATGACACTTATTTTTGTATTTAATATGGAATTAAACATTTTGATTGAGAAACACGATCTAATTTTTGTTATAAGAAATAACTAGGGTTTCTATTAGGGTATCGGGTACCCGATACCTGACCCAAAATTTAACGGGTATTGGGTACCCGATTACCTGAAAATCGGTTATACGGGTCGGGTATACCCGATACCCAATTTATTTTTACAATATATATATTTATATTTATTTATATTTAATATATATTAAAATTTTAAAAAATTATATTACAGAGGGTTATATTATAGGCTTACAGAGTGCAGCAGTTCTTCTCCATAAAATATTCTTATCTTTTTATTATTTAATATTATTCATTATAATAAACTAATACCTACAATAAATATATAGATTTATGTACAAATATAAAAATAAAATAAATAAATACAACAAAACAAAAACAAAAAGTGCGTCTAGAAAGAATTTTTATTATTATTTAATATTATTCATTCTAATAAATTAATACTTACAATAAATATATAGATTTATATAAAAATAAAATAAATAAATAAAAAAAAACTGTACTTAGGAAGAATCGAACTTGTATAGAACTAAGTTTGGCACACTAATTCCAATAGGCCAACACGGACTCTTTGAATTATAAAAGGTAAATTATATTAATATCGGGTAAATTCGGGTACCCAAATACCCGAGTCGGGTATTAAGATACGCAAGGGTCGGGTCGATCATCACATTTTATGCAAAATCGGGATCGAGCACCTGATTTTTTCAGAGGGTACTCGACCCATACCGAATAGATACTCTTAAAAATAATCATCAATAAAATTCATAGATGTTAAAAAAAATTATAACATTTTGGCCCTACAGGCTAGCTCGAAACCGAGTGCGTTAAGGTCGAAATATTTTAATCCGGAATAAAAGAATCTCGACTGACCCGAAACAAAAGTAGTCCGAAAAAGAATGGTTGGTCGGAAACCGAATGAGGTGGTCCGATTGACATCCCTAATTACAAATCACATAAAACTCAATTTATTCGTTTTACCCTTTAACTTTAAAGAGATTAATAAAATAATAAATTAGACTTTGAGTTTAACTAGTTTTTAAATTTGATAACCTAATTACAATTTATGAGTATTATAATAAAAAATAATATTAAAAATAAATAAAAATATTGGCGTGCACTAAATGTCGGTTGTGCTCACAAATGATGAGCGGCATATCGATCATTTATCAATATACTATATATAGTATGAGAAGAAATATGCTACATATTATTTGTGAGCACATACCTTGAAAGTTGCTGATATAAAAGTCCACAACTTCATGCTAGTATTTTACTTTTATATCTTTTATATTGTTTTTTCTTTTATATTTTATAAATTACAACCAAGATCATTAATTTATATATTTCATAAAAGTCGGGATAATTTATTAATTTTATTCATCTCTTTAAAGTTAAAGGAGAAAAGAACAAATTAGACATTGAGTTTTATGTAATTTGTTACTTTGATCCTAATCGAATTTATGAGATATAATATAAAAAATAATACGAATAATATAAAAAGAAATAGTAAGATGAAATACATACCAATATATTCACGATAAATGCTCACAAATAACATGCAGCATCACTGGATTATATAATATATGATTTAAATTCAAACTACTTTACAGATTATTATAAATATTTAATATATTGATAGGATATGGCCCAACCTCTCAGGCCCACTAGTAGGCCCAAACGAGCTGGGCCTGACTTAACGCTGCCCTACTCGGTTACGCCCGAAACACAGCCTCTAAACCCTAATTAAAGGCGGAGTCAAGGGCGAAGATAATGGGGTAACGGTGGAAATCATGGGCAATTATGGTGAAGATCATGGTCAGTTATAGGAGGATCGTGAACCCGCCAATCAAGGGATTCGTTACAAGGTCTACGTTTAAGTATAAATAGGAGTTAGATTGAAGGTAAAAGGGTTAGCAAATTACTGAATACTAGAGCTCTTTGGGATACTCATTGTAATACAAATATAGTGAACATCTTGAGGATCATCATCTCCGTGGACGTAGATCTGCTCTTGATCGAACCACGTAAAAGCTCATGTGTTCTTTATCGCTTTCTAAATCTTTCATACTAACGTACACGGATTTATCATTGGCGCCGTCTGTGTGAACACTCTTTTTCTTTTTCGAACAAAAAGCTGTGTTTTCTACAATTTAATGGCAAGGACACGTGCAAACGCAAGTACTGCCGGCGATGTCGGTAACAACCGTGCAGAGGACGATCAGGTAGTCACACAACGCCGGGGAAAGAGGATCGCGGACGCTACCAGCGGTCATACACCTGAGGGCTACATGGAGAATGCTTCCATACACCCTCAGGATGGTCGCCCCAACGAGGAGGAAGATGCCGACCTCAGTACCGGTGAACAGGAGGTTCATCGCTCCCACGAGGTCCTCGGTCGAGCAGTGTCCGAATTCCTCAATGCCAATCTCAATCAATTCCAGAGTTTCCTCAACCAGAGGACAAACGGAGCGGGCCCCTCAAGAGTGCCCGAAGTGGTGATTACAGGCAACCGAGGTCGTTCACCTCTTCGAAACAATCAACGTTCACCGCGGCACAATGACCGCCCCAATACCCGGGTTCATTCTCCCTCGTACCATCCGCGGAGCCGTTCTCCACCTCGACGTAATACCCATGTGAATGGGCGGGAAAGAAGAGGAAAGTCAAGTCGAACTCCCTCAAGAGACGGCGGGCGCCGCTATCGATCTCCCACTCCTCCGGAGAGAGATGGCAACGAGCTCCCTGATTCGACCGCAGGACGAATTATTATCTCCTTTCTCGGGAGATTCTCGATACACCCACCACAGCGATACCGGGCTCCAAATATCGCGCGCACACGATGGCCTTGAGATCCTTCCGACTTCCTATTTGCCTATACCACCAACATGGCAAACCAGGGATGGAAGATTTCCATATGTGTAGGTCTTCCCGAGGTGCCGATCTCCAACGCCGACGTTGGTTCACCTCGCTCGCCGTAACAACATCCATTGCTTCAAAGACCTCATGGATCGCCAAAATGGCATTTTACCAAAAGATGCCGCCTCAACAACCTTCACCGAATCTGCATAATCCGCCATATGGGGCGAGACGATGTCGAATTTCATCTCAAGATTCATCATGGAATCCCTTAAAATAGATGAGAATGTAACGATCTCTACATCATCAACGCATTCAAGAACGGGATCCGGCCGGTGCTCACGAATAAAGAGATCACCCGTGAATAGTAGAAGACGGCTAGTCGCCTTTGGACTTTGGTTGACAATTTTGTCAAAGGACGAGTCGGACCGAAAGAAGAGAGAGATCCGGGATGAGCGGTGAAAGAAGGAAACCGGAGGATCGAGGCCGAGGTCTTTGAGCGAAGTGCGTTGAAAGAATCAAAAGGGCCCAAGAGAATCAAGGCTGGGACCTCGCCAAACCCCGGTAATAGCGAACGCCCTCCGCTCAAATCCAACAGCGAAATATTTGAGCTCACATCGAGTCTTTCAAAACCTCCTCCTATGAAAGGAGGATCCAAAAAAGTCAACAGAAAGTATTGTGACTACCACCGTGGTACGGTCACGATACATAAGATTACAAGATCTTGAGCTCACAGATTGACGAGCTCGTCAAAGAAGGCGAATACCAAGAAGTACATCGGCCGACTGGGCCGGGTAACAAAAGCGAGAGGAAAAATGGAGGTGGTAACAATCGGACCGACCTCAACCGCAGCCCGACACAAGATGACGAGGACGAAGGTCCCAATGCAATGGAGCAGTCTATGCTATAACCGGACTGCCGGTTACGACGAGGTCGTCACTTAGAAATGAGGCTCGGAGGTCGACCCCGGAGAGCCGAAAAACAAGCGACTGGGATGGAGAGAACATCGTGTTCTCCAAAGACGACCAAGACCTAAGATCATGCCTCACCAGACGCCATTACTATACAAGCCGTGGTAGGCAACAAGAACGTACATCGGGTCTACATTGACATCGGAGCCTCCGTTAGCATCATATTCCGTAGCGCTCGGATAAACTTGATGTTGGAGGAATTAGTACATCCCGCGCCTTCCCAACGAAGCTTTACTCAGAGGCGGTTCAACCCGGCGTCATTACCCTTCCTGTTACTGTAGGACGACTCCCGTGTCGGTTACCAAGGCCGCTCAATTTTTCTTGGTCCGAGCTCCTCTCCATACAACATTATCCTAGGAAGAGATTGGCAGACGCAACTCAGGCCGCCCGCTCCGTGTACCACCTCATCGCGTTAAGATACCCACCCCGTGGGAGTGTTAAGCATTCGGGGTGACCAAACGCGGCTAAAGAATGCCTACGAGTCTTAACCAAGATGTGGCCTTACCTCGTGCCTAGCAATTATGAGAACCCTCCGGTTGCCACCTCGGATGACTGACCGAGAATCTTCACTATACGACGACGACCTTCCAAAGTTGTCAAGGTTGGCACCCAAGGTTCACCAATATTCGCCAACGGTCATGCGACTTCTAAGGAATATAGAGATGTATTTGCATGGTCTCCATTGGACATGACCTGGGTCTCGCCCGAGCTCATAACTCATCGTCTCAACATCGATCCGGCTACTAAACCAGTTCGGCAGAAGAAAAGAAGTTTTGCCGCGGAGCGCAGCCAGGTCATAAGAGACGAGGTAACCCAACTCCAGGAGGCTAAAATCTTGTACGAGGTTAAATACCCAACCTGGATCAGTTGTGGTTCGAAAGCCGAGGGGGATGGCGCATGTGTGTCGACTATACCGACCTCAATAAACACTGCCCAAAGGACTGTTACCCCCTCCCCGACATTGACAAGAAGGTGGAGGCATTGGTGGGGCATGAGATCTTCAGTTTCCTGGATTTATACAAGGGATACCACCAAGTCCTGATGAGCCCGGAGGACGCCCCAAAAACAGCGTTCATCACTGACTTCGGTGTCTTTGCCTACCGGAAGATGCCTTTCGATCTGAAAAACGCTGGAGCTACCTACCAAAGGATGGTGGACGCGATCTTCAAAGATCACATAGGGGAAATTGTTGACGCTCACGTCGACGATATAGTAGTCAAAGCAAAAAGCCGAGAACTACGCCGTAGACCTCGAAACTATTCTTCACCCTCGGTCGTGCCAACCTCAAGCTTAATCCCAGTGCACATTCGTGGTGAAGACGGGTAAATTTACGGGATCTTTGGATTCTCAAGAAGGCCCGAAAGCCAATCCTACCAAGGTGAAGACAAGTTTCGACATGCGGTCCCAAGAACCATCCGTGAAATACACAAACTCACCGGATGCTAGCCACCTCGGTGATTCCTATCTCGAGTGCCGAGAAGCGGCTTCCTTCTTCAAGATCCCGAGGAGAGCTCCAGTTTCACCCGCGGAAGAACACTGTGTCGCCAGCGGTGAAGGAATATCTCGCCGACCGCCAACTTTATCCGCCCAAAGCAGGTGAAACTCTATCGTTGATCCGCCGCCTCGGACGAGGCAATCGGTCTTGATCTTGGTGCGAGATGAGATGGGACGGCAACTCCCCATCTACTTCATCAGTCGGGCTCTCAAAGGACCGGAGACGAGGTACACCAACCTCGAGAAGGTAGCTCTGGCCCTGGTGAACGCCAAGCGACGCCTCCGGCCTTACTTTCAAGCTCATTCCGTCCAGGTACTAACGGACTTACCTTTAAGACAAGTCTTATCAAAACCGGAGTCATCTGGACGTATAGCTAAGTGGGCACTGGAGCTCGGCGAGCACGACATCTCGTACTCCCCCAGGCCGGCCATAAAAGGGCAAGCCCTCGCTGATTTCCTGGTGGAGGTCAAATTCACCGAGGTCGTCTCTACCAGCGAGGTCACTCCCGCCACTCATGGAGGAACTGTCCTTGCATCGCCCGTTGGTTGCTGGCAGATGTATGTGGACGGAGCTTCATGCAAGACGGGCAGCGGAGCGGGCATCCTCCTTCTCGGCCCAGATAAGCAAGAAGTGACGTACGCCCTCCGGTTTACCTTCCCGACCACCAACAACGGGTGGAGTACTGACATCGATCTCGGGACTCCGCCTTGCAAAGGAATTGAAAGTGGACAAAGTCCAGATATTTGGAGATTCCCAGGTCGTAGTAAACCAGGTCTTAGGCACATACGAGGCCAAGGAGGATCGAATGAAGCAATACCTTGAGAAGGCAAAAGAGATGCTGACCTCATTCAGGTACTTCAGTATTCATCAAATCCCACGAGGGGAAAACAGCCGGTGACATCCTTAGTAAGTTGGCTTCGCCATCGGCAAATCCGCCAAGGAGAAATTCATTCCGAAGCATCGAGGCGCCCACGCCGGCGTTATCGCAGGTGAGCCAAACCGGATGACGCCCGAAAGCATACCGGAAGTTGGCACACTACCTCGGGATCGGCTTGAGGCCAAAAGATGATGGTGAAATCCCGTATATCTCATATACGAGGGCTCTCTCACCGAAGTCTTACCTTCAACCCTCCCGAGGTGCTTGGGCGGAAGGCCGACTCGTGCTTAATGAGATTCACAGGAGGATCTTGCGAAGCCACATCGGGTCACGGGCTCTTTCAAAGAAGACGTTGAGGTCGGGATATTATTGGCCCACCCTTATTCAAGATTCGGCCGAGCTCGTCAAAGTGTCCGGTGCGACCACTCCACGGTCAAAAGCTACCCTGCATCGATCGAGCGGCTGCAGAGTCCATGGCCTTTCATGCGGTGGGGATCGACATCGCTGGTCCGTTCGACCGAGCACAAGGTCGCTTCGATATTTAGTCGTAGCCATGACTACTTCACAAAATGGGTCGGCCGAGCCACTTTCAACCTCACGAGCAAAGGATTCAGACCTTCGTGTGGAAGAATATAGTCCGCCGCTCGGCATACCGCATACATTCGGCCCCGGACAACGGCACCCGTTCGTCGACAAAATTTTAAGGAGTGGTGCGAAGAGCTCTAGATCGATCATGCTTCACCTCGGTCGCACACCCGCATGGCGAATGGTCGCACCGAGGTGACGAACCGCACGATTATACAAAGATTAAAGAAGAGGCTAGACCGAGCTAAAGGCGATTGGTGAAAACCTCCCCAAGTCCTCTGGTCCTGAGCGACACCCACTTCTGACTCAAGACGGAGAAACGCCTTTCGGCTTGGTCTATGGAATCGAGACCGTCATACCGGTGAAATCGGCGCACCAAGCCCACGCACTCTTCACTTTGACCCAGATGGGAACGAGGACGACCTGCGGACCAACCTTGATGCTCTCGAAGAGAACGCGAACTCGCCTTCATAAACGGCTAAGTCAAGGGCCAGTCGCACGGTATTACAACAAAAAGGGTCAAAGCCTCCGACCGCAAGTAGGCGACTTCGTCCCACGAAATAATGAAGCCAGCAGAGCCGAACGCCTTAACAAATTGATCCGACATGGGAAGGCCCATACCGCTCACGAGGACCTCGACAAGGGGCTACAAGCTATCTCACTTATCCGTGCGCTATCCCCGAACTCGGCATATCTCTCATTTAAGGAGGTACTTTACATAGCCGATTTCGGATCGCCTCATGTTAGTCTCCTTACTTGCTTTGCAGTGCGATGTTATATACTTGTTGAATAAAATATTTATTTTTCTAATGAGTATTTCATTTCGCCTCATTTATTCATATGCGAACATCTATTTGGATATACCGCATTTAACCTTCACGAGGGGACGCCCTCACGAAGATGAAAAACCCACTAAGTAGGGTACTCACTAAGCGCCGCACTCGTAGATTACTCATTGAATTGAACGTCTCGGGCAACGCATCTGCACTACTCATTAATTTGAAAGTCTACATGCACGCATCTGATTACTCATTAAGTTGAAAAATCTACATGTAAAAGACATCCGATCGGATCTCATCAAATTATGCCCATTTATTTGGGAAAATATACATCAGATACAAGATAAATACATTTACGATCAAAACAAAGTCCTAAGCTATGTTTGTACCTCTCAAGAGGAAAACGACACTTCAAACGAGTCTAAATACATTTATATCTACATACAAAGTTCTACGCTATATACAAACTCATTCGGGCTTCCCCTCGCCTCGGACTCACCGGCCGAGGTAGTTCAACAAAATCCCGGCAGGCGATGAATACCCGAATGAACTCAGTGCCTCCACCCAATCAATGAGGACGGCACCACCTCGGCCTCCGGGTGCGATCGATCCGACACGGCGGTTCGGCCCGGGATGCGTTCTATACCCGAGGTCACACCTCGACCCCGAGAGTCGGACCGGGGCGGGACCACGCCTCGTCCCCGAACATCACCCTTCCACGCCGACCGCCGCCTCGCACGCCCTCGCCTCCGACCTGCCGAGTGTTGTCCTCTAAACGCTCCCCTTTCAATTGGACCCATTAGACGGAGCACTTCGGCGTGATCAGCGTAGCCGCCCTCCTCTTCAGGCTCTTCAATTATTGGACCACGCGCCCCCATAGACTCGCCTGGGGTTTGGGGCATGCGTCGTTTATGACGACCTCGTACATCTGCATGTACTTCAGGATAGAGTCGAGGCAGTCTTTAAACTTCTTGCTATTTGGCCCCTCCTCATCCCTCAGCACCATGCCCTCCGCCAACAAGCTCTGAACTCGATCGTCGGCTTCAGATATGGTAGTTCCACCAGTCCGGCGGATTACCTTCTCGTACTCTGCATGCTCTTCCGAGATCCGAGCCGCCTTTCCTCTGGCGTCACCGAGCCTCCTCGCATTGCATCAGCGCCTCGATCACATCGTGACGAATCACCCCCGAACTTCGAGTTGTGTAATCCTTAACTTTAACGCCTCATTCTCAGTCAGGAGGCGAACCACTTCGCAGTCGGCCTCATGCAACTTTTTTTCGATTCGGTGGACGATGCCGAGTGACATCCATGCCGGCGAACTCGAGTCACCGGCGACCGACTCTCCAAAGACGTCACCTCTTCATCCTTCTCGACCAGAGCACCTCGGACTTCTTTCAGCTTTGTTAGTAGCTCATGATCGAGTCCGAAGTATTGAGATGTGGAATGCTAGAAATAAACAAGACAAAAGGCATTTTGAGAAGATGTGTCCGTTATTCAAAATAGAAGTTCGACAACACAGGTCCTATCGACCCGACAAATCGCCTATTACATTAGGTCCACCGACCTCGGGCTCATTGCCGACTCACCGACCTCCCGCCGCGCCACTGCTGCTTCCTCCAAAGGCCGCCGATCTCCCGGAAGGACGTCCGAGCTCGGTCCCGCCTCCTCGGTTTCGGCTCACCTCGGCAAGGAATGCTTGAAGCTCTACGCCTTCATCTTCCTTGACCGAGTTCTGACCTCCGCCGTCGGGCGAGCGAGGCGAAAGATGCCAGGCATCCACCACGAGGAAGGAGGTCGCCCGGCGATTATGCGGGCATAATTCATGCATACCTCCCGAGGTGCGACCTCAACCCAACCGTCTTGGGCCTTGTCAAAATCAGGTCTCGGCCGCCAGCCTTCTCCGTGGGCGAGATATCACCGCGGCCTCATTACACCGCCAGTCGGAGATGAAGGAGGAAAAGCTCTCCGACTCAATAAGCTCTTCCGCGAAGCCCTCAAGATAGGTCCTTGCCACGCCAAGAAGGCACTTGTCTGCGCTGCCGCCTTCTTCTCCGCCTCGGCAGCCTCTTCCTGGCGCTTTCCACTTGCACGGGCCACCAGTAAGGCCCGGTCCTTCTTTCGGGCGCCTCGGCGCCGCCTTTGTATCTCAAAGATCCGCCTGGCAGCGTCCAACGGATTCAAAGAATGACCTCGAGCTTCAAAGAATGCCGCGCTCTCTCCACGGCCTCGTACATGAGGCGCTCAAGAACAACCGCCATGCGGTGCATCTCACCCGCCACCGAGGCCGCATCCTAATATAAAACAGTTAGCAACGCCAGAACGACAAAATTACAAAGGATAAGAGTAGCGACTTATACCTTCGGAAGGATAAAGGAGTCTAGAAGCCGGCACCTCGGCAAGGATCGGCCATGAACCTCGATCTCGGCCGGGGCTCGAGGTCGCTCGAGGCCCGTCAAGAGGTCTCTCGGGCGCCCACCACCACCACGGGCTGCTGGGTGGACTCCGCCCGCCGCCTTCTTCCTCCCGGCCCTTCCGGATGGTGTGCAGGCGTGTCGTGCCCGTTATCTCGACTTCTCTGCTAGGTCAATCTTCACCGCATCACGTAATAAAAATTGCGTTAGCACAAAAATAAGACGAGGGAAGAATAAAAGAAGAAGGTTGCCTCACCCAAATCGACTGACATCGGCGCTCGACCTATAAACACTCAAATTCAAAGATTGTTCAAGTCATCCTCAGTATAATTAATCGATAAGATCTCACCCATGTCATTCAACATCTTCTCCATGGGGCCTGGGATTGATTTTCACGTCCTTCATTGTACCGAGACCCCACTCATACCTCGGATGCCCTCACCGCAGAAGAAATATCTATTCGCCAATGGGATACCTTCGAGGGGCGCTATCTTAAACTTCAGCGAGGTGATGCACAATACACCCTCCTATAGACTTGATGCTAAAAACGATCAAGACTTCAAAAGAAAACTCCTCGCCTATGCCATAACAGCCCTAGCCCAACTACCGACCTAATAGAATTCGAGGTCGGTTGGCATATGGGATCCAAAATACTCTTGAAGGTTAAGGAAAATAGGGGCAAAAGGAAACCTAAGCCCAGCTATTAAACTATCTACAAAGATGGTAATAAACCCCTCCGGAGGGGCCATCGCCCTATCATTGGGTTTCGGCAGGCACCACCATGCATCCTCTGGAATGTTGTATTTCTCTGCAATCTCCAAAAGCTCCTCTGTTGTTAAAGTTGACCTCGCCACGCCAATCCTGAGGCCATCCCATACCGATGACACCGGCGGAACCCTAGAACTAAATCCTATGGATTTACCTAGGTGGTTCTGGCATATATAATCCTTCCAGAGGATGCATGGTGGTACCTGCCGAAACGAGCTGGGCCTGACTTAACGCTGCCCTACTCGGTTACGCCCGAAACACAGCCTCTAAACCCTAATTAAAGGCGGAGTCAAGGGCGAAGATAATGGGGTAACGGTGGAAATCATGGGCAATTATGGTGAAGATCATGGTCAGTTATAGGAGGATCGTGAACCCGCCAATCAAGGGATTCGTTACAAGGTCTACGTTTAAGTATAAATAGGAGTTAGATTGAAGGTAAAAGGGTTAGCAAATTACTGAATACTAGAGCTCTTTGAGATACTCATTGTAATACAAATATAGTGAACATCTTGAGGATCATCACCTCCGTGGACGTAGATCTGTTTCTTGATCGAACCACGTAAAAGCTCATGTGTTCTTTACTGCTTTCTCTAAATCTTTCATACTAACGTACACAGATTTATCATATATAATGTCATTATTTCATATACTCTCTTAAAGAAGTCGACAACCATTTCCAATTCTAAGGTCATTCGTATATATCTACCCCATTAAATCTTTTTGACTGGATCTATTGGTTTGGAGTGAGTCTTATTAAGTGTACTTCTGGAGAAAGGGAGTACACATGAGTCTAATTTTTTTCGGCATATTTAGAGAGAAGTTAGTTTATCCCGATATATAACCTAAATCCTTCTGATTCATATTTGTTTCTCAAAATAGAGAGTGTGACTATCAAAACAACACTTTTACTGACAGTTAGACAACTATCAATTTGATCACTATCTTAGTAAATTGGATGTAAAATGTGAACCCTATGCTATATTCGTTTTGAAAACTTTGAAGATAGTTTAAAAAAACATGTTCAAGCTTGTACAATCAACTTTAAAGTAGCTTCAGGTAGGTAGAACCTAGCCTGAGTTTTGTCAAATACTTAGAAGATTTCCGTGTTACGCAGCATGTATGACAACTCAGATATAAGCAATAAAAATCAAAACGATAAGAACACGATATATTTATAGTGATTCGGAGTATTCACAAACTCCTATGTCCATTGTTATTTATCAAATAGGTGGAGAATCACTTAACCTCATGATTCACTTGACTATAGTGGCAAGATCAGTATTCAGTTTTTCACCCAATGTATGAGCTAAACTAGGAATGTAGTTCTAGACCTATTCAACACAACTTTCAATCTATCATGCATGATAACTTACTCAAATCGACTTCTACAACCAGCTTTCAATCTTTTACGTATGATAACTTCTTGCTTCAAACCACAACTTACTACTACAATAGGGTAGATGTATGAATGCAGCTAGAGTGAGCCTTTACAATGATATAAATGTAAGGTTAGACTCACTCGATCTCAACTTGGATATGTAAATGAATTTAGAATCTAAAAAACAGAATATTATCTCAAAGATTAAGCATTTGGTGAAAGATATGGGCCAAATTAGATATGGGCTTTACTTAATTAATGGTTTGACTATTAGTTAATTAAAGCTGACTAAAGAATAAAAGCCCATATAAGCTAGGTTTTAATGGGCTGCTCTATTTAATATAAATAGAGACATTTATTCATTAGGTCAAACAACACAAAAAGATTAGATGTTAGACGTATTACAGAAATCTTTTCTTAGAGAACTACCGTTAATTCATTCAGAGATTTTTTGGCATTCTCTGCTTGAATTAATACCGTGGAATTGTTCCTGCATCGGATTTGCATACACGTGGATACCATAGTTGTGGAAACGCTCTCGAATGATACATTGAAGCTTGAAGCTTTACTACTACATTGAAGCATTACAAACACGTAAGTCTTCGATCTTCGTGTTCATAGGGCTCATCGTATGTTTAATTATAGATCTAGATCGCCTCGATGTTTTATTCCACGCGCATTAGATGTTATCAAGAACGAATACTAACAGTGGTATCAGATTCCGTGGCTCGATTTATAATTAATTCGTGTTCTAATTAATTGTGGATTTATCGAAATTTTGAATTTCGTATTTTTCGATTTTATTTCGTTTGTTTTTTCCTTTTATTAAACTGTTTTTAAAAAAAAAGGGAAAAAGAAAATGAAAAGAAAAATCGAAAGAAAATTGTAATCTGAATTTGATTCTGAAATTGGAAATTGAAACAACGCCGGCGACATCCCTCTTCACTGTCTCGTCGCCGCACCGAACGCAGCAGACACACGGCGGTCGACCACGCGGCGCAGCGCGCGCCGCCGCGCCGCCGCGATCGCTACTGCAAGGCTTCTTCGCTTCTCGCCACGACGGGAGGAGGAGGAGAAGGAGAGCTCCGGCGGCGTCCGTCGCGAGCTGGGTGAAGGCGGAACGCACATCGGTGAACTCGGAGGCGGCGGCAAGATCAGGTTTGTCGCAGAACTCTAACGCTACTGACTCCATCGCACCGAACTCCGCGTTCGTCCGGGCCGTGGGCACGAGGCTGGGCTTCAAGACCGGGCCACTCGCATGGCGCCGGGCCACACGCCGGGCTGGGCGACGTCCGGCCGGGCCGGATCATGCGTGAGGTGAAGCTGGGCTAAAAGCCTCCTTTTCGCATTTCTGGGCCGCGACTTGAGGCACGAATTTGGGCAAAACGTTTTTTTTTTGTGACAGCCCATCAAGGACTGTTACAGTAATAAAAAAAAATGTTTTCTTTTATTAATTTTGAATTAATAAAATTCAATTTCCAATTACACAAATAAATTTATTAATTGGATTAATAAGTTTTGGTTTTAATATTATTATTTTTGAAATAATAACATTAATTTCGATTTTGTATTAATTTAGAATTAATACAATCTAATTATGTACATGGATTTAATTTATTAATTTAGAATTAATAAATTTAATCATAATTTTGAAATTAATTTATTAATTAGATTAATAAATTTAAACTTTATTATTATTTTGAAATAATAATATAAGGTTTGATTTATATTAATTTAGAATTAATATAATTTACTAATGTACATGGATTAATTTTATTAATTTAGAATTAATAATTCTAATCACTATTATGGACATTAATTTATTAATTAGGTTAATAAATTTTAACTTTATTATTATTTTTGAAATAATAGAATAAAGTTTGATTTTGTATTAATTTAGAATTAATATAATTTGCTAATGTTCATAATTAGAGAATTGATTTATTAATTAGATTAATAAATCTTATTAGATTATTATTTCGAAATAATAATGTTAAATGAATATTTATATTAATTTGGAATTAATATAAAGGCCTAAATCCACTTTTAATTAGAGAATTAAATTATTAATTAAAGAATTAAATTATTAATTAGATTAATGAATTTATTCGTTGAGCCCTATTTGCTGTTATTCTGTGATAAGTATGCTATCTGATTTTATGCTTATATTTTAACTATAGTAGTTAGAGACCGCTTTTATATTTGGGTAGGCGGCGCCCAATACTTGTAGTCCGTGTAACTATGTTTGGGTAGGCGGCGCCCAATATATGTGGTCCGTATTTTATGCCTGGGTAGGCGGCACCCAGTAATTGTTTTGAACTTAATATTGGATATTAAATAAACAATTAGTATCACATGTTTTATCCCCACTAAATACAAGTCTTGCTTTTGAAACAAAACGTGTCGTCCATCGTAATTGTTTGAATCAATAACCTTTTCGACCAAGAGTTTTATACCCTCGTGTTTACTCCCAAATCTACAAGGCCAATGCTCACTCATAGATGTATGGTTAGCATCGTGTGATGGGGTCGACTTGCTTAATTATTTTGTATCGCCTCGTGATCAAGATAATTAGTGGACGATATTAATCGATTAATAAACCAAGAATTGAGGACTTTGTTGCATTCGATTCAAAACCCACCAAGTGTCATCATTGTGGTCATCACCGCAGAGGCTGCAATGATGCGACTTAATCGATGCAAACCGTCACCGCAATTGGCTTTGAGGCCCACCGAGTGATATTATTTGTAGTCATCACCGCAGAGGCCGCAATAATATCGACTTGGATCTTGGACCACTAAGATTTATATTTATTATAAACCGTATATCGCATTTGGGGGTGCAATATATGTTAAAATTAGTAGGAGCTAATCAATTCAATAAACCCTTGTTTGATTAGTGATACGATTGTGATATGTGTTTACTTTATTCTAATTTTATGTTTCTAAATTTTTCGTTCAGTTACGATGTCGACTATGTTATATAAATGTTTGGTGGAAACAAATTTGTTGACTGGGTCAAACTATCCGGATTGGCTACGTTGTCTGCGCTTGGTGTTAAGGACGGATAAGATTGAGTATGTCTTAGACAAACCAATCAGTACCATCCCCGATGAGCTTTCTCCTGAGTATGCCTCGTTTGACAAGGCTGCTCATAAGAAGCATGTTGAGGATGCTATGTCGGCTCAGTGGCATCATGTTGACTACCATGAGTTTGGAACTGCAGAGGCAACTTGAAAGCATGCTTCCTTATGAAATGATCAACACTTGAAAAGTCTGTCATTTTACAAGCACAAACTTTGAGTATGAGATACTCGAGATCTATTCAAGTGTACACTTCATGATAGGAGCAAGGTCTCGAACATGTTTTGAAGATGATTGGGTTAATTGAGAGGTCAAGGCCAATTGGTACGACCTTGCCAGCTAATGTCTCAACCAACCTAGTTTTGCAATCGTTACCTAGTTCATTTGCGAATTTCATAGTGAATTTCAATATGAACAATACTAAGGTGGGATCGACGATCTTCACAACATGTTAAAGACTTTGAGTCCTCTACTGATGGCAACTGTGTGCTCATGGTGAGCTCTTCCGCCGATCTTCCAAAGGGAAGAAAAAGCAAAAGAAAGACAAGAAGAAGGCATCAGATGTCTTCAAGCCTAAGAAGAGTGGAGGGGTTCAAAAGAAGAAGCCGACATTTGCAAAGGATGAGTGCTTGTTCTGTCATGAGAAGGGGCACTGGAAGAGAAACTGCCCAAAGTTTAAGGCACGAGGTGCCTTGGGTAGCAGCTCAGGTATGTTTGTCATTGAGATAAATATGTCTATAAATAATTCACATTCTTGGGTATTAGATACCGGCTGTAGCTCACACATTTGTAATAATGTGCAGGGCTAAGTGACAGTAGAAATGTGACTCCTGGGGAAGTCTATCTGCGTGTGGGAAATGGACCAAGAGTTGTTGCTGAACGCGTAGGGACTTATAGATTAGATCTCCCTTCGGGATATAGACTATGTTTACATGATTGTTATTTTGTTCATGCTATTTCCAAGAATATTATTTCCATTCCTATGTTAGACATTGAAGGTTTTTTCTTCCATTTTGGAAACAGATGTTGCACGTTTTCCCTTAATGGAATCTTTTATGGAAATGCATTTCTTTCGAATGGTTTATATATGCTTGAATATGAACAAAATATTCTCAATGTGAAAAACAAACGACCTAAGCTAAGTAATACGAATAATGCTACTTATCTTTGGCATTGTAGACTTGGTCGTATCAATGAGAAAAGGATAGCAAGACTGAGAAAATTGGATTATCTCACACCATTTGATTTTGAATCATATGGTACTTGTGAATCTTGTCTCAAATGAAAGATGACTAAGAAACCATTTTCTGGGAAAGGGTTACGTGCCAAAGAATTGCTAGAGTTAATCCACTCAGATGTGTGTGGACCATTTCCAACTCAAGCAAAAGGTGGATATTCGTACTTCATAACTTTCACTGATGATTTTTCAAGATATGGATATATGTACCTGATGAAACACAAATCCGATGCTCTTGATAAATTAAAAGAGTTTAAGTTAGAAGTCGAGAAACAACTTGGTAAAAGTATCAAGAGTCTTCGATCAGATCGAGGAGGGGAATACTTAAGCCGAGAATTTCTTGATTATTTGAAATCACATGGAATCCGGTCGATTGACACCTCCGTGAATACCACAAATGAATGGTGTATCCGAGAGAAGAAATCAAACTTTATTAGATATGGTTCGATCCATGATGAGTTTCGCTAGTCTCCTTTATTCCTTTGGGGCTACGCCTACTAATCTTGCTTATATTCGAATAGGTTCCGTCTAAATCACCGAGAAAACGCTATATGAACTATGGTGTGGTAAAATGGCAAGTCTTAAACATATGCGGACTGGGTTGTCCCGCTTTTGTTAAAGATGCAGATCGATAAGTTGGAATCAAAAGTGAGAAATGTTATTTTGTGGGATATCCAAAGGAAACAAAAGGATATGAATTTACTCACCGAGATCACAAGGTGATCATTTCTAGAATGTGACGCTTCTTGAAGACTCCTATGTTTCCAAGGAACAAGGTCACAACGAGATAGATCTTGAAGCAATTCAAGAACCACAAAACAACACAGAGGACGAATGATTGTTTAATGATGTAAACAAGAATTCAGTGGGAGTATTTGATGATCTATTGGGAGGGAAAATGACTCTTAGAGGGTCACAACCATCTCAAGAAGACAATGAGATTCATCAAGTACAAGATGACAAAATAGTTGTGCACCTCCACCTCAAGAAAATCATGATGAAATTCTTGAGAATATCCAAAGTGTTGATCGATCAACACGGAGGAACCCACTCACGCTCGTAATGAACAACTTGAACTCGCTCAAACAACCCAACTCAATAGGCCACGAGGACTCGTCGTGCACCGAAGATTGAATCTAATGGTTGAGAACCAAGATGATGAAGTCGAATCGGATGATGATGAACCTAAGACCTATAATGAAGCGTGTCCGCAATCGATTCAAAGATGTGGCTAGAAGCCTTAATATCCGAAATGGACTCGATGTACTTCAATCTAGTCCGAGAACTAGTTGATGACTTACCAGATGGGGTTTACCCCATAGGCTGCAAATGGATCTTCAAAAAGAAGAGAGATGCAGATGGTAAGATATGGTGGCAAAGGGTTATAGTCAACGTGGAGGAATTGACTATGATGAGACTTTTTCACCAGTTGCAAAAATCAAGTCCATTAGGATATTACTTGCAATAGTTGTATACTACAACTTTGACATTTGGAAAATGGATGTCAAAACCGCGTTTCTCAATGGAGAACTAGAAGGTGATGTCTACATGACTCAGCCTGAAGGTTTTGTGTCCAAAGAGAGGCCGAATGCAGTATGTAGGCTAAAGAAGTCCATTTATGGACTTAAGCAAGCATCGAGGAGTTGAAACATTTGTTTTGACAGAGCTATCAAATTGTTTGATTTTGTCAGAAGCAAAGAGGATCCTTGCGTTTATAATAAGCACGAGAATGGAAACGTTGTCTACCTTGTAATATATGTCGATGACATTTTGATTATGGGGAGCGACCGATCCATGATGCAATCCGTGAAAGACTGGCTGTCAAAATTCTTTATGATGAAGGATCTTGGTAAGGCCTCCTACATCCTTGGGATCAAGATCTATCGGGATAGACCTAATAGATTGTTGGGGCTGTCACAATCCACTTACATAGACAAATTGTTAAATTGCTAAGACTCTTCTTAAGTACCTTAGAAGGACTAAAGAATAATTCTTAGTCTATGGTGAGCAGACAGAGCTATCGGTGATGTGTACACCGATGTTGTTTTCAAACAGGAACAAGCATGTTCCAAGTCGATATCATCCGATTAGAGAAATAATAGAAATAGGCAATGTAAAATTAGAAAGAGTACCCACCGACGATATCTTAGTCGACCTTTTACCAAGTCATGCAGAGTCAGGTGTGTTGTATATGGGATGTTGGCTTTGATTCAAAGGGAGTTTAAAGTTTGTATGTTTTAGAAACCCTTTGTTGAGACATACTTACTTTTGATCACAATCGAAGATAATGTTTTATCTATGGGTTTTGTGCATTTAATGGAATAATTATTTTGATGTTTGTCGTTATTCTCTTATTTGTTCACTTGAATTATCACTGTCATTTTTGCTGTGAGACATCAATGATATAGTATAATTCTAAAATAGCCCTAACCAATGATCATCAAGAATGGGATATTGATGATATGTCATAGGTTAGCATGTGGTCTGCATCACATTCTTAGAGAATGTAGTGATTCCCGCAACTACGAGATATTTGATATCCGTGATAGATACATGAATACTTTGGAGAGTATTGGTATACCTCGCTATTAAATCGCTTGTTAGATGTCTACAATTTCTTAGTGTGGAGTATGTAATAGTCCTTAGACTTGAGGTCATTACACATTTTGTTTGTTGAGTGCTGCACTTTGACCAATGACAACGCTTGCAAGTGGCAAGACACGGCTTGGATTGGGTGCATCATGAGGCAAATGAAAATGGTAGTTGAGCCAAGAATGGGATTCATTCCTCGATTGGAATTTCGAGCGAGCACTTATTTTCTCTATATTATTCGACCATAAAGTCATTGGCCAATGCAAGAGATATATTCAATTAAAGTAATTGAATATGATCATATGGGTCTTATAATAAAGATGAGAAAATGATTGAGCTATTGGGATATACATAGCAAAATCTTAGGCTCAATCGAGTGTCATGAATGAAAGGATATTACATAAACTTCATGTAAAGGTTTGTTTATCGCTTTCCACGTAAACGTCTGTCATATATCGAGTTCACGCACAACGCAATCCAAGAGTTTTGTGCAGACTTTGATTAGATCATCGTCGGTAATGGGGGCCTATTGGGTCACACTATCAAAGTGTATTGTTAATCCGCTCAAGGGTATGCATAGTGCACGGTAAGTTATCTAATATTAGTCCAAGTGGGGATTGAAAGATATGGGCTAAATTAGATATGGGCTTTACTTAATTAATGGTTTGACTATTAGTTAATTAAAGTTGACTAAAGAATAAAAGCCCATATAAGCTAGGTTTTAATGGGCTGCTCTATTTAATATAAATAGAGACATTTATTCATTAGGTCAAACAACACAAAAAGATTAGACGTTAGACGTATTACAGAAATCTTTTCTTAGAGAACTACCGTTAATTCATTCAGAGATTTCTTGGCTTTCTCTGTTTGAATTAATACCGTGGAATTGTTCCTGCATCGGATTTGCATACACGTGGATACCATAGTTATGGTAACGCTCTCGAATGATACATTGAAAGCTTGGAAGCTTTACTACTACATTGGAAGCGTTACAAACACGTAAGTCTTCGATCTTCGTGTTCATAGGGCTCATCGCATGTTTAATTGTAGATCTAGATCAGTTCTTGATGTTTTATTCCGCTGCGCATTAGATGTTATCAAGAACGAATACTAACATTTGGGGCTCTGCAGATTATAATGTGCTTAGTAGAATATTTTCAGAACTTGAGATCGTTTAGACTTGATAGTTTATAAGAATAAGTGTTTCCCTTTTTCATAACCTTGTTTAAATCCAAGGTCTTATGTATTATAGCCAAGAAGATAAAACTATCCTTTGGAGAGATACAATCTATCTCCTTGCTATCATTGATGATCAACGAAATTATGCAAGGTGTATGTTTGAAAATCCATACTTAATTCGTGCAATACCTATGCTTTTGTCTTATGCCGAGTTGCGGACTGTCGGCTGGTCTTGAGTGTCAAATTCGTAGATGAATTCTTATTGTGCTGAGTGCCAGTTGGTAGTTGGATATATCTGTTGACAACCTTTGACTTTGTACTATCTGACTTTGAAAGTTTTCCATTGAATGCTTCAAGCATACTTTGCACATCATTTCAGGTACAACTTCTATTCGCGGAGTAAACCTAGATTGAGCGGTTTAGTCTTCTTCTATCAATTTCTCTTGGTCTTGTGCTCTTCTTATTTCTTCAGACGGGCAGTCATACTTCAATTGCAACATTCGATTGGATGCTACTTAAGCAAAAGCTGCCTAACAATCGAGCTTATCTAAACTTGAAACAACTATACAAGACTTAGATTTTTTATCATTTGAGATTTTTAAGAATCTAATCTGAACTTAGTTCCATAAACTTGTCCCAATAGGATACTTATCTAAGAAGGTTAAGATAAAAATATTAATTACGAATCGAATTCGTGAATCCCACAATTTAGGGGTGAGCAAAATACCCGAAATTTGAATACCCGAAATCCGAACCAAATCGAAATTTAAAATTCGGTTCGGATTTTTGGTTCGTATCGGATTGATATTTTTCAAAATTTTAGATTTTCGCATCGGATCGGATTGGATTTTTTTAATCCGTAAAAATCCAAAATCAATTATATATAAATTATATATAATAATAATATTTTATTTAAATATTTTAAAATCTTATATAAATATATATAAGAATTAACAAAAATTGGTTTCGGATTTTTGAATTTTTCATAATTTCGGATTTTTCGATTCGGTTCGGATATTTTTATAAAATTTTGGATTTTTGGATTTCGGATTTTCGGATATTCGGTTCGGATCGGATTGTTTTCCTCTTAAAATTCGGATTTTCGGATCGGTTCGGATTAGGCAAAAATTCAAACCGTAATCTGAATGCTCACCCCTATCCCACATATGACTTACATGCAGTTAGGATACACAAAAATAGGCAAATGTGTCTCCTATTTCAATCAATACTGAATTGTCATCACTTAGACCATCTCCAACCGTTGACTCTATTTTTCAGCATCTCTATCTCTATTTTACAAATAAACAAGAATTCATCCCCAACCATCTACTCTATTTTACAAAGTAGAAAAAAGAATCTTCTTTCTCTATTTAAGTTAAATGTTTTATTTAGTTTTTATATCAACCTCCAATAATTAAAATAAAAACCCATTACTAAAACTTAATATTATATTAATGCAATTAAACATAAAACATACGAAATAAAAATACATAGTTCAAGCTTACATAAAAACACAATTAAAACTTACACAAAAGAAGATAAAACATAAGTTACATAAAATATACTCTAATTTCGTGAATTAGAATATTCATTCCACAAATGATCAATTAGTGCATTTCAAGCGTGAAATGAGCGCCCAGATCTTTGATTTGTCTAAACGAGCAAGAAAATCTTGAAATCGATCGGGTTCGTGTAGATCAAATTCAACATCCGGAGGTGGCACGCCTCGCTATTTCGATTGGAGCATCAAGGTCTCGTTCGTCTCAATTATCATATTATGCATTATTATGCATGCAACATAATATCTCCCAAATATTTTTGTCCAAAAACGATGGATTTGTCACAATTGCGAAACGACTTTGAGGACTCGAAGGCACGCTCGACGCCCTTTCTACATGCTTCTTGTTTTTGAGCAAAATACTTTTTTGGGACCAACCGGTGTATGAATTGTTTGCACAATAGTTGCCCATTTGGGGTATATATTATCCGCTAGATAATACCCCATATTGAAATCCTTCCGCTTATCACATAATGCGCAGGAGGAGCAAGACCTCTAGCAAGATTAGTGAAAAGATGAGATGTCTCCACCACATTAATATCATTGTTAGCTCCGGCATCCCAAATTATGCATGCCATATCCAAAGATCATAATCGCCTACTTCGAGAATAATTGTTGGGTGTCCACTTCGACCGCATAAGAACCCCGCCAAGTCGCTTGGACAATTCTTCCATCTCCAATGCATGCAATCCAAACCGCCTAACATCCTGGAAATCCACGCTTGCTCACCAATATAAAGAAGTCTAGCAACATCGCAGCAGGGTGTTCTTAAATATTGCGCAAAGATCTCTCGAATTGCTTTGCAAAACCTCTTCAGACACTCGATTGTCAGTCGACTCAGCAATTTTGATATACTTCATCGGTTGCATCCGCAGGAAGTGCATATGCTAGAATACTAAATGCGCAGATTATTTTTGCAAGGTAGACAAACCTTGTTTGCCGCTTGCATCTCTTCACGCAAAACCAACGATCATGATTTTTACAAGATCAACAATTGTAAAATAACTCACGAGACATTCGAAAGCGTTGAATGAACCGCTCATCATTGACGTTGGAGTTTCGAAAAGTAGTCATTGAAGAGATTCGCAGCAGCTCCTTCTCGATCACGAAATATTGTTCGTGTCCTCGAACCGAACCTCCACGAGACCTGGAACTTTGTCCCATCATCAATGAGCATATACTATTATTGTTTTGTATATGTTGATAAACCAATTGTTCCTCATCATCGTCGGATGAAGAAGAAGCCATAAGATTTTGATGCAACCAATTGGAATTCAATGTTGTTGCTTTTGTTTTTTTGGGTTTCGAGAAAGTAGGAGGATTGGTGTGAATAAATTGTTGAATAAGATCTTGAATATATAATTGTTTGATGCAATACATGTGGTTTTGATCTCACCATTAATTCAATTCGAAAAACACAAATCAATCTCATCCATTAATTTAATTCACAAAAGCATAACTGGGCTTTTGAAATTAGCCAATCTCTTTCCACTCACGCGCAGTTATGCTATCTACTCACCGCAGTTATCACATGCAAAGCTAAAAGCTATCAATTCACCCGCAGCTAAGCTATCCATCACCGCAGTTATCACCAACCCGCAGCTAAGCTATCCATTACCCAAAGCTACCACCGCAGTTAAGATATCACATGCAAAACTATTCACAATAATTCACATGTAGCAAAACTATTCACAATAATTCACATGTATACCGTTGATCTTATCCATTCATCCATCACAAAAGCATTTCTCTATGAATATATAACAAACACATGTTATTGGATACACATTGCTACTACAATCTTACTTTTTCTTTAACACCAACACAAAACCAAAAATGTCACGCTCTTCCAACTACTCTATTGGTGAAGATCGACACCTTTGTAGTATCTTTCGATATTTCACAAGATCCAATCGTTGGCATTAACCAATCGAGATCGGTTTGGAAAAGGATTGAAGAAAAGTTCCACTCCGAAAAGCCCAACCTCCAATCAAAGTAAAATCTCGTACTCAAAGATCTTTGCAATGCGAATGGGAACTATCTTGAAGGATACAAGAAAATTCAATGGGTGTCATCACAAATCAATATATGAATCCAAGTGGGGCAAATGAAACCGATCTTGTAAGTAGTATTTCACGAGGTTATTTTTACATTTTGATCTCAATTTGTCTATTATTTCTCAAATATTTTCTTTATATGTCATACGCAGACACGCGAGCAAATGACCTCTCGATACAACAAAATGATATGAGAATGGCTTCAAATTTGAGCATGTGTGCCTATACTAAAAGATTTTGTACAAGCGTAAACTACAAGCGGATTATCTTCACAACCAAGAAAGTGTTCCGAGTCCCCTAATCCTTCATTGTCCTCGCTTTCTCTCAATTTAGATAGTGATGAAGGATTTACCGTGGTGGTTCTTCATCCCGAGACCGATGGTGTTAAAAAGCTAAATTGAAAAGAAAGAAGAATGAAGACATGTCATCGCTTGTATATTTGAAAAGAAAATGAGAAACTTGCAAACACTATCGCTTCACCAAATGAAAACCGAAGCTAAGATGTTGCTGAGAGACGATAATATTTTAATGATTGATTTGGATACGATTCGTGATCCAACACGACGTGAATATTTTCGGCAAGAGCAACAAAAAGTTCTTCAAAAGCGAGGAATAACACCACAAGACGATTCTAGCTATTTTCAGAATTTATTTCCGGACGTTGGAGGTTCCGGTGGTGGTCTTTCTGATTATTAGTTGTGTGTTTTAAATTTGTGTTATCTTTAGTTATTTTATGTAATTTTATTTGGTTGTCTTTCTGATTGTTAGTTGTGTGTTTTATATTTGTGTTATCTTTAGTTATTTATGTAATTTTATTTGGTTGTCTTTCTGATTGTTAGTTGTGTATTTTAAATTTATGTCATCTTTAGTTATTTTATGTAATTTTATTTGCTTTTTGTTATTATTTAAGCTTGAGTTATTTTATTGTTTGGTTTGAGTTAACTATGTAATTTTGTATTTCAAGTTGTGTATCTTTAGTGTAATATTAATTTTTTAAAAAGAAATTCTAAAAAAAAAATTAAATAAATAAACATAATAAATAAATAAATATACAATAGTCTTCCACTTCAATCAATATAGCATACACATCAAATATATATCAATCTTCTATCCATATAATAACATAAACAAATATTCACGTAAAATACAACAAATTGGAAAGAACATAAAAACATACAACAATAACAACAAAATATAATTACAAAAATAAAATAGAATAGCGCAATGCACAGTGTTGCGCCAAACATTGCGCAAGGAATTTTTTGAAGCAAAAATAGAGAAGAGTTTGGCGCAGCATTGGGAGATGACTTTATCAATAAAATAGCGATGTGCGTTATTCCAACGCAGCGTTGGAGATGCCCTTATATCTTAAAAATCGTATAAAAACTCATTAAATATTTTACAATATAAAATGCAAAGTTCATTTAAAGTAAAAGATCTTATTTGGTAGGAAAGAAGAGAATGTATATGTTGACCGAGTGTAGACTCCTCTCTTTGAAAAATAATTTTCAGAAGTTCCGTGTCGTCACAAAATGGAGATATATGAAATAGTGTCATTATTGAAGCCTTTTTCTTTCTTTCTTACTCAATAATGGCTGAACTTTATTTGAAGCCTTTTACACATAAAGTTTTTAGTATTTTGGGTGATGGGTGCAAAGGTGCGTCAGTACCACAAACTAACAACTTTATGATTATTGTAAGCTACCATTCCCACACATTATCCTTTATTTAACGCTATGTTCTCTCCTATCATTTACGTATTGCGTATAGTTGATAGCATTATATACGTATGTATGTATGTACAAATGGAACACTAAATTGAATACTATTTAAGGTAATGGAATTTGATGTTACCATATGTACTAGTAATTGTTCTAAAAAGGAGAAGCTCTCCCCCTGGAGAACCCCATACCTCAGTCTCATGAAAATATGAGGGTAGATCACGGTACTCAACGATATATATTATTACTGAGTGTATATTATATGTACATATAGTTTCTGAGAATTCTTTTGAATAACTGCTTTGGTTAGGAATTCTCATGGACCACACTCCCTTCGGACTCTTCCCCTCAAAAGATTCAATATTCTCGTCATCTTTTTTATTTTTTCGGCTGTAAATATATTGGTAGTCCACGAATCCGGATCACTTTTGTTTTTCCCCTTCTAGGGATGGCAATCGATCCGCGGGTATCCGTCCGATTATTCATGGGTTTGGTGTGCATTTCGCATGCTGCAGACGTCGTTAGTGAAAACTAGGATCCGTTTTTTCGCGACGGAAATGATTTGGCAATACCCGCATTCGCTGAAACCCGTGATACCCGCGAATTCTACCCACGAAAACACCGCGAATTACCCACGAACCCGCGAAAAACTATTCGTATAATTGGAATAATATAACTTGATCTCTCCATTTATTGTTGTTAAATTGGATTTGAACTTTCATTTAGTGTTGTTGATTTGTGGATTTAAATTTTCATTGTGTTATTGATTTGTGGATTTGAACTTTATGGATTTGATTGTGGAATTGTGGATTTGAACATTATGATTTATGAATTTGTTAGTGATATTTTTGTGTTTTTTGAAATGCTTGGTTTCGCGGGTCGCTGGTGGTCCGCAGTGAAGGTTTCATGGTAGTCCACGGGTGGCGGTGACGGATACCGTCGGGTGGCGCTGTCTCGCGGTATCCGCCAACTCATGCAGGTACCGCGGTCGCGGTATGGTGGAATCTCCCACCCGTCATGGGTCGCGGGCGGGTCACGGACGGGATCATTTTCGTGGGTACGGAAGTAGTTCGGCACTATCCATGCCCGCCCGACCCGATTGCCATCCCTATCCCCTTCCAACTTTCTTCATTTTCTGTTTTGCCACTTCAATTTGTTTTTCTATGTCCGTTCTATCACTTTTATTGACGACGAAATACAGTTCAATTGATAAATATTTTTCCTCCAACTATTAGATTGAGGATTCGAGTCATTTAAAGAATTTAGTGTATATGTATAAGTCATTTTGTACTTCATTTTTAAAGAAAATCTACCACTTTCTATCTATTTCCTTTTTTAATTTAGTTCGAAAATCAAATAAATGTATTATTATAATCCTAAAATAAACAAAAGTAATTACAAGTGAAAAAAAGTAGCGAGTAAAATAATAAGGTATATGTTTAATGAAGAAATTCAAATAAGAAATTTGATGTACGGAATTAAATTCTTTGAAAGGGTTGAGATGTAATGTGATACAATTTAGAAAAAGAAAAAGAAAATAAGGGGCCACCTTTGATTTTTGCTTCTTTCTTTTCTGTTTCTATCATCAGCATGCATATGACAATGTATGGGTCCTTCAAGTTTACTTTATTCTGTTGAGATTTTCCGATTGTAACTTGTGTACAAATTAAAATAATTGGAATGCCAAAAGTTTTAGACTTCCACTCATAATTGTAAACACCTGGTCCGTTGTGATAAAAATATTAAATAAATAATTTTTGACTATATAATGGTAAAGTAGGTTTTCTGAAGTGTTTTGGTAATATATTCAATGTCACTATTGTTTCTATAAGTTTTAATCAGTCATACTTGGTTTTCTAAGTATGATTATTTATCCTATGTAGTTTGCAAGCTATTAAAAGGAACGTAAATTTTATCCAATGCAAACTGAAGGTAGCAACTACGGCAATCCCAAGAAGAAAAAAAAGGCATTAAACAATGCAAGAATTTAAGGGGGAAAGGAAGGTATTTTGCAAGGCCTATATAAAAGTTTTAGTGATCCGCTGATTCTTCCTAGAGAATGTATATGATTTTTTAAAAATAAACATAGCGACAAGAAAGTGTTTGAAATTTCAAATATAGTTTGATGATGATTTTAGCAAAGTATCGGTAGCTTAACACAATCACCACCTTTTTCAATGAGCGGTCTTATGTATATAGGTAAAACAAATTGCGGTTTTCAACCTGAACCTTAATCTCCTTAAAAGATTGTTATAGCAAACCTTATAATATCATTGTTATATATTACTTATATTTAATCATGATTATATATAATTAAACAGGGTAATTAACTAATTAACAACAAAGTTATTAAGTCACAGTTCACATGAAATAATAATTTTATTGTTTCATTTTTTAATTTATTGTTGGTGACTATGGCAGTATCTAATTTAATATGACTAACTTTTTAACATCATATGATTATTTAATTTATAGAGTGGCTTCTTACTTTCAACCATAAGCAATATTAATTTTGGCAGTATAAGGCTCCATTGTTAGTTTATATTGTATGCCTTATGAAATTAGGAAATTGGCATTTATTGAATTAAATGCCGTAAATGTTTCGCAAATCATATTTTCTAGAACTTGCTAATTTAGACTGGACAACTACTCACGACTTGAATTAAAAGGCCATTAGTATTACAAAAAAAATGTCTCGAATAATATTCTTTGGAATCAACGAAAAAGGGGCACATACAAAATAGAACCTCTCAACTTGTGGCGAAGAAACTCAAAACTATACTCCAAAGTCTGAAAACGCTCTTATCAAGCTAAGTGTGATTATTATCCCATATTAATATTACTGAATCAAATCATGTTTCCTTTCTTTCTCGAATATTCGAATTATGTGTGGTTTCTCACCAGATTTCGAGTAAGATAATGAGTCACGTCTGAATGATCCATTCAGAACATACGTTTGATGAAATATACCCTTATGAAAATTAATGGCACGCAAGAATTTTGCCTTCCACGCACGATTCTAAGAGCATTATCATATGAAGGGCTGTTGTCATATTCTTTGCATACAATATTTGCCTCCACCCCCAAAAAAAAAATCACAGGAGAAAAGGGATGAAAATCAGTTTCATGGTCAAAAGGGAAAATAGAAGATTTCGAAACGGAACAAATGGTTGAGAGAAATGTCGGAGTCTTTACATAAAGTTGAACGAAATTATAGAAACTTCAAGATAATTGGAAAGGATTAGGATTTAGGCTTGGCCCATAAAGGGTCAATTTCTGAAGGTTGATCCGTATTTCATTTTTATATTCTTTCTTTTCCTATGAAATGATCACCAATTTACTAAATAAATAATGTAATATTGATACTTTTACTCTTAGGTCTCGATCAAAAAATGTCTTAACTGATTTTTCTTTATTTCAAATAAGTCGATAATCTAACAAGGAGGTAATTTTGACTTATGAATCATTCGTTCTTAACAAATCAAAATATACCCCTTCCAAAAAAAAAAACATACTCCTTTATTTTGTCACATCCAACTTTATATCTAATTAAGAATCCTCCAAGTGAGCATGCACTTATTTTACTAAAGTGGACTCTCCATTTATAGATGTATTATTAGCAAAGCCCCCTTTTTCCCCTTTATAGGTCCAGAAAAATAACTGCCGTAGGCCCGTAGCAGTCTCCCCATCCTTCAATTGTCACTTGCCTTCGCAGAGAAATTCTAAAGTTATTAAAACATCCTACAAAAATGGCACCAAACTCGGCTGAGATTGAGATTTCATCTTCATACCAAAATGAGAAACATATAATATTAGCGTCTAAAAAATTGAGGGATAGCAAATACAAGCAACACCAATATTCTGATAACAAAATGACCGTGTTAGGGGGATCACTGCCCACCTATCTTAACCACAGCAAGCTGATTTTTGAGCAGCTTGAGCAGCCCCAGCATTCTGGTCCGGTTGTGTAATCTTTATGGTCTGAGGCTGCATTCATGTCGAAAACCATCAGCTTCTGACATGGTAGGCATATAAAGAACAAATACGCTATATTCTATATAACAAGACTTAATACCTCAGACTTTGAGTCGCTTTCAGCGAGTCTTTGCTTTATGTCCCTGGCGATTGAGAAGAAAACCTCCTCCACGTTCATATTTGTCTTAGCACTCTGTTAACATGATGATGTTAGACTGTCTCACTCGATACAAGATTATTCTGATGTAAGGCAACAAGTGCAAGCACTTACAGTCTCAAAAAATTTGATTCCATATTCATCAGCTAGTGCTTGACCCTTGGATGTAGGAACAGCCTATGGAGTTCAATTTGTTCAGAATATTGTGGAATAAAAGCAAAATAAGAAAATAAACACGCACAATATGCACATGTCAGAGCAACCATTATAATGGCTCCTGGTCGTCGTTCAATTGATTTCAAATTCTTAAATTTCCCCAGATTATTTACACAGAAATAGATTTGGTTGATGTGAAATACAAGCATGATGAATTTCAAATGAACAGAGACTAGATGTAACCCAAGGTAACATCACAATCCAGTCAAAAAACCCACAAATGAATATGCTTATAGATTTGTGCATGTATGTGCGAGAAAGAGAGAGAGTGATGATAGACAGACAGAGACAGAAACATCACACTCCAGTCCAGTCAAAGAAACCCACAAATGAATACGCTTATAAATTTGAGCATGTGTGTGCGAGAAAGAGAAATAGTGACGATTGACAGAAAGAGACAGAAAGATTACCCTTTTGCTTTCATCCATATCAGCTTTGTTTCCCACCAATATCTTGTTGACATTGTCAGAGGCGTGTTGTTCAATATTTCTTATCCAATTCCTAATGTCTGACAAAAGGTGAGGTCAATACTTGACAGAGGAGATAATACTGTTAAATACAACAAGGTTAAAAAGGTAGTCTGAGTCACTAGATATATAAGAAAATGACAAAAATCCTCCAATAGCTATTATGATGATATAATGAAAAAGATACAAGTGAAGAGTGAATACTGTTGAAAGATGCCTCATCGGTAACATCATACACCAGCAATATACCCATTGCTCCACGATAGTAAGCTGCAAATGAAGCATTTCTTAAGCAATGAAATCTATAAGAGGTACGAACATACAACATATTTGAATAAGTTAAGACGAATTCTTAATGTGCAAGTACATAAACAGAAAAAATAGGAAGAACCATTCCACAAACAGCTAGAAGAGTTTTGCTTCTGCAATACATAGTAGCAGTATTCAGTATGGCCTCAAAAGGTGCCACAACAGCCTCTACTAACCCATGTAATTTAGTAACAACCAAAGCTAGGGACAGCAGTTAAAATGAACATGAACTGGAGAAACGCATGTGTTATAGTCTCCTACTATAAAAGCAATCAAACTTAGTGATGCATAAACTCCTCCAACTAATTTCAAAAAGTTTCCGGAAACTCGAAAGAACTAATTGACCAAAACTTTTTGCTTCTATAGTATCTTGTGTTCATCATTTTGGAGAAGATCCAACAATTTATTCACATATGCATACAGTTTAAAAGTAATATATGTTTATAATATATTTCATTTCATAAAAGAACTATTAAATGTTACATAAAAATGAAACTGAATAGTGTTCATTGGCAACTCATGAAATCCTTTTTAGCATCTCATTGAAATCTAGACAATCTTGGATATTCCTTATCGGCTAGTGAACTAGCTCATCACCCCAATTTCCACTTGATCGTTTTAAGAGTACTGGATTAAGTTTTATAAAAGGCTGATAAGATCTAATAAAATGCCCTTCGACTTTCTTCTAAACTTGATGTAAAGGTTTTTAGGCAGCCGAGGAGGACGAAAAATCCACTAAAGTATGAACAGATCAAAAGTGTGGCCCTTGCCATAACCAGTTGTCTATTTCATAAGATTCATCTCCACTATTTTGCTTTAAACACTAATCAGCCATCCCCTACCTCAATATCACCATCACGGACTCCTAGCACAATTACTCCCTACCCTACCCACATCACCACCTTCAACTCATTCTACCACTTCATCCCTTGTAACCATCTTCCACAATCATGGACATCAAACAGTCCTAACCAATAAAAAAACAAACTAATGAGAAGGAAGAATAAAGTGGTTCAAAAGAAATTTGAGGGATCTCATAAGGTTTGCACAGGATTGTCTATAGAGGAGACAGAGAGAGAGAGAGAGAGAACTAAAAGAATGAAACTCAAAATACACATATGCGACATAAGCAAATAAGCAAAAGAAAGTAGAAAGAAAAATATTAATATTCTTTGCATCGAGCCAAATCAACTTGACATTAAAGACAGAGATATTCAAATAGTTTGTCATCAAGTGAGGATTATAGGAAGCTTTCAAATCGACACTTCGGCCCAGGTACGCAATTTTATTTCACATAATTATAATCAGCTTCAATAACTTAAAAGTATTGTTATCAAACAGTATACTGTATACTACACGGAGATGAACTTCTATACAAAAGCCAAACATCCCAGATCAAAAACAGTCTAATCTTTCTCTATTTTCTTCTTATTTAGCTAATGCACTTCACATTCCTATACTGCAACTTATCATACTAGCAAAGAAAATGTGAATGTACATGCCCCATTATATCTGCAGAATTGTATAAAAGAGTTGCATGTAAACTGAAATTCTTATTAAATTTTCTAAAGAGAAGGGAGAGGGGAAAAAAAAGCCTGCATCATTCAAACAGTACCAGTTGTTATAGTACGAAATCGCTCTTGTCCAGCAGTATCCCATATCTGCAGTTTGATTCTTTTACCATCAAGCTCAACAGTTCTTATCTTAAAATCAATCCTGTAAGAGAATGGCACAATCAAATACAGCATGAATGAGAATTTTGGGACCTAAACTATAGCAACAAATCTACAAAGAAGGGAACCTACCCAATAGTAGTGATGAAACTGGTGGTGAAAGAACCATCAGAAAAACGTAAAAGAAGGCAACTCTTACCCACACCTGGAAAAGGAATCAAAACAGCTCAAACAACACATTTAAAATATTGGTAGTATCAGATACAGTTCAAACAATCTACAGAAAGAACAAATAAAAATAAACAGATAGCTCAAACAGTTTCTTATGAAACACTAGTTGTCATATAAATATTAGTTCTCTGATATCCATGTGAGGGTTAATTAACAAACGGTTTGAAAATAACATACTGGATGAGCGCAGAGCACCTGATTAGACTGATTTGCTCATTCATGAGTAGATACTAAATATAGAAAAGCTCATAAAGCAGCAGCTTCTTTTGATCATTTGCAATATGCTATCAAAGGCAGCCTAACACCAAGAACTCTAAAAGGATTGTGGAACTCAGTATTATCACTAGTTTAACATATTGTGTGCCATTTTATTACTCTTAGTAATGTTACTTTCCTATATCCAAATTTTCTCAGATCTCTCTAAGAATTAAAAGCCAACTGAAAACTCTCAGCTAGCCTTAATAATGAAAGTCATCCTCCTGCAACTGCCAATGCCTAGTAATTTAAAACTCATGAAAGTTACTCTCTGCCCGAAAAAAGCATGCATATAAACATATAGGTATCTAGGATACAGAAAAATTTAGTATCTTATCATCCTGTTATATGCATGCCATTTTCCTCGTCACAATTGACAAGCACTCAAGCAGGCAGAGTTCTTGAAAACCCCACTTTTACAGGAGCATACAGACAGCGTCTCACCATCTTCGCCAGTAAATCGTACAAAAAAAATCGTCTTCGATCATACAAATGCCTACGATATTAACATAATGAAGATCTTCGGTATACTCAACCCAAATATCTACAATAATAGGAGCCGAAACAATACAAACATTTGGCATCAAATGCAGCCATAAATTCCAAAATCTACACGCTAAAGCTCGCATACAAGCCGCCGAAAAAATCGAAGACAAAATTTTTCGAAAAAAATAAAACACGCACCGCTATCACCGATCAATAGAAGCTTGATGAGACAATCATAATCGGCTCGTGCTCTGGCGGGTGGAGCGGCCATCTGATTTCAATTTTATTTTATTTTATTTTTATTTCAAATAAGTTCCTCAAAACAAACCCTAGAAAACAGAAAATGATACCAAATTACTTCGGAGATAGCGATGAATGAAATTTGAAAATTGATTTGAATGTGGGGGAAACTGGAGAAAGTTATTACCAGATCGGAGGGAATACAGAAAAGATGGATCTAATAAATGAGGAATGAGAAAAAAGAGGAGGGAAGCAGCAGTGGTCGCTCGCTGAACTCTGTAAGTTTATTTATTAATTATTTAATTTATTTATCACACTATTATTTCAAATCCATTTTCTGAATAAATCTTTGCCTTTTATGTGATCTAGTTCTACTTATCTATATAGGATTGGGTTCTGTAGTATTCAATTTAGATCAATATGTGTGCGTATCATAAATTGACATGTGGTAGTTTTTTTCATTTATTTATTTTTTAAATTTTCGCAAGGATACAATTCACCCTTCTTCTTTTCCTCTTCTCCATTCTTCTTCGATCTTTTAACAGTGACGACAACGGAGAATGGTGGCGCCGACGGCAACAAACAAACAGCAAGGCGCTAACAGCAACTAAAATAAAAAATTCTCACCAAAACAAGTTCATGCATATAACAAAACAAATTCATACATACGAC
This sequence comes from Salvia rosmarinus, assembly GCA_036937905.1. Classification (NCBI taxonomy): domain Eukaryota; kingdom Viridiplantae; phylum Streptophyta; class Magnoliopsida; order Lamiales; family Lamiaceae; genus Salvia; species Salvia rosmarinus. The sequence continues at coordinate 48,198,164 of CM072820.1, forward strand.
AAAACATAAACATGCATATGTGTTAACGAGCATTGTGGGTGTGCGAGAGTGATCCGGGGGTGCACGAGCATGCGTTATGTGTCGGCGTGCTAGAAACATACTTATGCATATAACAAAATAAATTCATGCATAAACAAAACAAGTTCATACATATAACAAAGCATAAACTTGCATGTTGGTCAACGGGCACTAGGAGCACACAGCGTGTGCTTGGGGATGCGTGAGAGCACGATGGGTGTGTATTTTCAACATGCATTAAAATCGAAACTCACATGCATGATTGTGTTCAACACATGCAGTTTAATGTTCATTTATACGCATAATTTTGTTCAACTATATACATAGTTTATTTTCGTATCATCTAATAAATCAAACTACTAATATATCCTTATTGTAGGAAATCGACTAAAATAAGCTTTAAAATTCCAAAAAATCTTCATCGTAAGATCTATGAAATAAGTGGATAGATTGAGTATTACATACTACCTAAAGTTTTGGTATTATATGATCTCAATTCTCTCTATATATATAGGGTATAGTTAAAATAAAACTATTTTTTATATGAAGTTATGCATCAGTAAAATTATTGCACTGCAAAAATATTGCTCTAATATTGATGGGCAATGTTATTTTCAACTAGAATACAATAGTACATTTACTTCATATATAAAATGCACTGTTTCATAGATTTTTATGAAAAAATAAATACATTTTTATAACCCCGAATGTACTAGATTTAAAAGTATGCAATTGGCAGTGGATGAAGAGAATGGGTCTCTTAGTAATTAAGAAAATTTGTTTATTTTTCATACGGTTTGATTAATATTTGGGACAGCCTGGATGAGGCCCATTATTAAGACTTATTCTAACTCCTCTAGAATAACATATTAAGAGAGTCCAGAAGGAGTTGAAAGAGTATTAAATTTTCAAAATTTTAAAAGAAAATGTAGATATAGTCATAATTCGTATTTCAAAATATATTTTGCACAGTTGCAAGTATACTTCCGAATCATTCAAGACGTGCTATATCACATATGTTTAATAATAATAATAATAATAATAACAACAACGTTAAATTGAAAATAAAATCATATACTTTAAATTGTCATGAATTTTATATTTTAAATTCTGAACAATATATAACAAATAGATATGTGACAGTGCATCTAGTATCTTATCATATGTTCTATCAACATATTAATACTAGCCTCCCTCCCATGTGATGATATACATGTATTATTTATATTCCTTATGTATCTCAATTTTTTTTCTAGTTTTTTTTTACGCCTTTCAAATTTATTTTTATTTTATTTATGGAAATTATCTTTAAACTACTCTCTATTTATTACTATCAATAGCACCTTTTATTTACATATTTTACTACTCATAGAACATAGCACACCACTATCCATTCTTCTTATCCTAAACAACACTACTTATTTATACATTTTACCACTTATGATCTCTCACTAATTAATTTAACACTATATTAATATGAAACTCTTACTCTATTCACAATATATTCAACATTTTTACTAAAATTCGTGTCAAAGTTTCTTATGAAAGAAATTAGAGGACAGTGGGAGTGTCAATATTTAAGATAAAATTGACAAACCAATGAGATGCGATCATATTTATTAAGTTTCATATTATATTTGTCATTTTTTCATGTAAGGATACAGCATATGATGTCAGACAATTTATTATCTTTGTCATCTTCCTTCTCATTTTAGTATTTTTCTAATTCGTTCTAATTTTATTTCGATGCATCACTTTCGTATTGTCAATTAGAAAATGTGAATTAAAAGTATAACAAAAAATATTTCTTTAGTAAACTTAAAATATATGAAAATAAATAAGTATAAATGAACTTATGTGAGACACTAAACAAAACCTTTGCATTTGAAATGAACTTCCATTGACAAATGATTTAAAAGAAACTATATTGTTGCCAAAACATGCTTGTAGTCATATAATGTCATTTTTATTTATAAAATTATTAAATTTGTTAATTTTGTGGATCTATATAACCTATTAATATAACCTTGTATTTAACTTACTAATGTGTCGATCTATTTTATCAATAAAATATGTTTATATGATCACTTTTGTTGGGAAAATTCCGTAAATTGCTAGGATCTCTGCTGATATAATTTAGAGTTGCTCACTTGTTAGTAGAGCCGGCAAAATGAGTTCGGCCCGAAAAGTCCGTCCGAGGTACCCGGGGTTTGGGCTAGTTAGGGCTTCAAAATTAAATACCGAAAAATCGGACCTAAAAAGCCCACCCGAAAAAAGTCCCGGCCACCGGCTTCGGTCAAAAAGTCCGGGGATTTGGGCTAAAAAAGCATGTCCGATATTCTATTAAATATACATATTTATAATATTATTTACTATATATATCTATAATTTTTTAATAATATTAATTATATTTTATATAATTATTTGTTTTTTATAGTAACAATTTTTCTTACTAATTCACATATTGGTCAGGAAAATAAATTCTGAAAGAAATAGTAACCTCATAAATCATTCAAAAATAATTCATAAGATAAATGATCTCCAAAAATATATAGGCTAATGATTAATGATCTTATAATATGTAAAAACTATTTTGAATCCTTGATCTTAAATATATATTGTATAATTAATTAATTTTTTTATTATTTTAGGCGTATAAGTGGGATTGACGTTTAATAATATAATTTTCTTTGATTTGTAATTACTAATTTTTCTCCTTAAATTAAATAATTAATATTATACTACATTATCGCATGAATACATAAATAGTCAAGATATACAAGAAGCATTATCATAATAATATGTAAGCTCAAAATATTCTCATCACTTATTTTTTATTTAAGCTAAGCAGTTATGAGATTTTAATTAAGTATTTATTTATTTTTAAATTTAAAATATTAATTTATATATTAAAAAAATCTAAAAAACCTCCTGCCCGGGGTTGGTTTGAGCTTCATTTTCTAGGCCGAAAAATTTCGGCGGCCCTACCGCCTAAAAATGCAAAGTCGACGGATCGGCCGGCCTACCGCTACTTTGCCAGCTATACTTGTTAGGATAATGCATTTTTGTTACAGGTTCCAGCAAAAGAACTTCGAGTTTGGACGGGCCTAAGAATGAAGGAAATTCAAGCAATACTGAAGTCAGTCATACTGATAGGAGTATCGGTACAAGTGCAACTGAGAGAGCACTAACTGAAGATCACATACTGAAGATTGAGGACTGAAGTCTGCTAACTGAAGTATAGCGAAGCTGATGAACAGAGCTACTGAAGAGTGAAGTCGAAAACTGAAGACTGAAGATTCAGCATTGTTGAAAGCAAAGAAGTCGGAGATATGAATAAGTATCATACCAACAACTGACAGCCATAAGCTGATAGAAATCAAAGTTGACTACCAAAAGTCAAAGTTGGCTACTGGAAGTCAAAACTGGTAACCAGTAGTCAAAGCTGGCGATACCAAGTCAAAGTTGGTTGATGAAAGTCAAAGCTGACTATTTCTATGTCAAAACTGAAAGCGTCATACTGACTTAGGTTTCAAACTGATAAAAGACGATAGTACAGCCTACTGATAAAAGACGAATCAGTTTTGACTGGCCCAACCTGAAGTCAACGTACTAATAAAACACATAGTCAACTCAACTGAAGAAATACGAAAATATTTAAGCGTTGAGTGTTTGACTCGTCACGTGTCGTAGCATATCTGCAAAAGATTCTGACATGCCAGAACCATTTTTCACAGTTGCAAAGGTAGAGTGTATGATGATGCAGACCGTGAAAGCGACATACAAGGATTCAAACGAGAATGATTCAAATGACAAATAGAATGAATGTGATTAATGTTTTCTCCAACAGATGTATCCATGGTCCCATCTATAAATACACACAGAATCCAGGTAATCGAAACGCTGCATACTCGAATTGTCTAAAATATTCAAAGCTCAAAGCTCAAGAACTTATACTCAGTGATTTCGAAGAAATGAGTTTTCAATGTTATCAGCAAACTTTAAGAGTTCAAGTATATTTAGCAGCTCAAGATTTCAGCATACACTACTTTAAGTTCTAGAATACTACTTTGTATATCTCAAGCCTAGAATTTCTGAGTTTGTCGTCTGTGACAACTCAGCTTTTAGTTGGAAACCTCTCTACTAAAACTCCCAGTTTAAGATAAGTTTATTTTTTAAGTTTATTTTCGCTGATTTCGCTACAGTTAAGGTAAATTAGTAATTTGATTTGTTATGTGATACAAAAAAATCATGCATGTAATTGAACTGAATTGCACATATAAATGAACACAAACATGCATGTGTGTTGGAAGTGCGCGCTCTGCTTGTGCTCGCGCGTCGCCCCAGTGCGCGCTTGTGCTCCCCTTATTTTCTGTTGGCCAACATGCATTTTTATGTTTTGTTATATGCATGAATATGTTTTATTATATGCGTAAATGTGTTTTGTCTGTATGTTTGTGTTTTATGGCCAACATACAAGTTTATGTTCTGTTATATGCATGAGTGTGTCTTGTTATATGCATGAATGTGTTTTGTCATATGTTTGTCTGTGTGTGTAAACATGCAGTTTTATGTTTTGTTATATACATGAATATGTTTTGTTATATGCATGAGTATGTGTTTCAACACCAAATTTCATCCATCATTCCCCGTCAAATTTGTCGTCTCCTTCCCCAAGTACCTGCGAATTTAACATAAACCACCGTCATAACCACTATCTCTCTCAATTTCTCAATCTTATATCAAATTCATCTTCTTCTTTTTTTCTCAAAACCCATCAATTTTATTCTCAAAATCATTTTTTCTTTTTTCTCTCAAAATTTATTGTTTGTTGTTGTTCGCGTACGCCAATGCCAACGTTGCCGCTGTCGCCTTTGTAAGAAAAAAATCGAAGAAGAATATCGGAATAGAGGAGAAGAAGGTTGGTTTGCTTTCTTTCCCATTTTTGCCTCTTACGAAAATTTAAAAAAAAAAAAAAAACGATTGTCACGTGTTAGCTTGTGGTGTATCCATGTGTTCAGAATGTTATGATCTAGATTGGGTATTAAATACTATAAAAGGATCGGGTACTATGAGAACTCAACCATATATATATGAGAAGGAGGTGCACTCATCTGTGCTCCACTACACAGTGCGTGCAAATCGGATTCGGACCATTCATTTTTATTCATAAACATTGTCACTTTCATTTAGAACAATTGTTACTTTTACTGTAATCATATTTTTTAGTAAAAGATAGAAAAAAATACTAAGAAAAACAACGATACTTTTTCAATCAGAACCGTCATTTTTATTCATGACAACTATTACTTTATATATTAAAGAATTGTAATAAATTAGAATATTATTACTTTTTATTAATAATAATTGTCACTTTGAATCACAAGAACTATCACTTTTATTAGAAGCACTGTATAACATATCTGGCCCAAACCTACCAGATTCCTGCGCACCAGATGATGATGATAATACCGACTCGGAAAATAAACGAGTGGAATAACAAGTATAAAGTGGATCTCTGGCCCATGAAAATATGGCCCAAGATAAATGGCTACCGCGAAATAATAACTATTCTGCCCGTTTAAATTATTCTGCCGAACTGCATTTACTGATATATACACTATATTAGGATAATGGAAAAATATCTTATTTCCTAGAAAGAAAAAATTATTAGCAGCAGAATTTTTCATAAAATTTAAAATATTAAAAAATTAATGATGAAATATTCTGTCGTAATTCCATTGCAAAATTTATGCCGGACCTAATTTCCATCGTTAGATTTCTTAAAGACGAAAAAATCGCTTCAAAATGAATGTCGCTAAAATACGATATTTGTTTTTTTTTTTGTGTAGTGATACAAATATGATGAGTAAAAGCTCCAAGCAATTGATTACTTGTACGAGATTAGCTAATTAATCCAACAAATTAATGCTAATTCATCAGCATATATACTATTCCCTAAAAAAAATCAACATTTCTAGTAATTCGATATATTCTAGACGAGGTAAAATGTTTATTACATTTTATAATTACGTGTAAGCCGAAATTATGTTAATCACAAAAAGTTACCTTATTTGTAGCTAAGCTACAAATGTTGATCATGATATTTACCTTAAACTATATATGCACTAATTATGTATGTATTTTAAGCAATGCTAACAATAATTAACAAGCTATAATTAACAATAAATATAAGAGAAATGCTATTTGTACATAATATGTATACACATAATATGATAGATTATTAATTTTGCATGATTAGTAATTAAGACATCATAAATGCAGATTGAGTAAAGTATGATTTCACTTTAATACCCTTAATCTTGAAATTAGGAATTGTTTAGCAAATTTCCAATTCTATATTCTTTCCATAATAAATAAGCATTTTTTTCCATAAATATATTTAACTAGTTGTTACTTTTATTTTATTTTATTCTATAATTTAGTGGAAAACAACATATAAGATCTCATTAGTTCAATATTTAATATTACGTTAATATTACATAGATTCAACATAACACAATGTTAATATTTCTACACTGTCAAATGATGATTAATACTAGTGTATGTTAACATTAGGGATAATGAGTTCATTTTTGAATAATAATAATTCCAATCAAGGAATGGATAATTGTTTTATTTATTGATTAAATAAAATATTTAATTTCATATTCTTTTCTTCACACATTCACATCATCCACAAATTTATGGAATTTGGTTTCATCGTGTTCTAGGGGTGAGCATTCGAAAATCCGAATTTTTTATACAAAAATCCGAACCGAACCGAAAAATCCGAAATTATGAAAAAAACCGAAAATCCGAAACCAATTTTTGTTAATTCTTATATATATATATTTATATTAAATTTAATATATTTGAATAAAATATTATTTATATATATAAATTATATATAATTCGGATTTTCGGATTTAAAAAATCCAATCCGATCCGATCCGAAAAACCAAAATTTTGAAAAATTTCAATCCGATCCGAAAATCCTAAAAATCCGAACCGAATTTTAAGTTTCGGTTTGGTTCGGATCGAATATTAAGTTTTCGGATTTTTTGCTCATCTCTATCGTGTTCTTCGTCACTTGATATACAATTAATGTTATAACAAGTAAAATACATAGAATTTATATTATTTATCTTACACTATAAATTAAATTGAAATATATTAAAAATGACCAATGAAAATAAAAGTATGATATAAATCTACATTGGAATAATATCTTAAATTCAAAATTAACATATTATAATATACATAAAAATATAAATGTATTCAAATTAAAATAATTGAAATTAATAAGTATCCATATATGTATAAAAATCTAAATAATGGTATAATTCATACATATTTATATTTCCATAGTGGTGATTTTTTAAGATACAAATTAATCATTTTGTTTCCAAAATTATTTGAGTAAAAAAGGAAAATAAAAACATCCCAATTTCATAATATGACTGCCAAAAATAGATTATGGGTAATTTGGGAATGGTCTTTATACTAAAATTATCAAGGGTATTATGTATGTACATATTATGTACATTTAGCACTAATAGAGATTTAATTCTGTTAACATTTACTGCATATAAATTTAGTGAAGATAAACAGGCAATAAAAAAATTGTGTACATTAATTAATACCATTAGAACTTTGATCTTCGGTCATGATTATGTTGTGGACATAATATATTAGTTTTTTTTATGTTGATGTAAAATGTGATTTCCTCCTAATTTTATGATAAATAATTATTAATCATCTACATATATTAAAATATTCTTTTAACCCTTGAATGAATAAAAAATGCGGTGCGGTTGTATATTTAAATAAGGAATTTGCATATATACATACATACATATATATATATATATGATTAATCAATTCATTAAACATTGAGTTAATGATTATTATATTAGTTATATATTAATATAATGCATTTCTATTTTATGTGAAAAATGGGTAGCTCAGAGAAAAAGAATATGCAAGTGGATAGAAAAAGTGAAATTACTAGTTCCGACAATTCGTAATTGTAATTATTGTTTTTTATGAAATGAAAGGAGCTTCATTTAATCAACGCAAGAATACTCGTAAGAAGGGAGCCCAACCACGAAGGACGATGGCTCAGCCCACTCACGAGGGTGATGAAAAACACTAGCCTTGCGATCTATTGCATATTTGCATGTGCCCCATATAATTGTCATCCCTAGAGTAATGCCAAATAAGCATTCTTCTCCCCCAACCGGTGTGATCGAGATGGACGACACCTCCTTGACCTCCGTTTCTTCAAATAGGTCTTGAACCAGACCCACGTCCCAACTCCGCTCTCTAATAATAAATAAATCATAGACGCAGCGTAGCGGTAAGATTAGTAAGAGAAATGGTAAAGTTTATTCATGAAATTATTCGGAGCTCGGTTCGATAAAAACTCGTTCGAGTTTGTTTAGTGAAGCTCGTTAGCTAAACAAACCAAGCTTGAACATGATAGTATTCGGTTCGTTAGCTCGTGAACAAATTCGTTAACTGATTTATTTTGAAAATATAAAATTATTAACTAGATATAATTATTTTCTTTCTATAATTAGTAATTATTGTATTAAATCTCTAACTATTTTTATTTGTTATAAGAAATCAATAAATGTATTGTGTTATTATGGATAAAATAATTTATTTTTAAAATAAAATAATCAATATTCTAAACATATATCTAAATTTAGAAAGTTTATTTGGGTTCGATTAAAGCTCGAATAAGCTCGTGAGCTCGAAATATTCGATAAATAGAACTCGAGACTCGGTTCGATACTAAACAAACCAAGCTTGAGCATGATGGCGTTCGGCTCGACTCGGTTCGATTACACCCCTAGCTAAGATCAAGATTAGGGGTGGTTGTTATTATTATATTATATAGATATAGACATAAGTATAGATATAGATATAGCTGGATCGTATAAGAATGTAAATATGAGTGATAAATAGGAACGAATATAAGCTATTGATCATATTAGATTTATGGTCTAGATTTAATATCAAGTGCTGTGATCAGTAACTAAACGTGCTAAGCTTTACGGTTGTAGGCTAAATTATTAAGAAATTTTTTTAGTAATTTTAAGCATGTGAATCTTTAATTCCTTTTTATATGGGATTTGATGTCCTTCTAACATGGAATGATTTTACACTTAATTTTCTGGTAGTATCCACCTTTTATTCATCATTTTTATCATATATTTTTGTCTCAATTCTTATTTTTCATATTTCTTTATGAAACAACATGATGGAAGAGTCATCTATTATTTTATATGTTTGTTCATTGTTTGCTCGAGAAATTTGCTTATGTATGTTGCATCACTTTTTTATTTCATTGTTTATTCATTGTTGTTTATAGCACACTCGGGCTTTATGAAATCTACACATATTCATTTAGTTTTATAGCATTATCTCTGCTAAATTGTCCAGAGTATTTATAAAATATATGCTACAGAATGTTCAGTTTAAGCAACAATAAAATATGGAGAGTATATATTACATATATGCTACATAATGTTTACTTTGTGCAATAAATTAAAATACGCAATCCAGTACAAAAATGAAATGCTAAACTTGTTTGAATTTATTGCAATGGATATGAAAAAACATAATTTTTGACAAAACATACGAATACTATTAATAGTGATTTTGATTGTTATTTAAGTTGTTAATTCCTATTATTATGGGATTTGTTATTTAGAATCATTTTTTCTACGATATTTGATACCACTTCAACATTTTCTTTTTTAGATTTCTTGTGTAGACAAAGAACGCCAAAATCGAAGTACAATGATGTATGGTGATTATGTATAATATGTGCTACAAACGGATAAACGTGTGCAACAATAACATACCAATCGAATTATGAAAAACTCAATACAATACATAGATCCGTGTTAAACTATATACAACACAATGCAACGATCTACAACTAGAATGCTACACAACAAATAACATAATAAATAAATAATATATATAATGTTACGAAGAATAAGTGAAATATGTGCTACAAAATGATAAGTGTGTGCAACAAAAACACAAATATTGAATTAGGTAATCCTCAATTTAATACAAAGATCCATGCTAAACTATATACAACAGAGTGCTACGACGATTGCTCGGTCCTCCTTTACCCAAAATCAAAGTGCAATGATTTATGCCGATTATGTATAATATGTGCTACAAACTAATAAGTGTATGCAATAATAACATATCCATTGGGGTATGAGTATATGTGCTTGACGACTCGCTCGTTTTGACCCGTCGTTAGAGGTCCCGAGACTCGTCAAGATACATTTATAATCTCCTCCAACTTGAACATATAGTTCCGTACATGGCAAGTTAAGGGGTCGAATCCAAGAGAACTGGTTGTGTTGTTACTCGAGTTGTAACAGTTTGAGTAGGAGGTTGCCCAGAGGGCAAGGTGTCAGTCAGGCTGACGGTCTCAGTAGAGATGTACTGAGAGATAGATCTTGAGCAGAAAGTAAAACTGAAACTTAAACACAAGGTAAAGAGATTAAATAACAAGTAGTTGGGCTAAGGGTTCCACACGTTGAGATATTGGTTAAGACGCCGGTCATAGGTTCAAGGATTTTCACCGTGAGTGTATGTCGTTGGTTAAAGGTACCAAGGGGTAGATGCCCTTTTAGGTTGTCACGTACACCAGCCCCCACCCTTGCCTGTAGATTTTAGGAGTAAGTAAAGGCCCCCCTTGCCCCTCGCCAAGACGGTCTCCAAGATTGGTTCGTCCGCCCAACACTTTTACTCACTAGACAAATTAACTAGCCACACCGGTCCAGGAGTGGCTCGCACCCTTGCCCAAGGCCGACGGCTACAATCACCCACTCCACCGCACTTCCCGGACAAAGAGACACTGATGTCTTACTCCGGCTATTGCTTATAGCTACCCTTCCCCAAGGCTACCGCCGAGTTAACGCCAGGAAAGGAATAACATGTATCAAGCCTAGAGCTTGGAACACCCACTCAAGGTTCTAAGGACATTTAGACCTCACGACTTGTATGACCTTGACTCAACGTGCTTCACCCCGAGCCCAACCAAACCGACTACTCACGCATAATCGACATAAACATAAAAGCAATAAACAAGAACATAATCGAAACCATACTTGAATATAAAATCAAACGTAAATCAAAAGCATTCTCTGCCAAGCAGTCGCTCAAGCAGAGGTAACCAAATACATAATAATAAATTGTTTGCCCGTAGGACTTGTTTCTTCCTCACCAAACGCTCATGAAATGCAAGAGAAATAAAAGAGAAAGGTTGAGAGAATTTCGGACAGATGCTCTCCACTCCAGAATATGTGTTGCGAGAAATGAATTGCCTAAATCTGCAGGAGGAATTGTTGTGGGAGCCTAAGTAAGCTCCACTTTGGCTCGGTCAGCAGCGTATGTCGAGGTGGCGGTGTGAGGTCGTGGTGGCTTCAGCCTCTGGACACCGACAAGGCTCCTCCGCTTCATCCCCGGTGTTTGTCTCATTCAAGCGCCGCAGTTGACTTTCCCTTTACGGCAAAAATCAAGCAAGGCAGAGAGACCTTGCCCGAATCTTTCCTTCGCGTGCAAGTCCGCGAGTCCTCGCCTCAGGCGCCCCCACCGTGATTCTCGACTTGCTCCTCCGTCCACCGTCCACCTCGTCCTTCTCCTCTCTTCCTAGTCTCGATTATCTTCTTGACTCCACATCAGCTCGTCGACCAGGCTCAGCTCCCATGCGGTACAGTATCTTGGCAAGATGTTAGAATGTCTTGCCAAGGTAATCTTCGGGAACTTTTTACCTCTCTCACGGAAGGTGACCTGATCTTGCCCAAAGTCCGGCCCAACATGCAATATCCCAAGCGTGTCCTCCCAGACACAAACACACGTAAAGAACACACATAAAATGTACTCTTTCTAGGGCAAGGATTACCCCAAAAAGAGCACGAAAAATGGGCTCGTCAGTGCTACAAACTATTAAGTGTGTGCAATAATAACATATCCATTGGATTATGTAATACTCATACAATACACAAATTTGTGCTAAACTATATATAACACAATGCAATGATTTACAACTAGAATGATGCACCACAAATAAAAAAAAAACAATATATATAGCGGTGCAGAGAGTTAGATGTTACACCATGAAAAAATCACTACAAATTGTTGTGAAAAGATTATGTGAAATATGGGCAACCGATTGATAAGTGTGTGAAACAACAACACAATCATTGGATTAATTAATCTTCACCAACAATATAGAGGTATCATGACTTCGACAGCAATTGTTCGGTCTTCCTTTACCCATAATTGATTCTCCAAAGCCTTAAGAAACAACGTATCAATGGCAACAAAACACTCGATAATCACTAATGTTGGTAATTGTTGGGGAGGATCTGAAAAGTCATCGCTATCTAAAAATCCATAAGCAAACAGATGAAGATCTGGTAAAAATCTCGAAGAGCTTCTTCAAATGCGTCGAAAATCAGATTCTGGTGCGACGAAAGTCTGGTTCAACTGCGATGAAATTGGAATAGAAGATTCTAAAGCAAAACACGAGAAAAGCGAGAAAACCTCATTTTCATATTTGAATGATTTGTGCAGAAAAATCGAAATGAGAAAGGAGAATATTATTTGACTGCTAGGTGTACATAATTTTGAAAGATTTGGAATCGCCCAAATCTCGGAAACAAAAAACCGTAAATGGAATAAGGAGGGTGGATTTTACTTTTCTATCTATTTGGTGAAAAAGTTTGGTAACTCGGGTGCTAACGTCAACTATCTGAATGCAACACATAAAACAAATTTGGACCATTCATTAAAAACAGATCTACGACTACTATGTATTTCCATTTCTTATATATATATATATATATATATATATATATATATATATATATATATATATATAAATATTTGAAGCATATATTGTTTTTGTGTAGCATATATTGATATATATGTATCATATTAAATATATATACAATGTTGTAACATAATAACATAAACACATATATAATGTGCAACACTATAAGACACCAGGAGCTACAAACTTATATAACATATGATACATAATAAAGGTCTCATTTATGCGAGAACCATAAATCAAAAGAAACAGAAAATCAATCTCATACCTAAATCCTCCATTATCTTCTGTATTGATTTGTGATATGTGTTGCAAAAAGATAAAAGGAACGATAAACAGTACTCAGATTTTTTGCGAAAAATAAAAAAAAACATATCAAGCTCATTAACTACCTAATCCCATAATTGTAGGAACTGCTTTTTTTAAATCATCTAAAATTACAAACTTAGCCTTATTAAATTCGAATGCATTTTAATTCATTGCACACGATATGAAAGTTTATATCATTTACAATATCTAATCTAGACCATAGATCTCATTAATTAAAAGGTTGAAATTCATTCTCATTTCTCACACAATTATCTATTCTCATATGATCTCTCCCCTATATATATATATATATATATATATATATATATATATATATATATATTTAATTTTCATCATAACCGTATAAATATAAATATAGATTGATAAGAGAAAACGACTTTTAGTACAAAGAACTCGCATTGCTTGGAATCGGGTTATCTCGACACTTTTTAAAATATCAAATATTAGCAACATGTAGATGTATATGAAATCCAACATAAAACAAATGCGATTTGATAAATGAAAATACCTTTACAATTTCCCAAGTTGGTTGCTTTCTTCCTCTTTTCTCCAATTTTGCATTAAACATAAAAATTGCCCTTCAAGCAATTAATAGTAATTAGATACTACCACAAATACACACATTTCAAAGTACAATACACAGTATCGAGAAATGCTCAAACATTATGTTCTTCGTAACATTATCGCAATAATGTAATAAATATATCAAAACCCAAAATCGATCAAAATTCGCATGCAGGCATGTTATTGTGCATCGTCCTAACTAAATCTTAATTGTAATTAATAAATCTTAGTTGATGATTAGTAAACCCTAAGTAAAACTCAAAACTAATGATTTATAATTTCGCAGAGTGGCCTCGCAAAGTTTATATGCGTTGGGATCATGCTTTCCGGATCACACTTACCCGTGAATATCGACAAGGAGTTCTTGTTCTATTCATCGCAGCCCATGTCTTTATTCATCCATTCATGCTTCCCCAAAAAGGTCACTACAACATGTAACTCAACAAATGAATGAGGATGAAATTCAATTTTACCTGCTCAATTTATCGTCCAATTATGTTCGGTGGAAATGACAAAGAAATGACAGCTCATCCGCCTATGTGTTGTCGCACCTCAGTGCTTTGCTCGTGAGATAGAAATTGACTAAACAAGGGGATGTGAAGGATAAATAATGACACAAAATTAGCAAAATGCAACTCGGTTGTCACCTTAAGAGAACTCTAACTATAAGTTATAACAAGCAATGAATAGAAAACAAACTTTAGGGATGTCCGAGCACCAACTAATAGAACAATTCAACACTAAATACAAAATAGACCAACATTATTTCTCCGTCAATCAAGCAAAGGTCCAACAAAGTGATTAGCATATTACCTCGGGCTAAAACTTATGAAATGAAAAGGGAGAGTTCGATAGTATGGTCATCAATAACAGTATAAGTTCGCATAACATGCAAGATGCATAACTACTAGCTAGTGCACACTATATTTCTTAAGTTCCTAAATATTCTAGCGATAAGACCTACTCGACAACAATGATTCAAATGAATATTTTTGTAAGGAACTTCGCTCATGTCCGTCAATTTGGAACAAAATGTGACACCGCCAAAGCTTCGCAACTAAGTTGTGATTTTGATAGAACGCTTCATAATTATTATCTAAAACAAAAACCTATCTAACTCGCACTATTCTCGTGATTGGACAAAAATGTCTATCGAATATACTTGAATTCTAGAACACATTTGCATAAAATGGAATTAAATCTCTATTTTTATAAAGTGAGTTCTATTATATATTTTTTTATAATTTTGGGAACTTTATATTGATGAAAATAATGAGTTTAAAGTGTTAAGAAAATAAGATTCAATTTTGGAATTTTTGGGAATTAATTATGGAATTTTCTACAATATTTTGGAAAATTACATGAAAATACATTATTATTATTTTTATTAATTACGAAAATCAAGAATAAAATATGGGAATTATTTAATGGAATTCTCTAGAGTATGGTGTGTTGGCACCATTTTGTTTGGGAAAAATAAAAGAAAATTTAATTTATAATGTGAAATTACTATTTTGCCCTTATTAATTATATAAGTATACTTTTGGAACCATTTTCTTCTTCATTTTCAGCTCCAAACCCACGACACACACACTAAATTTCGAAATTTTCAAGAGAAAAATGGGAAGATCCAGCCGTTGAATTTTCGATCCGTCTTCGAAACGAGGTATAATCTCGTCTCTAGAACACATCTACAGATTGAAAATTTTAAAATTCATGAGCATATGTTATTTCATATTTTAGGTTATATGCTGAAAATTTGAAGGATTATGTTTTGATTGATTATTTGTTAATATTATGATGGATTCGACGTCCACGTATTGTTTAACGTTGAAATTGGAAAGCATATGTTTATTGTTTGTAAATTCTTGTAATTTTCGAAAAGGGCATGTCTTGATCTTGAATTTATGATGTTGTTATGATTGAATTATCTTCATATATGTGTTATTGGATTGATATAAACGCGTTTAGAACAAGAAAGACGTTTGAAATCGAAACCATGTTGAAAACCCTAAAATGACCGAAAACTATAGTCCATATATTGTTGGATTTTTGATTTTATTTGATTATTTTGACTTCATATTTAGATTCTATGATATGAATAACGTCTAAAATGATTTATTCGGATTTTTCCGCCGACGTATTCAAAAACGATAAAAGTTTAGTTTATCGGCGAAAATTTGTTTTCAAAGCCAAAGCTTTGATCTTTATGTTTTATTGATAAAATGATGATATTTAATAATAGTTGAGCATGTATATAGGTTCGTTGGTGTTAGATGACGTCTCACGTGAATTTTCGACGTTAGACCCTAAGTGACGTCTTAAGGGGATTTTCGGTTATTGGCTAAGATGAGATGATTGAAGCTTGTTGTTGAATTTCCTACGCATATTGAGACATATGGTGATGAATTGATGGAGTTTGGGCTATGTTTGGTTGATCTGATGTTGATTTGGCGATGCGTTTTATAAACGTTACGCTGCCAAAATTTCGATAGAAATAGTTTGTTAATAAGATGCTAGAGGATGAAATGACCCAAGTTTTAATAATCATAGTGTCTTAGATTTGATATCGAGAAGATATGGTCGTGTCGACGACTAAAGATGATTAATGTTCGTGTTTGTTTCTTGTTAGGCATTTATGCCGTTTTATGAGGATAAAATATGGATAAAGAAAGAAATGGAATTGTGAATTAGTTCCTTAGCTCTAAGGAACATCCAGGTGGGTATAAATATTTTCTAATATGATATGCTTATGTTTTTATGTTTTCAAAATGAAATGAATTTCATTATGAGCAAAGTTTCAAAGTTAAATGACTTTTGTTTGAGTATGAACATGAGCATGATGCATTACCTATCCACGAAAATGAAAGAAAGAAAAGAAAGAAATGATAAAGAGTATGGCCGTGGCATGGTACCTTCGGGTCCATCAACACGGGTATGTTATGGTGTTTGAGATTTACCGACGTCGGATAGCGACCTTCGGGTCATAGCGTGTTTGAGAAGGAGGCCTACTTCTCAACACATAGAAAGAATCCGTGGATATGGGAAGAGAAAGTTATCGGCCGACATGAGAACATGCATATGCATATTTTATGATGATGCTATGAAATGAAAGCAAGTAAGTAAATGTTTATGTTTATTATGATGCATGCACGTGTTATTTCACTAAAACCCCGCATGCATTGCTAACGCTATGGCAAGTCAATTATATAGCCCTAAGGGCAATGTTTTATGTTTCGCGATACCCACCGAGTGCATTTTGTACTCACGCCGCATGTATTTCTAAACGTGTTGAGCTCGAGAGGATCTTTGGAATCGAATGTTGTGCAAAGGAGCTTCTAAGTAATTTGATTTATTATGATATTGATAAATTGTTGAGGTTATTCATTTCATGTCAACATGTTTTGTTGCCGCAGAATTATGTCTTCACACATAATTCTCAACCACTCTTCTCGCTTCGAACTTCGCCTTTACCGCTAAGAGTTTTGTTACTCGAATTGATCATGATCTCGACGATAGTCCTTATTTTGCTCATATGATCTTGGCATTGTTGTTATAATGTCGACTTGATTCTGAAAACATGGATTCATTGAAATGCTCCGTGAACAGATTTACTCGAAAGTTCGTAATTGTTTTCGTTGAATCTAATATGATATATAAAATGTTTGAAACATTGTCGAACCATGCTTTGAAACATCGAAAATTTTATCATTGTTGAAGCATGCTTGAGAATGCACATTCTTGATATTAGTTCTTTTACACTCGATTCTTCATTGTAATTTTAAAACTTAAAGTCAACCTTTGTCAAACTTCATTTCATTTCTTTGAACCATAAATGTATGATTCCTTATTGATGAAAATTGATGTCATAAATTGTTTTGATAAATATATTCGGTCGAAATTGTTATTATCGATTATCAGAAGTTCTTTCTTAACTCACGTCACCGCTAAGTCACGGCCTAATTACTAGATTAAGTGGTCGGCCGTGACAGTAGTCAATTAATTGAATTAAACTCCCTCTCACACAAAATTAAAAATAAGAAAACTAAAACACAATGAGAGAATGATGATTACTACCGGTGATGGTGGCGAGTCGGGACCCGGCTTATAGATAGCAACGGACGACGGGGATATGGACTGGAGGCACGGGTATCCGGTGGCGCCGAGTAGTAGAGAGAATAAATGAGGTTGAGGTCGAAGGCAACCTAGGTCATAATCTGATTTAAAAATCTCGCACCGCTTTTGTAATGAGATAAAGTAATACTTCCGCATCTAGCTAATACTAGAAGGAATGAGGAAGAGACGAAGAGATCAAGCTCACCTTCTATGGACGATTAAGAGCCCTCCGAAAGGGGAAATGAAATACCTCGGCTAGCTACGGAGTGCGAGATCCGTGCGCCGCGTGATAGCTCTCAAGACCGTTAGCGGCCGGACCGAGAACGCCATATTGGGAACGGCCGGACCGAATGAATTG
The DNA here is from genome assembly GCA_036937905.1 of Salvia rosmarinus. Taxonomy (NCBI): domain Eukaryota; kingdom Viridiplantae; phylum Streptophyta; class Magnoliopsida; order Lamiales; family Lamiaceae; genus Salvia; species Salvia rosmarinus. The sequence continues at coordinate 48,216,427 of CM072820.1, forward strand.
ACGAGAGAGAGAGAAAAGGAGAAATTGAGGATTGAATTTTTATTTTATTTTATTTTAAATTTATGTACATAGATTACGCTTTTTAAAAACACACATGTACTACGCTTTTATAGTTAATTTCATATATTAGCGTTCATGTACGAGATATTTGTAGTAGTGATAAGAGAAAACAGACTTTTAAAACTTATGAAAGCACAATTTCGGATGGATCACAAAAGCATTTTTAGTCACTTATAACTTAAATATGTTTCTTCTAGAATCTACTAAAATATGTTATTGGGACTAAAATCACGAATATAATTTTATTAGCGTTCACACGAGATATTTCTTTCCCCCAGATTTTTTTGAATTCTTTTATTTGTAAGAACTATTTTCATCCCCTCAAAACAATAACAAACAAGCAAACTACAAAAAAAAAAAATCGTGTTCCATAATTATTGGATTCTTTTAGTTTTAAAGCCACTTTTTTCTACATTGAAGCAAAATCTAATTATACACTTCGAAGCATTCCATTTTAAATATATATCTTGATTATCTTTCTCTTGATTCCATGTCAGTTATTTCTTCCATTTTGTCTATATTCCACTGGAAGTTTGTGATTTTTGTTCAAAGAAGAAGGAAAGAGCAAAGAAAGTGATACATGTAACATGTGGGTGAGAATGAGAGCAATTTGTATGGCTACAACTACAAGTTTACAAAAAATAATGGAAGGAAGAGAAACAATATGTTGTCATCCTTGGGTGGAAAACTATTTTTCTCCTTGTGGTATTACTTTAAATACTCTCTTGTCCCAAATATTTAGACTAATTTCGGACCTCACATAATTTTCTAATTATGCAGGAAATTTAGAGGGTGTTTGGCTAAGCTTATTTTAATGAGCTTATAAGCTCTAAGAGCTTATAAGATGTTTTAAGAGCTTATAAGACATAATGTTTCAAGAGCTTATAAGTTGTCAAAGTGTTTGGATAATTTAGCTTATAAGCTAGAGAAAGAATCGTGAGTTAGAGAGAAAATCATAATTAGAGCAAGAAAATTGACGAGATATGAAGTCGATAGTATATATGTAGATTATAACGAATCATAGTAAGATTATTTTGGTAAATTCACTGTTATTTGCAAGTTTATGAAAAAATAAGTTGGGATTAAGCTACTTATTTTTAAGGGAGCTTATAACCTGTTGGAACTTATTTTCACAAATTATAAATTCGTTTAGGAACTTATTTTGTCAAACACTTGGATGAGCTTATAGCTCCTAAACAATTTTATAATTTGTTTTGAAGAAAGAAATGTTTGAAGAAATTATGTTTCAGCCAAACACCCTCTTAGTTATTCAGCAAATTAAAATGCCATATAAAGATAAACAACGTTGACATGGTCATTACGCTCTTTTTACAGAATATATGATTAGGTAAGAAGCATATGCCGATATGCCGAAGTATATAATATTCTTTGTTAATTATACCCCACAATTTCCAACCTTATTATGTTGACATCATAATTAATGAATCTCTTTTCAAATAAAGTGATAATGAGGTGTGTAACACACTTAAATCGACCAAAGAGATCTTATACGAGTGAAGTAATTTTCTAATGGGATTGTACAATCCAGTTTGTTAGCTTGATCCTATAATGAAAACATACTTTTGTCTGAAAAAATTTAAAAAGAAAAATTTAATAATTTATAATAAGTAGGCAACTAGTTGAATAGAATAAGGTTCAAATAAAAACCATTTTTAACGTGAAAATAAGTACCACGAAAATTTTCTATGAATTAAATGAATTTGATGCAAAAATTAATGCATTTATTGAAAAGTTACTAAATCTAAAAATTTAGAAATTTTCACCCAAGTTAGAATCCCAAGAGGACGAAAATTTTATTTTTTGGATTCAGTAACTTTCACAGTGAATTCATAATTTTTTTATTCCCACAATAAAAATAGTTATCACGTTAACCATCGTTAAATATATTCTCAAACCTAGCAATATATATGAGATGGGGATCAAGTAAATAAAAACAGATTTTTAAGGAGCGACAGTAGATATTGGAAGCCCATATTTATTATTTGACAAATACCACTTCACATGTACCAAATCAAAACCTAAATAACTCCAATTCAAAAAATAAATAAAATAAAATTGCTAGGTATGATTCATAGATATCACATCGTTGATTTGTGGCATAAAAGTATACCAATCGTAATTTACAAGGTTCTACCATGTGAAAGTTAGGGGACAGAGTTTCTTAACAAATTTTGTCTAAGCTTTTGATTTCCTTTATTTAGGTGAAAGCGAGTTGTTAACCGAGTCATAGTATTGAAGCTACGTTCCAACTTCCAGTATGTTGGTTTCTGATTACAGGTATTAATCAATTTCTCGCTTCAATATTATAAATAAGTAATAAATATATAAATTAATAATATTTGATGAAATTTCTCGCTTCAGTATATCGAAATAAGAATAGAAACTTTAATTTACAAGTTAATGTTCCATGCCCCCATATTATACGTTTAAAATTTCGATTAATTGAAAAAAAATAGAAACTCTAATTTACAATTAATGTTCCATGCCCCCATATTATACGTTTAAAAGTTAGATGTAAATTGACTCATCATGACACGTACATCAACATGAATAGGTCGTTACGCGCAATAAATTGAATGGATTTTAAGATTAATTTGAAGTTTCAACTATACATAATTTGACCTCACCTCGTGTATAGGTATAATAAAGCAAAATGTTTCTTTAATAGATAACGATCGGCAGAAAAATATAAAAACGACTAGATAATTCCGAATATCCTTTGAGTTTTTTAGTTTTAAGGTTTCAATTTTTTTATTTTTCCATGAATGTAGAATTGTACGGCATGCACAAGTCATGTCATGTATACACGTTGTGTGTGTATAAAGAATTTTAAGGAATTGTAATTTCATTTTTAGGACGGTGTTTTTAATTTCAGCATTCATCGACAAATTGAGGGTTAATTGCCACGTTCTTTGAATCTAGGATTTGAATTATTCAGCAAACAAGATCAGGGAATTTTAGACAAATTTTAAAGTGGTGTTATATAAAACTTTTATGTAACATGTCGAATTTCGACGGGAAATCATTTTTGTTATAAATTATAAGTTAAAAGTGTAAATTTAAAAATAAGTCTATACTCTTTTTCGAAATGATTGTATTTCAACCATTCATCTGAAGAAGTTTTAAAATCAAATAAAATTATAATAAAAAAATAGATTAAGGGAATTTTCTTTGATTTTTTCCACTTATATAGTTTTATAAGTTGTTACAATTATTGCTTATTTGTCTCAATAAAAACTTGAATATTAACTAACATTAATATTAAATAGTATAGATAATGAAAATTTAGAAAATAAAAATTCCCTTGGGCATGTTGATTAATGTTTAGGTTTGTTTATAATTTATATACTCGTACATATGCTAAATAAAATTTAAAAGTGATTTTACTATTGGTTTCCATCTCAAACTTATATATTAATACCCACTAATTAGTCAAACAAATAAATATAATTTTATTTAGGTTTTCAATTGATGAAGTCTCATGAAAAAAATTATGCATGATTCCAAATCAAAAATGAATAAGAAGTAATTAAGGAATTTCATACTATTTAACTAAGAAAAATTTGAGATATATAAAATTAATAAATATTGTAATATAAGAATTTATAAAGTACAAAATTAATATCCAAGATAAATAAGAATAAAGGATATTGGAGATGCCACGTAGGTGTAAGAATTAAGGTGATGCCTTCGATATGCAATCGCATTATATAGAATGTATATCCTCGTATCGTTTCAAGTTCGATTAAAATTGATTTTACTACAAGTTCTCTTGTCAAAATCGTATAGTAATTCCACTAATTAACTGAACTCGTTCAAATTTATAAATGTAAGTTGTTACAGTAATTGATTACTCGTATAGGATGTATCTATATTTACATGTCCCAAACTCAATTAGAAATTGATTTTACTACCCGTTCTCATCCCAAACTCATATATATGAATACTCACTAATTATTCAAACATTTAAATATCATTTTATTTAGATATTCAATCTATGAAATATAGTGGAAAAGTAATGTTGGGTTTCAAAAAAAATAGTGAAAATAATTAAGAAAACTTGCTATTCTTAATTAAGGAAATTTTAAAATATTAAAACATATAAGAATGTATGAATTAAAAATGCAATAAATGAGCCTTTAAGATAAATAAAAATATAGTTTCAATATTAATCTTGCAAATAGAGTTCAAACTATCGAAATATGATGATTGGTTTCTTAATAATCTTGCGAACTTTAAATATCAATCTTGCAAATTTTATTTTAAAAATAAATATTAAACTTAAAAATATTTTGTGGAATGAGAGAAATAAACAAATAATTTGTTAGGACACGTTAGATTATAATTAACAATACAATGATTTTAAATCAAATTGAAATTAAATATTTCCTCATATGATTATAAATTAAAATTAAATAAAAGTAATAAATATATAATTACAAATATACAAATAGATTATTTTTTTGAAATTATTAGTAATCATGAAAATCAATACGTGTATATATATAGATGTGCATTTATAGTAATATATTTAATATTAACATAAATCAATTCATCAATATATTAAATGATAAGAGGATAAATAAGGAAACTTGTGAATTTTAGACAAATAAGAATGAAAAATCATGGAAATACCACATAGAATTTTAGATGAATATAGTGTCTCCAATATGTAATGAATTTATATATTAATAGATTATCCATGGAAATTTTTGAAAAGGTATGTACATCCAACATTTATTTTTGAAAAATGTTACATCTTATACCTATTTTACTTTTTAAATGTTTTATTTGAAAGTGTTGCACCTCATGCCTAAGCATGCGAGGTTCATTTTTGAAGGTATAAAAATGTGAAGTTATGTACTATGTTAATTTATATAATAAATTAGGTAGGGATATACAAGATTTACGTGGGTTACGTCGGATGATATTTTATTTTATTTTTAGGTCATTTTAAAGATGTTGTGGATGTTTAAATTATGCAATAGCATGCAATGATTATTTAATTACGTAAAAACATGTTTTTATATGTGAACGTGATTATATATGTGTTTAGTATGCATACTAGGTTTATCGTATTTTTGAACATGATTTAGAATGTTTTACATGTTAAGTTCTAGTCAAGCTATGATTACATAATTTGCATGGACAAAACATTTTGAAAATAAAAGACTAAGCAATAACATGATGTTCTAATAGTGTTTTAAATCGCCAAGACCTCCAAAATTGGTGTCTAGAAAAAGTGCTAATCTTTGTGAATAAACGTCCACGCTATCATGGCTTGCTTGCACCGATTGTTCATAAATTTTTTCAGATAAGACTTCTAAATAAAACATTTGAATCTATTAAAAAGTGGTATTTTCATACGTAAACATCCACACTATCGTGCATAGAGTGTGCAATTTTCACAAGTTCTTTAGAAGATAGGTTTAAAATGAGATGACTAAAGAAATTGAATTAGAAGCGGTATGGTTCGAATGAATATGCCAAATTCAAAGAATTTGATTTCCACTATTAAATTTGTGGTCAATGCTTCCCTCAAAATCTTTTCTTGTGATAGTGATGTGGTTTGGTTAAGGTTCAATAATTAGTTTCATTTGTCATAAGGTTAAGTTAACATGAAATTAAATTAAATAGTATATAGTTTGGTTGAAGGATCCATGTGTAAATGTCCACACCATCGTGGCTCACATGTGGAATTTCTTAGGTAATTGGAGGTTTATAAATATTATTTTATCGAAATATTACAATATTGTTATTACGAATTATATGTGATCGTATGCTTATTGTTTGTCGTTTTTACTTTTCAAATATGTTTCTTACTTCGATTATCAATATTCTTGTAAAAAATCCATTAACCGATACGAATTATGTTGAATGAAAACGCAACATGTAATATGTTTTATTGTTGAATATCACATGTTTGTTCTCGCTACTCCACAACGGGTCCTCGTAACTGACTCATTGACCGATGAGGAGTGTGAGGTGTTCACAAAGTGGCACAAGTAAGATAATATGTTTAAATGCTATATTATGATTAAAATGTCAAAGACATTGCAATTCTAACATTAAGGGATGGATGATGCAACCAATATTTGGTCGAATCTCAAGGACATGTACGAGGAGTCGGACCAAACTATTTGCTTCAACACTATGAGAGAAATTTTATCCTATTCCATAAACAAAGATAGTTTTGTACTTGATCATATCACGTATATGATTGATCTCATGGATAGGCTTGACTTGATCGGGGGAGGTATCAACGGTGAGGCCAAGGTCAATATCATCCTCAACATATTGTCCAATTCTTTCAAGAACTTTCATGTCAACGTCATTATGAGCAAGAAAGAGTATATTCTTAGTGAATTGCTAAATGATCTTGTGACGACGGAAGGAGTGAGGGAAAAAGATGAACATGCCTTAGCTAGTACAACCAGGGGTCTCGTTGTTCTTCCCAAAGGTGGAAAAAAATGTGTTCTATGAGTGGCCAAGACAAAGCAAACAGTGAGAAAAGTGGACTGAGAGCAAGAGAACGGACCTTACTGACATCATAAAATGATAAAGAGAATGTCAAGTGTTTCAGTACGACACGACTAGGCATTGGAAGGTCAACTTCCCTATGCTCAAGGTAAATAAGTAAGGTACGCCATTGGCTCTAGTAACAGAAACTTGTTTAACAACTTATTCTACTCATTCGTGGATAGTGGATACGGTCATGTTTGTTACACCTTGCAAGGGTTCCTGCATACAAGATGTTTAGTATGATTTTGTGCGTATTCTTGGTATTGTTTTGCATACCACTTTCAATGGTTTGTCCTATTTATGTCGTTGGTTTGATTAGTATTGATTGAATTGAACTTATTTAGTTTGTTTCGATGTTTTGCAGAAACATGGCAGTAAATAGGATGAAATTTATCTACCAAGAATAAACCTATATTGAAGAGCATCTCGATAGGAACCGTGGACGCAAACGGATCTCAATTCGAGTTCGGACGAGAAAACGGAGCGAAACCGCTGAAAGTCGACGCCGCACGCGCGTCCAGCTGCGCGCCATCCGGCGCCAGGAGCGCTCAGCCGCGTGCGTTCAGCTCACCTCCGCGCTCACTCTACGCGCCGCGCCACGGCCGCGGTCTTCACAATGCGCCACGGCTGCACCGCGCCACGGCCGCGCCTCATCGTCTTCAACGCGCCACGGCCGCACTCATGCCTCGGCCCCGGTCTCCACACGCGCCACGGCCGCGCCACATCCTCAGCCCCTTTTTCATAACGCCCACGGCCGCTTCATTCTTCCAGCGCCCGCTTCCCTTCCAACCGGCGCTGCACCTTCTCTAGATTACAAGCCGCGTTCGGCGCTGTGACTCCAACCGGCGCTGGGCGTGTTTCTAGAATCGCGGCGCGTCCGGCGCTGCGATCCGTCCGGTGCTGGCGTTTCGTGACTTTTCACTCCAGGAGCTTTTCGCGTCCGGCGCTGCGTGCGAAAATTCTGCCGTTATAAATACGATTTTTTACGCTGAAAACCCTAAGTTCCACATTTTTATATTTTTCTCTCGCGATTCCTTTCGCTTTCTTTTTCTTTTCTTTTCCTTTTCTTTTCCCTTTAATCATTTCGTGCTTGGATTAACAATTGGATTATACGATTCGGATATTTGGAAGACGAATTTGTCTATGAATGGTTGTAAGTTTTTCTGGTTTTAATTATGTCTATGTAATTGGGATTAGAATCATTTCTGCCATGAGATAAATTATGACTTGTTGAGAAATATATGTTTAATCGTTCTCGTCTTGAATTGTGATTATTGAATTGATGATTTGTGATTTTCCTATTCGTATAAATTGTTTATTTCATGATCTTCATATATAATGTTCGAAAGAATATTGTAGGTTGATTGTGTGCTTATATTTGATTATGAAGATATGCGAGAGCGATTTATATTAAATATGAGTTTGACAACGAAAGTGATCGAGATTGGTTTGTTGTTGGGTAATTGATATATGTGGATAGGGTTTTGCTATTGTGCATTTGTCTTGAAATATCCTTCGTAGTTGATGGTGGGTGGTTGAGAGATCTCCGTCATTAAGTTCGAGTCTAACGCCGACGTAATCGAGAGATTAGTTAGTGTTGACCGTTTGGTGAGGCGTGGGTATTTTATGCATTGTGTACCGGTCCTTGATTTATTAATTGTGAGGATAGATTCAACCCTAAAACACCGCTCCAATTCCGTGTATCGTCAATTCCTATTGTTGTCCAAGTGCATCCGCTTTCCTCGCTTTATTTTATTTTCCGCTCGTCCTTTCCGTGACAGCCCCTTTTATGTTAGGACGTTAGTATTTCTTTTCTCGCTCGTGTTTGACATAAAACCGTAGCCTGTTAAGCCTTCCTCGAGATTCGACTTGGGTCGACCTTACCGCTCTATAAGGACCTCGTACTATTGCGAGCGATCGAAAAGAACTATTTGGTCGGAACAAATTTTGGCGCCGCTTGGGAAGGCTTTAGGCTTTTGGTTTTGTGTCGCTTTGTTTTTCTGCTTCTTCCCCGTGCTTCTTCTTTTATTTCTTTCTTTTCTTTTCTTTGTTTCTATTTTCTCCAACCGTGCGTGTGATCTTGTTTTTGTAGTGGTGTCATTAATGCGGGGTTATCGGCGATACGAATATGGTCATACAGGCCTGGAGGAGGAAAGCTCGTCGTATTGGGCAAATTCTTCCTATGAAGAAGGAGCCCAATTCGACTATTTTGAGGGATACCCGTCAGGCTGTGAGCATCAAGCCTATGATCCCTACTGGAGGCATTCTCAGAGTTCTTCATATAGTCAGGACCTCTTCTTCCAACAACAGCCGATGAAGCCGACATTGGAGGAGTCATTGCAGGTGAAGCCGCCGGTGAAGCCGACATTGGAGGAATCATTGCAGGTGTTCATTCAGGCGAGTCACCGGTGAAGCCGCCGGTTAAGCCGACATTGGAGGAGTCATTGCGGCGCTCATTCAAGCGAGTCCGCGGTGAAGCCGACATCGAAGACACATCGACGTCTTTCGCATGCACGAGTCAACAAAGGTTCGAGATTTTGGAAACACCTATCGAGCGCTTAGAGACTCAAGTCACCGGTTAGCCGGATAGTGGAAGAATTGGTCCACAACCAAAGTGTGAAGGAGATGCCGAGACAATTGGAGCAAACCTCTTCTATCATAGTCTATGATGATGATGAAGTTGAGGGGAGAATCAGGGAAGTTGATGAAAGTGAAGAGTCGAGGATTCATCAAGCCGAGACTAAGTGTGAACAAACAGAGGTCTTCCCGATCCAGTTGAAGGATGAGGAGAGGACAAACGTTGAGGTAGCATTTATAATTTTTCAATATCCTAATTCTCCAAAGTATTGTGCTGTTGGAGTCGAAGTTATCTATTTTGCTTTGAAGAATAGGATGTTTGATTTGAACTTAATCAATTCATTATTTGCTATCTTAACTGTCCTTTGTGCTTATCTTGTTACTACTGATGCTCTGGTTGAGATGGTATTCCTGCAGGTGAAGGACTATGGATAGTCCGTTTTTGATTGGTGGAGCTCCTGCCATTGAAACGAGCGCTGCGTGGGAGGCAACCCACGAGTTTCTTGTTTTGTTTTTGTTTTCGTTTGGTTTTTCTTGTGTTTGTGTTTTCGTCTTTGTTTTGGTTTTCTATGTGTAGGTTTCGGTGTTTATCATTCTTGAGCTCTGGACTTTCTAATCCATGTGGTGAAGTCGTGATGCTCCAACTCCACAAGCGCACACTCGTCTATTATCAGGGAAGTATCATCCTCTATGGTCATTCTTTTTGGTATAAATGTTTAGAGCACTGGGGACAGTGCTCGAAGTAAGTGTGGGGGGATGATTATTCATTTTCGTGTGCGTCCCTTATCTATTTGTATGCTTGGTGATGTGCATTTATGCTTATTTTGATTTCTTGGATTCAAGTGTTGTAGATGCGAGTAAGTTGGGATTTTGATTTGTGCAACTAAGCTCTGTGGTATTGGTCAAACTGTTTTTAATTTCCGAAACTTTTGGTGGTATATGATTCGAGTGTAATGTGAATTGATGGGATGGTGATTGATAGAAAATGAATAGGGGAGAATTGATATGATTTGTCCGCTAATGTTAGGGGTAGTGTTAACATTGTGGTTACCTATATACTTGTTTCATCTATTGATAATAAAAAAAATGTGTGAAAAAGAGTAGAAAATGAGATTGTTGAAATGGAGGATGGAATTCGTCCTCTTTCTTGTAATTTGAGAAATGGACATGGAAACCACGATAGGAAACTCGAGTTCATCGAGGTTCACCTTTCAACATTGTTCCAAAATCTATTAAAACATTCTATGTGCTTAAAAAAAAACTTGTTGCTAAAGGTGACCACATTAGTTGGTTCACCCCTAACGGAGAGTTGGGTCTGAGCAGAGGTTACCCTTTTATTTATTGGAAATCATTTGCCGTCCTAGATTCATTTCACATTATCTTTGAATGCGTAAACACCAAGTGTGGGGGAAAGCAATAAGGTTAGATTGATTAGACTAAGAGTGAAGTTGCATGAATTATCCTTCCTATTCTTACGAGTATAGACTTTGCTTGAGGACAAGCAAATGGATAAGTGTGGGGGAGTTGTTTAGTATGATTTTGTACGTATTCTTGGTATTGTTTTGCATATCACTTTCAATGGTTTGTCCTATTTATGTCGTTGGTTTGATTAGTATTGATTGAATTGAACTTATTTAGTTTGTTTCGATGTTTTGCAGAAAAATGGCAGTAAATAGGATGAAATTTATCTACCAAGAATAAACCTATATTTAAGAGCATCTCGATAGGAATCCGTGGACACAAACGGATCTCAATTCGGAGTTCGGACGAGAGAGAACGGAGCGAAACCGCTGGTCGCGCAAGACGCCAAGACGCGCGTCCGGCGCTGAACGCCGGCGTGCGTGCGTTCACTCACCTCAGCGCTCACTCTACGCGCGCGGCCACGGCCGCGGTCTTCACAATGCGGCCACGGCCGCGCCTCATGCGTCTTCACAACGCGGCCACGGCCGCACCTCATGCCTCCAGCGCCCAGTCTCCACAACGCGGCCACGGCCGCGCCGCGGCCACGGCCGCACCTCATGCCTCCAGCGCCCTTTCTTCATAACGCGGCCACGGCCGCGCCCCATTCTTCCAGCGCCCGCTTCCCTTCCAACCGGCGCTGCACCTTCTCTAGATTACAAGCGCGTCCGTGCCGTGACTCAACCGGCCGGCGTGTTTAGAATCGCGCGCGTCCGGCCGCGATCCGTCCGGCCAAAGCGTTTGCGACTTTTCACTCAGAGCTTTCGCGTCCGCGCCGAGCTCGTCCGGCGTCGTATAAAAATTCTGCCGTTATAAATACGATTTTTTACGCTGAAAACCCTAAGTTCCACATTTTTATATTTTTCTCTCGCGATTCCTTTCTCTTTCTTTTTCTTTTCTTTTCCTTTTCTTTTCCCTTTAATCATTTCGTGCTTGGATTAACAATTGGATTGTACGATTCCGGATATTTGGAAAACGAATTTGTCTATGAATGGTTGTAAGTTTTTCTGGTTTTAATTATGTCTATGTAATTGGGATTAGAATCATTTCTGCTATGAGATAAATTATGACTTGTTGAGAAATATATGTTTAATCGTTCTCGTCTTGAATTGTGATTATTGAATTGATGATTTGTGATTTTCCTATTCGTATAAATTGTTTATTTCATGATCTTCATATATAATGTTCGAAAGAATAGTGTAGGTTGATTGTGTGCTTATATTTGATTATGAAGATATCGAGAGCGATTTATATTAAATATGAGTTCGACAACGAAAGTGATCGAGAGATTGGTTTGTTGTTGGGTAATTGATATATGGATAGGGTTTTGCTATTGTGTGCATTTGTAGTGAAATATCCTTCGAGTTGATGGTGGGGTGGTTGAGATCTCATGTCATTAAGTTCGAGTCTAACGCCGACGTAATCGAGAGATTAGTTAGTGTTGACCGCTTGGTGAGGCGTGGGTATTTTATGCATTGTGTACCGGTCCTTGATTTATTAATTGTGAGGATAGATTCGAACCCTAGAACACCGCTCCAATTCCGTATCGTCAATTCCTATTGTTGTCCAAGTGCATCCGCTTTCCTGCTTTATTTTATTTTCTGCTTTCGTCCTTTCCGTGACAGCCCCTTTATGTTAGGACGTTAGTATTTCTTTTCGCTCGTGTTTGACATAAAACCGTAGCCTGCGCCTTCCTCGAGATTCGACTTGGGTCGACCTTACCGTTCTATAAGGACCTCGTACTATTGCGAGCGATCAAAAGAACAATTTGGTCGAACACAAGACAACTGAGTGATAGCGAGATTACCATCTCCATGGGCAATGCGTCGAAAGTCACGGCTGTTGCAGTGGGAGATGTTACTTTATGTTTTGATAGTTTTGTTTTAGTTTTGATATATATTTTATATGTGCGGAGTTTCGGATGGACCTTATTTCTATCTCCAAATTTTTGTTAATGGATATTAAATTATTTTTTATAATGGTGTTTCTATCATGAGAAATGATGACTTTATTTATGGTGGCGCATTATGCAACTCTTTATATTCAATAACTGCTAAGCATAATACATTCAACTACGTTGCAACAATATCATTAAACTTCAAGAAAAAAATATTCTTCTCTCAGAGAACCATACATTTTGGCACTTTAGACTAGGTCACACAAGTCTAAACAGGATCAAAAGATTGGTCAAAGATGGAACGTTAGGGTCCTTTTATTCTCAGACTATGAATCCTATATATAGAAAAATATGTCGACTAAACCTCTCAAGATAGAGGGTTATAGGGCCATAGAAGTGTTATTGGTTCATCCTGACTTGAATGGATCAATATCCCCTCAAACTCGTGTAAGGTACGAGTATTTTGTCACTTCCATTTACGATTACTCAGGGTACAAATACATTTACCTGCTATAAGCAAGTCATAATGTTTTGAGAAATTCAAAGAGTTCAAGATGAAAGTGGAACATCGACATCGTAAAAGTATCAAGTCACTACGTTCTGATCGCGGTGACGAATACCTCAATAATGAGTTTAGGAGTTACTTGTCAGAATTGAGAATCGCATCAAAGTTGACTACATCGGACATGCCTCGGCATAATGGTGTAGCGGAGAGAAAAAATGTAACTATTCTAGACATTGTTCGTTGGATGATGAGCTATGCAACTTTCCCATTTCGTTTTAGGGATTGCCTTAGAAACAACAACATACTTGCTAAATCAAGTATCGTCCAAGTCATTTGAAAAGACTCCATTTGAGTTGTGGTCTGGACGTAATCATAGTTTAAATCACATAACAGTAATGGGGTAGTCCAACGTATGTGTTGAACAATGCAGCTGACAAGTTAAAGACTAGATCTAAAACAAAGCCGTCTATAAGATATCCTAAGGAATGAAATATGATTATTTGTATAATCTTAAGGATTGAAAAATCATTATTTGAACTAACATGAGATTCTTAGAATATGACTACATGAATAACCATAATACCAATATTGACATCATACTTCAAGAAAGCGAAAGTGGTCAAGTTCCACGAACACTGCCAAAGGTACAAGAGATTACGTCAAGTGGGAGAGATCAATATCATTCTTTAAGAAATTGAAGCTGGTTGAGTTCCACTAGCACAACCAACTATGCAAGTGGCTCCAACACAACCAAGTGTGCAAGAAGTGACATCACAAGATACTGCAATCACTATTGACATAATACTCTCAGTTAAGAAGATCAAAGCCGAGTCTGCTATTGATCATCTTTGCAATAATTTCTCAAGTAAACACGAGAAAATCTCTAGGTGACTCAATTAATTGCATAAGAACATGTTATGAATATAATCAATGTATGATAAATTAAATATCAAAGATATATCATCAGAAATACATAATTATCAATCATTCTCATCATAAAATTTAAACAAATATCATCATGCATTTTCAGCCAAAACGCATAAAAAGGTCATAATGCAATTCTATGCATTTTTCATTCATCTAAACCAAGATAAAACATGTTGTGCAAGATATGTGCAAGTACTGGCTTTCATGTTAGGATTCAGATGGAATTTAGCAAAAATAATGGGAAACATCAACATCTTAGCTCGAAGCTTTTCCATAGACAGTGGCACTTGTTAGATCTGAATTGAAGATCTAGCAAGAAGAAGATAAATCTACCTTGAATATGATGAAATAGAGGTAGATTCGATTTGTCGAAGATGAATGCTACGAGCTCTCGGAACACAGCTAACATGAAGATAACAAGTTTGGTCCCGCTAGTACTGCAAAACTGAGTTGTAGGGGTTTTTCGGGAAGTGACTATGATGCTCAAGTCATATTCGATCAAAAAAATAAGTTTCAAAATAAGTATATGTGTTTGAGAGCAAAATAGCATGCATACCTCTTTGTGAATGAAAGAGTGAGGTATTGGATGTTATGCATGGAGAGCATATTAGACTTATTATCTTAAAGGAGGGTAAATATATATTTTTGTGGGGGTCATATTCCATGTGCACATGCCGAGACGCCGTAGCGCACACAGTGTAGCCTGTAAGTTAGTTAGAATATTTATATTTGGCACGCTGAGGAGAGGACATATGGAATGATCTCCAATCGTACTTGCACACGTCGGACAGTTACAGGTGTGGTGTGATAAGCGAGTTAGCTCTGCCTCCTTAACACTTCTAGTATGAGGAGGAACATAGCTACCACAGAGGAATCTAGAGGCTCCTTAAGTATTGACTTGAAAGGCTAAGACACAAACAACTTTGACTTGCAATAGGGCATGCAAGTTCCATCGCAAGCACCTACAATGTCATGATCACCTCGGACTATTCTTCCATTCCAATTGATTGATTGAAAGCCGGATAGCAGGATAGAATAAGAGAAGAATCACTGAATTGACTTCGCTTCTAGTAGAAGTGGTAGAATTATTCCAAGTATTTCAGCTGGAACAGCTATGTACATTTTCGATTTTCTATTTGCCGAAGCACGCACGAGGCGCGCGCTGTCCGCCACGATCGCAGCGACGGCATTCCACGAGCATATCGATCGCTCGGGCTTTGGCCGTCACATCATACCGGGTCCGTGTCCCGAGTCGATCGGAGGACTACGAAGATAACTATAATTTAGATTAGTCCCTTTTGAAACTAGTCCTTTTGACACATGCGAGGTCTGGAGCATCAACTCTATCATGCGAGATTTGTATGACGAAATTCTCTTTTCGATTAGAGATTTTCTTGATTTGTGTATATTTATCCAATATCAATGTCAAATCATCCAACTAAACTCTATGTATACAATAGATAAATTATTTTGTTGATATGTATATGTAACATGTAGTGAGTATTATTTTGTTTATGCGTAGATTACATTAAAAATTTAAAAATTAATGTTTTAAGGCAAATATAGTTATATTATAGGGGAATTGTAATAAATTATAAATGTGAGTATAATTCGAGTTGGTGAGTTGAAAAGCAAACTAGAGAAAGAATTATAAAAACTAGTGTATAACAGTTTCGAGTTTTTTTACAAATTACTCCATTTGTCTCATTTAAAATGAAATCATTTTCATTACAAAATATAAATTAAAAGTATAAATATTAAAAATAAGTCTATACTTTTTTTTGAAGTGATAGTATTTAACAACTTATTGGAAGAAGTTTTAAAATAAAACAAAATTATAATAAAAAATAGGTTAAGGGCGATCTTCTTCGATTTTTTTCCACTTATATGTTTAAAGGGTTAATCTATATGCTCGTACTCCCAGCAAACTTGATTAAAAAGTAATTTTATTAATTGTTCTCATTTTAAACTCATATAGTTTTATAAGGCGTTACAATAATTGATTATTTGTCTCAATAAAAAACTTGAATATGAATTAAAATAGTATAAATAACAAAAGTTTAGAAAATATAAAAAAAATCTCTTTGACATGTTGATTAATGATTGACTTGTTTAAAATTTATATACTTGTATTTGTCATAAATTGAATTATAAAGTGATTTTACTCTCAGTTTTCATCTCAAACTCGTACATTAATGTCATCTAATTAGTAAAACACATAAATGTCTATTTTAAGTTTTCAATTGATAAAGTCTCATGAAAAAATGATGTATGATTCCAAAAAAAAATTTAAAAAATGAAGGAGAAGTAATTAAGAAAATTTCATACTCTTTAATTAAGAAAATATTGAGATATATAAAATAAATGAAAATTAGAATATAAGAATTTAGAAAGTACAAAATTACTATCCAAAATAAATAAGAATAACGAATATTGGAGATGCCACATAGGCGCATGATTAAAGGTGTAGCCTTTGATATGCACTCGCATTATTTAGTATGTATATACTCGTGTTCGTCTCAAGTTCAATTAAAAAGTGATTTTACTACAAGTTATTGTCTCAAAACCGTATATTAATTTCGCTAATTAACTGAACTCATTCAATTTTATGAATATAAGTTATTACAGTAATTGATTGCTCGTCTAAGATGTAAATATTTGTACATGTCTCAAATCTAATTAGAAAGTGATTTTATTACATGTTCCCGTTAGGGTTGAGCATTCAGATTTTGGTTCGGATTCTTGCCTAATCCGGACCGATCCAAAAATCTGAATTTTGAGAGAGAAAAATATGATCCGAACTGAATCAAAAATCAAATTTTTATAAAAATTGAATCGAACCGAAAAATCTGAAATTATGAAAAAACCGAAAATCCAAAATCAATTTTTGCTAATTCTTATATATATTTATATTAAATCTTAAAATATTTAAATAAAATATTTTTATATATATAAATTATATATATTTCGATTTTGGATTTTTTCGAATTAAAAAAATCCAATCCGATTCTAAAATCCAAAATTTTAAAAATTTCAATCTGATCCGATCCGAAAATTCAAAAAATCCGAACCAAATTTTAAATTTCGGTTTGGTTCAAATCGGATATTCGATTTTGGATTTTTGCTCGCCCCTAGTTCCCGTCCCGAACTCATAATACCCACTGATTACTCAAATATGTAAATACTATTTTATTTAGGTATTCAATCTATGAAATCTAGTGAAAAATAATGTTGGCAAAATTTTAAAAAAATAGTGAAAATAAATATGAAAACTTGATACTCTTAATTAAAGAAATTTTCATAATATTAAAATATATAAAATTAGAATATATGAATTAAAAATGCAATAAATGAGTATTTAAGTTAAATCAAAATAGAGTTTAAATATTAATCTTGCAAATAGAATTCAGACTATCGAAATATGATAGTTGGTTTTTTAATAATCTTACAAAGTATAAATATTAATCTTGCAAACTTTATCTTAAAAAATAAATATTAAACTTAAAAATATTTTTGTGGAAGTAGAAAAATAAATAAATAATTTGATAAGATACATTAGATGATAATTAACAATACAACTATTTTAAATCAAATTGAAATTAAAGATTTCCTTATAAGATTATAAATTAAAATTAAATAAAAGTAATAGATATATAAATGCAAATGTACAAATGGATTATTTTTTTTGGAAATCATTAATAATCATGAACAATCAATATATATATATATATATGCATTTATATTAATATATTTAATATTAACATAAATCAATTAATCAATGTATTAAATGTTAAGTGGTCAAATAAGGAAATTTGTGAAATTTTAGAAAAATAAGAATGAAAAATCATAAAAATGGCACATAAAATTATAAATGATGTAATAGATTTATATATTAATAGAATAGATATTAGCAACTAGACTAGCAAGTGTGAATTCCACGGCGGTCTATCCTCTCTCAACTCTCCAGTAGTAACTGATGATGGGTCCCACACTACCGAATTAGCTCGGCCACGTCATTCCCAGCTGGCTGGGAGTCGCGTTGGCAGATTTATTCGCCTAAAGAAGAAAAATAAAAAGAAAGAATTTCCCTTTTACTTTGGGTATTTGACCTTTTCCCCCCGAATATGCTTTCTCAAATGGCATAACCAAGGTACAGGCGGGAACCGTAATCCCACCGCCATTCTCTCAGAGTGTAAAAGCTTTTCTTTACAGTTGCTTTCTCTCTCATCACCCACTCATTCTCTCTATAAAATCTGCCTTTGCCTTGTCTTCGTCTCTACGCTCCGTTTTGTGTTCGAGATCTGAGCTTTTCTTTCGCTTCCCACCGACGCTTTCCCCTGCTTTTGTTCGCTCTTATTTAATTGTTTCTGGTACGTTCCATTTTTAATGACACGCTTCATCATTTTCCGCATTTCTCTTGTGTTCTCCGTTGTTTTAGGCTTTATTCCGCTGTAATGCTGGGCGTTGTGCATGAATCTGTTCCTGGTAATTTTGATGCATGAATGTATTTATTTTTTTTTCGGTAGAAGCTCTGTTCCGTCGACCTTACATTTTCGCCACAATCAACTAGTTTTTGTTGAGTTTGCAAGTGCTGTGTGCATTCGAATTTGCATGCGTTTTCTATGTGATTCTTCGCTAACTTGGTGCTCGTTATCTTTGTTTGCCACACACGAACCCATTGCTGGTTTTTCGGTTTTGTTTATATGCTAAACATTATATTATTTTGTGCACTAAACCTCAGCATTCTGCCAGTATGTACATATAAGATCTTAGATCCACGGATTACAAATGTTTATTTATTGCTGATATATAGTTTGTAATTCGACCGCAACTAATGGACGGTTTATATCTTCGATGGAGTCCAATCTGCAGTTGCACTCTGTTTTGGCTGTTTAACCTTTGTGTAGCTGTTGTGGGGCTCTTATGTATCATTAGTTTGCAGTTGTAAGGTTTTTATCAGGTTTAGCTGAATGAATCTTACCTAGAATTTATATATAGAAAAATGAGTGGCTGGGATTTCTAATTTTTTGAGATTCCTTTTTAAGATAGATGGTTGTCCCCAATCAAAGATGGATGTCTGTAGATTACAAATTCATCTGTGTTAACTAGAAGCTGATTTGTGTCATTCTGTTAGACAATGTTTATTGAGGATGTGATGCACTTCTAGTTCCATAGTGAAGGACTTAATCAAGAAACTAAAGAAGGCACGAGTTAACAGTTTTCTGGTGAATCTATTTGTAATTTGTGAAGGTTTTGCCAGCATATTAATTGTGCCTTATTTTAAATGTGCACTGCTGGCAAGACTGTTTCAATAAATCATATGACTCCCCATTCTGCTCCACTGGCAAGATTGCTTCAACTAATCATATGATTTCAATAGCCATTAGGTGTATGTTTTCTGCCAGTTTAAGCATTAGTTCTGGTGTTTTACTTAATAGCTTGTTTTAGAATATATGTGCAAACTATGTCTGCAGTATGTGGCCGGTAGTAGATAACCTTTTTTGGTTGATCTTTTCATCTCATCTGCCAAAAAACTGGAGCACAAAACCTCCTGATCTCATGGGACCAACAGTTATTGCGCTCAATTTTCAGAGTGCTATTAATTTCTTCATGTAGCATGTTAGCTTATTTTAATCAGTTTCCTGATATGCCACCTGCAGTTATGGCTCCACCAATTGAAATTCCAAGCATATCTCCTGACATCAAGAAGCAATCACATGCACCTCTTAATGAAAGGATACTCTCTTCCATGACGAGGAAAAGTGTTGCTGCTCATCCCTGGCATGAACTTGAGATAGGTAAATATCTTGATTGTCTACCTTATTTGTCATTACTCAACAAGCTTTGTTAAACTTAATCTTTTTTCCCATTATTGCCAATGTAGGACCTGGAGCACCAATTATCTTCAACTGTGTAAGTACTGAATTTCCTTTACCCTTTCATTTTTTAGTAATACTATGATAAATTTGAGAAGATGGACTTTTAACTGAATACTTGTGAATATCTCCATCATTTGTAGTGTAAACTTGTTGATACATTTTCAAATAGAAATGGATGTTTTGAGTTGAGAATATTGAATTAGCTATCATCTGAGTATAAATTATCCATTCTGAACCTTCTAACATCACTCTGAGAGTTCATTTCCATTTTATTTGTTAGTTATTGACATATTGGTGAACTGAGAAAAATTACTTAACTCTAATGTGGTCAAAAACCTTGTTGTCGTCATCAGTGCACAATTGAATGGCTATTTATTAATTCTTCCCTTCTCTTTATCTAGTTCCATTCCCATCACCCCTCTTATATGGTTCCACTTTCCCCAGCAATATTATCTTGCTTTGCTATTAATTTTTTTGTTTTGTTTAATTTGGTCTGATTGTTGATACTTGATACCTTTTGGATATTTTCTGTTACATTTTATTTATTTCTCTTGTCATCACCAAGGACCTCTTACTTCTATTGTCTCATCAAATCATAACATAATTATTGTTCTAGTGTATAGCAGAACTACTAAATCTGGTTACTAAGCATCAATATAGTCGGACCAGAGTCGCATCTCTAGTGTTGACTAAAATTAAGTTTCACTGTGTGTTCTCTGGATAAACTAGATAATGTTCTCAGAGTGTTGAAAAGTCATTCAGCTTGGCTCAGCATAGCCATATGAATATCCTTCTAGCACTATATGGATCAGCTGCTTTCTGCTGTCTTGTTTTCTTTTTGGGCAGGATTATATAGTTTTTGCAGTTTGCCATATCTTTTGTTCTGAGATTGTTAGAATTTTGCTTTGCTTTATTTGAAGCTTAGTCCAACAACTTGTATCATCACTGCAGGTGGTTGAAATAAGTAAAGGAAGTAAGGTGAAATATGAACTTGACAAGAAAACTGGTCTAATCAAGGTATGAGGTTTACTATCTTCTAAAGCAAGAGATGTTGGGTTGATCATCAACTATTAAACTTTGTTTGCACCTACAGGTTGATCGTGTTCTTTATTCATCAGTTGTGTACCCCCATAACTACGGCTTCGTCCCCCGTACTCTCTGTGAAGACAATGACCCTATTGATGTATTGGTCATTATGCAGGTAGGGCATATTCTGCAGTTTCTGAGAAATATTCTGACATATCAAACTGTAACTTCTCATCTTTGGTAAATGGAACTGGGAATTTTAACATGTGGTTGGCTTTTAAAGTGATTTATGTACACGTTTTTTTGTTGTTTTCATTTCTTCTTTTTCTTGGAGAGGGAAGGGATTTTCAAGATAAATTGTTTACTTCTTTAAAAATAGTAATCCTTCCTTCCAAACCCACCAAAACCTCCAAAGAAAGAAATGAACGCTTCTATGTTTCTCAAAATTTGATCCTGTGTGGTCATGGCCATTTCATAATTATATGAGATGCATGCCTTAGTAATTGAAGATACCCATGAATTTCCTTAGGTTGATGATGAGAGGCTGTGATAGTAATTTGCTATCAGAAATCATGGTAGCATAGCCTTAACATAGTATATTTTGGTGACATGATGATACTTGGATTTAAGGCTTTCAAGAATGATTTTTCTCTCTAAAAGTGATTGTGCTGTGCACTAATTCTGCACGAACATATTCAGGAACCTGTACTTCCAGGCTGCTTTCTCAGGGCCAAAGCAATAGGTCTCATGCCCATGATTGATCAGGTACATCCACTTTAACACCCTTAGAGCATATTCGTCTCAGACTTCAGGAATATGATTTCCTGACTTGATAACTGCAACAGGGAGAGAAAGATGACAAGATTATCGCTGTCTGTGCTGATGATCCCGAGTATCGTCATTATACAGACATTAGCGAGCTTCCACCCCACCGATTGGCTGAAATTCGCCGCTTTTTTGAAGACTGTATCCTTCTGGGAAAAGATTATGCTAATTTGGTTTGTGTTTCCGTAGGAATACTTGATGTTGTTATCTTAACTGTTGAATCAATTAGACAAGAAAAATGAGAACAAGGATGTTGCAGTGGATGACTTTCTTCCAGCCACGAAAGCTTATGAAGCAGTCCAATCTTCCATGTGAGTGCACCTCCCCACTTTAGTTAACTAGGAGATGGAAAGCTGCGTTTTAAGATATTTTGTGAATACTTTTCTGGATTGCATTTTTTTCCCCATATTACTTGGAGCGAAAAATTCCTAGTTGATTATCAAATATTGCATGACTTTGGTGCAGGGACCTATATGCAGAGTATATAGTGGAAAGCTTAAGGCGGTAGTTTGCTGCTAACGAAGGGTGGGGCTCCATGTTTCTCATTTTTGCTCTGGAAGAAATACTTCATATATCGCAAACTACTTGTATACAATTTAGATGATGACGAAGAAGAATTACTTCATAAAGTAGGATGTTATTGTTGGATAAACCCAACATCTGTGGTATTTGCTATGTAAAAAGGGATTGGCGTGATTGATATTTCACTCTCTTCATCTGTATTTCAAGCTTACTATTTTTATGGTTATTCTGCAGCACATGCATGTATCTCTTGTACCTAGATTACGGGCCTCTAGCGCCGTATGATTAATTTCTAAATACTCAATATATTCTTCTATTTGTTATTTCATGTTTTTATTCTTCTTTTTTCCCTGTGGTGTTGTACCCAAATTGCAGGCCTCTATTGTCGAATCGTTCTTAAAAACACTTGCGTATTTAGTTAGGCTTCATAGGCGAATATCATATACTTCTTAAACCTTATATCGTATCCCACTGAAGGAAAAATTGCATGGAACTTCTTGTGCGCACCAATAAATTTTTACCTTGAGAATTATAGATTTTTTTAGATATACAGCTATAGTGTTATTATTTTATGATCTAATAATGTAGTTAAAATTCTTGGTATGTCATACGGTGTTAATAGGTAAAAATGCTCAAATAGAATAATGATATGATGAAACTACCCAAATTTATAAAATGATGTGGAGTATACATGTTTTTAATGAATGGTCGAAATTACCTTTATTTTTGATAAGAATTCCATGTTTTTTAGTGAAATTATAACACAATTGTACTATTTTTTTTTGTGGAGAAAAGTTAATTATTCTCAATTTGCCATGTTTTTTTTGGTCCACATATTCTTCTCCTAAATAACAAATTTAATTTTCAATCGATTTTTCAATTGTCTATCGGTTTTACCTATTCGGTCCATCCGGTATTATTGTTTATAAATTCAATCTGTATTATCGACATGTATCATGATTTTAATCGAGTTTTAAATTATCTATCGATTTTATCAATTTTGTGTGAGATTCGGTTCGGTTTCGGTTAACCGAAACCGAAATCATCCAAAATAGATAACCGTAACCGATACTAATCGGTTAATCGGTTAACCGATTAACCGATTCGCTTGGTCGGTTCTGTTATCTGCTAACCAAATTAAAATTAAATTTTTAAAAAATAAAAATATACAAAATACAAAATTAACCGAAAATAACCGAAATTAACCGAGATTATTTCAAATATTACAGAAATTATAATATTAAATTAAATAATTTTACTTAATAAATAAATAAATTAATTAATTAATTAATTAATTAATTTCGTTAATCGGGTATAACTGTTGTTAATCGGTTATACCCGATAACCGAACATCACTTGCAATGGTAATCGATACCGAACCGAAACTAAAATCGGTTATCGGTTAACCGATAACCGACTTTTTCGGTTTCGGTTATCGGTTAACCGATAACCGATACCCGTTTAAGCACCCCTAATTTTGTCCAATCTGTATTATAAATCCAATCAGTTTTTTTAATCCAAATCGATTTAAAATACCAACTGGAATGGTTTTATGAATTAGCCATCGTATTTTTCCAAATTAATGACTGGTTTTATGAATATGCGTCCAATTTTTTCAAATTGATGATGGGTTTTATGAAAATATCTTCGGTTTTCCAATTTATTGCTTATTAAGTGTTTTTCGAGAATTACAAAATAGTGAATATTCATATCACATAACAATTACATAACGCTTTATATTCAAATCAAATAAAATTTTAGAAATTGCATAATACTTGATGTTCTAAATCACATAAAAATTCAAAAGTTACATCATAATTAATGTTTCTTTCGCATGGGCCAAGTACTCGACTTATAATACTCGACTTCAACCATCATGGTCTTAACATGTTCCAAATACTCGATTCTAATACAACGTAACTAAATTTGATTAATCCTATCAGGCCTCAAAAATATAGGATAAACCTACATGAATGTCAATTTAAATTAATTAATAGATAAAATAATAACACAATAAATTATTTCAATTATTTAACATATAAAATAAACACACAATAAATTACCGCTCCAATTTTAGCATTAAACAACAATCAACAACAATAATACCAAAGGTAATTTCAATAAAATCGAACGAATTTCACATAAACAGCAATAAATTTAAAGTAAACAATACAAGAATAATCATAGCAATAAAATACGTGTAAATAAAAAATAAATACTTACAAACAACAATAATTGATAAAACCGAATTAAATTGAAGTTAATTTACAAAAACCAAATGAATTTACAAAAAAGGGTCAAGCTTCTCTTAAAATCGGACGACTGATTTTTTCAATTTTCTTTCGATTTTAGTAACTTGATTCCAATTTGTTCGATTTTATCAAAAATTATGAATGTTTAATAGAATTTTGCAACAATAACAACAATAAACAAGGGTAATAAAAATTAACAACAATAACACAATAAATTATGCTTGAATTTCGTAATAAACAAAAATAAATTTAACGTCAACAAAACAAGAATAATCATAACAAATAAATAGGCATAAATCAATAAAATAAACACTTACAAACAACAATAATTGATAAAACTGAACTAAATTGGAATTAATTTAGTAAAATTGAATGATTTTACAAAAAATGGGACAAGCTTGTCTTAAAACCGATAAATCGATTTTTTCAACTTTTTGGTTTTAGTAAATGAATCCTAATTTGTTCCTTTTTATTGAAAATTAGGAAGGTTTAATAGAATTTCGCATCAATAACAATTCAAACACATGCAAATTCAAAGGTTTATAAAGTTGACTTATTTGTTGAGACATTGTTTGGTCTCCTC
Organism: Salvia rosmarinus; assembly: GCA_036937905.1. Lineage (NCBI taxonomy): Eukaryota > Viridiplantae > Streptophyta > Magnoliopsida > Lamiales > Lamiaceae > Salvia > Salvia rosmarinus. The sequence continues at coordinate 48,241,481 of CM072820.1, forward strand.
CTCCAATGGAAAAAAAACACTATAGAATTGAAGGAAAATTATGCAATTGAGAGGAGAAATTATGCAATTGAAAGAGGCTTTTGAAAGGTTTTAGAGAGAAGAGGGAGATAAAATCGATTGGGGATTAAAACCGATAATTCAAATAGGTAGTTTGGTCAAAAATCTCACCTTTTCGTATATGTAAGTCTAAAAATTGTGATGTTTTTTTGAATATTGATAGGATATGGCCCAACCTCTCGTGCCCAATAGCGAGCCCAAACGAGTGGGCCTAACCTAATGTCGCCTACCTACACGCCGAACGACATCCCCAAACCCTAATTAAAAGCGAGTCAAGGACATGATAACGAGGTAACGGTAGAAATCATGGGTAATAACGGTGGAAATCATGAGCGCTATGGTGGAGATCATGGTCGCTTATAGGAGGATCATGAGCCCGCCAATCAAGGGATTCGTGATAAGTTTACGCTTATGTATAAATAGGAGTTAGATTGAAGGTAAAAGGGTTAGCAAATTCATCGAATATCAAGCTCTTTGAGATTCTCATTGTAATACGATTATAGTGAACATCTTGAGGACTATCTCTCCGTGACGAGATCTTTCTTTTGATCGAACCACGTTAAAACTCCCGTGTTCTTTATCGCTTTCTATAAATCTTTCATATCGACGAGATAGATTTATCATCGGCCGTCGTGGGAAACTCTCAACAAAAGTCGTGTTTTCTACAATCTAATGGCAAGGACACGCAAACGCTAGTACGGCCGGCGATGTCGGTAACAACCGCAGAGAACGATCGTGGTCACACAACGCCGGGAAAGGGATTGCGGACGCCACCAACGGTCACACACCGAGGGTTACATGGAGAATGCTTCCATACACCCTCGTGATCGCCGCCCAACGAAGAGGAAGACGCCGACCTCGATCGGTGAATGCGAGGTTCATCGCCCCACGAGGTCCTCGGTCGAGCGGTGTCCGAGTTCCTCAACGCCAACCTCAATCAATTCCGTAGTTTTCAACCAAAGGACAAACGGAGCGGCCCTCAAGAGTGCCCGGCGGTGATTACAGCAATCGAGGTCGCCACCTCCGAAATAATCAACGCTCACCGCAAAGATAACGACCGCCCAATACCAGGGTTCATTCGCCTCGCATCTCCGCGAGCCGCTTCTCCACCTCGACGTGATACCCATGTGAATGGACGGGAAAGAAGGAGGAAAGACGGTCGAACTCCCTCGAAGAGACGACAGACGCCGTTATCGATCTCCCACTCCCGAGAGGATGGTAACGAGCTCCCGGATTGGATCGACACGGACGAATTATCTCCTTTTCAAGGAGACTCGATACACCGCCACGCGGTGATACCGGCCCAATATTGCTGATCGATGGCCTCGAGATCCTTCCGACTTCCTATTTGCCATACCACCAACACGGCGAATCAAGGATGGAAGATTTCCATATGTGTAAGGTCTTTCCCGAGGTGCCGATTTCCAACGCCGACGCTGGTTCACCTCGCTCGCCGTAACAAAGATCCATTGCTTCAAAGACCTCATGGATCGCTCAAATGGCGCTTACCAAAAGATGCCGCCAACAACCTTCATCCGATCGCATAATCCGCCAAGGGCGGACGAAACAATGTCGAATTTCGCCTCCGTGATTCATCATGGAATCCTTTAAAATAGATGAGAGTAACGATCTCTACATCATCAACGATTCAAGAACGGATCCGACCGGAGCTCAATAAAGAGATCACCCGCGAACACCAAGACAAATAGTCGCTTTGGACCTTGGTCGACAACTTTGTCAAAGGGACGAGTCGGACCGGAAGAAGAGAGATCCGGGACGAGCAATGGATCGAGAGAAGGAAGCCGGAGGATCGGGGCCGAGGTCCGAACGCCGGTGCGTTCGAAAGAATAAAAAGGGCCGAGAGAATCAAGTGGGACCTCGCCAAACCTTGTAATAACGAGCGCCTCTATTCAAATCCAGTATGAAATATTTGAGCTTCACATCGAGTTTTTCCAAAACCTCCTATGAAAGGAGGATCCAAAAAAGTCAACGGAAAGTATTGTGACTACCACCGTGGTACGGTCACGATACATGTAAGATTGCAAGTCCTCGAACTCACAGATTGACGAGCTTGTCGAGGAAGGACCAAGAAGTACATCGGCCGACTGTGGTCGGGAAATAAAAAGCGCAGAGGGAAAAATGGAGGTGGTAATAATCATGGACCGACCTCAACGGCAAATCGACCAAGATGACGAGGACGAAGTTCCCAATGCAATGGAGCAGTGTCTATGCTATAACCGATCGCCGGTTGGTACGACGAGGTCGTCACTTAGAAATGAAGCCCTGAGGTCGACCCCGAGGAGCCGAAAACAAGCGACTCGGATGGAGAGAACATCGTGTTCTCCAAAGACGACCCAAGACTGCAAGATCATGCCTCACCGGACGCCATTACTATACAAGCCGTGGTGGGTAACAAGAATGTACATCGGGTCTACATCGACATCGGAGCCTCCGTTAGCATCATATTCCGTAGCTGCTCGGATAAACTTGATGTCGGAGGAATTAGTACACCCCGCACCTTCCCGCCATGAGCTTTACTCAAGAGGCGGTTCAACCCGAAGGTGTCATTACCCTTCCTGCCACTAGTAGGGCGTGCTCCTGTGCCTGCTACAAGGCCATTCAATTTTTCCCGGTCCGAGCTCCTCTCCATACAACATTATCCAGGAAGAGATTAGTGATGCAACCAGGCCGCCCGCTCCGTGTACCACCTCACCATTAAAATACCCACACCCGTGGAGTGTTAAGCATTAGGGTGACCAAACGGCAGCCTAAAGAATGCCTACGAGTCTCAACCCAAGACGCGCCTCACCTCGTGCCTAGCAATTACGTAACCTCCGGGTTGCCACCCTGGATGATCCGACCGAGAATCTTCACCATACGACTACCACCCTTCCAAAGTTGTCAAGGTTGGTACCAAGGTTCACCAATATTCGCCACAGTCATGCACTTCTAAGGGAATATAGAGATGTGTTTGCATGGTCTCCATCGATATGACCGGGTCTCGCCCGAGCTCATAACTCATCGCCTCAACATCGATCCCGCTACTAAACCAGTTCGTAAGAAGAGAAGTTTTGCATGCGAGCGCAGCCGGTCATAAGAGACGAGGTAACCCAACCTGTGAGGCTAAAATCCTATACGGTTAAATACCCAACTTGGATGGCAAATCCGTTGTAGTTCGAAAGCCGTGAGGGATGGCGATGTGTGTCGATTATACCGACCTCAATAAACACCGCCTAAAGGATCATACCCTCCCGACATCGACAAGAAGGTGGAAGCTTTGGTGGGGCATGAGGTCTTCGCCTCGGATTTATACAAGGATACCACCAAGTCTTGACGAGCCCGAGGACGCCTCAAAATGCAGCGTTCATTATCGACTTTGTCTTCGCCACCGGAAGATGCCTTCGGTCCAAAAACGCTGAGCTACCTACCAAAGAATGGTGGACGCGATCTTCAAGGATCACATAGGGAGATTGTTGAGGTCTATGTCGACGACATAGTAGTCAAAAGCAAAAAGTCGAGAATTGCGCCATCGACCTCAAACTATTCTTCACCCCTCGTGTCGGCCAACCTAAGCTCAATCCCCGTAAGTGCACATTCGTGGTGAAGACGGGTACATTTCGGGATGCTGGTTTCAAGAAGGCCCAAAGCCAATCCTACCAAGGTGAAAATGGTGCTCGACATGCAGTCCAAAGAACCATCCGTGAAATACACAAACTCACCGGATGCCCGCCGCCTCACCGATTCCTATCCCGAGCCGCCGAGTAGCGAGCTTCCTTCTTCAAGATCCCGAGAGAGCTCCAGATTTCACCGGCAGAAGAACACTGTGTCGCCAAGACACCAAGGAATATCTCGCCGACCGCCGACACCATCCGCCCCAAAGCAAAGTGAAACTCTATCGTTATATCCGCCACCCTCGACGAGGCAATCGCTTTGTCTTGGTGCGAGATGAGATGGGACGGCAACTCCCATCTACTTCATTAGCCGGCCTCAAAGGACCGAGACGAGGTACACCAACCTCGAGAAGGTAGCTCGCCTTGGTGAACGCCAAGCGACGCCCGCCTTACTTTCAAGCTCATTCCGTCCTGTGTACTTAACGGACTTACCTCTAAGACAAGTCTTATCAAAACCGGAGTCATCTGGACGTATAGCTAAGTGGCACCGGAGCTCGGCGAGCACGACATCTCATACTCCCTGTGTCGGCCATAAAAGCGGCAAGCCCTTGCATTTTCGGTGGAGGTCAAGTTCACCGAGGTCGCCTCACCAACCGAGGTCACCCCGCCTCACCGGAGGAACCGGTCCTGCATCACCCGCTGGATGTTGGCGATGTATGTGGACGGAGCTTCATGCAAGACGGTAGCGAGCGGCATCCTCCTCCTCGGCCCGGATAAGCAAGAAGTGACATACGCCTCCGGCTTACCTTCCCGACCACCAACAACGGTGGAATACGGCACCGATCTCGTGGACTCGCCTAGCAAAGGAATTGAAAGTGGACAAAGTCCAGATATTTGAGATTCCTGTGTCGTGGTAAACTGTGTCTTAGGCACATACGAGGCTAAAGAGGATCGAATGAAGCAAGACTTGAGAAGCGCAAAGAGATGTTGGCCTCATTCGGATACTTCAAGATTAATCAAATCCCACGAGAGGAAAACAATGAATGACATCCTTAGTAAATTGGCTTTCACATCGACAAACCGCCAAGAGAGAAGTTCATTCCGTAGATTGAGGCACCCCACATCGCGTTATCTCGTGAGGTCGAACCAAACCGACGACGCCCCAAAAGATACCGGAAGTTGGCACACTACCTCGTGGATCGGCTAGAGGCCAAAAGACGATGGTGAAATCCTGTAAGTATCTTGTGTACGAGGGCTCTCTACGGAAGTCTTACCTTCAACCCTCCCGAGGTGCCGACAAGCAAGGTTTACCACGTGCTTAATGAGATTCACAGAGGATCTTGCGAAGCCACATCGGCTCCGGCTCTTTCAAAGAAGACGCTGAGGTCGGGATATTATCGCCCACCCTTATTCAAGATTCACCAACTCGTCAAAATTGTCCGGTGCCGCCTTCACTCCACGGTCAAGAAGCTACCCTGCATCGATCCGAGCACTGCAGAGCCCATGGCCTTTCATGCAATGGGGATCGACATTGTTGGTCCATTCGATCGAGCACCGTGTCGCCGATATTTAGTCGTTGCCATGACTACTTCACAAAATGGGTCAAGCCGAGCCACCGTCGAACCTCACGAGCAAAAGGATTCGCACTGTGGAAGAATATAGTCCGCCGCCTTGCATACCACACATTCGGTCTCTGATAATGGTACCCGGTTCGTCGATAAAATTTCAAGGAGTGGTGCAAAGAGCTCCAGATCGACCAACGCTTCACCCTGATCGCACACCCGCAAGCCAATGGTCGACCGAGGCGACGAACCGCACGATTATACAAGGATTAAAGAAGAGGCTAGACCGAGCTAAAGGCGATTGGTGAAAACCTTCCCAAGTCCTCTGGTCCTACGAATCCACACCCTGGACTTCGCGGAGAAACACCTTCACTGGTCTATGGAACCGAGGCCGCCATACCGGCCGAATCGCGCACCGAGCCCACGCACTCTTCACTTCACCCGTGATGGAACGAGGACGACCGCGGACCAACCTTGATGCTCTCAAGAAAACGCGAACTCGCCTTCATAAACGGCTAAGTACAAGGCCAGTCGCACGGTATTACAACAAAGGGTCAAAGCCTCCGCTACAAGTAGGCGACCTCGCCCCACGAAATAATGAAGCCAGCAGAGCCGAACGCCTTAACAAGTTGATCCGACATGGAAGGCCCATACCGCGTTCACGAGGACCTCGGCAAGGGCCTACAAACTATCTCACATATCCGGTGCGCTTATCCCCTAACTCGGCATATTTCTCATTTAAGGAGGTACTTTACATAGCTTCGATTACGATCGCCCTTATGTTAGTCTCCTTACTTGTTTTGCAAGTGCGATGTTATACACTTGTCAATAAAATATTTATTTTTATAATGAGTATTCCATTTTATCGATATGCGAACATCTATTCGATATACCGATTTAAACCTTCACGAGGGGCGCCTCACGAAGATGAATAACCCACTAAGTAGGTACTCACTAAGCGCGTGCCGTCGCACTCGTAGATTACTCATGAAATCAACGCCTCAAGCAACGACATACGGACTACTCATTAATTTGAAAGTCTACATGCACACATACAGATTACTCATTAAATTGAAAAGTCTACATGTAAAAGACATCCAGATGGATCTCACCAAATTATGTCAGATACAAGATAAATACATTTACGACCAAACGAAGTCCTAAGCTATGTTTATACCTCTCAAGAGAAAAACGACACTTGAAACGAGTCTAAATACATTTATACCTACATACAAAGTCCCGCACTATATACACTCATTCGGACTTCCGGCCCGCCGAGATTCACCGGTCGAGATAGTTTTGAACGAAATCCCTGTGTCGGCGATGAATACCCGAATGAACTCGGTGCCTTCCACCCAATCTATGAGGACGGCACCACCTCGGCCCGCTCGGAGCGATCGACCCGACGCGGTGGATTCCGCCTGGGAATGTGATCCTGCACTGCGAGGCCACACCGACCCCGTGAGCTCGACGTAGACCAAGACAATGCCCTCGCCCCCGAACTCGCCTTCCACGCCGACTGCGCCCGCCGCCTCCTCCGAACCGCCGAAGCCGTCCTCTAAGCGCCCTCCGTCAGTGGACCCATTAGACGGAGCACTTGGGCGTGATCAGCGTAGCCGCCTCCTCTTCGTGCTCTTCAATTATGGGATCGTGGCCGGCTCACAGACGCTAGCAATGGCTCGCATGCGCTGCTTATGAACGATCTCGTACATCCGCATGTTTTTCGTGATAGAGTCGAGGCGCTTTAAACTTCGCTATTTGGACCTCCTCATCCTCAATACCATGCCCTCCGCCAACAAGCTCGAACTCGATCTTCGACGAGATATAGTAGTTCCACCATCCGCGGATTACCTTCTCATACTCTACATGCTCTTCCGAGATCCGAGCCGACCTGCATTGTCACCAAGCCGCCTCGCATTGCATCGATCGTCCTTGATCACATCTCGGATAAATCACCGGACTTCGAGTTGTGTAATCCTTAACTTTAAAGCCTCATTCTCGATGAGAGGCGGACCACTTCAGCCGACCTCATGCAACTTTTGTTTCGGTTCGGTGACGATGCCGAGCCGACATCCATGCCGGCGAACTCGAGTCACCGGCAGACCGACTCCTCCAAAGGCCACCTCTTCATCCTTCTCGCTAGAGCACCTCGGACTTCTTTCGGCTTTGTTAGTAACTCATGATCGAGTCCAAGTATTGAGATGAGGAATGCTAGAAATAAGACAACACACGCGCATTTTAACAAGATATGTCTATTATTCAAATGGAAGTTTGTACAAACAGGTCCTATCGACCCCAAAATCGCCTTATTACATTAGGTCCATCGACCTCAAGCTCATTGCCGGACCGTCCGACCTCCCGCTGCGCCGCTTGCTGCTTCTTCCTCCACGGGTTGCCGATCTCCCAAAGGATGTCCGAGCTCGGACCGCCGCCTCGGTTTGCCCTCAACTCGACAAGGAATGCTCAAGCTCCACGCCTTCATCTTCCTCAGACCGAAGTCTGACCCCGCCGCCGTGAGTGAGGCGAAAGATGCCAAGGCATCCACCACGGGAAAGAGGTCGCCCAACGATTATGCAAGCATAATTCATGCATACCTCCCGAGGTTCGACCTCAACCCAACCGTCTTGGGCCTTGTCAAAATCGGGTCTCTACCGCCAACTTCTAGGTGGGCACATATCACCCGCGGCCTCATCACACCCGCCGGTCGGAGATGAAGGAGAAAACTCTCCGACTGATAAGTTCGGCGAAGGCCCTCAAGATAGGTCCTCGCCCGCCAAGAAGGCGCTTGTCTGCGGGCCGCCTTCCCGCCTCGGCAGCCTCCTCTCGAAGGCCTCCACTTCGCACGGGCCACTGCAGGCCCGGTCCTTCTTCTATGCGCCGGCCTGCCTTCTTTGCCACTTGGCGTTCGCCTTTGTGTTCGGCGTCCGCCTGGCAAGATCTAGCGGATTCAGCAATGCCCTCGAGTGTCTGCAGCGCCGTCTTCTCTCCATAGCCTCGTATGCGGGCGCCTCAACAACAAGACCGCCATGCGGTGCATCTCACCGCCATCGAGGCCGCATCACGAATATGGAACAATTAGCAACACGTAACAACAAACTTACAAGGAGAAAAGTAGCTACTTATACCTTTGGGAAGGATAAAGGAGTCTTGGAAGCCGGCTCCTCAGAGGTCGCCATGGACCTCGATCTCCGCTGTCGGGCCCGAGGTTGCTCGAGGACCACCATTAAATCCTCGTATGCCCACCACCACGGGCTGCTGGGTGGACTCGCCGCCTCGCCTTCTTCCTCGCGGGCTTCGATCGATCGGATGGTGCGGTAGCGGCGAGCTCGATATATCGACTTCTCCGGTAGGTCAATCTTCACCGCATATAACATGAGAATTTCGTTAGCACAACGAAATCGACGGGAAATAAAGATAAGAAGGTTGCCTCACCCAAATCGCACCACATCGGAGCTTCGACCTATAAACACTCAGCCCAGCATTGTTCAAGTCATCCTCGGTATAATTGATCGATAGGATCTCACCCATATCGTTCAACAGCTTCTCCATAGGGCCTAGGGGATTAATTTTCACGCCCTTCATCGCCCCGAGGCCCCACTCATACCTCTGATACCCCTCACCGAGAAGAAGTATCTATTTTGCCAGTGGGATACCTTCGATGGGGAAGCTATTTTAAACTTCAGACGAGGTGACAGATAATACACTCCTCCTATAGACTTGATGCTAAAAAAACGCATCAAGACTTCGAAAGAAAACTCCTCGCCTATGCCATAACAGGCCAGCCCTAGCCCAACCGCCGACCTAATAGAATTGGAGGTCAGTTGGCATATGGGATCCGAAATACTCTTGAAAGCTAAGGAAAATAGGGAAAAAATCTAAGCCCGACTATTAAACTATCTACAAAATGGTAATAAACCCTCCTGAGGGCCATCGCCTATCATTGGGTTTCGCAGCACCACCATGCATCCTCCGGACGTGGTATTCTCAAACCACCAAGAGCTCCTCTGTTGTTAAAGTTGATCTCGCCGCACCAATCCTCGATGCCATCCCATACCAAGACACCGTGAAACCCTGAACTAAGTCCTATAGATTTACCTAGCGGTTGTGGCATATATAATCCCTTACATCGAATCTGACGCCGTAACCCAAACCGAACCGAGTTATCGAGCGAGAAGAGGAATGAGAAGATGAAGAATACATACTTACTTTTTCCGGAGCGAGATTTCGATTTCTTCAACAAAGTTTGAAAGAGGAATTGAGAATTTCTAAGGTATGCTCTGGAATAAAATGTCGAAGAAGAAAGTGAGCATTGCCTCTTTTGGACCTATTTATAGGATAAATGGCGCCTAAAATCGCCGCTTCGCTTATCACACGTGCTATCTACGATTGGATGTGTGACCGACGCTTGTTGCTCAAGTGTCCAACTACCGCCGCGCGTATGACGACTCTATGGAAAACAGAGGCCATCGATCACGTAATGATTACATCGAGTTCGGACATCGGACTATGCCCATGTCCTCATACCAACAGAGTATTTGGTCCTGACCGACGTCCTCCCGACATCGGACCTCGACGTCCGCCATCGATCCGTAATAATTTTGAGCTCGGACATCGGGTTACGCCCATGTCCACCACGGACCAGCCAGTATTTCAGTCCTGACCTCGGCGTCCAAAAAAAAAAAAAAGCAGGAGCCATACACAGAGACAAGCACCTTCAACGAAACCTTCACCAAGCAACATCCCGCCTCGGCAAAGCACATTCTCCGCTCACCTTCGGCAAGCTATTCTCGACTTTTGGGGCTATGATAGGATATGCCCAACCTCTCAGACCAATAGCAGTCCCAAACGAGCCGGGCCTAACCTAATGTCGCCTACCGGTTCGCTGAACGACAACCCCAAACCCCAATTAAAGGCGAGTCAAGGACACGATAACGAGGTAACGGTGAAATCATGGGTAATAACGGTGGAAATCATGGGCGCTTATGGTGGAGATCATGGTCGATTATAGGAGGATCATGAGCCCGCCAATCGAGGATTCGTGATAAGGTTTACGTTTATGTATAAATAGGAGTTAGATTGAAGGTAAAGGGTTAGCAAATTCTCAATCATGAAGCTCTTTGAGATACTCATTGTAATACGATTATAGTGAACATCTTGAGGACTATCTCCTCCGTGGACGTGAATCTTCTTTCGATCGAACCACGTTAAAACTCCCGTGTTCTTTCTCGCTTTCATAAATCTTTCATATCGACGTAGATAGATTTATCAAATATAGAGACATTTTTCATACATGTTTTTAGAAACTTAGTTATATCTCACATATGCTTTATGAATTTGGGTATAACAATTTCTCGGGTGGCCGTTATTTAAGAGTGCCACTTAAAATCGGTGTGATAGATCAAACTCAAGGCGTGGTTTGACAGAAGAGGAAAACACATCTACAACATCTACATTTTTTTTTGTAGCTGTGGTGCACACTTGGTGAGATTGACAACCAGATCACCCCAACGAGATTCTATGATATTATTTTGATTATTCACAACTTATACTTAATATTATTAGGCATGGAGTAATGAATATTTTGATTTGAACTTTTGTGAGAGTAAAGAGTGAAATATAAGGTAAAACATCTCAACTTCCTTTTGCACCCCCAACTGTCATATTGTTTTTGTTGCATTTAGTATAATAGGTCCAATTTCAACACCGTTCAATTTCCAAAACTGAAAAGCCCACCTCAGCCCAAACTCCGTCTCTTGTGAGATGTGACTGGGAAAATATTCATTTCATTTTTAACAATATCAAACTAATTGAATTATTCGTATTCCAACTATATCAATAACAGACCAAGTCACCGTGGCTCCACAGAAAATAAATTGTAAATGATGAGAAAAACCTTACTAATTTAAATTGACTAATGTATATAATTTCACAATTAAATAAAATATAAACCTCATTTCATCTAAATATCTTCGGTTCACCACTCGTCGCAACCTCACAAGAAGCCACACCTAAATAGACTAAAACCCCAAACCCCTTCCCAAAACCCCTCTCTGAAGGTTTCAGCTTCAATCCAAATAGCTATGAACGGCAGCGGCGGCGGCGGCGGCGGCGGCGGCGGCGGCGGCGGCGGCGGCTTCAACTCCTCCACCGCTACCCCCAACTTCGACAACCTACTGCTCCAGTCCCTCATGTCGCGCCTCCAACTCCGCCCCCCGACCCTCCACGCGGCGCCGCCCTTCCCCGCCGCCAAATCCCTTGAAGACCTCCTCTTCTCCGATTTACTCATCAACCTCTCCGAATCCGAATCCGATTCGGAAAACGATGACTCCTCTTCCTCCTCCAAGACTCAGCTAGCTAAGGAAGAATCCAAGCTCGAGAAGGAAATCGTCCGTACAATTCTGAGCGGCGAAATCGAGAAACTCAAACCTAACTCCGGCCAGGCCATCGCGATCGGCGAGCACCACATCTGCGTTGGTTTTCAGGAGGAGACTGGGTCCGATTATCGGGTTTGGGAGTGGCACGGGCATATTATGTTGTTTGATGAGGAGAATGGCTACACACCGGAGTATATATACGGGAATTACTTCGAGAGAGTCGGCGCACCTAAGAGGAAATTGAAGAAGACTGTGAAGATGGGTAGTGGCGGCGATGATGGCGATGAGAAAGAGAAGGTGGGGAATGTGGGGTTGAAGGAGCTGATTGAAGGTGGAAATTCGGGCAGTGGACGAGTTCTTCATCGGAATTTGAATGCGAATTCTGAGCCTCCGAGGTCTGTTACAAACGAACACTTCTTTTTCATTAGTCTGTTGGTGCAGTAATGTGATAATGTTTTTAGTTTTCTGCGTTCATTTCTGGTTGAAGTTGTATGAGTTCTAATGTTAATTAAGAATGATATTATATATTCTTCAAAAGTCTCAAATTATATGCTTTTTTTGGAACTTCGATATATAAGCTTTAAGTTATTAAGTACGAGACATGATTTAAGTTTCTGGGAGACTCTTTTCTTGACATAGAGATGCATTACATAGGGTTTATACCAGCTACCTACACTTTGCAATTATGCACCGGTTTGATTGTATTTCTTAGTTGTGTTTTTCTTATATTTCTCTGCTCCATCTAAGTGTTCTTTGTGAATTAGTTGAATTCTTATTAGAAGTTCCTAGTGTCTGTCTGCAAGAATTCTTTCATCTATCTATTCATTTGATTGATCCACTCGCGCTTAAACGATCACGAAAGGAAAAAAATCAGCCAGGTGTAAAATGTTGGATGAGAAATTATCTAAAACATTCATTAGGTTGCACGGCATTTACTTGCAAATCCAACTTCATGTATTCATAATGATTTCCTAGTCTTAGGATGGGTGACAAGGTGTTCTGTATAATAATTTTCCCTGATAATTGGAAACTGATAGAAATCCTCGTCAGCATGTATCTGGCAAGGCAGGTTGAGGGTTATGACACTTTCTTTTAGCAGGAGGTTATTGTTTTGTATTTTAACAGTAATTATCATTTTAGTAATTTCTGCTTTGTTGGTGTAAAACTATGGCAAGATGCCATCATGCCAAGTTTAGGGTGCGGATTATATTGACTATTTTGTGGTAGATATTGCTTGGGCAGGGTGGAACCTATTGAACCCTTAGTTCTGTGGTTAGAATAAAAGTTTTCCTCTCCTGCTTTTGCTGCTTGTATATTGAACTGGTACTTTACCCTTAACTGTACAGGAACCTTGTTGTAGACTTAGTTACTTCCTTGATCCCATGCTGGAAAAAATATGTGCTCATATATATGAAATAATAGGTTATCTTACGACCTTTCTTTGAGAACCAGCTGCTAGGTGGATTCCCATTCATTGCTCAGAAAATGGTTATGGATGTAACCACATTAGATATTGGCATACCTAATTTGACGTAGCTAATGCAAATTTTGTGCTTTTGTCACTCACCTTAGTTAGTCGGGCGAGTCGATGTGCATTCATACAAGCCTTAAGTTAGTCACTCTTCCTGTATGTGAAATTCGTGTCAATCATTGAATTTTTTTTACTATTAACCGCTGTCATCTTTCTAATTTTCAAACCAATATACTTCTGATATACGTGGAAAGAGGAGCAATGCAATCAATAACATCAGTTGAAATTAGAAAGAACTTCTGATACAAATGTACAACAGTATCTTATGTGGGATGAGATTTTCTAAAGTCTGCATGCTTGTTTATTAACTTGTTTGCACACAATTATGTTTCTCAAGCTTATTTGGGGTAGCCTAACACATAAAGTTGCATTTTAAATTGTAATGGCAGGTTCTAGGTTGGAGATCGATTCAAATCACAATCATATTTATGGGAAAGAAGATGGAAGCACAGGGCCAGTGGATTAGTTTCAGTGTGGTTAACTTTTGTGCTTCGTCTTTGTTGAGCTTGTGTTCAACTGGATATGCTTCAGGAGACAATACTTTCCGACATTTTATTTTCTTTACATTACAAGAAATAGCAGAAACCACATGCTTTTACTCTAGATCATGATCATTCGAGTTGCCTATATTGCTAATGAACCGTCGCTTTTATTGCTCTAGTCTGTGTAAGAATTTCGTAAAAAAATGTTTAAAATCGTTGAAATACAAATGGGTCATGGTATATATTATCTGCTTCCCCAGTCCCCAAATTGCGCATGACATTATGTTATCAATCAAAACTCATCTCCTCATTCAATTTCATTGAATTAGTTTCTTGTTTCCAGCAAATATCCTTTGTGCTTTCAATTAGAGCTTTTATTTCTTTCCTTTTTCCCTTCTTTCAATCAAAGCTTTATTTCTTTCCTTTTTCCCTTTCCCTTGAGGCCATGATCTTTTTTATCTGTTATTGCCATGTCTACTTCACTTAACAATTTTGTTCTGCTTTTGAATATTAGCTTCGACCATTTTGAATTTCTGATAGATACCCAATATAATTTACGCGATCATCCCAATCAAAATCAAAACAAATAGAATTGCAGGTAAACCAAAATTAATTTTATTAGAAATGTTATATTTCCAGTTTTCCGAAATTCAGAAAGCTATATGATCCATCCAATGAATGAAATGATGAGAAAGATGAAAACAGGGAAAAACAAGTCTAGGAGCTAGTGAATTTGGTGACGGCCTTAGTCCCCTCGGAGACGGCGTGTTTGGCGAGTTCGCCGGGCAGGACGAGCCTGACCGCGGTCTGGATCTCGCGCGAGGTGATGGTCGGCTTCTTGTTGTATCGCGCGAGGCGCGAGGACTCCATGGCGAGCTTCTCGAAGATGTCGTTGATGAAGCTGTTCATGATCCCCATGGCCTTGCTGGAAATGCCGATGTCCGGGTGCACCTGCTTCAGCACCTTGAATATGTAGATCTTGTACGTCTCCGTGCTCTTCTTCACCTTCTTCTTCTTCTTCCCTGCCTCGCCGCCCTCCTTCGCCGCCGCGCTCTTCTCCGGCCGCAGCGGCTTCTTCTCCGCCGTCGCTGGCTTCTTCTCCGCCTTTGGCGCCATTTTCACGAGACTTGTGGGGATGAGTGAATTCAGGTGCGAGCAGTTTGGTATCGTTGCGGGAAAAAGCATCGCTTGTGGGTTTGTTTATATAGAGAGGCGTGATTGGATGGTTGGGCTCTGCCGCGGATCGCTGCGTTGTCCTCATTTTCTGCCGTTGGATTAGGATTGTGCTGTATCGCGCTTAATTGACGGTACGGAATTGCATTTGATTTAAGATCGCTCCTTGGGTCCTTTTCCTTAATATTAGTTGGGCTCCGTTTCTTTTGTGTTCTAGAATTAATATCAAAACTAAAGGTCAATTTGTAATTTACGAAATACGTCCATTGATTTGAAAAATATAGACAAGAAATGAGCTTTATATTGCTATGCTTTAACTAAGCCAAGTATTTGTTTACATATGCTAATTGCTTCATACTTCATGCACTTGTAGATTTTATCACTGTTTCTAAACTAACTGGAAATTAAAATTTGGAGAATTATAATTTATGAAAATATAACAACTTTAGTCTACTATACATGATTATGAAAAAAATAAAAAATTGCGCGTATTGTCAACCAGATAATGATATGAATAAAATAAAAATACAAACATTAACACTTTATTTCCCTGTTATGTCAAGACTTAATTTATGCAGTCTTGATATGAAGGTGTTAGATGAGGAAATTGAAATTAAATGGAAAACTACTGACCGAACCAATATGTAAATAGTGATTTGATATTCAACTTCTGGATGGATTGTACCCCTCAAAATCGAAGCCATGTGTCAGTTATCATGTTATTATCTTCTTTTGTAACCACACACTACTCTATATTGTAATTCGTCTTTTTAACCAAGCAACCCTCTTTTACAAGTAGCATTACTCATCTGATCATAACCCAATACTACTATGCCCTCATATTTAGTGCAAAGAAATCGTAACCCAATAGTATTCCACAACCATATATTGTAAACGATTGGCGACAACCATTCTTAAGATATAAAGACTTTATCACTTAGATTAGGATTGTTGCACAATGATCCAGGTTCCAACAAAGGAGTAATTTTTATTCATTTCTTTGTACTACTAAAAAACACTAGAATGCATTGTCGAGTTTCTATGTATATTTGTTGGAGTTATGGAGGTTGTTGCACCTCTTCTACTATCTCTACTTCCACGATTAGATCCTTTGAATCCATATGAACCAAGAACCAAAATGAATTCCAAATTTGTTGAGAACCAAATGTATATTCATCAACAAAATCTAGCAAAGGGAATCCAAAGTTACAAAATATTGGATGAGATTGAGGTAATAGTTCCACATTCGTTAAGCCATGGCAAACATCTAACAGAAGATGAACAATAGTTCTATAATTACTTCACTTATAAACATTCATCCTACACACCAATACCACAGCAAATCAACCTCTAGAACCCCCAAATAAAAACGAAAAACAAAATAAAAGGACATATGAAAGCACACTACGCGGCAGCCTTCTTCGGTGATTTGCCGGCCTTGGACGGCGATTTGGGCGACTTCTCGGCCGCCCCCGCCTTCTCCGACTTCTTCGGCAGCAGCACCGGGTTGATGTTCGGCAGCACTCCACCGTGCGCAATCGTCACCCGGCCAGCAATTTCCCCAGCTCCTCGTCGTTCCTCACCGCCAGCAGCACGTGCCGCGGAATTATCCTATTCTTCTTGTTGTCCCTCGCCGCGTTACCCGCCAACTCCAAAACCTAACAAAAAAGCCCCACTTATCAGAAAAATGCGAGAACGCGCCAACATCTACATCAATTGTGAAAAAAAAAAAGACCCTAAACTGAATCCAATTACGGAAAATATAACCCTAAAATGTACATTCCTCAAAATAAGCGATGCCGAAAAATCAGCATAATTTAATTAGGGGTAAATGAGAGAGAGAGAGAGAGAGAGCACCTCAGCTGCGAGGTACTCGAGCACGGCAGCCATGTAAACCGGGGCGCCGGAACCGACGCGCTGGGAGTAGCGGCCCTTTTTGAGGTAACGACCGATCCTGCCGACGGGGAACTGGAGGCCGGCTTTGACGGACCGGGAAACCGCCTTCTTCTTGGGACCGCCGCCCTTCCGGCCACCGGCTCCCTTCTTCAATTTACCACCGGTTTCCATTTCTTCCAGCTAATGAAATATGACCTACAGACTCGAAGAAGAAAATGTGCGGGTTGAAAGTAGAGTGAGAATCGGTGCGTGTCAATATTTCGGGGCGGTGGTGCTGGTTTAAGTAGCAGAGTGGAATCGGGATGAGATGAAAAAGGGTGGAAATCTGGAGCGTCGGATTGTTTTCATCGACGGCTGTAAAGGAAATTAGTGTAGATCCGCGTGACTTAAATTGGACCAATTAGATGTGGCTCTTACAGCAGGCCTACAGTCACGTTGAAAAGACACCAAGCGTACATTTATGAATGTGGAATTTATAATTTTATATAAAAGACACATAAAGTTACTACAATCTATAGTTATTTGATTTAATGTGTTTAAGTTAAAAAGACGAAGAATCTCATTGACTCTACACTACATGTCTATGCACGCATCGCGTCTAATTTTACAAAATTTGTTTGATATAATATGTGAATGAATAGTTCGAAATGAAACGATTCATCAATTATAATTAATTGATTTGCATTTAAATAAACTTATAATTATAGAATATATAAATTATTCATTAAATCACAGCTTGAAAAAAATATATAAATTCTTATTTTCGATCCTATCGGAGACAGTGGAGGATCGACCGGAGACAAGCAAAATAATATTATTAATATTACATCTAATTTGAAATCCTTGTCTTTATTCGACTTTTGCAGATTTCGTTCGACCGGAGATAAGTTTTTGTCGGTTGAAGACATGGTTTTTAATTTATCGATGCCAATTCAAAATCAATCTATCAAATATACACAAAACTAATCTATAAAAAATATATACTAAATTAATTATCAATGCTAATTCGAAATTAGTCTATCAATATAGAAATAATTTGTGAATAACAATTTGAAATCAATCTATCAAATATATATTAAATTAATCATAGAAAAAAGAGAACAATTCGGAGGCTATTCATGGGGTTTATCCGTAGTGGATAAATCATATCTAAACGAAGTCATGATGGAACACTCCTCATATGCACCACTCATTTCAAAGGGGTGCAACACTTCTCAGTGATGTTATTCCTTGCGACAATCACTGGAATATTGTAGAACGATCTAAAGAGTGTCATATCTTATCTAACTTCCAGGCAACATGAGATCTCTTCCCCTCGGGGAACTTTGAAATGGAATCCCTAAAATCTGCAAGAGCACCTAAAAGAAAGCCTTGGGGGAAGGGGGTCCAAGGTGAAGACGTTCGACCAACGGGAGAGGAAGGGAAATAGGTTGCACCGCCATCACTAATAGCGGGATAGGCAACTGGAGAGAAAGAAAGCAACAATGAAGCGCAAAAACCATTTAATTATAGTCCTAAAAAATATACACTAAATTAATCTATCAATGCTAATTCGAAATTAATCTATCAATATACACATAAGTTAATCTATCAAAAAGTAACGTGAAATCTATCAATATATACGAAATTAATCTATCAAAATTAAATAAATTTGAAATATAGGATAGTAATAAAATTCATTTGTGCAATTCAATGTTATTCACGGTAGTAAAGAGATTATCCTTTTATATATTTTTTATTTTTCATAAAATAAAGAGAATTGTTAAAATTGAAACTTAAAAATTCAATTGATATAATAAACAGAGAATTATAGAAAATAAAGTTGAGAAAAACTCGATTCCAATCGAGTTGACAAACTCTCCAATCGAGTAATCGGTCCTAAACAGTGTATCCGATTGATCAGAGAAGCGAAAAAAGAACACACAAACCTTTTCAATGTGAAATTTAAGAAATTATCTGAACCTAGAAAATAAAAGGGACAGCGGTTCGTTCTCTCCTCTCTCTCCTGGAGTGTTGGAAAATAAAAGGGTAGGAGCAAAAAGGCAAATAAACAAAGAAGGAAAGAAAGAAGACCGAAATCAAAAAATAAAAATCAACAGATTGGGTCGAAAAAATGTAAACAAAAGGAGGACACAATCATTTAAAAATCACATTACACTTCATTTAAAATACAATAAATTAATTAAATAGGTATGTGTTATAGCAAAATTTTCAAATGGGTATAGACTATAGATGGTATATTTTTCTTCAAAATTGGGTTTAAGTTCAGGCCCCTTTATAAATTGAATTTTTTAATTATATTTTTAAACCATTGATGTTTTTTTAAAAAAAAATTGAGTTTGTTTAATTTCATTTTATTTTGAATTGGATAATTTAATTTGTAAGATATTTTTAGTTTTATTTTAATAGATGGTGAATGTGGTAATAATGTTGTTTAGATTATTGAATTAAAAAGAAAAAAAAGTTTTGTGTTCTTCTGCAACATAAGTATAACTGACAAAGTAGTGGGCCGAGCCAGCCTCAAGCCCGTCGGGCTTTTATATTTTTCGGGTGAGGTCGGGTCCGCCTGAAATTTTTCGAGCCTAAAATTATGAAGCCCAAACTAGCCCGGGCGGGCTTTAGGGCAGATATACTTTTTTTTAGATTATTTTTCTATTTTTATATAAAATTAATATTTTTAATTATAAAAAATAAATAATTATATAATATATAGTTAATATTATTAAAAAATTATAGATATTTATATTAAATAATATTATAAATATGTAAATTTAATAGAATATCGAGCGGACTTTTTTAGTTCGAAACGCCAGGCTTTTTTTTGGCCTGAAGTCCGGTAGACCCGGGGTTTTTTCGGACGGGCTTTTTAGGCTGGATTATTTTCGGATATTTAATTTTTAAGCCCAAACCAACCAAAATCACAGGTACCCCCGACGAGCTTTTCAAGTCGGGCTCATTTTACCGGCTCTAAATATAAGGAGAGGAGGAGGACAATGCCTGCAACTGCAAGGGTAAGAGAGGTATGTGGCAGTGGTGACAGTTGGGTTAGGGAATAACTCTCATGTTTTTGTTTATTTTATTTTTTGTTATTGGTGCTTAAATATATGAATTGGGTCCATTTTGTTTTTACTCTAAACTTTAAAAACTATCAATAAATATACGAACTTAATATTATTGTAATTATTTTTACAGATTAGATGATAGTCAAAATAGAAGGCACCACTTCATCAAAACAACGTTGTTTTACTTATACAATATACATTAAAAAAATATCTAATCCACCTCAGACCCTCCCCCCTCTCTCTCTTTCTTTCCAACCCCAAGCTTACATCCTCCACCTCATCTCTCTTTCTCTAAACCCAACTTACGATGAGTTTGGGTTGGAAAGAATGTGTGTGGTGGATTTGAGATTTTTTTTAATATATATCGTATAAATGAAACGATGTCGTTTTGATAAAATGGTGATATTTCAATTATCATGTAAGTTTAATTTTTTACTGCCATTCAATTTATGGAAAAAAATTACAATAATATTAAGATCGTGTATTTGTTGATAAAGTTCGTAGGACGGATCAAAATGGACCCAAAGTTCATATAATTAGGCACCAATTAATTTACATTGTATAAATAAAATGACGTTATTTTGATGAAGTGATGTCATATCGACTGTCATGTCAACTTCAATTTTGACCATCATTTAATTTATGAAAAAATTACAATAATGTTGAGTTCGTATATTTATTGATAATTTTAAAAGTTTTGAGAAAAAACAATATAGACCCAAAATTCATGTATTTTAGTGCCAATAACTCTTTTTATTTTCAATAATCAAAACGACACTATTCTTTTTATCCACACGGATGCTACTGTATTGACCAATTTTATTGAGTTAGTAAAAAACTAACAAAATTAGATCATGATTAAAAGTAAAAGTTAAAGTATGAATGTAGTTTAGATATTATTGATAGTATGAGACGTTTTGGAGTAAACATGTATAGTTTTAGGTATAGCTTCGTCGACCAAAAATTAAAGGACTGGATTAAATTAAAGAATGGAAATGATGAGTTTTATTGATAGTAATGGATGTTTTACACACAAATAATTTATAGTATTTGCATAAATTTTCAAAAAAGATATATTAAAGTTCATAAAATATACGTTTTATAGCTGTTATAATGAAAAGATTGAAATAAGATTCAACTAGATGACTGCACACAAATTAAGATTGAAAATACTCCTATAAAAGTTAAATATATTGTCGTGTTTTAATTATAAAAGAAAATATTTCGTCATAACATTTTATATATTATTCTCAATAGCTTCATATTTTTTAATTTATAGCAAACTGACACACATTGTTTCATTATTTTTTTCAATAATATAATAGAATACAAAATTAGGGATTGGAAAATTCACATGGCACGTTAGATCCTATGTGGCGCCATCTTATGGTGCCAGCCATGCACGTATTTGCACATCATGTCCAGCGCAAAATGTGGTTTTTTCGATGTCAAGATTTGGACCACGTGACATTAATAATAAAGTAATATGTATTACATTGATTTATTAAAAAGAAAAATGATATTATTGAAAAAATATAAAACATTGTGAAAAGGTTATCATACATTTCCATTTAAAAGAAATAGGATAAAGAAAAAGAAGGAACATGCGTATATGTTTTCTTGGACCTCATATATATATATATATATATATATATATATATATATATATAAATAAAAACACATTCAAAAATAAGAAATGAGAACAAATTTGAACCATTGATTTTTGAAGATGTATGGTTGTGATTAAAACAAATTAGGGTATAATGGTAATTATATAATATTACGAAAATAACCGTCCCTTAATTATAGGGAATGTGATAACTTAATCTTGAACCATTGATTAATGGCAAATGGATGATCAAGATGAATTCTTATTTTTATTTTAAGGGTTTGTATTATAACCCATCCCTATATATATATATATATATATATATATATATATATATATAGCGTTGGGTTTCCGTAGTACCCGGTCCCGATAGTATGTAATACCAATTTAAACCATATATTTTCAACACGTGGACGCATCAAAATTTGACACGTGGAAGCCCATTTTCGCTCAGGGGCAAAATGGGAATGTGCCCAACGGGCGTTGGGTGCTCGTGTGCTGGATAGAGGAGTCCACGAGCGTTGGGTATCCGCAGGCACTGGGTTTGGGACGCTGCATTCTTAATAACATGACACTGCATTCAAAATAACATGACACCGCATCGCACCCAATCGACGCTGGGTGCGTCTTGGCTACCGGTAGGCGTTGGGTGCACGCGACGCGGGTAAAGCGGCGGTGTCTTGCCGAGTAGGGCGCTGAGTTTGGGAAAAGCCACAACAAAACATAAATAATGCATATTAAATAACATAACAATGCATTTAAAACAACATAACACTGCATCGCACCCAATCGGCGTCATTGGGTGCGTCGAAGTGGCCAGTGCGTGCGAGCGAAGGCTACTGAAATGCGTTTCCAGCATGTATTAAAATTGAAACTCATATGCATGTTTGTGTTCAAGTGAATGCATTTTTGTGTTCATTTGAATGTATAGTTCAGTTCAACTATATCATTGTTTATTTTCAAATCACATAACAAATCAGATTATTAATCTATCCTTACTATCATAAATTAACGTAAAACTTTTAAAAATCGCACGAATCTCAACCACACGATTAATCTGGATTGATGAGATTGAGTATTACATACTATCTGACATACTATTTGATCCTAATATATAGGAGGTTAACGATTTTGATCATGAGAACGTGAGAACCAAAATGATGAATTCATAGTGAAAGTTGATGATCTTCCCAAAAATAGAATTTTCGCCTCATGAAATTCGAACCCTCAATTTTGATTCATTAACTTTCCAATATTCATCATTTCACAACAATATTTTCTTCTTTTTTATGATATAATATTCAACCAAACTATATATATATGGACAAATATATTTTTATTGCGTTGGGCCACTTCGCGTTCAAGAAAGGTAGCAGCGTACCATCGAACACATAAGTAAAAACTTAATTTGCAATTGAAAATGACGCAGATCCAAATGCAAATTACCATCATCATGTTAAACTTTATTTTCCCATTTCGATTTTCTTTCTAAACGTGTATATATAGAGAGATGTGATTTTTTGTGTAAACATGTATATCTGGATATTTATATTTTTTTCAATGTAAATGATATTAACCTCATTCCATCGAATTTGACTCATATTTTTTTCGATTTTTCCTACACAACTTGACTTATTTCATTTTGAAAAATAATAATCTATTCAAAAGGTGGACATCAACTACTTGTTATCTCTTTAATTATTTTATACCATTATCCTAAACAATCATGCCGAAAATAAATCAGTCACGTTCGACGAGAAGGATGTAGGACTTTCTAATTACATGATCAAAAATAAATGATATTTTTATTTAATATAAATGATATTTTCTTAAGAACAAATAATACTTTTGTCTGTCTGCACCGTACAGATGAATGTATAAGAATTTTTATGATATATATATATAGTAGTTCAAATAAAAATTATTTATGAACAAGAATATAAAAATTATTTTTAGCTCTTATATTGTGAAGATACAAGCGCTCAAATTTTTGTAGATTTTCCAACGTGTTGTGAATCCATCCTTTTTGAAACATTGAATTTGTCGTTTTTAGTATGTTATATCTAATCTTATGATTGTGGGTAAGAGTTCCATGAGATTGTAAATAGAAGTAATATGAAATCATAATTTTTTCACAACAAATTCGACATGTCATAATAGTTCATATTATATATATGGATATGGTCGGTAGAGTTGGCAAAAGGGGCGGGTCGGGCCGGCCCTCGCCCATCGGGCTTGTTGTTTTTACTTGATCGGGTTGGCCCGGCCCGAAATGCTATCGGACTGAAAATATGGTAGCTCAACCCAGCCCCATCTGGGCCACCGGATCACCGGGCCAAACCCGCCCAATATTTAATTTAATAAAATATTATTTTTAATTTCAAAAAAGTATGATAACAATAAATAAATTAAATCTACTAACATCAATTTCAAAGTAAATAAGATAAATTACGTCTAATAGCTTCAATTACAAAGTAAATAAAATAAATTAAGTCTACTAACAAGTCTAACATCAATTTCAACGTAAATACGATAAACTTAAAGTTTCAAATATCATCAAACATCAAATGTAAAATATTAAAACTTTAAATGTGTGGGCGGGCTTTTAGGCCCGTTAACCCCGGGCTTTTTAGCCCCAAAGCCCGATCAGCCCGATGGGCTATGTGGGCGGGCTTTTTAGGCCCGATTTTTTTCGGATCACTATTTTCACGAGCCCAACCCGATCCTAATTTCGGGTATCCCAGCCCGGCCCATCGGGTCGGGCCAATTTTGCCGGCTCTAATGGTCGGTAGTACTCAAGCATTAGGTAATTTACAATATCAAATCTAGACAATTTGTTGTGCTTATGTGGACATTTTAGATTGTTGTCATGTGTACTAGTGGTTTCTTTTTTCTTTTTAATTCTTTCAAATGGTATGATTGTAAAAATGCATAGTCTTGGAATCCATATAATTTTAAAAATGCATCCAAGTATGAACAAAACTGCATATGAAATATAAATACTATATATCTAAATGCGTGTTTATGAAACAGTGCAACACAACAAAGTTCTCTTCGTCCACAACAATATTGAACCAAATATCGATTTGAATGAGCAAATCATCACTTGATCTAATTTGAACCATTATTTAAGCATCATCAATGACGCTCTTCCTCTGGTCGTTGGAAATTTTATCGTTCACTGAAAGAGCAACTCAAACGAGATTGACTATAGGGCGTCGAAAATTTCATTGTTCACCCAAAGAGGAGCACCTATGAGATCTATTCCATGAATTAAAAGTTGATAAAAATGATGGAATCAGTCACTACTCTGTGAAGGAGAATGTTAGAAAACAAACCATACAACTTTATAATACTATTCTGTATATAACTACAAAGGAAAATGCATATGTAGCACCATAAATTTATAATTTAAAAATGCTATATTTTATTAAATAACTAAAGCAGAAACATGTCAAAGTGGATTTTTTTCTTCCTTTTATATCTATTGAATAAAATATTTAAATAACAATATAAAATAACTCGAATAAAATTACCAAATAAATAGTTCAACAAACTCAAGTCTAAACTTTGCTAAACAAAAGTGACGCTAACCAACGACCCAAAGTAAACTACGCAAAACCTAATAGCATAAGATAAGTTTGAGTTATAGTAACTCAAATCCAACCATGATAATAAAGAAAAAGAAATTAAACAAAATAGCACAAGTCTTGAAAGGAACTAAAAGCGATATAACACCACTAGGCACATCCATACCGTTACGCCGCTCCACGATCACTGACCTGAAAATATTTTAGATAAAATGGGGTTAGCACAAAAACGTACTTAGTGGTGGGAAACAAAGAATATAGTTATTTTATCCAAACGTGTATATATCGCAGAAAAATAGTAATCAATCATATTCATCCTCACCGACATGAAATTTTGCCTCACCGGCATGTCCACTTGTATACTCACCGCATACAATTAATATCATATCCAGTCTCACCGGCATAGGATATACACGTAGCCAATGACTCACCGTCAAGGCTCAGCCTCACTGGATTAAAATCTTGTCTCACCGGCATAAGATTTACATGTGGCCAATGACTCACCGTCAAGGCTTTCCACTTGTATATTCACCGTATACAATAAATATCATATCACATTACAAACCACTATATACACGTTGAAATACAAGAATATTTCTCAAACCAATTTCACTTTCACAAATAAGCATGCTTTATTATGCGTGTCAATATGAAATTTCAAAACATGTTTTTAGCAAGTTAAAGAAGATTTCACTCATCTTATGGTCGAGCACAAAATCAAAATCAAATCAATTCGGAGATGAGGGTCTTAGTTGCGCCGCATCTAATCCAATAAATACAAATAATTGTTTTTATAAGAACCTATGCAAAAACCTTATATAATTTTCTTAAACATAGCTAATTATATTTATGGAATTGATAGGCTATTCTTTGAAGATGATAGCAGTAGAATATTTTTCAAACATGAATTTCTAAAAATTTAAATACTTAAATCGTCTCTTCTCGTAAGTTTTATCTCTAATTGTATAACTTGATAATTAACTACTAATAGTTTTCATCTTGTAAGTTTTATCTCTAACTGTATAACTTGATAATTAACTACTAATAGTTTTCATCTTGTAAGTTTTATTTCTAACTGTATAACTTGATAATTAACTACTAATAGTTTTCAATCCATTATCTATATACATGTTTACATCCTAAGTCCAAAAGCCTTTAGCTTTCAAATTATAATTAAAAAAAAAACAAAGTAAGATCATATGCCCAACTTAAAATAATTTATAAAATATTAAAAGGAAAAAAAAAACACAAATGCCTACTACGTACATCCATCAGCTCTTTTTTTTTTCCTAATGATTTAAAGCAACTGAAGTTAGAAAATATTTTAGAAGATTTATTGGGCCAATCGTTGAAGATCTAAAGTTTTGATTATAACTGAATCGATTAATATTCTTCAAAGCTTATTACATATATAAATTCAATTACTTAAATAAATTGAAAATTGTAAAAATTTACCTCTAACTAATTGATTAATAAAAAATATATAAAAAACTACCATATGAAACTAAAATAAAAACAAAAACTATTGTACAGACTCTATTTGAAACACATCAACCGAGGAGAATTTAATTAAGTAACCATGCTATGATAATAAATTTGTAGCTTATGCAGACTTCCAATGACTTTGACAATATTTTTTTTTGTGAACGTAATGTGTTGAGGGAAAAAAAAAGACCGTATGAAGGTTATATATATATATATATATATATATATATATAAGTGGCCAAGTGGGTAGTTTAACACTAATCAATTTCCTAATCTTAATCAAACTCTATCTAGAAAATTTATTTCCATCTAAATCCTAATTTTTTTTTATGAAAATATACCTCATGGGCTTCCAAATAATTTTCTCGACCCACTAATTTCTAAAGCACAAAATTGGTAATAAATAAAAATAAAAAGGCCCAAAAGAAAAAAAAAATTGATTATGTCTTGTGAGTAAAATATTAAGGCCCTAAAAAAATAAATTCTCAAGTTTGTTTTCTAGCTAGGAGTGCAACTACGGACTCCCTCAAGTCCAAGTTAAAATCGAGCATAACAAATATCTACAAATTCAATGCAAATTAACACAAGCAAAAAGTGGAGTGTTATAGCATATATCGATGAAAAAAACTATACATGAAAGTATGAACATTATGCATCTTAAATGCTAAATTTTCTTAAACATAAAACCATACAATATTTATAAAAAAATTATGAACATTACCACGAAGTCGTGGTAGATAAATACAAAATAAATAAATATACACAATATAATTCTAAAAATAAAATTATTTACTGACGGAAATTTTTAAAATTTGCTATATGCATTTTTTTTTTGCAGTATACACTTTTTTGTGTTTAATATTAAACGTTGTTTTCAAGTTTATACCCTTCTTACTATTAAGAACCACTATAAAACTTAAAAAAATGTGAAAATTTCAATCATTGGATAAACAAGATCAATGGATGTGATTGAATACTATATACTACCTAAAACTTGATGCTATATTATCGCTCCCTCGTATATATAGTGCACCTGAGCCTTATATATATGAAAAATAATTTATTATTTAAACTCTTCTCTATATATATATTTGGCATTTGAAAATTTCAATATTGGATAAACAAACTAATAATATTAATCGAATGTATGTATTATATGCCAAACTTTTGCATTATTTTTGGTACTTTATGTGATACACTTATTGAAAAAAAACTTCTTATTGTAATGTATTAATATGTCACGACTTCAAATTTATTTAGTAAATTTGGAGTAGCTTTATATTACAATTACAACATTTAAATGCACTAAGCATTAGAAACATGAGAGAATGAGTGAATATAATGCATTATATAACTGAATTTAGGGATAGTTTGTAAAGATTTATAAATCTACAATTGACTTTGTTGAACCACTTATAATTATAATTTCGAAAAAGCTTGGTAAATATCCTAGAATGAAGCCAAAGAAGCCCAAATCTAATGTCTCAACTAGTGCCACATATTCTAGTGATGTCTTTTCAAACCAAAGTGGAAATATCAAAGTCAAAACACACCGCGTTGACCTGATAATGCGTCGACTTTCTAATAAAAATAAAAAAATCCCTTCATAAATTTATTCATAATAAATCGGCAGTGCTGATCCGATTTATAAAAGTCAAAAATCTGTGTCTTTCTGTACAGTGTGTATCCATTAAATTGGATACATCAATTTTTAATTATAATCTATTATTTTTTAATTAAAATTTATTATTTGAGAATTCATTATACATCTGAATATATTTAGGTGTGCTTCATCATACTCACCTTTTTAATAGGATCCACGTCCTTTTTTGTATTACTCACTTCACTTTTTTAACAGGGTCCACGTACTTTCCATGACGCTTGTAAAAATTATAGCTCTTAATCTCGAGTAAGTTTAATGGAAATCTTCTTAAAAATAACGCGGTAATGTTATTAATTTTTAATAATACATAATTTATCCAGCAAAATGACAATATCTTAAACCATGGGCAAAGCAAATAAAGCAGGATAGAATTGTAATTTCCTGGACTCGTAGAGTTACTATATATAACCTTATTTTGCATTATTATAAAGCAAAATACACGCCAAGCAGCCTTATTTTATTTTTTTAATATTGGTATCATCTATATATATATAAAAGCTCAATAGTGTCATATTGGCGCATAAACTGAATCTTCTTAGGAAGATAACTATTATAAATCTATTTTCAATTTATTCTAATCTATTTTTCAAATTACTAAATATCTTGGAATTTAACTATTGGATATTTGCAGTATTAACACATTATATAAAACATTAACACAATAGTTTAACACTTGGGCTCCAAGTATTTAATTTCATTTGAACTAGGCCCAAAAATATTTTATATTTTTTGGGTTATTCATTTAATTTTATTAAATTTATTCTTTTATCTATTATAGCTAGACGTTCGAAAATGAAATTATGAATTTTATCTCCCAAAATGATAAGTGTGCACTACAAAAATTCCATTGTAATTTTTGACCGGACACAATCATAAAAAATATTATAAAAATATGTATTTATTCAAATTTTGAATTTGAATGAAACATATAAATTGTGTAATGCAATTTTTTTACTTTAGAATCGCATAGGTTATGTATTTATTGTAGCGAGGCTTTGGCTTCAAGTTATGGAGTCAAAATTATTATTCAAATTATAGACTTTCCTAGCCATTTATGGTTTCTCCAACGTCTCTCATTTTTTGCACCTCATCTACTATACTTCTCCACATCCGTATTGATTACTACGAGGCTTGGCTTACATGTTTAATTTTTATTTATTTTTTGAAAAAAATTATTTATGGCGTAATATTGAAGATTGTACATCTGCTCAAAATGTTGTGTATAAGGAAGTTTTCTAAATTTTATGATGTAATGTTTTTTAATGTACTCCATCCGTCTCATTTAAATTGTCTTATTTCTTTTGGGCACAAGTATTTATGAGAATGATATAAAATAGTTAAAGGTATAAAAAATGGGTATGACCCACACTTTTGAAGTGCTAATTATTTCTTAAAATGGAATGAGATATTTATAATTAGATAACTCCAAAAGAAAAATGAGACATTTTAAATGGGACGGGGGAAGTAACTTTTTTATGCAATTTGTCTCTTGATATAACTCTTTGGGTGATTATGTTTTGAATTAAATATATGCAAAGATAAATTTTTACATATTTCTATGTTATGCATTGCACGAATACTATATGATTTATATATATATACACGTATATAAAAGCTAAGAGTAAGCCTGCACAAAAATTCAACTAAAAAAGCTACAACGAATTGTCCTGTGAATATTCTTTGAAGATAATTAAACTTATTTTACAATGGTTTTTGTATTTTTAGTCTTATGGTTGTGCTCTCTTTCGTTGTAAATTTATCATAAGAAAATGAGGGACAAAAAAGAAGAGACAATTTTATCACATTTTAGGGTCTTCATTTTTTTTATCACATATTCTCTAAGATGATAAATATGAGAAAATATTATCACATCAATTTCTATGATAATATTATCATGAATTGGCATGAAAAAAATGAAAAAATGGTTGCTTGAAATTTTTTCCATCATGTCAGAGAAAAATTATCCACCCTATAAAACATGTGAGAATAGTGGAAAGATGGTGAAAATATTTATTTTCCACATTTTCCATCAAAGAGAATGTACCATTACTACATAAGTTTTTAGGTTAATGGATAACTGATGTCAATTCAAGTCTTCTACATATTGATTCATCGTTAAAGCCAAATTATATTTGATTTAACCCATGCGATTTTTTTGTGTAATGCACATTTTTTTACTTCAGAATCAGATAGGTTATCTACTTATTATAGTGAGGTTTGGGCTCCAAGTTTGGAGTCAAAATTACAATTTTTTCTAGCAATTTTATGGTTTGTGTTGCCTATATAAGCTCCTCCAAAATCTCATATTTTTTGCATCTCATTTACTATATATACTTCTCCAACATCCATATTGGTTATTATAAGGTTTGGCCTATGTGTTTTCAAAATAATATTTTTTGTTGTACATAATGTCGAACATAAAGTTTTAATATCTCGATTATCGTTCACACCATCATATTCAAGATTGTCATTTAAGTTCCAACATCAATAATTTCTGTTGGTATGTCACATGCAATTACTATTAATAAAAGTCAAGATCAATCTCTTGCACGTGTTAGTTTTACTTAAAAATATATGTTTTGGTTGTAGCCAACTCTATGATGTTGTAGCAAGGGTCACTATTTGTTGAGGTTTTGAAAATTCTAATTTATGGGGTTTGTGATGGAAACTATCTCTCTATTGAGAATGTTGGGTACAAAGAGATTTTTCACAATATTTGATGTAATTGATTATAATACAGTAAAACCTCTATAAATTAATATCATTGGGACTATGGAATTTTATTAATTTAGAGAGATATTAATATATCGATAAGTTAATAATTTATTAATTAAAAGAGAGACTTTTTAAATTCAGCAAATTTGGTACATGTATTGAAAATAAATGAATTTATTATGTTTCAAATAATTATATTCATGTATCGGAGAGCTTATTTTGGAGAAAGCAAAGGAGACAATGGAGCTTTTGTATCCTCAACACCTCATGAACATCAATTTTCTCAATTGGCTATAAAAATTCAAGGTTAGACATGGTATTAAATCATTCCGTCGTTTTGGAAAAGTGGTTCTTGACATGCAGGATGTGGAAATGAACCGAGGCCATAAGGGATAAAATAAACCAATTTCCCATGGAAGGTCATGAGTTGGGGCTACCTAATCCTGAAAAGATTAATGTTTTAGATGCCATCAATTTTACAGTCTCCGCTTGGACAACCAATGTTTCTCAAGTGTCAATAGCAAATTGCTTTAGGCATTGCAAAATCCGTTCAAATGAAGAAATCTCACGCGACTCAAGTGAGACAAATTTTAAAGAAAGTCTACATGAGCTTGAGAATATGATCGAGGATGTTGGTTATCGCAATAAAATGGACGCCAACAAACCGGTGGACTATCCGGTGAAAATGATGAATGTGCAATGGTTCAAAATTTAGAGGAAATTGTTCATATTATCAAGATCCTACTAATAATGAGTCAAGATGACTCAAGATCACTGAACCAATCACGAGAAAGTAGGCTTTAAAGCGACAACAACTCTTCACAATTTTTGTTACAAATATAGAACTCGATAATCGAACTCTTTGCGTCATTAAAAAGTTAGGATGAAATCCAATTAGATTTAAATTTTAAGAAAAATCAAGTAACAATTGATTCATATTTTAGCAAATTACCATATTATTTATAATTTTGTATATTTATGAATTATTAATTTAGAGTTTTGATGAGACCTAATATTTATAAAGGATTTTTAAAATTATTATTTTATTATCTTATCGAAATTGATGATTTTTAAAAGGCTAAGTCGGAGATGTGAAAATTTTATTATTTTAAAGAGATTATTAATTTATCAAGTATTAATTTATAGATATTTTACTGTATATTATATTGTCTTTGTCTTCTCACATTTTTTTCTTCTTTTTTATTTACTTTTGATTATGTTGATGTGTTAATTATATTCACATGAAATTTTTTACACATTTTCTAATCGTGCGATGTACAACGCTAGTTTATATATAAGGAAGGGATGGTGATTTCGAATCTTGAGAATTCATCGTCTTTTCCTCCTCCGTAAAAATCTACGACTCTCTCTCTCTCTCTCCTACGATTAGGGTTGCACTGTCAAATGCCAATGGTTCCGACACTCCCCGATTTAATTGCCCATATCGGATTCTCTCTAGCCCTGTGATTTCTTCTGCTTTCTCTCTCTGTCTCTCTTTGCTCGGTAGGTAGTTGGACCGAAGAATTTAGTCAACGTTTACCGGAAAAATTGGGAAATCCTGATCTGAAGAGCATCGAACGATGCATTCGGTGCCTTCCAACGGCCTTCTCCTGTCCACGCGCCCCGGCGTAACCTCTTTCTATGGCGGCTCATCTTTTCATCGTCTGAAACATCTTCAGAAAAGTGATCGGCGTGGTAATCTTAGTAGTTAACGTTTTGACTTTTGTTTTGTTTCTGGATCGGTTATTTTTCCATCGAGGTTTCTTGCGCTCTGTATTTTCGGTTTCCGGTTAAGCGTAGTCGGCGTGACGTAAGGATTTCTTATTAATTTGACGTTGGCATTGGAATTAATTGACCTTCGGATTTTCTGTTGATCGGACAACGTTTCGTTTTGAGGAGTTAATTCAGGTAATCCATGTTGATGTTTTCAGTTTCTTCAACAACTTTTTTCTGGATAATGTGGTTATTATGTTTTGAGTTATTTTATTCTACTTTTTTTTGTAATTTTATTTTGTAGGTTTGATGATAGTCCATGCTTTGTTGCTCGTTATGCTTGTTTGATGCACTTGTTACTTTTATTTATTTTCGCCAGGATTTAAATGTATTTCTTTGGCTTGATAGTTGCTTCAGACTTCTCTTACATTGTTCTTTTTTCTAAAAACAATTTTATTTCATCATTTTGTCATGTGGTCAATATATTGCGGATTGTGAATCAGGAATCATGCTACGGATGAATTGAAGTGGACGAGTAGATATCAGACTTGGAATGCAGTTATAAAGCAGAGAATATGCAGTCCTTATTGTTGATCTAAGCTCAAATTCAATGCATTTATTAAATCTGTATTTTCTAAAACAGCAAAAACAAAAGAGTTGTCACTAAGTACTTGGGTTTCAGTTATTATTGTAATAGGAACTTCTGATTGTATGAGTTCACTTGATCGAATAGTTGTATGAACTGTGTTGTGTTGGCAGTTGCTATGTCATGTGCTCAATATCTTTCTTTCCTCCTACTCCAGGATGATGTCCATCCAACTACCTTATGGTGATTAAATATTGAATTCAGCGATCTTCTGATGTTTGCTGTTTTATATTCAAATTTTATTCACAGATATATTATGTTACATGGATATATGTGTTCCATGATTTTTGGCTATCATTCTTCTATTTGTGTGACTAATGATATTCGTATTTTTGCATTTACAGTTTTTCTCTGCAGTTTCAGTTGTAGATGGAAGTGTTTGGTCCTCCTAATACATCAGCTTGTATAGATATCGAAAGCACCGGCTTTTCTTCAACAGACCCCGACCATCTAACTCAGTACAACCCAAAGGATCTTTCTATGAATGACCTCAAAACATGTTTGACAGAGTTTTTCAAAGTTGAAGATATCGGATCATCAACTAATGAACTTGACCTATCTCCTGGGAAGGATTATGTAGTCAATGTGGTGAAAGAATGTGAATGCCAAGGCTTAGAAAAGAGTCAAACAGGTAATTCTGCATCTGAGAAATGCTTGAGCAAGTGTGCCACATTTCCACCTCTTTGTGGGCCGAAGTCCTCTGTAGATGCAACCGTTGGTGAGAATGAAAAGCAGGAGGAAGATATTATTTCTGAAGTCTCTGAAGTAGATGGCTTTAATAAGTGCTATTCACGATCCAAATCACTGCCTGTAAGCTTTCATTATGATCTCAGGCTTACTCTTAACTTTATCATTTTTCAAAACTATATGAACTCTCTCATCTGTAATCGACATTATTAATAATGTCATTCTGGATTTTCTAAGGCTAGTCATACAAATATATTGACGTCAATATAGTTGGTGTAACTGAACTAACTGATGCTGTTATTTGATTGCGTAAATTCCTGGATTATATGGTTTTATCTTATGCTCTCAGTTTAGTAGGATTTATACTGTTTCTGTTTGGTCTCAGTTGATGAACATGTGTCTTATATGAAGGTTGCTTAAGTGAATTTTGTTCAGAAACTCCTCCTGTATTTATCTCTCTCAACCCAACATCTTGTGAGAGATTTGTTTCTATGTTAAGTTATTTTCTTCTGTATAACTCCTGTGTATCTGTTTGAGCCTTTTAATGTCTCATCATCATTTCACAAATGAAATTACTTTGCATTCCTTGCTTTTTTGTATCTTTCTTGATTCAATTCTCGATGTAAGACAATATTTTATGATAGATCTGTAAAGATTAGGTTCCAAGAATGTTGTTTTGACAGGTGCATTGTTTTCTTTCTTTTCTCCTTGATGCTATTATGTCCCAGGTTCCTTTGAAGCTTGTATCTGCCATGAAAGGTAGCCGTGAAAAGCAGGGAATACCACCCAAGGATCTATCTGTAACCTGGGCTCCTGAAGTGTACGATCCAGTCCCAACATCTGTGTCACATCTTCCATCAAATAAGAATCAATGCTATCGCAGCAATAGCAAGAAGTACGGGAAGTCCAAGCAAAAGAGTGGTTCCAAATCTTCACGAGGCAGCAGCAAGGGTAAGGATAAAAAGCTGGTTCGAAAAAGTGGTGGTGGGTCCTCTAGGCTTAGGCCCTTCTATGAGACCTATGGAGACAGTTTCAGTGAACCACCTGTGGATTATGATGTTGGCAACCCAGATCCATTCTGTGGGAGTAGCTTCCTGAAGCAATCTGTCAGAAATATGCACTTTCCGGTTGCTGAAGCTACGTGATGAGTCATGGATGCTTGTTTTTCTACTGGTGTACATAAATAAGTAGAGACTGAGATTTTGTTTGATCCATGAATGTGCGAAATGCATGAGAGGTTTGTCAGATGACTGTTTTACCATGTTTTTGAGTGACTTTTGTGTGGGCTTTGCTTGTAGTTTGACCTTTCCTTTGTGTGAACCTTTGTTTTACGGTGACCTATTTCATTGGTGGGTTTTTCAACATTTGTTGCTGAATTTGAGCTCGTGTTATTTATAAACTTGCGCTGAGTTGGCTTTTGTGACTCTTTAAGATTGGTAGGTTGCACATTATCAGGTTATTGCATTTTTCCTGGCAGCCTGTTTGCCTCGTCTTGGAGCTATTGAAACCTACTGATTAACTCACAACTCAAATGCTCGCTTCTGTATTTGCTTGTTTAGAAAGCTGCTGATTAAAATCCAGAGTACACGTTTTAGTAATATTTCCCTTGATCTCGAATACACGATTTAGTAAAATTCGAATGCTCGATTCCATACTCAAATGCTCTTGTATTCAATACCAGATTAAATTTGATCAATCAACTAACTGCTACGAGAGTTCCTGGATGAAAATTACAGAGTGCAGAAGCCAGAAAAGTGATTGTCTGGACACTGGAGATTTTTCTAGCAGACCTATATATGAAGAGTGAAAGATCCTTCCATATCTGCTCAAGTTGTATACTCTGCATTTATCTTCACGTAATCGTAGCTGAGGTCACAACCCCATGCTTGTCCAGTGCCCGACCATCACCGATTCAAATAAGGCAATAATCGTGTAAGAGAAATGAAAAATAATTCAAAGCTCATATCATTGAGTTGATATGTCCAACCACGGCATTAACAGTTAGAAAACAGATTTCTTAAACTTACCAATAGATATCTGAATTACAACTGTTCCGTGTCTCTCTCCTATCTCCCTGTGGTAATTACTAGCAGCAGTCCTGAAACATTTTTGCAATTATTGTGACAGAAAGCAAGGAACTCGAACGTTCTAAGGGCTCTTATCAGTTTATAATTGACCTTAAAAAAAAAAAAAACAGCACAAAAGGCCTCAAAGCTGCCCAACAATAATTGAAACATCAATGCATGCAGCGTTTCAAAGTATTATGGGAAGTTTCAGTGTGAATGGCTTCTCCGGAGCAACCAAAAGAAGAGGTAGTTTTAAGATGTAGTCCATGTAGTTCCATCTCATTTTTAAGTGATTTAATGTTACCTATCAAATGACAGTGGCTGGCCTTTCTCCATCAATATAGTATCACCAAGTGATATTCGAAGTTTATTTTGATTGAAAGGAATTCCGGCATAACCAGCATCACAAGCAATGCGCCCCCAATTTGGATCCCTGCCATATACTGCACCTACTACACTCTACACAGATAAAGAAAATTAACATCTGAGCAAGTCTAAATCAGAATTTCCTAACCAGACAATAGAAACATATTATATCATGCCTTTGTTAATGATGAAGATGCCACAGATCGTGCAACTTTTGCTGCTTCAGCTTCTGTACCTGCTCCTGATAATTGGACCTGAAGATTGGATTCAATTAAAATAACAACTTGAAGCACAAGACATTAAATATCTTCCCGTTAAAAAAAATTAGGAGGGCACCATAGCAACGGAGTATATGTTGTTGACTCGGCCTTAATGGTGCATTGCCTTTCAGTGTGATACTTTACTCTAGTAAAAAGCTGGTTCGGCATTTTATATTATCAGATTGCTGATGTCTTGTGAGCCAAAGGTGTTTTGACATCTTAAAATTGTCAAGTGAGATGGATTTATATCATATGATGGATGCCAAGTGGAAAAAAGAATTTCTCTCTGCATAACTGGGCAGCAATGCAGTTTTGGCCCTTATAATGCTTTCACAATTTTGCAAAATAGCAGCAGAACTGTGCAGTCTGACCTTGTGACAATAAATGCACGATGTGTGTGTGTGCTGGCCTAGTGGTAGAGTGGTTAATGTTGGGGGGCCAAAGCCAAGTTTGTGTCAACTGTCAAACGGTCTTAAAAAATTTATTTATCCAACCAGCACTTGAACCTTTGTATGGGCTGATGTAAAGGCTTTGCACTGCATCCCAAAACTCACAGAACTAAGTAGTCGATAATAAGAAAAGTAAATTGGACAGAAGAAACAAGGACACAAACTTTTGGCAGCTCCGTAAGTGTATCCATCTGTGGACTATGGTTGACCTCGAGGACATCCAGTTCAACAGGGCATGAGTATGACTAGAGCATTATAACTTCTGAGATAAATAGCAGATTATTTTCATAGAGGAATTCTCATTTCCAGATACTACATTTATAGAAAGGAAAAGTTTTGAAAACAGATGGAATCTTCTTTTTGGGAAAATCACACCTCAATCAAGCATGTTGCTCCTTCACCATCCCAAGCTATTGACTTTGCAAGACCTTGCATTACCTGACAAAAGGATGTTAAAAAAACATGACAACTCAGATCCTCTCTGAATGTATCAGATCAAATTACCAACTGTGTAGACTATCCAAGGTTCCCTAACTAAAGCAGTAACCATACCCTGAAGCACATACTACATATCTACTTAAGGATGTCAGTCAACCACAATGTTGACTAGGTAAATAGACTTGTCCCATATTATGTTCGAGCTAGTTCCATGAAATAAATATAGCCCCCCAAGAAAATAAGTACAAGAATTCGTAGAATCTGAACTTCCCTACTACAAAAATCGAGCAGCTTTAATCTGATTGCAGTATATGCCAGTCTGGGTAGTATCAGACAAACACAGATTAGTTGATACCAACTACAATCGAGATACGTACAGCATCAAGACATGCTTGCAGATTTTGTGTGTCGGAATTATCAAAAGAAGACATTTTATTTGCTCCTGAAAGGCCACTAGCCTAAGCAATGACACAATCATTAGTACTGGTATCTCCATCGACCTGCCAAAAAGCATCAAGTAGGCTTAGAGTGACTACATCCTTAACTCCCTCATCAGTTACTATCAGGAAAAAGAAACTTTATTCAGACTTACATTCTGATCCAAACACAACAGGAAAGCAGGAGGCCAAAAGAAACATTATGATTCTATAGTGTGTGTGTGTGTGTGTGTGTTTGTTAATTAGATTCCATTAAATCATTTCTTTGTTACACAAATAAGGCTAGTATATTACCTAAAGCAATGCATTAAATAATCAATAGAATGGATAAGAAAAAGTTTCAATTGTCAGACAACAAATGTGTCAACTGTATACCAGGAAATAGAGGGACTGCAGAGATTAGTGGACAATACTATACATGTACAATTGTCCATACGAACCATAAGATGGTATGCATATTAGAAGTGTATGTATTTGCTTTATAGTTCCAAGCAGATAAATCCTTCTAAAAGCAAGATATAGGAAGAACTTTGACACTTACAGTAATTTGATTGAAACTACGGCTGACAGCAACACGTACCATTTTTCGCCACACATCACTTGTAACTGATGCATCAGTTGTTATAACCTATGAAAGTTAAACCACTAAAATGGATTATTTATTCAAATTTTGTAGATTTTTTTTGAAATTAGAAGTACATAACCCAAGCATCATGGCCATGTTGGGATGAATCATCCCAGAACCTTTTGCCATACCACCAATCCTCGTTTTCCTCAAACCTAATTCAACAAATAACAGGTAACAATGATTATAGGGAAACAGATAATCAGAAAACCCAACCATCAAAACTATCAAAATATTGTAATTGACAACACTCGTATTGCTAAAGATTCTAGCCCTTATAAGGCTAGACTCAACAAAATATATACATGTGTTTCTGCGTGTTTCGTACAGGAACCTATTAACATCACAGATTGGCATGCTAGCAGTAAAAGTGTAGAGTAACTCAAGATGTTAACTACAACTCCAGAGCAGTTCAGTATCAAACTATCAATCATGATATGGATAATAAAGAAGGCATCTACAATGCATGCACAGGCATGAATAAAGAGTTCAGGACCTCTGATTCTATTGCAAGTTTGCAACACTTTTGCTCACAAGATCTGTGGCAGTTATTGCTACAGCAGCAGAGTCTGCCCTACAAAGACACAATACTGAGAAAATTTAAAGGAGAAAATGGAAATAGAGATTATACACAAAGGAAACAGGATGAAGTGGATTCAACTACGCATTTTGACGGAAGAAAAGAAAAGGAAAAGCTTAAGGGTATGTCATCTTCACATCCACTTCAAGAAAACTAGCTAGAGGCAGAAAAGGAACAATATATATATGGGTCTAATATCTATCATCAGATACGGGGTTATAAATTATTCTAACGAATTGCCCATGAATAGTTGTCGGAAGCAGATTTACTAAATCTGGAAGTGACTTGAGAAGTGCCTCCTGCATGTGAGAAAGAAAAGCATTAGCCTGATGAACAGCTAAAATTGCAGCTATTTGGGATTCTAGATCGTTGAATAAAATCTTGAGCAAGTAATGAATACATGCATGTATTAAGCATAACTACTTATCATGACTATTCTTCCTACCTTCTTGATGCGTTTACCAATCACCCCAGTGGATTCAATCAATACTTGGTCTGGCTTGACTTGCAGAAACTGTGTTCTTAGCAAGTAAGATACATAAAGCACTATTTTTCCAATTAAAATTTAAAAGGAATGCAAACTCAAATACAGATACCTCAGCCAGGGCATGAGAACATTCTATAACATCATGATAACCGGCAATCACCCTATATACAAGTTTAAGGACTATTAGTTCCATCAAGTTAAAAAAATTATTAGTATAAATAGCCACTGCTACTCTTACTGATCTAACTTCTGGAAGCAGTGTAGAGAAATATCCTGGCTGAATTCCTAGGACGTCTAATTTGTTTCTCCAAGAAAAATTAAAATAAAACCATTTCCGTTTCTTTTATCTAAATTTATATAGACAAGTAATTATTGTTGTTTTAATGAGCAACAGCAGCAGTATTAAGAAAAGTTACCGTTGCTGCATTCGCTTGACCAGCATTTATCAGTACTGCACGGCCTTGAGATGTTGAGGCACACATATCAGTTGTCATCTGGACATGTTTTTTTTCTTCCCAGTGTCTTAATTCTCTCATCTTCTCATCCTTTGTATAATTTTAAGTTTTTCAGGGAGAGGATGGGGTAAGTTGAAGAATAGAGATAGAATTAGATAATTTTAGGAGAAAGGTAAAACACTGTTGCCTTTAGGCTAAAGTCACTGCACAGGGGGGTCGCCTACAGGCTACAGCCAACAAAAATAGGCTTGTATTAACATACCATTGCAGACTTTTCTAGTGCCTCTTTACAGTATAGTACTGGTGCAGTAGACACAACATTAGTTATAAATGTGCCTACATAATTCAGTAGCCTAGTTGGAACAAAGCACATGTTTAAAAAGCTAATGAACCAAGACTCAAGAATTTCTATAGACACAAGCGTCATAAAAGGTTGCAGTATAACAGAGTTCCTACTCAGATGCTGGTTTAATTATGAACTAAGGTTTAAATGGAAGTGTGCTAACTTCTTTAACAAGCAGAGCAAACCTGCAGATATGGCATCTATATCACAGGTAAACAGTGCAAGGTCAGGCTTCTCTCCCACTGCACGCAATCCACCATACATCAGCAGCTTTGAAACCGTTTGCAGCTGTAACTCCACCTGGTATCTGGAAATTTGAAGTCCACGTCAGTGGCGAACTAAAATGACACATAAACAC
The DNA here is from genome assembly GCA_036937905.1 of Salvia rosmarinus. Taxonomy (NCBI): domain Eukaryota; kingdom Viridiplantae; phylum Streptophyta; class Magnoliopsida; order Lamiales; family Lamiaceae; genus Salvia; species Salvia rosmarinus. The sequence continues at coordinate 48,282,201 of CM072820.1, forward strand.
CTTAACAGGTCCAATGGAGAATTCTTCAATTTGGTGAGCAATGAGAGAAAACGTATCCTTTTAATATTTAAGAATTGATAGTGTACCTTCAAATCTATTTGTCAAAGCAGGAAATTTCGCAACTTTATGCAGTTCAAGTTCTATATCTTAACAAGGTTGTACATGAAATCATGTGCTTCTTACTGAATCTAGGTGCATTGCATCTCGTAAATACCATTTTTCAAACTTTAAAGTGGAATGCATCTCCAGATTGATTATGCGACCCCCAAAAAAAAAAAAGAAAAGAAAAGAAAAGACACAAAAAAAGTAAAAGGAAGTAATAATAATGAAAACTAAAAATAGAAGTCACTAAGCAATCAGAATTAGATTCTGAACCAAACACAAGCATTCGAGATAAAACTCAACCTGAGATTTTTTTACATGCATGACAAACATGAGTCCTCCCAGTTATGCTTTCTTCTATCAAGGGCAGACACTGCATCCACTAGATGAATGACTAACATAATACACATTAGAATGCACTTGAAAAAACATGCGAGTACAAAATAGAAGCTCATATGCAAAATCACATATACTTACTGAAAGAGCATCAAATATACTGGCCCTTCAGGCAGCAATATAGGAGCTACTGGTTTGTAATTCGACACATATTCTCCAATAGACACTGCCGCAAAAGCTCTGCAGCTATTTATTCTCAAACGACTCGCTGAGGACGATATCTGCATAATAAAAGCTGGTTTAATACCGTCTGTAAATGCAGATTCTGTTACTTAGTTATTTATAAATGCAGAAGCAATCGATTAAAGAAAAATGAACATTTCTCATTCCTAACGATAAGTACCAATATCTAGTGCTATCACTGCAAGTATAGTTCAATGAACGGATTTTACCGAATAGAGATGCAAAACATGGATTGATTGAGTCCGGAGATTTTGAGGGTGAAATGGTGAGAAACGTAGAGAGACATTGTTGACGCCTGGAGCGGGAGGGAGGGATTAGGGAAGCAAAAAATCAATTTTGTATTTTACTTTAGGGTTTAGCAAGATTTCGGTGTTCGAGTTTGAGGTGGACCAAAAAAGGTGGGCGTCATTGAAACAGATATTCCTCAAGAACTTGTGCCTTGCAGATTAGAAAATTCAGCAGATGCAAGCTTAGTTACAGACTTACAGTCAACTCTGTTGATTTCTTTCTTTTCTTTTCTACATGTATGTTTGATTGTTGGAAGAAAATTGAGAACAAGGAACATTAATCAGGTCCGATTCAAATAGCATTTTGTGCTCACCATCTCCATCCCATGGTATATTGATATTTCGAAGTATTGGTACAATTACTTACCAAGTTTTTAAGAATACACTAAAGAGATTTAAAACAGAAATAAAAATATATTAATATAACCTATTTCTTTTCAGAACTACATAACACATTTGTTAGAATAAACTTAAATAAGATATACTATACTTTTTCAGCATATATATACATGTATATATTAATTAGTAAATTGATATTTTTAGTAATTTTTCAATACGATTATTGCGTTTACTAAGTTTTTGGAATATAAAGTTGCGCTTAAATTCGACTACATATAGAACGAACCACAGTGTGCAAGCACCGGTTGGTTTCCTGAAAATGATAAATGAGACTCCTACTCATCTCATACATATTTTTTCGTGTCACGCGTAGCAAAATACCTAGACATCATATTAATTTATATGACGAAAAAGAAAAGGAGGAACTACACAAATCTAGAAACAATGTAACAAACTGGCCTAGGATTTTTCATCACGCCATTGCCAGATGCAGAGATACATATATCTCCAGCTATTGCATATTGTACTAGTATACAATTCACTTCGACTGACCACAAATTTTGCTAGTCGACCACAAATTTTGCAGTCCAAATGTCACAATAAATAGCCCAGCTTCTCCAAAAGCTAACATATTTCAGTCAATTGCAAAATATTTCCAAAGAATTTGGATGAAAGTTAATAACCACTCCATCCAACAGTCTTGTTCGTAGTGTAACCGATTTCAGTAGATTGCACGTCTCGCCGTGGAGGAGGTTGTTGAGGAGGAGCTTCCCTCGGTTTGGCTGGGTCGACAAAAATTACCCAACCATCAAGGAACTTGGCATTCATTCCTTCCCTAGCCTTCTCAGCTTCTTCCACGGTATCATAAGTTACAAAAGCGAACCCCCTTGATTTCCCAGAGCCTCTGTCAATGATAATTTTCGCTGCCAAATCACACGAGAATTTGAAAGACTAAATCAAGAGGACAGAAGATAAACTTATATCCCAGACAGGCATTGTGCCTAAGAATAAGGTGTCAGCTGTTTACCCTCACGAAGATTTCCAAATGGAGCAAATGCCTTGTATAGGTTATCATCAGTCGTCGTTCTTGAAAGACCTGTTTCATGAGAATTAAGGAACCGATGGTTATTTTTACGCAATCTTCAGCGATTCAACTGTCGTATATCAATTTGTAGGCCACAATGGGAGCAATAAATATCTCAACTATGATATATCTACTTCATTCAAGCTATGTGTTATAGGAATTCAAAAGATACTTGGTGTTAAGCTCTTAACATAAAAAATAGCTTTTAGATGATAACGGCAGTAGAGCTTCAAGCAATACTCATATCAGAAAAGGGGTCAGAGCAAATGCTAACCACATATTGACCGTTAACTCAGTAAGTTGGATCCTAATTATACAACAGTTTGGGCGAGTATCTACTGAGAAGGTCATGGTAAGATTACTTTCCGGGTCCATGGAGATAAAATTGCTTTCATTTAGTCATTTTAGAACAGATTGATCTGAAACATCTTCATTGAACACATGTGTGAGATGCCCATTCTTTCACATAGATTCCAAAATGCAAAACATGTTTTCACTCTCACGTCCATAGGAGAGATACTACAACAATGGAATTATAGTTGGGTTATATCAGATCATAACAAGTGAGATATGCTATGGTGATAGATTAAATGCATTAACACGGTAGTTTTGGACACAAAAAAGTGATTAGTAACACATACATGTACATTTCAATTATTTTCAGGAAGCCATGACCGAATTGGCATTTGTTTTTTATAGATCAATACATAAAAGCGCATGTGCATCCATACAGTTGTATGTGTATAAAAGTGGACCTATATATATGTATATGCAACCTATACATATGTATATGCACTTGAATATATATATAGAAATATATCCACTAGTCACTTTAACATCTGAAGCATCACCAATTATCAGTGTTCAAGTATTTTCCGTCATTACTTGTTTTCTTGTTCCAAATCTGCTAAATCTTAACCAATCGAGCTAAACTCGTGAGGACACCATTACTAGTTTTCTAATCATACTAAAAACCAAAACTAAGCATTGGAAGCATTCACCATAAGCAGAAACAGTGGCGGACCCAGGGAAGGGGCAGTGGGGGTATTGGACCCCTGGTTTTTTTAAAACAGTAGGTATATATATATATATATATATTTGAATTAAAAATAATAATATTTTTTGTTGCTGTGTAATTTTATTTTGTGTGATAGAAAAATTAAGTTGATTATCATTTTGTTATTATTAGTGTTAAATTTTCTAACTAAAATGATTTAATATGTGGTGTCGATGAAAATATGTTTAAATCTAATTTTCATGATATGTCAAGTATGAACCATACAAGTTTTACTTGTATACAAGTGTTGTAATTTTTATTTTCTAATAAGAACCTTGATATCCTACCTTCAAGTTTTGCATATTATTTATTATTCTATCATTTGATTCTTATTTATAATGGTGTGTCACGAATTAGAATAATATTTTAACTTGATAATATCTACACGATGAAAAACTGAAATTCAAATTAAGCAAAGCCTTGTCTGCAATTTAGAAGATTGAAAATTAGGATTCATTTCAAACTTTATTATTATTATTATTATTATTATTATTTAAGTAGATGAAATGTTTTATAAGAAAGCATATCATATTGTTGATGGTTCATTTTTCATCGGTCAATTAACTTACCCATCAAATTTCAAAAATATAAGAGAAATGTAATAAGATGGTCATGTTTATCTTTTTTTTAAGATTGTGATATAATTTAAATGGTATTATAATTGTATTAAAATTACTATTTATTTAATTTTAATTTTAAAATTCCTCTTATATATTCATAATATCATAATTAGTTGGACCCCTAACTAAAATGTCTGGATCCGCCACTGAGCAGAAGTATATGATGGCTGATTGCAATCACAAAAAACAAATTTCTAATGTTGCATATATTTTGATAGGGCATATGAAGGAGAACACACGGCAAGGTTATAGCCTTAGCAAAATTTAACTCATAAAAAGGTCGAAAATGCTACTTCATAAACATCAAATCTTTAAATTGAGCAAACCTGGCAATACTCAATTAAAGACGCAGTCTCGGGCAAAAGAGGAGCCAGATTATAAAAAAGAATAATGCATAATCACCTTTCTCTCAAATTCCCAATCATGCTCAAGAAAACAGAAGATTTCGATTCAATTACACAAAATGCATTGCCATTGAAATTAGACGAAGATTTGAAACGAATTAAGAAATCAAATACAATCCAACGAACCGTAGAGGTATAAATGAAAAACACGTATTACGATTACAAAAAAAATGGAGAGCCCTACCGCTGACGAAGAGCTTTGGAGAGGTGAGCGTCGGAAGAGTAGAACTGAAGCGAATCGAAGAGAATTGCGAGCGAATATTCAGCGGCGGCGTGGATGATCCGTTCAAAATGCGACGGAAAGCTGAGGCGAAGGCCATTAGGTTTTGAATTTCTGAGAAAGAGGATACCGTGTATAAGCTTGGAGGAAAGAAAGATAAACCCTAGTAAAACCCCTGTTTTGTTAAGCTGGTTCGGGAAGAATGAGGCGAGAGTATTAAAAGAGTAATCTGGACTCGAGTGATTTCACTAGGCGCGTGACCGTGAGAGATCACTATATGTAGACGCCTTTTTAACTTGTGAGTAAATACTTCAGTCTAAAAATTAATACGATGTGATAAAATATTTAATAGTTAATAACATCATATTTATAAGTTTTCAGAAAAGAAATATTATGTTTATTAAGCGTTACAGTTATAACATTATCCAACATGTGAGTCAAACATATGTTACTCTTATAAGTTAGTTGTCAGAAACAACAAAATATTTTTCTAAAGTTGTAATTTTTGTCTATTTTTAAACGTTTGGTATCACAATATTATTTTAATTTTAATGTTTTGTAATTACATAATCATTTCATATATAAAACAATATCATTTTAACAATACATATTGACCAAACTTGACTGAAGGTTTTGATAATGATTGTAAAAATTAAAATGTCAATTACGATGCAAGAATTACAAATTTGGATACTTGTTGTGTTACTTTTAAAAATTAACCCTTAATTATACGTCCTAATATTAATATATATTATTATATTAACGTTGGTGTATATTAAAAGGATAAAGGTATCTGATATACCCTTTAGAAAAAATAAAGGTGTGGAGAGACTAATTGACTAAATTATTTATTTGAGATTCCAAATATATATAAATATATATTATATACATGCATAATTTATAATTACGGTTTTCGAATAATATTAGTGTTTTCAAATAATGTTAAAATATTAATTAATTAATTAATTTAAATAATATAAGTTCGATTCGGTTGGTTATCGATCAAGCATAATTACAAAACCGAACCGACCGACCAAACCGAATTTTTCACAAAAATAAACCGAACCGGCCGAAATGGTGTATAATAACCGACCGAAAACCGGTAGCCTAGATCGGTTTGATCGATTTCTCGATCCGATCGGTTTTACGCGAACTAATCATAGCCCCAGAAAAGTCGAGAATAGCCTTGCCGTAGGTGAAGCGGAGAATGTGCTTTCGGGGCGGGATGTTCTTGTTGAGATTTTCGTTGAAGGTTCTTGTCTCTTCTTTGTATCGCTCTTTTTTTTTTTTTTTTTTTTTTTTGAGGACGTCGAGGTCAGGCTGAAATACTGCTGGTCAGGGGTGGACATGGGCGTGGCAGATGTCGAGCTCAAAATCATTCGTGATTAGACTAGCGGACGTCGGGTCCGATGTCGGGGAGGATGTCGGGGTCCGACACGAAATACCTGGCGGTATGAGGACATGGGCGTAGTCCGATGTCCGAGCTCAGTAATCATTACGTGATCGGTGACGATGCATTTTCCATAGAGTCGTCATCGCGTCGGGCGAGGTTGGGCACCGAGAAAGCGTCTGTGCGTCGGTCGCACATCGATCGTAGATGGCACGTGTGATAAGCGAAGCGGCAGATTTTAGGCGCCATTTATCCTATAAATAGGTCGAAAAGAGGCAACTGTTCACTTTCTTCTTCGACGTTTTATTCCGGAGAGCATACCTTAGAATTCCCAATTCTCTTTCAAACTTTGTTGAAGAAATCGAAATCTCGCTCGAGAAAAAGTAAGTATGTATTCTTCATCTTCTCATTCCTCTTCTCGCCTCGATAACTCTGGTTGGTTTGGGTTACGGCGTCCAGATTCGATGTAAGGATTATATATGCCATAACCGCCTAGGTAAATCAATAGGACTTAGTTCTGGGTTTCACCGGTGTCTTGGTATGGGATGGCATCGGGATTGGTGGGCGAGATCAACTTTGACGACGGAGGAGCTCTTGGTGGTTGAGAAATACCACATCGGAGGATGCATGGTGGTGCTTGAAACCCGATGATAGGCGATGGCCCTCGGAGGGTTTATTACCATTTTGTAGATAGTTTAATAGTGGGCTTAGATTTCCTTTACCCCATTTTCCTTATCGGATCCCCATATGCCAACCGACCTCCAATTCTATTAGGTCGGTTGGGCTAGGGCTGCTGTTATGGCATAGGCGAGGAGTTTTCTTCGAAGTCTTGATGCGTTTTTAGCATCAAGTACATAGGAGGAGTATATTATCTCATCACCTCGTCGAAGTTTAAAATAGCTTCCCATCGAAGGTATCCCATTGGCAAAATAGATACTTCTTTCTGCGGTGAGGGTATCCGAGGTATGAGTGGGGCCCGGGCGATGAAGGATGTGAAAATTAATCCACAGGCCCTATGGAGGTTGTTGAGCGATATGGGTGAGATCTGTCGATCAATTATCTGAGGATGACTTGAGCGATCTTTGGGTGAGTGTTTATAGGTCGAAAGCTCCAGTGTCGAGTGCGATTTGGGTGAGGCAACCTTCTTATCTTTATTTCCCCGATCGATTTAGTTGCGCTAACGAAATTCTCATGTTATGCAATGAAGATTGATCCTACCGGAGAAGTCGATATGCCGATCTCGCGCCGCACCATCGAGCGAAGGGGCAGGAGGAAGAAGGCGGTGACGAGTCCACCAATGACCGTGGTGGTGGGCATACGAGGACTTAATGACGGGTCCTCGAGCAACCTCGGGCCCGACCGCGGAGATCGAGGTCCATGGCGACCCTCTGCCGGTGCGGCTTCAAAGACCCTTTATCCTTCCCAAAGGTATAAGTCGCTACTTTTCTCCTTGTAAGTTTGTTGTTACGTGTTGCTAATTGTTCCATATTCGAGGATCGGCCTCGATGGCGGTGAGATGCACGCATGGCGGGCTTGTTGTTGAGGCGCCTCGCGTCGAGGCCATGGAGAAAAGGGCGCGGCGCGACAAGCCGAGGGCATTCTTTGAATCCAGCTGGATCTTGCCGGGCGGACGCCCCGAACTTTCAAAGGCGAACGCCGAAGTGGCAAAGAAGCGCCGGAGGCGCCTCGAGAGAAGGACCGGACCTTGCAGGTGGCCCGTGCAGTGGAGAGCTCTCGAGGAGGCTGCCGAGGCGGAGAGGCGGCAGCAGACAAGCGCCTTCTTTGGCGGGCGAGGACCTATCTTGAGGGCCTTCTTGACGAACTTATCAGTCGGAGAGTTTTCCTCCTTCATCTCCGACACAGGCTGCGTGATGAGGCCGCGGTGATATCGCCCACCTAGAAGTTGGCGGTAGAGAGACTGATTTTGACAAGGTCCAAGACGGTTGGGTTGAGGTCGAACCTCGGGAGGTATGCATGAATTATGCTCGCATAATCGCCTGGGCGACCTCTTTCCCGTGGTGGATGTCTTGGCATCTTCGCCTCACTCGGCGGCGGAGGCCGTAACTTTCAGTCTGAGGAAGATGAAGGCGTGGAGCTTGAAGCATTCCTTGTCGAGTTGAGGGCGAAACCGAGGCAAGTCGAGCTCGGACATCCTTCCGAGATCGGCAACCCGTGGAGGAGCAGCGGCGGCGGCGCAGCGGAGGTCGGAGAGTCGGCAATGAGCACGAGGTCGGTGGACCTAATGTAATAGGCTGATTTCTTGGGTCGATAGGACCACGTGTTGTACAAACTTCCATTTTGAATAATAGACATATCTTGTTAAAATGCGCTTGTGTTTGTCTTATTTCTAGCATTCCTCATCTCAATACTTCGGACTCGATCATGAGTTACTAACAAAGCCGAAAGAAGTCCGGGTGCTCGGCGAGAAGGATGAAGAAGTGGCCTTGGGAGGTCGATCTGTCGGTGACTCGGGTTACGCGACATGGATGTCATTTCGGCATCGTCGTGACCCGAAACAAAAGTTGCATGAGGTCGATCGAAGTGGTCCGCCTCCTTCTGAAAATGAGGCTTTAAAGTTAAGGATTACATAACTTTCGAAGTCCGGTGCCGATTTATCTGCGGATGTGATCGAGGACGGTCGATGCAATGCGAGGAAGCTCGGTGACAACGAGAAGCCGCTCGGATCTCGGAAGAGCATCTTTGAGTATGAAGGTAATCCGCGGTTGGTGGAACTACTATATCTGAAGCCGACGATCGAGTTCGAGCTTGTTGGCGGTATGGTATTGAGGATGAGGAGGTCGAATAGCGAAGTTTAAAGACGCCTCGATTCTATCACGAAATACATGCGGATGTACGAGATCGTTATAAGCAGCGCGTGCCCCGCCCGCGCGTCTACATGGCCAGCGATCCCATAATTGAAGAGCACGAAGAGGGCGGCTACTGATCACGCCAAGTGCTCGTCTAATGGGTCCACGGCGGAGGAGCGCATAGAGGACGGCCTTCGGCGGTTCGGAGGGGCGGCGGGCGGCGGTCGGCGTGGAAGGGCGAGAGTTGGGGGCGAGGCATTGTCTTGGTCGGCGTCGGGCTCACGGGGTCGAGGTGTGGCCTCGGGTGCGGATCGCATTCCCAGGGCGGAATCCGCCCGCGTCAGTCGACTACTCCGGAGCGCGGCCGAGGTGGTGCCGTCCTCATAGATTGGGTGGAAGGCACCGAGTCCATTCCGGTATTCATCGCCGACACAGGGATTTCGTTCAAACTATCTCGGCTTGGTGAATCTCATCGGCGGGCCGGAAGTCCGAATAGTGTATTGAGTGCGGGACTTTGTATGTAGGTATAAATGTATTTAGACTCGTTGAAGTGTCGTTTTTCCTCTTGAGAGGTATAAACATAGCTTAGGACTTCGTTTGGTCGTAAATGTATTTATCTCATACCGATCGTAATTTGGTGAGATCCATCTTGATGTCTTTTACATATAGACTTTTCAATTTAATGAGTAATCTGTATGTGTGCATGTAGACTTTCAAATTAATGAGTTATGCATGTGCGTTGCCTTGAGACGTTCAATTTCATGAGTAATCTACGAGCGGTTGCGCGCTTAGTGAGTACCACTTAGTGGGTTATTCATCTTAGTGAGGCGTCCCTCGTGAAGGTTTAAATCGGTATATCCAAATAGATGTTCGCATCTCAATAAAATGGAATATTCATTATAAAAATAAACATTTTATTCAACAAGTGTATAACATCGCACTTGCCAAAGCAGTAAGGAGACTAACATAAGGTCGTTCATTACGTAATCGAAGCTATGTAAAGTACTTCCTTAAATGAAATATGCGAGTTAGGGGATAAGCGCCGGATAGGTGAGATAGTTTGTAGCCCCTTGCGAGGTCCTCGTGAGCGCGTATGGGCCTTCCCATGTCGGATCCAACTTGTTAAGGCGTTCGGCTCTGCTGGCTTCATTATTTCGTGAGGGCGAGGTCACCTCTTGCGGTCTGGAGGCTTTGACCACTTTTGTTGTAATACCGTGCGACTGGCCCTTGTACTTAGCCGTTTATGAAGGCGAGTTCGCGTTTTCTTGAGAGCATCAAGGTTGGTCCGGGTCGTCCTCATTCCATACGGGTCAAAGTGAAGAGTCGTGGACTCGGTCGCCCGATTCGGCCGGTATGATGACCTCGGTTCCATAGACCAGTGAAGGTGTTTCTCCATGCGAAGTCAGGGTGTTGTTCGTAGGACCGAGGACTTGGGAAGGTTTTCACCCAATCACCTTTAGCTCGGTCTAGCCTCTTCTTTAATCCTTGTATAATCGTGTGGTTCGTCACCTCGGTCGACCATTGGCTTGCGGGTGTGCGACCGAGGTGAGCGTTGGTCGATCTGGAGCTCTTTGCACCACTCCTTGAAATTTTATCGACGAACTGGGTACCATTATCCGACACGGAATATGTGGTATGCGGGCGGCGGACTATATTCTTCCACTGCAGATGTATGAATCCTTTTGCTCGTGAGGTTCGACAATGGCTCGACCGACCCATTTTGTGAAGTAGGCTATGGCGGCGACTAAATAACGGTGACACGGTGCTCGATCGAATGGATCAGCGATGTCGATCCCCATTGCATGAAGGCCATGGGCTCTGCAGTTGCTCGGATCGATGCAGGGTAGCTTCTTGGCGTGGGTGGCGGCGCCGGACAATTTTGACGAGTTGGTGAATCTTGAATAAGGGTGGGCGATAATATCCGACCTCAACGTCTTCTTTGAGAGAGCTCGCGACCGATGTGGCTTCCATAGACCCACAGGTGAATCTCATTGAGCACGTGGTCGACCTTACGGCCGAGGCGTCTCGGGAGGGTTGAAGGTAGGACTTGGGTGAGAGAGCCCTCGTACAAAGATATACGATTTCACCATCATCTTTTGGCCTCTAGCCGATCCCGAGGTAGTGTGCCAACTTCGGTGTGCTTTGGGGCGTCGTCCGGTTTGGTTACGCCTACGAGATAACGCGATGTGGGCGCCTCAATGCTTCGGAATGAACTTCCTCTCTTGGCGGTTTGTTGATGGCGAAGCCAATTTACTAAGGATGTCGGCTGTTTTTCTCCCGTGGGATTTGATTATCTTGAAGTATCGAATGAGGCCAACATCTCTTTACCTTCTCAAGTCTGCTTCATTCGATCCTCTTTAGCCTCGTATGTGCCTAAGACCGATTTACCACGACACAGGAATCTCCAAATATCGGACTTTGTCCACTTTCAATTCCTTTGCTAGGCGAGTCACGAGATCGATGCCGTATTCCACTTCGTTGTTGGTGGTCGGAAGGTAAGCCGGAGGCGTGTCACTTCGCTTATACGGGCGAGGAGGAGGATGCAGCTCAGCTACCGTCTTGCATGAAGCTCACGTCGACATACATCCGCCAACATTCAGCGGGTGATGCAAGGATGATTCCTCCGCCGTGAGGTGGGAGAGACCTCGTTGGTAGAGCGACCTCGGTGAATTTGACCTCCACCGGAAATGCAGGGCTTGCCGCTTTTATGGCCGGCACGGGGAGTATGAGATATCATGTTCGCGAGCTCCGGTGCCCACTTAGCTATATCGTCCAGATGACTCGGTTTGATAAGACTTGTCTTAGAGGTAAGTCCGTTAGTACAGGACGGAATGAGCTTGAAAGTAAATTTGGGCGTCGCTTGGCGTTCACCAAGGCGAGCTACCTTCTCGAGGTTGGTGTACCTCGTCTCCGGTCCTTTGAGAGCCGGCTAATGAAGTAGATGGGGAGTTGCGTCCCATCTCATCTCGCACCAAGATCTGACACTAATTGCCTCGTCCGGGGTGGCGGATATAACGATAGAGTTTCACCTTGCTTTGGGCGGATAGTGTCGGCGGTCGGCGAGATATTCCTTCAATGTCTTGCGACACAGTGTTCTTCTGCGGTGAAATCTGGAGCTCTCCTCGGGATCTTGAAGAAGGAAAGTCGCTTCTCGGCTGACTCGAGATAGGAATCGGTGAGGCGGCCGGGCATCCGAGTGAGTTTGTGTATTTCACGGATGGTTCTTGGGACTGCATGTCGAGCACGTTTCACCTTAGTAGGATTGGCTTCGGGCCTTCTTGAGAAACCAGCACCCAGAAATTTACCGTCTTCACCACGAATGTGCACTGGGATTGAGCTTGAGGTTGGCCGACTGAGGCGAAGAATAGTTTCGAGGTCGATGGCGCGGTTCTCGGCTTTTTGCTTTTGACTACTATATCGCCGACATAGACCTCAACAATTTCTCTATGTGATCCTTGAAGATCGCGTCCACCATTCTTTGGTAGGTAGCTCCAGTTTTTCGGACCGAAAGGCATCTTTCGGTAGGCAAAATCTGAAGTCGATAATGAGCGCTTTGTTTTGGGGCGTCTTCCGGCTCATCAAGACTTGGTGGTATCCTTGTATAAATCCGAGCTGAAGATCTCATGCCCCACCAATGCTTCCACCTTCTGTCAATGTCGGGAGGGTGTGATCCTTTAGGAAGTGTTTATTGAGGTCGGTATAGTCGACACACATCGCCATCCCTCACGGCTTTCGAACTACAGCAGGATTAGCCATCCAAGTAGGGTATTTAACCTCGTCTGAGTTTTAGCCTCCACGGAGATGGGTTACCTCGTCTCTTATGACTGGCCGCTCATGACAAAACTTCTCTTCTTACGCGAGCTGGTTTAGTAGCGGATCGATGTTGAGGCGATGAGTTATGAGCTCGGCGAGACCCAGATCATATCAATGGAACCATGCAAATACATCTCTATATTCCTTAGAAGTGCATGACACATTGGCGAATATTGGTGAACCTTGGTACCAACCTTGACAACTTTGGAAGGGTCGTCGTCGTATAGTGAAGATTCTCGGTCGAGATCATCCCGAGGGTGGCAACCGGAGGGTTACGTAATTGCTAGGCACGAGGTAAGGCCGCATCTTGAGTTGAGACTCGTAGGCATTCTTTAGTGCCGTTTGGTCACCACAATGCTTAACACTCCGGGGTGGGTATCTTAATGGTGAGGTGGTACAGGCGCGGCGGCTCTGGTTGCATCTGACCAATCTCTTCCCGGATAATGTTGTATGGAGGGGAGCTCGGACGGGAAAATTGAATGGCCTTGTAACAGACACAGGAGCACGCCCTACGGTAGCAGGAAGGTAATGACACCTTCGGGTTGAACCGCCTCTTGAGTAAAGCTCCATGGCGGGAAGGTGCGGGTGTACTGAATTCCTCCGACATCAAGTTTATCCGAGCAGCTCGGAATATGATGCTAACGGAGGCTCCGATGTCAATGTAGACCCGATGTACATTCTTGTTACCCACCACGGCTTGTATAGTAATGGTATCTGGTGAGGCATGATCTTAGGTCTTGGGTCGTCTTTGGAGAACACGATGCTCTCTCCATCCCGAGTCGCTTGTTTTCGGCTCCTCGGGGTCGACCTCCGAGCTTCATTTCTAAGTAGCGACCTCGTCGTACCAACTAGCATCGGTTATAGCATAGACTGCTCCATTGCATTGGGACCTTCGTCCTCGTCATCTTCGGTCGGTTGCCGTTGAGGTTGGTCATGATTATTACCACCTCCATTTTTCCTCTCTGCTTTTTATTTCCGACCACAGGTCGGCCGATGTATTCTTGATGCTCCTTCCTTGCGAGCTCGTCAATCTGTGAGCTCAAGGACTTGCAATCTTACGTATCGTGACCGTACCACGGTGGTAGTCACAATACTTTCCGTTGACTTTTTTGGATCCTCCTTTCATAGGAGGAGGTTTTGAAAGAGCTCGATGTGAAGCTCAAATATTTCCATACCTGGATTTGAATAGAGCGCTCGTTATTACGGGGTTTGGCGAGGTCCCGGCCTTGATTCTCTGGCCCTTTTTATTCTTTCGAGCGCACTTGGCGTTCGGCACCTCGGCCCGATCCTCAACTTCCTTCTCTCGATCCATTGCTCGTCCCGGATCTCTCTCTTCCCGGTCCGACTCATCCCTTTGACAAAGTTGTCAACCAAGGTCCAAAGACGACTAAACATCTTGGTTGTTCATGGGTGATCTCTTTATTGAGCTCGGTCGGATCCCATTCTTGAATCGTTGATGATGTAGAGATCGTTACTCTCATCTATTTTAAGGATTCCATGATGAATCTGGAGACGAAATTCGACATTGTTTAGTCCCGCCCTTGGCGGATTAGCGGAATCGGATGAAGGTTGTTGAGGCGGCATCTTTTGGTAAGCGTCATTTGAACGATCCATGAGGTCTTTGAAGCAATGGATCTTTGATACGGCGACGAGGTGAACCAACGTCGATCGTTGGAGATCGGCACCTCGGGAAAGACCTTACACATATGGAAATCTTCCATCCTTGATTCGCCATGTTGGTGGTATAGGCAAATAGGAAGTCGGAAGGATCTCCAGGCCATCGTATGCGGCAATATTCGAGCCCGGTATCATTTGTGGCGGGTGTATCGAATCTCCTTGAAAATGAGAGATAATTCGTCCGTGTCGGTCGAATCCGGGAGTTCGTTACCATCCTCTCGGTGGAGTGGGAGATCGATAACGGCGTCATCGTCTCTTCGAGGAGTTCGACTTCGTCTTTCCTCGCTTCTTTCCGTCCATTCACATGGGTATCACGTCGAGGTGGAGAACGGCTCCGCGGAGATGCGAGGCGAATGAATCACGGTATCGGGCGATCATTATGTTGCGGTGAGCGTTGATTATTTCGGAGAGATAAGCGACCTCGATTACTGTAATCACCACCGGGCACTCTTGAGGGCCCGCTCCGTTTGTCCTCGGTTGAGAAACTCGGAATTGATTGAGGTTGGCGTTGAGGAACTCGGACCTTGCTCGACCGAGGACCTCGTGGGAGCGGTGAACCTCCATTCACCGCATCTTGAGGTCGGCGTCTTCCTCTTCGTTGGGCGGCGATCACGAGGGTGTATGAAGCATTCTCCATGTAACCCTCGGTGTGTGACCGCTGGTGGCGTCCGCAATCCCTTTCCTCGGCGTTGTGTGACCACCGATCGTCCTCTCGCTGCGGTTGTTACCGACATCGCCGGCCGATACTAGCGTTTGCGTGTCCTTGCCATTAGATTGTAGAAACCTGACTTTTGTTCAAGAGTTTCTCACAGACGGCGCCAATGATAAATCTAGTGTGCGAGATTTGAAAGCGATAAAGAACACGAGAGACTTTTACGTGGTTCGATCAAGAATAAGATCTACGTCCACGGAGAGATGATCCTCAAGATGTTTACTATAATCGATTCGACAAAGTATCTCAAGAGCTCTAGTATTGATGATTTGCTAACCCTTTACCTTCATCAAACTCCTATTTATACATAAGCGTAAACCTTATCACGAATCCTTGATTGGCGGGCTCATGATCCTCCTATAATCGACCATGATCTCCACCATAGCGCCCATGATTTCCACCGTTATTAACCATGATTTCTACGTTACCTCATTATCGTGCCCTTGACTCGCCTTTAATTAGGGTGCAGCGATTGTCATTTAAGTGTAACCGAGAGGCGAATATAGGTTAGGCGTTTCGTTTGGGCTCTTGTATCGGCTAAGAGGTTGGGCATATCCTATCACCAGTCAAGATTCAATCAATCAAGTGGAGGTGGCAGTGTCCTATTAACTCCAATGTTAACGGGTAATCTTGGAGTTTGAACTTAAACCTCTCTATAAAAATACATAATTAATCAACATGTATTGTTTCTCTAAATCAGTTGTGTGACTCTTTCCACAACAGGTTCACTGTACTTGGCAAATATGTCCCAGAGAACTAACCGCCACCAGCGACGGCCGTCCCAGGGCGTTTTCGTCATTCCGGACGATCTCTCAGATCCTCTCCGGGATAGCATTTATACGCCACCAACACAAGCTCCTCTGCTGCCGCCGGCGCAAGAGAAAACCAGTGGGGGTGGAGGAGTTCAACTGCCGCCGCCGCCGCCGTCTAAGCCAGTGGAGGAAACACCCGCTGCCAGTCGTCATAAGACAGCATAATCTGATGATTTTTCTCGGTTGTCAGTACGTAGTAGTAGAAGTTACGGGTTCTTTGTTTCACTACTTCGTGTTCTAATTACTCATATCGTTATATTTAAGTCTTTTTTAGTTAAATGTGTTGTATAAGTTTTAATAAAATAAAATGTACTGTCAATTTTGGCTATTCGGATAGAGTAGAGTGGCCGTTCTTTGGATTAAACGAGTGAGGTTAGGTTCATAGTCCATTGTCATTCTCTCTCCACTCCACACACACACACACACACACACACACACACACACACACATATATATATATATATATATGTATATATATATATGATGGTAATATAAATACAAAATTTTCAAATATTTAGTTTGTTTCATAAAATTGTTGATAGGTGTAAAAAATAAAATAATCTTGACCGTATGATTGATATTGTGTATTTGTACAGATATCATGTGTCGTCGTTAATCGATATTACATTACTGAATATATTTGATTTAAATATGAAAGTTGTATAAATTACAGTGAGAGGTGTGTGCAAAAGAAAACTTTAAACGTTTTAGGGAATAATTCAATTATAATTAAAACAAAAACAAACCAATTAAAACAATGCACGAGAAGCGGTTAATTATAAAATAAATTCTCAAATGACAAGTAGAAAGATGACAATTGATTATACAGGTTGCCGCATACAATAGAGTAAACGTAGATACTAATGGCTTATTTGTGATGTAGAGTGAAAAGTTAGCTGTGTATTTTTATTTAAAAAGGTTCTAAATAATTATGGGTACCTTAAAGCAATTAGCCAGCATATTTAACGAGTTTTTTCGATTGATTGAAGGGGAAAACTAGATGACGGAGGCACCAAGTGTTTGTAGTCAACTTTTTTGCTCTATTAAATGCCTAACTTTATTTTGGTCAACTTGAATCTTTCCACACAATCCTAAATATGGCACAAATGTCTAGACATATCATGTGTTGGACCGGAGACTAAGAGATGAGATAACTGCGACAATCAAGGTTTTATAGACAAACTAATGTATCCCATAAGTAAAACCAATGAACTTTTTTGGACTTTGGAAGATGGCATTTAGTGATATTTGAAAGTTAGACGTTACTCATTGTAGAATAAATATTACACTATTTGAATATTCAACCCATAAGAAAATTCTGGGATCAATTTTCAAACATAAATTTGAATTTCTTTTAGTACATACCTCAAGAACACATTGGAATACAATCTTACAATTAATCATGATATGTTATAGAGTTTATACATGTGTATTTGTATAGGAACGATACGCAATTCATTTTTTGTGATTACAATTCACGTTTAAGCTACGTTAATAATCAAGCTTTGATTTTATGTAATTACAAAACTAATAATAATAATAATAATAATAATAATAATAATAATAATTGTTGAAGTCTTGGAATATAAACAAATAGATAAAAAAAAGGAATAATTGATGTTAACGTGGCCTAAATGTGAATGGTGCTCTCTGAAGATTAGCAGCATATATGATAAACATATATGTTTTCATGTTTTTAAGGCCAAATATGAAGTCAATTTTGTAGGGAATTGTGTGTTTATTAACTAATTTGAGCTAGAGTTGATTTATTGTGTAAAACGCATTACTTGTTGGTTGTTTAATTGAATTTGCAGAATTATTGGATCACAAGGGTCACAATTAATGAGAATAATCATACTAGGAGTGAAACTCATCTCTATACGAGTTCGTAGATAAAAAATGGATCGAGAATCGAAGTTTAAATGAAAGAGAAAGGGCTGAAACAAAATGATTGTGCAGAAAATTGCCTATTTTGAATTCGAGATTATATCTAACTCTTGTAAACTCAATCATGATCAACTTGGGACTTCTAGATCTCAATCTACACCTATAAGTATCCCATCAAAACTCTTGAAAATGAGACCTTTAACAAATAACATTCATATTATGCAAGACATTAGTCTTGCATGTAATCTAAAATATTTGAGATGTGCTTGGAGTTGAATGATTAATTTATCTTTATATTTAATTGTCTGATTACGTTGAAACCGAAACTCTATGATATTCTTTCCTCTATTTAAATCTCATATATCTACTTGTTTTACTTAGTTTAATTTGCATGTTTTAGTTATAAGATCAACTCTAAAATCCCATAATCTACATAGAGGATTACATTTAAGAGGATTAATCAGTCGTAGTATAACCGTTTTTGTGGATAAGACTTTGCTCATTGTTTTACACAATTATCACTATCAAAAAACGATCGATCGTGACGAAAAATTCCGTCGCAAACCTATACGATCCGTCGCTAAAATGGATTAGCGACGGATTAGCGACGAATTGAAATTCGCCGAAACACGGTTGGTAAACGTTTAGCGGCGGAATTACGTCCGTCGCTAAAAATTAGCGACGGACCGACGGAAAATTCAATCGCTAATCCGCGACCGTAAGCGGTCGTGCGATATAAATTCCGTCGTTAATGCGATGCTAATCCGTCGTAGTTAGCGACGGATTAACGACACTACTACCCGTAGCTAAAATGTCGCCGCTATTCCGTCGTTATTACGACGCCAATCCGTCTCGATCCGTAAGCTAATTAGCGACGGACTAAATCCGTCGCTAAAATTATAGTTTTTTTTTTTGCGTAAAAGTCCGTAAGAACCGCCGTAGAATCGCCGCTAGTCCGCCGTCAAAAATCCGTCAAATCATGAAATTCTGAGTTGGTTCGGTTATTTCACGTTGTTAATCCGTCTCTAAACCGTCTCTAATCCGTCTTTAATCCGTCGCTAATCCGTCGCTATATTAGCGTATTACGCACGACTTGATTTGAATTTTGTGACGAACTGTTTCAAACAACCAACCCAAACAAATATCAAACAACCAATTCCATCCAATTCAATCTATACAATCGAACCAAACAAACCAATTCCAACCAATTCCATCCATACAATACAAACTATGAAAACAAACCAATTCAATCCATATAATACAAACTATCGAAATAAACCAATTCAATCCAAACAAAGCATTTCAATCCAAACAAAACATTTCAATCCAAAATCTTGTAATATCCGAACAATCCCATAAAAACAATTCTAAATCATGCGATAAGTTAACAAATTCATAATACTGACCCGAATATGACGAGGTGAGGAAGCGGAGCTCGTATCACGAGGGTGGGGAAAGCGGGAGCTGGCCATGAAGCGCTAGGGCCTCCTGCTGGCGCAGATCCGAGCTGAATCTTTTCTTACGCTATCTCGCGCTCTCACTCGGCTTGCATTACGGCCTCGTATGCTGACTGCTGCTGCTCGACTTCAATCGGGCCTCCGGATCCAATATCTGTTGTTGATAAGCTATGGGATCGCGGTGGGCACTCTCCACCGAATGAGACGACGCTTCGCTCTGCATGTATGTCCGTGATAGAGAACCGACTCAAACATCCTATTCTTTTTCTTTGAGGAGGTCCCAAGGACATTTTGAGAATTTGAGTCCTATCTGGCGCGCCTCATCACTCCCCCTGATTGGCTCAACTGGGTCACCTGTTCCTCAACTTGCCTACGTAATATAATTTCATACAATTATTATTTAATTAAATGCTCGTTGTTGCGCTAACGAATATACTTACCGCGATACTCAAGAGCTTTCCGTCTGATAGCTCCGTCGTCGGTGGCATGATACTTCGAATACATCCCATCGGACATCTTCTACGGCTACTCCACGCTCTCTTGCCATAAATAAGTCAAACAAATTAAATAATTAACAAGTATCACGATTCTTAAATAAATTTACTATATCTAAAACTTGAAAGTACTTACAATCTCTCTCGCATACTCGAGTGCGGGCGTGAGCCACCCGATGCTTGACTATCCCAAGGTACCCTCGCCATCCGGCTCGGACATCCTGCTGCGGGCCTTGCCGCCTTCTCTTGGGCGTCCGTCAGAGCCCAATATGCCTTCCAATTATCACAATCTCGCTCGGGGATAAATGGAGGTGGGTTGGTCACGAGTCCTTCGCCGCTTGATCTTGTGAACAAGATTTTATAGCGTTCGTGCGGCCTTTGCGCACAAGAGGAGTAGACGAGGCCTCATCCATCGTATCATCCCAATAAAAATATTTACGCAAAAATATATGATTACAATATGCAAATTAAGGTCAAATCATAAATTACTTCAGATAAACAACACGAACCTTGAATTCATCGAAATAAATCTACTTGAACTCTTGAGGTACCAATTTCAATTGAAGCCGTTGTGATTCATGAATCTACGGAATGACTCGTAATCACGCTGGCTATATCATTGCTCGGACACAAAATGCTACAATTTACTGAAATAAAGACATCATAATGCTACAATTTATTTAAACCGAGACATCTGAGATAACGTCATACCCATTCACAATGGCTATCTTCTTCATCCCTCTCTAGATGGCACTCCACTTCTTGCGAGGGGGGGGCAGTGAGAGTGCCTCCATGCCTTCTTCTAGGTTTGGCGGGTGAAAGCGACGGCGTGTATGACCACAGGTGCCTCCTACGTGATGACATCCGCAAACAAATGTAAAAATGTTGTATTAAAATTCACAAATAATACATATCATAACGTTTTGTGTGCATACTAGAAAATAAAACGTTTCTTGTGCATACTAGTGACAATTATCGCCGTCTTCATCATAACGTTTTGTGTGCATACTAAAAATGCTATAAATTCACAAATAATGCATATCATAACGTTTTGTGTGCATACTAAAAATGCTATAAATTCACAAATAATGCATATCATAATGTTTTGTGTGCATACATAAAAATCTATAAATTGAAACCCTATTCATCGTCGTCGTCATCATCATCATCCAATGTATGATTGTCTTGACTCGACAATTCAACTTCATCATCCTTATTATCATATGTCTCTTCAATGTCATGAGTGTACCATCGGATGAACTAGTGTCGTGTCCTCATCCACAACGACATTAGTAATCGAACCTAATGCATCCTCTTGAAAGGGAAGGTACTATCGATGCGTAACTCTAATCAAACTTCCACATTAGATCGAACTTTAATTTTGCATACTTCCCACCACTCTTTCATAGATTGTTTTAAACTTGGATATGCACAATAGTATACTTGAATGGCTTGATTGGCGAGGATAAGCACGGTTCGAACTTGTTATATCTTCTCGTATGATTTATCGAAACCAACTTGTACTCGGAATGAATTGATAACCCCAATCGTGAAGGATCAAACCACTCGCATCTAAACAATGTTGTGGTCTTCGTTGGTAGCCCAGATATTCCAACTCACAAACCTCCAATAATCACCCATAAAATCGAGTTCTTGCGTCTACGTACCATAAGTTTCACCTTTAATGCACACTCCACTATTCATAGTTGATCTTTGTGACCCATGTTCTAATGTGTGAAATTTGTAACCATTTATATAATACCCTGGATACGTCTTAATTAGAGCTGAAGGCCCTTTGGCAAGAGACAATATGAGCGGATTCACAATGTTGTTAGTATGATCTTTGACCTATTATTAGTAAAAAGCGATTAGAATGACTAAACGTACATATTAAATATTTTCTACTAATAATCATCGAACACTCACATATGCCTCAAACCAAACGGAAGCCTCTTTCAATCGACCTTTGAATATCGAGCTAGAGATCGGTGGATTTGATCTTTTCACATCTTCGATGAATAAACTACATCAACATATATTTGAGCCTAGTTAATAATAACAATAATAATAATGTGGAATGAATTCTAAGAAAACACGACACTTACGCCATGTAAATGTACGCAACTTCAACACGCTTGAGCAACACGTATAAGCAAGCGACATCATATTCTCTACTATCCAAATATCTAGTTGACATATTTCCAAAAGGTCGCCATCTTGCTTGAAGATTTGAAGCATATCCGGATAGTCTTGTGCCAATCTCCGCTTGACCATGATGCAAATCTACGAACGTTCTTACGTGATCATCAAAATAATACGAGCAAAATGTCGATGCTTCTTCTACTAAGTAAGCATTGCGAGATAGAACCTCAACCACGGCTTTATTTCGTGCGTTGTTCTTGACTTACGTAAGTATCTAAAATTTAGAACGTTGTTCTTCAATTTATATATATATATATATATATATGTATATATATATATGTGTGATAATGTCTGACGGTACCTTTCAAATGGATACATCAATCGGTATTGAGCAGGCCTCGCAATACGGGCTTCATCGACTAGATGAACCGGAAGATGTTCCATGGAGTCGAAGAAACTAGGGAAAAAATGCTCGAGCTTGCATAAAATCATCGGAATATTTTCTTAGAGCCCGCACGGATCATCAAGCCCTATGTTTGAGAAGTTAAATCTTTGAAGAATAAAGATAATTACATTACGACTTTCCAAACATTGGGTGGGAGAAGTTCGCAAATGCTGATCGGTAGAATTATTGCATGAAAATGTGATCATGACTCTTCATCCCAAACATCTTGGTTTTGTCATGTCTACACATCTACCCATGTTCAAACGTATCCATCCGAAATCTTAAACCTCTTACCCACTCACATAAGACTTTTTCTCACGATTGTCAAGTGTATAAAGCCTTTGGATATTTTCCTGTTGATTCATTCATCGTCAACTCACAGTGCAGAAAATATAAATTAAGTTCTTCTCTAGATTTGCTCGTATCTTTGTCTTCCTCGACATTCACGATCGTGTTGAAGACATTATCGAACACATTCTTCTCTATGTGCATGACATCCAAATTATGCCGAATCAAAAGAGAACTCCGATGAGGTAGATCCTGAAAATACTTCTTTCTTCCATCCAGTTCAAACCGCTTGGATATTCGCTATTTATTTCATCATCGCCAATCTCTCATTACGGAGACTAGTCCCATACCCATAATTAGTGATGAAGCTCATCTCCGATCGCGCTCGGTGGATCGTTAGTAATCACCGTGTTCTTTAAGAAACCTCTTGATCCCTTCAAATTGGTGATTAGGAGCTAGAAATTTCGATGGCTATCAAACCATGATCGCTACCACTTTTAGCTAAAGTAAAAGCATCGGTATACTCCATGCGGTCTTGACAAGCTAATCTTCCAATTGTACTCCATCCGCACAACATAGAGTATGCAGGGGTCACTAATTGTCCAAAGTAATGCAGTGCATTTGAAAATTTCGCTCAACGATACATCATAAGTAAGAACGCCATCATCACAAATCTATTAACTCGCTATCAATGGTTGCGAGAACACATCAATCTTCTCCTTCGAATTACGCGTCCGCACTAAGATCGTAAGAAACATGTATTGCTCCTTCATACACGCCACGGGGAAGATTATAAGGGTCGAGATAACGGGCCATGATGAATATTGCTTTCCGATTGACCAAATGGCTGAAAACCGTCGGTTGAGAGTCCCAATCGCACGCGTTCAATTTCGATGCAAATAAGGAAACTTCGTGTTCAAATGTTTCCATGCAATTGAGTCTCACGGATGACGCATGACCCCATCATCGACCGACGATGCATGCCAACGCATATTTTCATTGTAGCATTGGATGCATATAATCTCGTAGTCGAGGAGTTAGAGGAAAATAATACATCTTTTATATGCTACTTGTGCTTTCCGTCGACTTCCACCACCGAGTATTGCTCTTGAAACGAGGATGGTTACATAATTTGCAGCTCATCAATTCGTAATCTTCGCGCCAATAAATCATGCAATTAAATGGACAGACAATCAATTTTGTGTACGGGCAACCCCATGCCACGCAACAATCTCTTACGTCTTTGTAAAGTCATCGCACGCATAATTTTCATCCGGATGCGACTCTTTCATCGCCCTGATATTTGATCAAAACCCTTCTCGATAATGTTGTTCTCGCTTTCCAACTCGGTCGAGCCACAAATGATAATTGTGTATGATCCGAGCAACCCGCCACAAAGGTTTATCGGCAAGATTCAACATATCGTAAAATTTTTGGCATCGAATTTGGCTCCTCTTCGATCTCGTCAAATTGGAACGTGGACCAAGAAGATCCACTACCATCGTATGATCGTATTGGTTGACGGTTAACATCTCGAATCCACAACATTGTGCCTACTTGTGGTTGTCTCTCCTTGAAATATCCATGTGTGATAATTTGTAATAAATCCAAATTTTGATAAGTGATATCGCACGATATCTTTCTTCGATAAGGTATATTCTTACACTTCTTACACGGACACTGATTTTCTCTCCATCCGCTGAATAAAAATCGAGCACTAGCGAATTCAATAAAACTTTCAAGTCCATCTCGAAATTGATATTTAATCCACCAACCGAACTAAACCTCTTATACATCCACTCACGATTGTCATTCATTCTTCAAGCTCCTAATTATAAATAATTAATTAAACATGTTCAACATAAGTTGTACAATATAAACTAATTATACACTCATAAGTTAGGAATATGTTAATTCATCTATGAAGTAGTTTCTTGTGATGACATCCTCATACAATGACATATATGGACCACACTCATTTAGAAAATGTGATCACACTTAATTATGAAATGTATGTAGATGTTGAATTTTCCTTGGGATTTAATTGCTTTCTACCACGGTTTCATTAGATTTCATCACTTCCAATTATACATATAATTTTCTTCCTTGTAATTATTGCCAACGATTTCATATAATGCTTCCGAGTCTTTCATATTGTTTTTATCACTTTACTTCTTTGGTTAAATTCCTTTTTTGAGGAAAAAGTGAATTATATAAAAGAAACGAGAAGGTCTTTGCTTTTTATTTTAATTGACATAAACTTTTAATACTCATCGAAAATATCTTAAAGGATCTCAAATAAACACTTATAAAACATCTTATTCATATAACAATTCTAACAAAATTTCGGCAGAGTAAGTTTTATAAAATTAATCGCCATTTGATTCACAATTCAACCAAACTCATCCAAATTTCACCAATTCATCACCATATGCTTAATTATACACTTAACAACTCAAAACATCTCACTTAAATGATGAATTTATCATCCCAATTCACATCCAAGTTAAACATATTCACACCAAGCTTATCAATTTCTCGCAAACATTTTTATCAAACACCACATATGCGTACAGTTAACTCACGAAACGATGAATTTATCATCCCAATTCACATCCAAGCTTATCAATTTCACAAGCCCAAATCACAAGACTAACATTCAATGCATCATTTTCACTATCAATTCGGTAAACTCAATTCAATTTTCACTATCAATTTTCACTATCAATTCAATGCATCATATATAATATTTTCACTATCAATTCAATAAATCATATATAACAAAATATATATAACTCAAACATATATAACATATTTTCACTATCAATTCAATAAATCATATATAAATCATATTTTCACTATCAATTCAATCAATATATATAAATCATATTTTCACTATCAATTCAATCAATATATATAACAAATATATAACAAAATAAAAAAACCCAAACAAACCAACCCTGACTGACGGACGGGGAGGCGGGCGGCGGCGGGCGGGGCGGGGGCGGGGCGCGAGGCGGCGGCGGGCAGTGGGCATGGTGTGGGGTGGGCAGGGCGGGGGTGGGCGGCGGCGGGGGGTGGCGGCAGCGGCAGGGGTGGGGGTGGGGTGGGGTGGGCGGCGGGGGGGGCACGTGGCGTGGGGGTGGGGCAACAGTAAGGCGGGGCTAGGAGCACGTCTTTGGGGTCGGGGGTGGGCGGACGGCACGGCGATTAAATGCGGCGGCAGCGGCGGCAAGGCAGTGGTGGTCGGCACTACAAGGCGAGGTAGGCGTAGCTGGGGGTTGGGGTTGGGGAGGTTTTGGCGTTCGAGATATGAAATTGGGAAAGAAAGCCGTCAAATTAAACTTTTAGCGGCGGATTAGCGACGGAATTATCCGTCGTTATATTTAAAACCTATAACGACGGATTAACGACGGAATAATGGATTTAATAGCGGAATAAGTGTAACAGCGGACACATATCCGTCGTTAATTTACGTACATAATATAAAATCAAAACATTTTAATTTAACGACGGACCGCATTAAAAGTCGTTAAATTAACGACTACTTTACGACGGAAAATCCGTCGCTAAAATTTTGGGAATAAATAAATTCGTAATTAAAATTAACGATGGATTTTGGCCGTCGTTAAAATAAATTTAAAAAAAAACTAAAATAATCCGCTTATTTTACGACGGATTAGCGACGGAATTGTTATCCAATTAAAAAAACAAAAAAATTTATTTTTAACGACGGATAGTGTCCGTCGTTAAAATTAACGACGGAATAGCGACGAAATGCCGTCGTTAATACTTCGCGAAAATCTCCGCCATGTTACGTCACGATCCGTCGTAAAAGAAATTCCTTTTTATTAGTCATTAATCCGTCACGATTCACGACCCGTATTTCGGCCGTCGCTAATCCGTCGCTGATCGACTGTATTTTTGTAGTGTATACCTATGCACTTGCGACGTGTTAAATAACTTAACAAACAAGTTTTTGGTGCTATTGCGGGGCCTTTTTATACTATTTTGTGATATTGTTCTAAGTTGTTTGATACAAATCTAGCCATTATTTTCCTTCTTTATTTACAATATTTTAAATCTATTTATTATTTTAACTTTTAATTTTGGTATTTGCTAGGTGTTGCATGATATCAAGGTCTCGAAAGCAACCGTTAGAAGAATTTCATTCAGAGATCGAAGCTTTCTGTCATCACAGCAATATTAAATCGATCAAGAGAAAACTGAACTTCAAGGCTAATGAAGAAGAAATTTAAGAGCTTAAGACGCAATTGCAGAGGTTGTTGGATGCCCAGGAAGCTGAAAGGGTACGCCATGACCAACTGTGCAAACCTCCGATCATCGATGCTTACCACCCACCTCTGAACAATGCAGAGGTACCAAAAATTAATTCCAATAATTTTGAGCTGAACTCAAGATTGATTTCCATGGTGCAATAGAACCAATATAGTGGCAGCCCGATTGAAGATCTGTATGCAAATGAAGCTGTTAGACTTCGTCTTTTCCCTAAGTCGTGGTATCACACGCTCCAAGTAGACACTGACACCACGTTCACGTGGGAGGAGGTTGCAGAATAATTCCTGCCCAAGTATCATCCGCCGGACTCACTCCTATTTCTTTTTCAATTTTTTGTTTTGTTAAAATCGAGTCCTATTTCTTTTACATTTTTTTTCTTTTATTTAAATTCTTTATATTTCGCTTTAACGAAAAGTTGCAAAGTCGCAATCAAATAGGGGTGGGAGAGACGTGTGCCAGCCAAACAAATATAAAAGCGTCATCCTCAGGCAGCGTGGAGTCGACGCAGACTTTATGAATAGAATCTGGCCATGAGTGAACTCTGTTGTTCCTTGTGTTATTATATTCTTATCAGTTACCATATATTAGCGAATTAATATTTTAAAATATAATTTCTCAAGTAAGCGGCAAAAATATCGGGTAAATATCAATTTAAACCCTAAAAATACATATTTTTATCAAAAATATCCAGAACTTTCAAAAATATCTATTAAAACCTCAAACTATCATATTTGATACAAATTAAAACCCCAAATTATCATATTTTTGATACAAAATATGATAGTTTGAGATTTTAATAGATATTTTTGAAAATTTAGGATATTTTTTATAAAATATGTATAATTCAAGGTTTAAATTGATATTTACTTTATCAATGGTTTCCCCTCTGTACCCTATACTCTATACAAAATAGAGATACAATTAAAAAAAATAAAAAGCTGAAAATTAATATTCGAGCCGACAACCTATGCATATTGATTGGTATGGGCCATATGGCTCAGGCGTCTCAGGCGGGCTAACAAGTGCATGATGCTTTTCTGTAAAGTCAAAAAATCGTGCAAAATATAGATTAATTGGAGTTAATCATATGTGTCGCTCATCTAGAGAATGAAAAAATTATATAGAACTACATATTTTTGAAAAGTGTGTTCTTAAGTAATGTAATGTTTTTAAGTGAAAAAAGTTGAAAGCTGTGATTGACTAGACGTCTCCGCCTTTGCACCAAATTATGCAAAATAGTCACTAATCGAAATGATTGCGCATTATAATAAATTTATTGCATATTTGTTGTGTTAAATATCTTGATAGTTAATAGTGCAAATATACAAATTCATCTAACATTAATTACAAAAACATGTTTAAAATATAAAAATTGATATCAATTAATCAAAAAAAGTTTCCCATTAAAAAAGACAATATCTCCAATCGGCTTTACGTTGTCTTCAATCGATCAAACATGTAATTTTCAGCCTCCAGTCACAATTCGAAGTCTTCAGTCGACCAGAGATATGTAATGACCGATTGGAGACAACAAATACACTAAAAATAATTTTGAAATAATGAAATATAATTATAATTAATTGTAATCTCCGGTGAACTGGAGAAAATATCCACCAAGAGATAAATTATCATTTGGTCGACATGAGATAACATTTGTCCGACATGAGGCATATATAAGATGAATGTTGAGTGTTGCTTACTTGATGACATACCATTCATTTCTTATAAATTTTTTTGGATACAGGTAGGGTGTAATCGAATCCAGCCGAGCCGAACACCATCGTCTTTCGAGCTTGGTTTGTTTAATGTCGAATGAAGTCTCGAGTTTTATTTATCGAATATTTCGAGCTCACGAGCTTATTCGGACTTTAATCGAACCAAAATAAAACTTTCTAAATTTCGATATATGTTTAGAATATTGATTATTTTATTTTAAAATAAATTATTTTATCCATAATAACACAATATATTTATTGATTTCTTGGAACAAATAAAAATAGTTAGAGATTTAGCACAATAATTACTAATTATAGAAAGAAAATAATTATATCTAGTTAATAATTTTATATTTTCAAAGTAAATCGCTTAACGAACTTGTTCACGAGCTAACGAGCGAATACTATCATGCTCAAGCTTTGTTTGTTTAGCTAACGAGCTTCACTAAACGAACTCGAGCGAACTTTTATCGAGCCGAGTCCGAATAATTTCATGAATAAACATGACTCATTTACAACCCTGATACTGAGGAGACCAGAGGCATATATGAGATGAATGTTAAGCTATTGATTTTATGAAATAAAGTTAAATGAGAATTTGGTTGTTGTAGTATTCAATGGGAAATTAATTAAAAAGATTTTCGATCAAATCCTCACCAAAAATAAGAAGGAATCTCATTCAAAATTCAAAATAAAACATCATGCTATCTTATCTCATATTAACATTTCACCCTCAACAAAATATTAAATAATACTTCATCCGTCCACTAAATTTGTGCATTTAATTCCGCTTTGGTCCGTCCACGAAAAATATTCACTTTCCTTTTTTGGAAACATCAACTTTATATTTTTATCATAAACTTATCTACTTATTTACAAAAAAAACCACTTATGACCCACATTTTTTACACTCAATATCCATTAATATATTCATTTATTATCCACATGGCACACCTTTTTATATCCACTTACTTTACACTAATTACAATTTATTAAAACCCGTACCACCAAAATCAATGAACGATTTTGGTGGACGGAGGAAGTAATATTTTTTATAAATGTGTATAGAATGTACACATTTTAACAAAAGTGTGTATTAAGTTTGCTGCTGAGTTATATAATTTTCAGTTCTCCCTCGAAGAAATATGTCAATCTATTCTTTTATAAGATGGATTAGAAACTTAGATTATCCTAAGAGGGTGTTTGGCGGAGCTTATAAGCTCTCCAAAAACAACTTATAAGCTGTTTTTTAAGCTCTGTTTTGGGAAGCTTATAAGCTCAGTCAAACACCCTCTAAGTCTTTCGATTATTTACCATTTAAAATAATTTGCTTGATTCTGTCATATTAGAAGAGCTAAATTAATTTCCTTCGTCCACCAACAATCTATCATTTTTGGTAGGCATTAGTTTTAATAAAATTATTGGTGGATAGTATTTGAATAGAGAAAATGTCCCATCATGTGATAAATTATGAATGAGGTGAATGATTTTATTGCTAAATAAAATGGCTCTAAAAATAAAAATGATATATTTTCGGTTGATGGATTAAGTATAAATTATTACGATGAAGACAAATTGTCCAATATATATTATCAATCCTAGATAATTAACGGTCCTCGTGAGATTAATTGAGATTGTTTTCATAATTTTGTGATCTTCAAGTGGAGTACATGTAGTATTTTGAACATGTAACGAGGAATTTGTTGGAGTATGAAGCATGAATAGACTTATATTTAAGTCCAATCTCGGGATCCAACTCATCGCAGAGTTGGACGGGGTCCGGAGGCAGTAGCCCCCGAGCCAAATTTATTGTTCCAGGCGAAACCCTAATGGGCTTAGGATTATGATTTGATTATTGTCTATTTAATAGTCGTTTCTCACTGTAATCTATATCCGAAAAAATATAGTGAAATCTATGGTTTGAAATTGTCCTCGGGCATAGTTGCAAGATGAATTAAGTAAACAATTCTTGTATTCTTTATTTTATATCGTGATTGTGGTGAATGTTTTTCGCAACAGAATCTATAAGCTTGTTTAGATAAATAAGCACATCAAGTGTATCCTTTAACAATGAGAAAATTAAGAAAATAAAGTATATAGTTTTCCGGGGATTCAAAAGTATCTTTAGAGAAATAAATTTCAACTTCTCCATTAATTTATTTTTTTCTCAAGAAAAATCCCATAAAATTTATGGAAGTGTCTGTGTGGTCCAACAGGGGTGAAGCAAAAAAAAAGCGAAACCGAATAAGGAATCAATCAAACCGAAAATCAAATTTGGTTTGGTTAATTGGGTTATTTCTTAATTCGAATAAAACCATTTTAAAATTTTGTAATTCGGTTTTCGGTTTGTTCGAATTTTTTAACCGAATAACCGAAACCGAATTATATATATATAAAATATTATTTTTAGAATTATAATTTTAATATATCAATATTCTATTCATTTCTCTCTTCCTCCCTTTTATATCAATATATAATATTTATAAAATATAATATTACTTATTTATTATATAACATAATTAATTATTTTTTGCAAAATACTTTGTATATATAATATATAAACATATTTTTTATAGATTATATCAATATATAATATTATTTATTTATTTTTGAAAATATAATTTTTTTGTTTAAAAATCGGTTTAATCAAATAACCGAAATATATTTGGTTATTTCGTTTTGCCATCGAATTAAATTGATTCGGTTTGGTTATTTTTTGAAAAATTCGGTTAATTGGTTCGGTTATTTTTTCGTCCGAAACCGACCGAATAACCGAATACTCACCCCTAGTCCAGCCTCCGCCAGATGAGGACCTCATAAGTCCTAGATATCTTAATTAACCTTACGCGGCATAACGCAATTTTTTCTAACCACATCCACACCCTACAACAATACACCTAACTCACATGCGATAAAAACCCTTCACCAAATGCACTCAATAAAAGAGCTGATAATCGTATTAGCACTGCGCCTCCCTCCTTATCGGCAGTTCTAACATTTTCTCTCTACATTTCTTTTAATCTTCGTAGCATTTCGTTGGTCGTCGTCGTTTCTGCTCGTAACTAGAACTGAATATGGTGAGAACTCATCTCCTTTACTATTTCTCTCTCTTCACCGCGTTGCTATGGATTTCCCGTGGAATTATGGTTGAATGAGTATTTGATCGGTAATTGAGCTGTTCGTCGTATGTCCTCTGGTTCAGTTTGACGTGATCTTACCGTGTTGGGTTGGTCTTCAGTTTAAATGTTTAATTTTTTTGCGGTGATTCGATCTATTGTTTGCTGTGGTTAGGAGTGGCGAGGTCATGAAATTTTGGCATTCAGCATTATAATCTAAAAATTTCTTTTACCGAGATATGATTATAGCCTGTTGATCGGTAAATCTTTAAATTCGAACAGATTAAGTAAACTGCTGTGATTCGTTTTCAACGAGAAGATTGTCGTTTGGTATGTGAAGTTTATTAGCGCCAATATATGATAATACCTGATCCGCCAATGCGAAGTTTGTTCGGTAAACAAGCTGAGTGTTAGATCACATGATAAAATCTTATTTCATTTGTTCAAACTATATTGATGATTCCTGAAGGCGCTACACTCTATCGTCTTCGTGGACATTGGTTGTGGTTGAGGAATTTGATGAAAATTAACAACTATTCATCTGTTATCTGTTGGTACTATGTGATATCTGTATTGTGACGATACATGTTGCTCGACTGTGATCTGTAAGCATATTTTGCTTATAGATCGTGTGTGGTTACTGATTATTTGTTCATTTTCTCTGCAATAAGTTTACTAGTGTGTCTCTTACGTCATTTATAGGCAAATGCGGCATCCGGGATGGCTGTGCACGATGATTGCAAGCTGAGGTTCTTGGAACTGAAGGCAAAAAGGACTCACCGCTTCATTGTCTTTAAGATAGAAGAGAAACAGAAGCAGGTGATTGTTGAAAAAATTGGCGAGCCAACTCAAAATTACGAGGACTTCGCTGCTAGTCTTCCTGCTGATGAATGCAGATACGCTGTCTACGACTTTGATTTTGTTACTGCAGAGAACTGCCAGAAAAGCAGGATTTTCTTCATTGCTTGGTATAATCAACATTTCATAACTACCTCCTACCACATAATTGTCATTTTCTAATTTGTTGCATTGTACATCCAGTTTGGCGCAAGTGCATCACGTAGTGTCTAAATTGGTTTTCGGGTTTTCCATTTTAGGTGTCCTGACACTTCTAGTGTCCGAAGCAAGATGATCTATGCCAGCTCAAAGGATAGGTTCAAGAGGGAACTGGACGGAATTCAAGTGGAATTGCAGGCAACTGATCCAACTGAAATGGATCTCGATGTCATCAAGAGCCGTGCCAGCTAATTAAAAATCCCATAAGCCATCTGCAGTATTATTTGTCTTTGCAATGACCATCACTTCAATTGTCTATAGTATGTGGGATGGCAGTGATGACTAGTCACTAAGTGCTTCCTATACTGTTCTTTTGATTTTAACTGGAGTTTATGTGCGCCTCATATATGAAGTTATTTGCCGATTTAGATTATACTTATTGGGTGTTTCAACTTTCAGTCATAGATCAATATATATGTACAGGCTTACATATGACAACTTGAGGCGAGTTACACTGAGCCTGTTTGAATATCCAAGTTGATAAGTTTTCTGTTGTTTGGGAGTGTGAAATAGCATATTCTACTTACTGTCTTCTAGCTGCCATATAGCAGCAATGTAGTCAGAGAAATCAATATTAATTTTATTGCGAAATGGTGTATATGATAATACTTGTTTGCTGAAACGCAAGCCACATTTTACTGGATTCTCTTTGCTGCTCGTGGCCTAAGTTTTTATGTGTCTGCAATCCCAACTCCCGGTAGATAGAGATTATTGAATTCTCTATTTGTTTGTAATTGGATTCATCTTCTCTAAATTGAATTTAATTTATTGGGTACCGCAATTCATATCTGTATTGATTAGCCTATATCAATCATAAATAGTAAACTCTTCCTAAATAAGAGTGATATATAAGCGTTGCACCGAAAGTGTCTTGGTGTAGTCGTGCAGTGTTGTTTCTATGTATATGTATATCATGAAATATATATGAATGGATGCATGTCACAAAAGTATTAATCCAACTTAATAGCATCTAATGAATCTAATCCTTGTAGCCACTAGCCAGTTTGACTCGGCCTTGTAGATTCTAGGGCAATCATACCAATGGTTTCCTAGCCGATGAATTTAAGGGCAATCATAACAATGGTTACTTGATCCTTTTTAGGATATGACTGCCAATTTGTTAAAGAATTTGGATGAGAGTAACTATAATTTGCAGGTGTTTTTTTAATTAAAAGAAAAACAGAAAAGTTTAATCCTAAAATATTGAACGATTTTACAATTTTGATGTTAACAAGTGAAGTTGCTGTCAACTCAATTTCAATATCGCGCGCGCAAGAAGGTTTGTTACATGTTGTACAAGAAGTGAACTGTATATCTCACAAGCATTAAAAGAAAATGAAAAAACGAAGAACACCAAAATAATCACCTGCAAAGTGAATGTAATTGTAGTTCTACAATAGAAGTCTTGAGCGCCTCTGAGGATAGAGAAAGACTACTGACGCCGATTTCGTAGTTACCAATATGAGGCTCTGTTTAGTTTCTTTCTTTTTGTTTTCTCTCATTCTCTCTCAATTTCACTGTAAAAAATATTACTATATCTGAAGATGATTTGTATTTTAAATCGTCAAGCCAGCTATTATCGGATTAAAATTTCACTATTAAATATTAGATTCTTATATTGATAGTTTAGATGAAAAAACATAACTTTTAAAAGGGAAAGTACGTCTAATTTGATTGAAAAATCAAAAGACAAAATATCCATTAGTCAAATTGGGAAATATGTAGTCCAAACAGACGGACTTAAGGTATGCACAGAAAATTGCGCTAAAAGATGAATGACTCTATTCATTGATCTATGATAAATCTAGTATGCAAGATTTATGTAAACAGTAAAGAACACCAAGGCTTTTACGTGGTTCGATCGTTAATGAGATCTACGTCCACGGAGGAGTGATTCCTCAATACTTTCACTATGATTTAATTACGGTGAGTGTAGCTAAAAGCTCTTAGTATTCAACAAGTTGTTAACCCTTCACCTTGATTTAACTCCTATTTATATATATCGAGGACCCTTAGGCGGGATCGATCCTCCCATGTAGGACTCTTCCTCTCGCATGTGGACCGTTCCTCTCGCCCATAGAGACTCTTAGCCTTCCGCCAAGTGGGGACTCTTAGCCTTGGTGCGGTGGCGCTGATTAGGGTTTGGAGGTGGTTGGGGTTTAGAGGATGGGTCTTTGGCTTAACCGCGTGGGCGTTATTAACCCGTGCCCACTCGTTTGGGCTGTCGGTGGGCTGGCGGTTGGGCCATATCCCATCATAGCCCCCGAATAGTCGAGAACGGCCATGCCGGGGTGAGGTGAAGAATGCGCTTTGCCGAGGTGGGATGTTGCTCACCGAGGTTGTTGTCTAAGGTTTTTCGATCTCTTTGATGTCAGGGTTTGATCGGTTTGCCTGGATCCGAACTGAGATAGACGGTTTGCCGTTCTGGACCGAATCGGACTGTTGCCACGTTCGAATCGAGTCACTCGAAGTTGGATGGCGATGTCCGTCGAGGAAAATGCCGGGTGACGGGCGGTCATGCATCTGAGGCGAGATGGGTCCGAATCGAGTTTGACGGTCCGCGTTACGGGCATGCGCCGCTTGTCGAGGACCGAACTGAGTCGTCCGTCCCGGGACAGAGATATCCTGCAGTGGGATGTTGAGGTCCAACCTGGAAAGCGGCGTTGGCCCAAGTAATGCCGAGATCCGATCTGGATGGAAATCATTCTGGATGATTCCGAGGACCGACTTGAGACGTCTGATTGTTTTCCCAAGGTCTGAACTAGACGAGGCGAACTGCCTTTCCTGGCGGGAACCCATGGACTAGAGCCATCCGTTGCTGTACAGGAATGTCCGTTGGAAGGATGCCGATGTCAGACCTGAATTTTCTGATGGCAGGGGGTGATGTCCGTTGGTAGGGCGCCGAGGTCCGAGCTGAGTGGACCGCCCTTCTGGAGGTCTGACGGCTATCTGAAGGATGCCGAGGTTCGACCTAAGTGGTGCCGCCTTCTGGGGGATGCCGAGGCCCGAGTGATGATTGCTCAGTCAGACTGGCGGTCTGTCTTACCCTAGAGTACGTCATATGCGGCAGACGGTAGGTGGGCGCTCGAAGTATGTGCGCGCGTCAACTCCTTATCCAATTGCGATCAGCCACGTGGGAAGTTGAAACAACAGTTTTTGGGCACCATTTGTCCTATAAATAGGCCCAAATAAGGCAACTGTTCACTTTCTCCTTCTACACTTTGTTTCAGAGAATACATTTTCAGAAATTTCCCAACTTTTTTCAAACTTGTTGAAGAAGCCAGATATCTCGCCCAAAAAGTAAGTATGTATTCTTCGTCTTCTCCTTCGTCTTCTCGTTCTGAAAATTCTGGTTCTGCCTCGGTCTCCGGCCGTTCGCCTTCCTGCCCCGATAGTCCCACCGATATCAAGGATTATATGTGCTATAACCTTTTGGGTAGGTCTATAGGAATTAGCGCTAAGGTTCCGCCGGTATCATCGGTATGGGATGGATGCAGGGTGGGTTTAGCGAAGTCTTGCTTGACGTTGGAGGAGCTTTTTGATATTGCGAAGGAATACCGGATCCCGGAGGAGGCGTGGTGGTGCCTGCCGCGACCTGACGATAGGGCTATGGCCCCACCGGAGGGCTTTATTACCGTATATGTAGACGCCCTGAGAGCGGGCCTTAGGTTTCTTATAACTCTTATAAAAGAGTTATTATATGACCTTTTTGATGACAAAATCCTTGAGTGAATCGGGTTCTGTTTGTTTATTTCGATGTTATGCTGTATGTTTTGTTGTGTTTGCGTGTGTTTGTGTGAAGGATTGGGTCGGATGAAATCAAAGGGTTTTAATTGCTTTTAAGCGTTATTTAAATAATCATGGCATGTTGCGGGAAGAACGGCAAGTGAAGACGAGGTCAAGTCCACGAGTCCAAGTCAAGCTCCGTGTCGAACGCACGACAAGGCCGAACTCGTGTGAGCTTGACTTGATGTCCGGAAGGATCGAACAGTAATGTCAAGAAATGCGGGGACAGTCGAGCTACGAATAAGAAGTCAACGCTCAGGAAAAGTGAAATCCGAGCTCAAGACTTCCGAGCTCAAGACTGCCGAGCTCAAGACTGCCGAGCTCAAGATGTCCGAGCTCTTGAGTGAAACCGAACTCCGAAGAGAAAGAGAATAGAGCCGAGCTCGCAACCATCCGAGCTCAAAGATTGAAAAGCTCACAAGTATGAAGACGACCTCGAGACTGATGCTCGTAAGCGAGGTCGGACTCGTAAGCGAGGTCGGACTCGTAAGCGAGGTCGGACTTATGAGTTCGGAGGCGAGATCTTCCTCAGAAAGGGGCGAGCTCGTGCCTGTGCAAACTGAGTAAAGGAGCTCGTATCAGCAGATGAAGCCGCGCTTATAAAAATGAAGAAGAGTTTTGCAGGACCACAGCCACGTGGCGGCTGGCCACGACAGCATAAAGGACGCGCGTTTTGCCAGAGCCAACGGGAAAAAGAGAGGATCAGTGGATGAAGGGCTTGCAGGTGCCTTTTCTGCACACCTAAAAAAGTGTCAGAGTTGGTTATTAAAAGGGAGGCGACAATCAGGAGAATGGGAATTCATCATTCAGTATCTGGAAGGAAATCAGAGGGCAACGCCTTGGAGAAGAAGCTATCGGAAGAGGCGACGATCCAAGGAGGAGCACGCGATTCGGCGACGAGTTTTAACTTTGAATATCCAATTCCTTTTTATTTTGCTATGGCATTTGTGTTTACGAATACTGTTGCACAGCTCGCTATGAGCTAAATTCGTATGACTTGATCTTTTGATGAAACCCATGCTCGTGTGACGAGCCCGTTTTCTGCTTATCTTGTCAAGTTATTATCATTTTCTTGGTGTTTATTTATCTTGCTTGTGATTGATCACCATGGGTGAGATCTTAGCTCTATGATTTCTGGGAAGCTCTCATAGAGTGGAAAACAAGAAAGTGACGCAAGAACATGATTTAAATATTATGTGTGTGAATAGCATAGGAATATGTGTTTGCCTTGCGTGACATAAATGAATGGAGCGGTAGAGATACTCTTAAAGCACTTCGGTATATGAATATATTGACGAGCTTAGAGGGTATAATCTTAGGTTTGGAAAAATACTAAGAGTTGGAAGATTTCATGTCATAATAACGAGGCAAGATAATGTCAAGCATGGCGAGTACGGGCATGGGTGGAATCAGTGATCAAGTCTATTTTTCCTCCCGATTTACATTTGTTAATCGTTAATGTCTAAAATTCCACCTCGACTCAGTGTAAAAGTTCTCTTTAATTGTTTTCTCTCATATTCACAAACAACTTGTATTCGACGTGGTTTAAAAATTGCGTTCCCTGTGGATTCGATCTCGGAATACTTACGTATATTACTTGTTGATTACGTGCACTTGCGTAGAATAGTATATCTCAGAATGGGAGGCGTCGGGATCGGGTCTCGAACGCGAGGGCATCCCCATCTTCTTACTCCTTATAAGTCTGACTTTGCTGTGCTAACGCTTTCTTCTGTCATGCAGTGAAGCTAACGGAGCAAGAGAAGGGCTCACGATCACCGAGCAAGGCGCCTCCCAAGAAAAAGGCGAGGCGGGCTGAACTTGCCAAGCCCCTGAAGAAGGTTGACGACATTAGTCAGCTGATGATGGGGCCTCTGCCGGAGTCGAGCCCGGCACCGGAGACGCAGCCTCAGGCCCGCCTCGAGTACGAGGTGCCGCCCTCCAGCTCGGTCGCACCCCTCCCCAAGGTATAAAGTTCTTCCACATCCGCTTTATGCGCCCGCGATCCGTGTCGACTTGTGTTGTTTTTTTTTTTTTTTTTGGATGCGAGCTCGGTGATGGGGTCCGCAACGTCCGCCGGGGACCAGAACTTGCCCCAGGCTGGTCGCCGATAGCTCAGCCCGGTATAAGGCTGCTGAGCGGGAGCTTCGCGCGCGGCGGATGCCGATGCCGTCGTGGCGGCTGCGGCGGGAAGCCGAGGCCGCAAGTTCTTCTTGCCGAGGCCGGAGGTTCTTCTTGAGGCCGCCACGAAGAAGAGGGCTTGGGCACCGGAGGTCGCCTGAGGAGCTCAAGAGGCTCGTGAGGAGGCGGCCGGCGAAGGAGCTCGCGGACGAGAGGAGTGCTCGGTGGCGATCGTGACCCTGCCGAGGCCTTTGCCAGAAGCTCATCGAGTCGGAGAACTTCGCTTTTATCGCCGACCTGGCCGCCGTACTCAAGCCCAAGGTGGTATCGACCATCTTCCGGAGGGTTACGCGGCCGCCATGCCCGACTTTGACAAGGTCAAGCATGGTTGGGTCGAGGTCGCCAACCGCGAGCTGAATAAGGCGTACGCCCGGGTGGTCTCCGGGGTCGGGTCCTTCCCTGTGTTGGAGGCTTTGGCGTCCAGCTCCTCCCTTCTGACGGCGGAGGCCGTTGCCCAGTGCAAGGAGGACGAAGATCCTGAACTCCAGGAGCTTCTTGCCGAGGTGCGGGCCGAAGCCGAGGAGGTGGAGGAGGAGGAACCGAGCTCGGAGCTTCCTTCGAAGGGGCCTTGCGACAACAATGCAGTGCAAGTGGGGGCCGGCGAGTCCGGTGAAGAGCCTAAGGTCAGTGGACCTGATGTAATAGATTAACTTGCCGGGGTCGATAGGACCCTGAGCCTTGTAAACATTTCCACTTATGAATAATAAAAGTTGCAACTTCTGAAATGTGTGTTTTCCTTGTATTTTTAGCATTCTACTTCTCCATACCTCGGGCTCGACCATGACTTGTTGACTAAGCTTAAAGAGGTACGAGGTGCCTTGGCTGAGAAGGACGAAGAGGTGTCGTTTTGGAGGAGCCGGTCCGCAGAACCGACCTGTTTTGCCAAGATGGACGTCGGCACCGCGTCTGCCGATCTGAAGAAGAAGTTGCAAGAGGCCGATCGAGAAGTGGCCCGCCTCCTGGCTGAGAACGAGGCGCTAAAGTTAAGAATCATACAGCTCGAAGTCCAGGGGGCGGACTTATCTGCCGATGTGATCCATGGACGCCTGATACAATGTGAGGAGCAGCTCGAGCTCACGACGGAGAAGCTAGCTCGGATCTCGGAGGAGCATGCAGAGTACGAGAAGGTAATCCACCGATCTGGTGGAACTACCATATCGTGTCGATGATCGAGTTCGAGCTTCTTGGCAGAGGCATGGTGCCGAGGACGGCGAGGGCCTAACGACAAAAGTTTAAAGACGCCTCAACTCCATCATGAAGTACATGCGGATGTACGAGATCGTTAGAACGACGATGCCCCACCCCCGCAAATGAGTCCACGCTGGCTCCACCGTCCAATAATAGAAGAACCCGAGGAGGAGGCGCTACGCCGATCATGCCGTGCTCGCTTGATGGGTCCACCGAGAGGAACATTCGAGGCGGCCGTCGGCAGGTCGGGCGCCCAGACTTGTGTCGGCGTGGAAGGGGCGGCAAGTCGGGGCGAGGTCGTGATCCCGCCCGTCGGCTTCAGCGGCCGAGGTGTGACCTCGGGTGTGGAATGCCTTCGGTCGGAACCCATCC
This sequence comes from Salvia rosmarinus, assembly GCA_036937905.1. Classification (NCBI taxonomy): domain Eukaryota; kingdom Viridiplantae; phylum Streptophyta; class Magnoliopsida; order Lamiales; family Lamiaceae; genus Salvia; species Salvia rosmarinus. Next base: position 48,322,527 of record CM072820.1, read on the forward strand.
GTGCTGGCTCAGTGCGTTCGAGTAGGCGTGGTGGGGCCGACCTCCGACGGGGTAGAAGGCAGAGTTCATCTCGGTGTTCATCGCCGACCCGGGATTTTGTCTCGAATCGTGTAGCTTCAAAGAAGACTTGGCGAGGTGGAGCTCGAGGCTGAGTGAATGTATATAGCTTAGACTTGGTGTATAGTAGTGAATGTATTTAAGCTTTGTATCAAGTGTATATTTTCCCCAAAGAGGTACAAATATAGCTTAAGACTTGGTTTTAGCCGTAAATGTATTCATCACCGCATCAAGTGTATATCTTCCCAAATAAAGGGGCATAATTTGACGAGATCCGATGTGGACGCCGTTTGCATGTAGATGTTTCAACTTAATGAGTAATCAGTATGCTTGCATGTGACGCTCAATTTAATGAGTAGTCTGTATGCCTTGCACCGAGACGCTCAATTGAATGAGTAATCATGCGAGTCTTGGCCGCTTAGTCGAGCACCACTTAGTGGGTTTGTCATCTTCGTAGTATCACCTCAGAAGGTTAATTATGTGTTATCCGACTTGAGAGCGAGATGTTCACATAAGCATAAGATGAGACAGTGAAATATTATTCCGAAAAACAAACGCTTTATTGAGAAGTAAATAACATCGCACTTCCAAAGCAATAAAGGGACTAACATGATGTCGATTTGAAATCGAAGCTATGTAAAGTACCTCCTTAGACGAGTGATATGCCAGTTAGGGGATAAGTGCAACCAACAGTGAGCTAGCTTGTAGCCCCTTTGCCGAGGTCCTCGTGAACGCTGTATGGACCTTCCCATGCCGGATCTAGCTTGTTAAGATGCTCGGCTCTCTCGGCTTCATTATTCCGTAGGACGAGGTCGCCTACTTGGAGTTTGGAGGCTTTCACCCTTTTGTTGTAGTACCGCATGACCGACACTCAGATTTAGCTTGTTTATGAAGGCGAGCTCATGCTTCTCCTCGAGAGTATCGAGGTTGACTCGCAGTCCTCCTCGCTCCGCTCGGTCGAAGTGAAGAGTACGCGGGCTCGATGCGCCGATCTCACCCCAGTATGATGACCTCGGTCCGTAGACCAAACGAAGGGGTTTCTCCGCGAAGTCCGAGGTGTTGTCTGTGGGACCAGAGGACTTGGGAGATTTTCAGCCCAATCACCCTTAGCTCGGTCTAACATCTTTTCGGTCCTCATGCGATCGTGCGGTTCGTCACCTCGCCCGACCATTCACCGCGGTGTGCGATCGAGGTGAAACGTTGTCGATCCGGAGCTCTTCACACCATTCCTCAAGTTTTGTCAACGAATGGGTGCCGGTTGTCCGAGATCGTAACATGCGGTATGCCAAGCGGCAAACTATGTTTTCCACACGAAAGTCGAATCCTTACGCCGTGAGGCTCGAAAGTGGCTCGGCCGACCCATTTTGTGAAGTAGTCTACGCCACGACTAAGTATCGGTCGACTCGGTGCTCGGTCAAACGGACCAACGATGTCGATCCCCACCGCATGAAAGGCCATGGACTCGTAGCTTTTAGATCGGTCGTGGTAGCTGATCGTGGAGTGAAGCCGCACTTCGACACTTTTGACAAGCTCGGCAGAATCTTGAATGAGGTGAGGCCAAGAATATCTCGACCTCGGCGCCTTCTTTGATAGAGCTCATGACCGATGGCTTCCGCAAGATCCTCTGTGAATCTCATTGAGCACGTGGTCGGCTTCTTCGCCCGGCGAGGCACCTCGTGAGGGTTGAAGGTAAGACTTCGGTGAGAGCGCCTCATGTACGAGGTACTTACGGGATTTCGCCATCATCTTTTCGGCTTCGAGCCGATCTTGAGGTAGTCGCCGCCTTCCAGATAGCCTTTTGAGAGACATCCGGTTCGCTCTATCTCGGTGATGATGCCGATGTGGGACTCCACGATGCTTCGGAATGAACTTCCTCCACCGGTGGATTTGTTGATAACGCACTAACTTATCGAGGATATCACCTACTGCTTTCTCCTCGTGGGATTCGATGAATATCAAGTACCGAACGAGGTCAAGATCTCTTCGCTTTCTCGGTATTGCTTCATTCGATCCTCCTTGGCCTCAGATCCGCCTAGAACCCGGTTTACCACGACCGGGAATCTCCAAGATCCGGATCTTGTCCACTTTTAATTCATTTGCGAGCGAGTCCCGAGATCGGTAACAGTACTCCACCTCGTTGTTTGTGGTCGGAAGGTAAACCGGCGTGCGAGGTCACTTCTTTTTATGCGCCGAGGAGGAGGATGTCCGCTCACGCCTGCTTTGCATGAAGCTCGCCCACGTCATCCGCCAAGAACCATCGGGCGGTGCAAGGATGATTCCTCCGCGGTGGGGCGGGAGTTGGAGTGACTTACCGGCAGAGCCGACCTCGGTGAATTTGCCTCCACCGTGAAGTCGGCGAGCTTGCCCTTTATGGCCGGTCCGTGAGTATGAAATGTTGTGCTCGCCGAGCTCCAAGACCCACTTAGCTATACGTCCGGATGACTCGGCTTTGTGAGACTTTTCTCAAGGGTAAGTTGGTGAGCACCGGCGGAATGAGCTTGGAAGTAGGATTGGGCGTCGCTGACGCTTACTAAGGCCATGCTACCTTTTCGAGGCTGGTGTACCTCGCCTCCGGTCCTTGAGAGCTCGGCTAATAAAGTAGATGGGGAGTTGCCGTCCCACCTCATCTCGCACTAATATCAAGATCGATTGCCTCGTCCGAGGCGGCGGATATAGAGAAAGGAGTTCACCTTTTTGGGTGGGCAGGTCGGTGTCATGGGATGGCGTCATAGATGAGATTTTCGCTTCTCATCGTTAACATGAAAAGTTAGATCACCTTCCGCACGCCAATTAAAGCACCACCAGTTCTAGAAAAGGCTACCCAAGATTAGTGGTTGATTTTAAATTCAGAATGTCAAAATAACAAAATCTTTGGAAAGACAAAATCCCGAACTCTTACCAACACATCCTCAACTATCCCTTAGGGTATGCGATCGACACATCACCATCATTAACGAAATGAAGGTCTTCTTCACTTTGCCCACCCCAAGCGATTCAACATATTTAACGGCATCGGTTTATGCTCGCTCCTAAATCACACAACACGCTGGGGCGTGTGCTCGCAATCTCGACTCCGGTGAAGCTCCCGGATCTTTCTGCTTTGGCAATTTTCTCGCAAGATAGCACCCATTCTTCGAGAGGTTGATCTTGTCAAATCTCCCAAACTTCTTCTTATTCGCCATCGCATCTTTGAGAAATTTGACGATCCGCATATTCAAGCGCTTCAAGAGAGGTATGGTGATGTTTACTCGAACATCTCTTTGAATCGGTAAACTCCTCGTCATATTTCGCCTTGACTAGTCGACTCGAAATGGAACCGGAGGAGTGTACGCGAGAATGAATTCGAGGCCGCATCGGTTGACCTCGCGACCACAAGGTGTCGCGAGGTGTCCGCTCACACCGCAATCCTCCTTCGCTCGAACTTGCGGGCGTTGGGTCGCCACAACAACTGGAGCGCACAATATGATGGCTCGCGGTCGGGGCTCGCGAGCGTGCTCGATCGTGAGTTTCGCTCCAATGTACTTCCTCGTCTGTATGGCTCGGGTAAGCTTGTCCACTTCGTCCGGATGGCGAAACATTGATTTTTCGGGTTCACCTCCGTATTTCGGAAATTAGCCCGTCTTTTGTAGTGCATTCAACTGCACGGCTACTGACCAACTGATTTTCCAACATCTTCATATGCTTTCCCATAGCCGTCCACAAGGACTCCAAATGATTAATCTTACGCCCTGTTGCTTATAAACGACTCGTTCGTTGCCAATTGTTGGTTGCTCACAACCAACCGCCGCATCATATCTTCGAGACTTGGCTTCTTCTCTCGAATTACACCATTCGAACAGCGAAGCTCATTGAGGTTGTTGGAAGTTATTGGGGTTGGCATACGAGAAATTTGGGTGATTTACATTATTCGGATCAGATGCCGGATTTCCATGGTTCCTCCGATTGATATGATTAACCTCCTCTCGTCTCGATCCGACTCTTCAAAAGAGTGAATTGCTTCATCACTTGTCGATTGAATCGACCTCGACGGCCACCGCTTAACCACCGACGTCCTCTCCGCCGGCCATCGATAGCCGCTGGCGACCATCTCTCTAAAATGCGGCTCGCCTCGCCTACTCGCTCGGTTCAATAAACATTGCCGACGATCCACTATGCTCCAGATGCCATGTCACCAATCGTAGAACCGCGTGATCTGCTGTTCTTTGGAGAATCCGTGTTGTGGGTACTTTCTCAATAGGCCCCGAATCGCCTCCCACGACTCGAACAATGACTCATCTCCTAGGCGGGAGAAGTGGGAGATCTCGCGATGATTTTCGGGCTTTGGTGGCGGAAAATACTTTGAGAGGAACTTTTCGCAAAGATCCCCAATTGTTTATGCCTGTGCGGTCCAAACTCTTGAACCACTCTTCGCTCGATCACAGATAGAATCCAACATGCGCATCCGAATCGTGTCTTGTGGCACCCCATTCTGCTTAATGGTGTCACAAGTGTCGAGAATGTCTCAAGATGCGATTCGGGTCCTCTGTGACTCTCCCCAAACCGCTTCTCTTGTACCACGCCGATTAGGGCCGGCTTTAACTCGAAGTTGTTTGCATTGACTTCCGGCCCCATCCGCCTCCTTGGAATTGTTCAAGGGGAGGTCGGTACATATAATTCAGAGGTCTCGTCTCGGGTAGGGACTAGGAGTCCCATATTCGCCATCCGGCGCCGCATCTCTGAAATCGGCTAACATGCGTGCAGCTTGCTCGGAGGAATGCCCTGCTCGTGGATTAGATGCCATTGCAGCCCGTCTCTTCTCTCGTCCTCTTCTCCTTTGAGAGCTTTCGATCTCGGGATCTAGTAATATTTCAGGAGGTCCCCGAGATCTTGTCGCATAAACTACCCGAGAAAGAGAGAATTCACTCTGTAACAATAAATAAATAATATAATATATAACTTGAATTAATAAATCCAAATCACAAATTATTCCTATGTAATCTTAATAATCCAAGAACGGCGCCTAAAATTTGATCGCTCCCTTTTCACACGTAAAAGGTGTATATAGAAGGTAAGCAGAGTATCGTATCCACAGGGATTGTAATACGAAAACACAGAAGCTAGCTCAACGATAATTCATCATTATTCAAGCACATAAAAAGGGTGAAAGGTTTAAGGGCTTCGGAAATTAATCCAAAGCAGAGGTAACAATGCAGAAAATAAAAGAAAGCAATAAATACTCGGATGGTAAAAACAGATAAGAGAGACTAACCCTATGGATGCATTAATCATATCCACAACGTATGTTTATCCTGATCCTATTAGCCAATTTTAATCCAGACAAGATGGAAGATCACATATATAACCAACAACTTCAATTACGACAATTGCGGTAGAGATTACGAGTTTTCCTACCATTCTAGGTGAAACAAGTAACTCCAAAAGGATCACTAAGAATATGCTTCCTACGAATATCCTATCTCAGCACGACTCAAGGCTTATTCCGTATCATGCATTCAAGATCGATTGACAATTAATACAATTACGTAATTAACCGACAACTAGATATGCATCAAGATTGATCAGAAATCAACACATATAAATAAGCACCAAGAATCATGAATCAATGCCTGGAAGGTAAATAGCGATAACATAAATCACAACATATAGGATCGAATCATGCAAACCCTAGGATCAGTACGGAATTTTAGCTACGCATAATTAAATTACCAAAGCAATAAATAATTAAATAAAACATAAATTAAAATAGATAGATAAAACCGTAAGAATCCACGAAGAACAATTGTAGCGACTTGAATCCGGAAGAAATTCTGAATTCTAATACTAAACTATGAAATTTGAATGAAAATACTTAAAGAAAAAGCTAAACTAAACTAAACGGGAAAAGAACTTGCAAAAGAAAATAAAGAAGAATTTGTGTTCTGCTCTGGAATGGTGTTTTAACTCTTGCATCTATCTCCCTATTTATAATAAATTGCTAGCTCCCTTTCTCGTTCATAGCACAAGCCTCCTCCATCTCTGACTCTGATTTCGAATTATACTCGAACTAGGTGTCTCGCGAATCCACCTCCAATTCAATGTGTGCGCGCATGAATATACGCACACCAAATCATCCTTCCTCGCGAGGCGTGCGTGCATACCTTCCCCCGCGAAGACATGTCGAGAGGCATTCAAAATTGCTGAAATTTCGGCCTTCCTCGCGACCCGGCATCGCGACCAACGGTCGCTAGGTCGTGAGCTCGGTTCGCGAGGCGTAATTCCCTGCGCGCGCGACTTCGCCGTTTCGCTCCGTTCTCTCTCGTACGGACTCCGAATTACGATCCGTTTGCGCCTACGGACTCCTATCGAGATGATCTTTAACATAGTACACTTTGTACATCCATCTTTTTCAAATCCGTTATCTCAAATTTAACGTCGTTTTCAAACAGTTCTTCTTCGCATGAGCTCGCGACTGGGCTATTGATTCCTCTTTATTGTGATCCACCTTTTTGACATCAAAACCTATGCTAAAATGACATGAAATATACACGGCATAATATCTTCCAAGGTAAACATAAATATTTAAAAAGATAACTCCAAAGATCACTTATCACTTAGAAACGAAACGAATATAGCCTTATAAATCATGTAAAAATGAGGCTTATCAGTCGTCGTCGTATAGCTGGAGATTCTCGGTCAGGTCGTCCCGAGGTGACGGCTTCTGGGGATTCTATAATTGCTATGCCAGGGGTAAGGCTACATCCTGGGTTGAGACTCGTAGGCACTCTTTGGCTACCGTTTGGTCACCCTGGATGCTTAGCACTCCCACCAGGGTGGGTATTTTGATTGTGAGGTGGTACACCGAGCAGACGGCCTTGGTGGCGTATAGCCAATCTCTGCCCAGGATGATGTTGTACGGAGAGGGAGCTCGTACCAGGAAAAATTGAATGGACTTTGTGACCGACCTGGGAGCACGTCCTACGGTAACCGGAAGGGTAATGACACCTTCGGGTTGAACCGCCTCCTGAGTGAAGCTCCGCAACTGGGATGGTGCGGGGCGTATTTGAATCCCTCCGACCTCAAGTTTATCCAGGCAGCTCTGGAAGATAATGCTGACGGAGGCACCGATGTCGATGTAGACCCGGTGGACGTTCTTGTTGCCCACCACGGCTTGTATCGTGATGGCGTCTTGGTGGGGCATGATCTTCGCACGGGTCATCTTTGGAGAACACAATGTTCTCACCATCCCCGAGTCGCTTGTTTTTCGCCCTCGGGGGCCGACCTCCGAGCTTCATTTTAACGACGCCCTAAATCGCTCCTCCCGAGTCCCAGAATGGCATAGACCTGCCCATAGCGTTGAGACCTTCGTCCTCGTCATTTTGGGTGGGCCGGCGAGGTCGGCCCGCAGTTGTTGCCACCATTATTCTTCCTCTCTGCCTTCCTGCCCCCGGCCCACTCGGCCGAGGTATTTCTTGAGGCTCCTCCTGATGAGCTCGTCAATCATGAGCCCGGTTTCGCAATCCTCGGTATCATGACCATACCCCTGATAGTCACAATACTCCTCTGTTGACCTCTTCTTGGATCCTCCTTTCATAGGAGGGGGCTTTGGGAAGAGCTCGGCGTGGAGATTGAATATCTCCGCCCTCGATTTGAGCAGACGAGGTGCATTACCGCCAAGGTTTGGCCGAGGTCCGAGCCTGGACTCCAATGGCCCTCTCTTGATTCTATCGAAGACGCTTCGGCGATCAGCGCCTCGACTTCGGTCATCTGGCTTCTTTCGTTCTACCCTTTGCTCATCCCAGATCTCTTTTCTTCCGATCCGACTCGTCCCTTCGACATAGTTGTCTCACCGGTTCCAAAGTTTACCGCCGTCTTTGGTTTCTCCCCGTGATTTCTTTGTTCTATCGCCGGTCGGATCCGTTTTGAACGAATTGATGATGTACGATCGTTACTATCATCAATCTTAAGGATTCCTTGATGAATCGCGAGACAAAATTTGACATCGCCTCGCCTCGCCTTGGCGGATGGTGAGCGGTCGGACGAAAATTGCCGAGGTGGCATCTTCGATAGGCGCCACTGAACCGATCCATGAGGTCCCAGGCGGTGTATACTATTCTCGCGGCGGGTGAACTAACGTCGGGCGTTGGAGATCAGACTCGGGAAGATTTTGCACATGTGAAAATCTTCCATTCCTCGATTCGCCATATTGGTGGTATAGGCGAAAAGGAAGTGGAGGATCCCAAGGCCATCGTGGCGGCGATGTTGGGTGCCACGTATCGGCGGGGGCAAGGCGTGTCCGTAATCTCTCGGAAAAAGGAGATGATTCTCCGTGCACGGTCGAACCACGAGAGATCGTTGCCATCTCTTTCTGGAGGGGTGGGAGACCGATAACGGCGTCTATCGTCTCTCCGATGGGGAGTTCGGCTCCGCCTTTCCTCTCTCATATTCTGCTCGGCTCGGGGGCGTGCCCAGTGGAGAGGGCCGTGGGCGACGTGGTGGCGAATGGTTGCGGCCATCTCGGCGAGGTGATGGACTTCTGGCGGCGGATTGATGTACGCGTTCTCGGCTATTGTGCCGAGGTGAGCGATGACCGCCTCGGTGGGGTGAGCGACCTCGGGCGCCCGTATTCGCCAGTTCGGGCACTCGAGAGGTGCCCGCTCCATTTGTCCTTTGGTGAAGGAAGTTTGGAATTGGCGAGATTGGCATTGAGGAACTCGAGACCACGCTCGGCCGAGGGCTTCGTGAGATCGGTAAACCGCCTGTTCACTGGCGATGAGGTCGGCATCTTCTACCGGTCGAGGCGACGATCCTGAGGGTGTATGGAAACGTTTTCCATGTGGCCCTCGGCGTGTGGCGCTTCGGCGTCGCAATCTCCTTCTGCTGCCGGTGACCACCGGTCATCCTCGCCATGTTGTTGCCAGCATCGACGGCGGTTGCACGTGTCCTTGCCATTAATTTGTAGGAAAACGAAGCTTTTCTGTTCAGCGTTTCCCACAGACGGCGCCAATGATAAATCTAGTATATGTTAGTATGCAAGATTTATGTAAACAGTAAAGAACACCAAGGCTTTTACGTGGTTCGATCGTTAATGAGATCTACGTCCACGGAGGAGTGATTCCTCAATACTTTCACTATGATTTAATTACAGTGAGTGTAGCTAAAAGCTCTTAGTATTCAACAAGTTGCTAACCCTTCTATCTTCGATTTAACTCCTATTTATACATATCTGAGGACCCTTAAGACGGGATCTGATCCCCTCCCATGTAGGGACTCTTCCTCTCGCATGTAGGAACTGTTCCTCTCGCCCATAGGGACTCTTAGCCTTCCACATGTAGGGACTCTTAGCCTTCCGTGCAGGGTGGCGCCTGATTAGGGTTTGGAGGCTGGTTATGGTTTAGAGGATGGGCCTTTGGCTTAACCGCGTGGGCCGTTATTAACCCAAGCCCAACTCGTTTGGGCCTGTCGGTGGGCCTGAGCGGTTGGGCCATATCCCATCAATCTATAAGCAGGAAAAACATCTATCTATCTCCGAGTTCTCAACTTCGCAAAGGTCATCAGCTAAAAGCTAGTTATAATATATTCGTTTGGGTTTCCCAAAATGCTCACGACAAGAATAGAGTCTGTGTAGATTTCAATGGGGCAAATGTGGTGCTGAATAATGTGGCAACTCGTTGAACCATAGGCATTTGTTCTGCTGCTACACATGAGCTCGTCGGCGCTATCCTCATCGCCGCTGCAACTTTTATATTATTCGAGTGATCTCGATCAATAATTCCAACACCAAACCTGGCACTGCCTCACTTGATAGTTTTAGATGATTTAATTTAGCTTCAATTGATAATATTTATCATCTAAATTCCAAATATAATATTTAATGGATTAGTTGCTAAAAAATATAATTTGACTTGTTTTCTTTTTATTTTCATCACGTTTTATATATTTTTAACACTTAATAGCTCGAAAGATGATGTTATTATTGCAACAATTGATAGATGTATTAAAAATTAAAATCATGTCATTTTTTCGTGAATTTTTAATAATTAATCAATATTAAATCTCTTTCGAGACTTCAGTAGTCAGTTGATAAAATTTTCAACAGTATTCTTTTTGACTATGTACAGTCGGAGACTACTTCTCTTGGAGACAAGTCAAAGTTAAATATTGTAAAAGGATGATAATCTATTAATATATGATTCATTACATATTGAAGACACCACATTTGTCTACATTCATATGTGGCATTTTTATGATTTTTCATTTTTCATTTTCTAAATGTCACAAATTTCCTTATTTAACCACTTATCATTTAATATGTTGATTGATTGTTATGTCAATATTAAATGTGGTATTATAAATGCTTATCTATCTTTATTACTTTTATTTAATTCAGTTTATAATCTTACAAAAATCGTTATCAATATTCTTTAATTTTATTTTGATTTAAAATCATTGTATTGTAAATATGATGTAGTGTATCCTATTAAATTATTCCTTTATTTTTTTCCTTCTAGAAATAAAATATATTTTAAGTGTAATATTTATTTTTGTAAATAAACTTTTTGAGATTAATGTTTAAACTATGTAAGTTCATTAAGAAACCTTCCATCATATTTTGATAGTTCGAGTTATATTTAGCAAATATTGATTTAGTATGCAAATAATCAAACAATTAATCAATCGCAATATCGACATGTTGTAATAATGTTGATACTATGATTGTTATATTGCATTAATTTCTATATACTAATAATAGATGTATATATATATATATATTATTTTTATGTCATAATTATTCTTTTCTAATAATATGTTAAAAGTATTATGTGCATTTATAAATCATATGAAAATAGTTTTAAAATATGTACTCATAAAATTTAAAATATTATGTAATGGTTAAATATAATAAACCAACTAAAACAATGTTATACAAAATGCACCAATACCAATTAATTTAATAGTTACGAAATTCATAAATTATAAGCTATATCCATTAATATATAATACATTTTAATAAATGAGAAAACTAAATTTTCGTCGTATTACATGAATGGTACACTAGAAGAGTTTGAAATACATAGCTATTATGATTGAATTGCTACAGTAAAAGATTATCTTTTCGAAGTATAAATAGTGGACATGTTAACACTGATATACCAACGACATCCGCAATGTAAAAATAATCTATTATATTTTAAGAAACTCATTTTATGTTATTATTTAGAGGTTAAATTATCATATTGTTTGTTATTAATTAATTGACTTAAAAATATAAATTCTTTATATATATAATATCAATTATTTTAATAGTTTGTATTTATAAATTCAAATATTTATGAGTAATTACGGATATCATGCCATACGAATTTGAGACGATAAGGGTATAAGAAATATGTTAAAACTATAAGAAATATTTAATCCATAACATATGTGCATTTATAAATCATATGAAAATAGTTTTAGAATATGTACTCATAAACTTTAAAATATACGTAATGGTTTAAATATAATAAACCAACTAAAACAATGTTATACAAAATGTACCAAATCAATTAAAATTAATTTTAATAGTTACAAAATTCATAACATATAAGCTATGTCCATTAATATATAATATATTTTAATAAATGAGAAAACTCAATTTTCGTCATATTACATGAATGATACATTAGAAGAGTTTGAAATACATAGCTATTATGATTGAATTGATATAATAAAAGATCGATGATCTTTTTGAAGTATAAATAGTCGACATGCCAACACTGATATACCAAAAACATCCGCAATGTAAAAATAATCTATTCTATTTTAAGAAACTCATTTTATGTTATTATTTAAAGGTTAAATTATCATGTTGTTTGTTATTAATTAATTGACTTAAAATATAAATTCTTTATATATATATATATAATATCAATTATTTTAATAGTTTGTATTTATAATTCAAATATATATGAGTAATTATGGATATCACCATATGGATTTGAGACGAGAAGGGTATAAGAAATATGTTAAAAGTATAAGAAATATATAATCCATAACATATGTGCATTTATAAATCATATGAAAATAGTTTTAGAATATATACTCATAAACTTTAAAATATACGTAATGGTTTAAATATAATACACCAACTAAAGCATTGTTATACAAAATGCATCAATATCAATTAATTTTAATAGTTACGAAATTCATAAATCATAAGATATATCCATTAATATATAATACATTTTAATAAATGAGAAAACTCAATTTTCGTCGTATTACATGAATGATATACTAGAAGAGTTTGAAATACATAGCTATTATGATTGAATTGCTACAATAAAAGATGATCTTTTCGAAGTATAAATAGTGGACATGCCAACACTGATATACCAACGACATGCGCAATGTAAAAATAATCCATTATATTTTAAGAAACTCATTTTATGTTATTATTTAGAGGTTAATTTATCATATTGTTTGTTATTAATTAATTTACTTAAAAATATAAATTCTTTATATATATAATATCAATTATTTTAATAGTTTGTATTTATAAATTCAAATATATATGAGTAATTACTTAATATCATGCCATCTGGATTTGAGACGATAAGGGTATAAGAAATATGTTAAAACTATAAGAAATATTTAATCCATAACATATGTGCATTTATAAATCATATGAAAATAGTTGTAGAATATGTACTCATAAACTTTAAAATATACATAATGGTTTAAATATAATAAACCAACTAAAATAATGTTATAAAAATGCACCAAATCAATTAAAATTAATTTTAATAGTTATAAAATTCATAAAGTATAAGCTATGTCCATTAATATATAATATATTTTAATAAATGAGAAAACTCAATTTTAGTCATATTACATGAATGATACATTAGAAGAGTTTGAAATACATAGCTATTTTGATTGAATTTCTATAATAAAAGATGATCTTTTTGAAGTATAAATAGTGGACATGCCAACACTGATATACCAAAGACATCCGCAATGTAAAAATAATCTATTCTATTTTAAGAAACTTATTTTATGTTATTATTTAAATGTTAAATTATCATATTGTTTGTTATTAATTAATTGACTTAAAATATAAATTCTTTATATATATAATATCAATTATTTTAATAGTTTGTATTTATAATTCAAATATATATGAGTAATTATGGATATCACCATACGGATTTGAGACGAGAAGGGTATAAGAAATATTTTAAAAGTATAAGAAATATTTAATCCATAACATATGTGCATTTATAAATCATATGAAAATAGTTTTAGAATATGTACTCATAAACTTTAAAATATACGTAATGGTTTAAATATAATACACCAACTAAAAAAATGTTATACAAAATGCACCAATATCAATTAATTTTAATAGTTACAAAATTCATAAAGTATAAGCTATGTCCATTAATAAATAATACTCCCTCCGTCCACCAAAAATGTGCATTTAATTCCTTTTCGGTCCGTCCACCAAAAATGTGCACTTTCCTTTTTTAGAAACACCAACTTTACATTTTTACCCTCAACTTATCCACTTATTTACAAAAAAAACACTCATGACTCACCTTTTTACACTCACGATCCTTTAATGTATTCATTTATTATCCCAATTACACACCTTTTTATACACATTTACTTTACACTCATTACAGTTTTCTTAAAATCCGTGCCACCAAAATCGATGCACGGTTTTGGTGGACGGATGGAGTATATTTTAACAAATGAGAAAACTCAATTTTCGTCATATTACATCAATGATACATTAGAAGAGTTTGAAATACATAGCTATTATGATTGAATTGCTACAATAAAAGATGATCTTTTCGAAGTATAAATAGTGGACATGCCAACACTGATATACCAAAGACATCCGCAATGTAAAAATAATATATTCTATTTTAAGAAACTCATTTTATGTTATTATTTAACGGTTAAATTATCATATTGTTTGTTATTAATTAATTGACTTAAAAATATAAATTCTTTATATATATAATATCAATTATTTTAATAGTTTGTATTTATAAATTCAAATATATATGAGTAATTATGGATATCACCATACGAGTTTGAGACGAGAAGGATATTAGTTTTTAATTAGATTTTGGATAGATACGAGTATAAACATTCTAGACAGTCCAGATTGTTGAATCTTACCCTCATCATTTTGGTCAATCGTCTCACTCCATTACGATCAAGGACTTCGAGTTTTTGAACTATAGTCTCAACAACAATCAATTATTATTACAAATTAATATTTGATTAGTAGATATTTTATAAATAAAAAAGTGTTTTGAAGTATAGAAACTCTAAATGGGTTCAATCATTTATCAACGTACCAATGAGAAATTTTTTTCAGTTTTAGATCTTTTTATTTTATTTATAAATATAGAGATTTTTATTGAGATGTATAATCATATTTGTAACAATTTATATTCATAAAATTTAACAGCTTCGGGTAATTAGCTTAATAATTAAAATTATACGGGTGTGAGACGAGAACAGTAATAAATTCATTTTAAATGAGTATGAATGCTAATTGACATGCCTACATTGAATTTTCTCTATTTTTATTAGTTTGTTGTTTATACTATTTAATATTGATTTTAATTTGTCATATTGAGTTTTGTTGAAACGGATAACCATTCTTGTAATAATTTGTATTTACAAATTTAAATGATTTTGGTAATTACGAATATCACTGGGTTTTAGATGAGAATGGATTGTAAAATCACTTTTGAATCGAGTTTGAGATTGACATGAGTATATATATTCTATACGGGTCTATCTGGCTAAACCCTAGCTTCAACTATTTGAACCATCTCGCCTTGCTCCACTGCTATCAACAACCTAGGTAGATTAACTCTAGACTATCATATCGCTTTACTATCACTGTCAATAATTCAAGTTGACTAAACCTTAGCAAAATAACAAGTTATTTTTTAAATTTCTATCTATCAAGTATAACGTAATGCAATTCTCATCGAAATTTAACGAATACAATTTATGTATCAAATCTAGACACATCGCCTATTATAAAAGCTATTTATTTTGCTATATATGAACATAAAAAAGAGACATGTGCAATTTCTTTCCAACATAAGATTTTACCTACCAAAACATATATTTAGTGATGGTTAATCTTACGTTGTAAATTTACGAGTAACTAGCAAAAGTGATTTAAAAAGTTTAATTTTCACTTGGTAATTAAATTTTAGATAGATGATGAGAGGCACGATACAATAACTTATACGGTAATGAAATTTTAGATAAATTGTGAGATAATTACAAAGTTATTTTTTTATATTTTAGAAAAAAATTATTTTAAATTAGTCTTTATTTTCTATATTTAGAATAATATTTTATTATTATATTTTTAAATATCTGTTGAATTTAATTTCTATTGAATTTTTATATGTATAGTAAGTAAAAAAATCAATTCTCATAGACATAATTTTTTGAATTATTATTTTAAATTTCTACTTATAAATTACAACGTAAAATGATTTCCCGTCGAAATTCGACGGGTTATACACTAGTATTATTAAATATAGAAACACGTCTATATATAAAGCGGAGCGCTGAATATATATACCCACAAAAGTCTCTTTAAAATAATATTGGATAACTTAATAAATTTTCTAAATTAGTAAATTTCTTCGGTCTCGATTTAGGACGATTCAGAAAATCATCATTTTAATAAAATAATATAATAATGACTTTGTGAATAATCCCTTTATAAATATATAATCTCTTTAATATTATAGATTAATAATTCTTAATATATTACAATTGTGAATTTTATTCGTTAAAGTATGAATCTATTGTTGTATGATTTCTTGAAAATTGAAATATAGGTGCATTTCATCCTTAACATAGGACTTTAAGCATTTGACCGGTCATGATGACACATTTTATTTGCGAAGTCATAGTTGAGATTTATGATCATAAATTTTTTCTATATTGATATTTATATAATAATTCCATTATGTTTTATACATGAATATATTTAATTTGTTACAATTTATTAATTGATACATGAATATATATTTAGTTAATTACGTTGAATTTGTAGATACATGAACATATATGATTAGTTACAATGAATTAAATAAATACATGAATTTATATAATTAAACTCACATAAATCTATTTAATTTAAATATATTAAAACATTATCTGCCATTTATTTTTATACATTATAATATGATCTAATATGATAATTTCAAAAATACTCTATTAATTTATATCTCTAAATTAATAAAATTCCTAGCTACCGAGGTTATTAATTTATAGAAGCTATATATATATTGGATATAAAAATTTCAAAAATAAAGTGGGAAAGTTATTCACATCGGCAGCCCCGAAATCAACAGAATATTTCCTCACTCACGCCTCTTTCGCCGCAAGTGAGATTTGATGCTGCAAGAGGGGTTTGATCCCGATGTTTTCACCTATAACACGGTGATATCTAGACTTTGCAAGAGGGGTGAAGTTGAAGAGGTGATCGAGGTTCTCAACCAGATGCTTTCAAGGGATTGCTCTCCAAATGCTGTCACGTATATATAACGCCATAATTAGCATGTTTTGTAAAGACAATCAGGTGGTGGAAGCGACTGAGCTTGCACGCGGCCTGACTAGCAAGGGGATTCTGACTGCTGTCTCGACATTTAACTCTCTCATACAAGGTCTTTGTCTAACCAGCAACTTCGACGTTGCAATGGAGTTATTCTCGGAGATGAGGACGAAAGGATGACAACCAGATGAGTTCACTTACAACATATTGATTGACTGTTTGTGTCGGAAAGGCAAGCTCGACGAAGCCTTGAGGCTCCTTAAGGATATGGAGTCGGGCGGCTACGCAAGAAGCGTGATAACTTATAACACTGATTGATGGGTTCTGCAAAACCAGGAAAATTGAGGAAGCAGAGGAGATCTTTGATCAGATGGAGCTTCAAGGGGTCTCGAGGAATCTGGTGACATATAACACTCTCATTGATGGCCTCTGCAAGGCAAAGAAGGTGGATGAGGCGGTTCAGCTCATGGACCAGGTGATCATGGATGCGCTGAAACCCGATAAATTCACCTACAATGCCATCCTTTCCTACTTTTGTAGAGAAGGAGACATTCAAAAGGCCGCAGATATTGTGAAGACAATTACCTCAAACGGGTGTGAACCGGATGTGGTGACTATGGAACCCTAATTCAGGGACTGTGTAAAGCTGGGAGAGTTGAGATCGCCGTGAGGCTTCTCAGAAGAATCCAGATGAAAGCAAAGTTTTTGACGCCGCATGCTTACAACCCTGTGGTGAAGGCGCTTTTTAGGAGGAAGAGAGTCAAAGAAGCGATGCAGCTGTTTAGGAAGTGGAGGAGAAGAATGATCCTCCCTATGCTGTCTCATATAATATTATTTTCTGGGGCTTTGCCCTGGTGGAGGCCCCATTGGCGAGGCTGTTGATTTTGCGATTGAGGTGGCAGAGAAAGGGTATCTCCCGGACGTACGTTTCTTCGTTCTATATGTTGGCGGAAGGGCTTTGTGCTTTGAACATGGAGGAAACACTAGTGAAACTCATTGACAAGATAATGGTGAAGGGCAGATTTTCGGAGAATGAGGAAGCTATGATAAGGGATTTCCTTGGAATCCGTAAATTTTCAGACGCATTAGCCAGTTTTGGCCGGGTTTTGTAGAGCCGGAAACCCAGAAAAGTTACTCTTTATGATGGAAGTTGGTGGAGTTGTGTGAAACCAGTAGATTATATGCTCTCAGCAGTTTCTTGAATTGCAGAGGTTATGATATTTTGGTGCTAAAAGGCTAAGATTGCTCCGTTGCTGGGGAAACAAAGGTTTTAGTTTTTTTTTGGGTGAATTAAAAATTTTATAAATGAAATGACATTTACAATATACTCGGGCATACCCGAATAAATACAGCTGCAAGGAAGCAGGAATGTGATAACGTCCTTACAATATACACGGGCATACCCGAGGAAATACAACTGCAAGGTAGCAGGAATGTGATAATGTCCTTACAAAAACACGGCCAAACAGGCGGCCCACAAAGGTTTTAGTTTGTTCATCTGCAAATGCAAATGCAAGGAAGTGTTGTTATAATTTGACTCGCATTCAATTCTATAAATTTTTGGTATGTTATATCAGTCTTTCATCATTGTAACTGCAAAATAGTACATGGAATGGGGATTAAAAATATCCTAATTAGGGATTGACAACCCGCCAAAAGTTTTTTGCCCTTCTTCAGTGGAATGACAGACCTAAAATTGATTCCAAAAAAATTGAATTCATATAAATACTCCTAATCCTGCGGTTCCGGAAAGTTGTTAAAAGATTCCTTAATTAAAAAAAGAGGTCAAACGATATGAATAGAAAGAGATTTTTTTTGCATATGTTTTGATCTTAATGCATGTTCACTCGAATTCAAAGAATTGAAAAGTGTTCTTTCATTTGCGAATTCGGAAATATATAATTGGCTGACTGCACACAAGACAATGACTATACCACAAAGCAACCCCATTCAAAAAGAGTAACGCCGAATTGGCGAATTCAATAATAAAATACACTCACGTCCGTCTCTCTCTCTCTCGCGATCGTAGATAGATATATAATTAATATAATACAGCCGTCTGAATACACACACACACATAGTTGTCCTTATTTACGGATTCGGAATCTTCGATATCCTCAATAATTTGTTACTCAAAACCATTCCAACTCTTTCTTGTGTCTTTTCTTCTCATGATTCGTGCCGGCTGACCCATTTTCAGCCCCTTTTGTTGTATTCCGTATATATATATTGTGTATTTATATGTGTGAGTGATTGAATTGCCCACTGCAATCACTGAACTGTCTGCAATGGCTACCGACGAAGAGAGCCCGCTTGTTGCTGAAGAACTCCCACTGGAACCGCTCAACCACAAGAGAGATGTTTACTTACTCTGCTGGGCTTTCCTCCTCATCTTCTTGGCTTATGGCGCTGTGCAGAATTTGGAATCCACAATGAACACTGTAATTGATTTCCTCAAAACCTCTACTTTTTAAGAATTTATTTCTCCTTATAAGGCTCTTGTGTTTCTCTGATGAAAATGTATTTTCCTTTGCTCTTTTAGGAAGGAGATATGGGCACCATATCACTGGGGATACTGTATGTTTCGTTTGCGATATTTTCGCTGGTGGCTTCGTTAGTGGTGAAGAAGCTAGGGTCAAAGAATGCTTTGATTCTTGGTACAACTGGATACTGGCTATTTATAGCAGCAAATTTGAAGCCCTCTTGGTATATATATCTATGATTTATTGTTGATCAATCGTTTTGGTTGACTTTTGGCTATTTGTTTTGGATAGTGAACTGTTTGTGATAATCTAGATTCGTGTTGGGTTTGGTTTTAAACGGGTGATTTTTGAGATGATATTATGAAAAATTGAGTTCTCACCTGCTATTTGATCAATTTCACGGTAAAAATTGTGAGGGGAATTGCTCCCATTCTTTTTTCGTTTGACAGTATTCTGTGATATATATATAGAGTTATAGCAACGTCTCGTTTTCATAATTCGTCTCAAGAGAATGGAATTGAAATATTTTGTAGAACTCGGTCTATTCTGTTCTGGATTATGCTAATTCAGATGAACATAACCAGCTTCTCTGTAGTCCACATTCTTTCTTTAATGCTTAGTGAATGGCACATGCTTCATCCTCCAATGAAATTGAGTATTTAATCCTAATAGTTTCCTTATTTTATGATATCAACATTGATTTAATGGACAAAGCTAAATATAGAGCTTCTGAGCTGTATGGAAATGTTCTTCACTGATCTCGAATATTGCTGATCACCTTCTAGGTATACTATGGTGCCAGCTTCGCTGTACATGGATTTGCCGCTTCTATAATATGGGTTGGACAGGTTAAACACGTCTCTACACTCTCTATATTTTGATGCGTTACTACAATCTTTGTATCATGCACCAAACTTTGCATTCTATCAGGGAACATACCTCACTTCTACTGCTACCAGTCATGCAAATGATCATAACTTGCATGAAGGTACGGTAATTGGGAAGTTCAATGGAGAGTTTTGGGGGATGTTTGCGTGTCATCAGGTGCATTATATATGCTTTCCTTTGAAACAATTAACAGCTAGTTTTTCTTAGCACAAACGTTGAGTGAGAACTTTTCTCTTTCTTTTGATCTGCAGCTCGTTGGGAACCTTGTCACTCTTGCTTTATTAAGAGACGAAGAGGTATGTAGGGCTCATTATTTTGGAGTTTCCATCTAATCATTTGCACTTCATGGTTTGAAGCAAGATAATGTTACTTTGAAGCAAGATAGTGTTACCCATTTACATGTTATGTAAGTTAAATCATTTTCAAATTACAAAATGAAAAATTGCCTCGTGATAAAAAGAAATCCAGATCAAGCTTCAATTTTTATTGGCTTTAACATATTATTCCTGGGATTTGTTTGAAGGAAAAAAAGCATCCGTTAAAAGTTTGCTAGCTTTTTGTATAATAATTGCAATATGCTGAGTAAGTGTTAATTATTTAGCGCTACATATTGCAGGGAGGAACAACCAGTGGCACAACTCTACTTTTAATTGTATTTCTCATTAGCATGACTTTAGGCACTATTCTGATGTGCTTTTTGAGTAAGAGAGATAGTAAAGAAGAAAGGCTGGAAGGCTCTGTCGACACCTTTTCGTCTTCAGTGGGATCTTTAATATCTTCTATGCTGAATCTGTTACTCGACATAAGAATCCTTTTGATTATCCCACTTATCGCGTATTCAGGACTACAACAAGCATTTGTCTGGTAATGAGTCGGAAAGTATCATTTAAGCATTCATCATGTTTTATAAACATCTGTCTCAATGTTGTTCTCCCTTTTTTGGTTAATTATAAGAATTTCCTTTCAGGGCTGAATACACGAAAGAAATTGTGAACCCAGTCCTCGGGGAACAAGGTGTTGGTGGTGCTATGGCTATATATGGAGTTTTTGATGCAATTGTAAGTTTCATATTAGAAAAGACCATTACTGCTTTTAGCAGTTGAATACATGAGTTTACTGATTCCAATTTTAGGGAGACGGCACAAATTTTCCCCATTATTCATATTACCCAATGGCCTTGTAGTGACATGTTATTTCAATCCTTTAGGTTAACGAGGATCGATCATTATCCAATTCCACCATGATATATGTAGAATGTCATTTTACACATTTTCCGATATTACATGAATCTTCTCTTCTATTAGCTTGAATTTTCTCCTGTTGGAACCTTTTCAGAGTTCGCTTGCAGCTGGTCGGTTTACTTCTGGTCTTTCATCGATCACGATAATAATCTCAGGTGGAATGTTGATTCAGCTTATTGTATTGCTTTGGCTTCTTCTCAGCTACAGGTTGATTCTCCCATCTAACTTCATTTGTTAATTTCAGAGTGAGGCATACAGATAAAAGGATTTTTAATACTAAATATTTTCTTGCTTCTATCCCTTATTTTGTAGTGTGGTGAGTGGCCTATTCGGTACGATTCTCCCTCTTCTCATAGGGGCCTTATGGGGAATTGGAGATGGAGTGCTAAACACACAGCTGAGTGCTTTGCTAGGAATTCTATTCAAACATGATTTGGTACTAACTTTCTCGATCATCTTTCATAATACATCAATTAGTCTGCTGTGTAAAGTTTCTATTTGTGATGCTGTTTTCGGGGATTATTATATCCGGAAACCAAGTTCGTGTTGCTGTGTGTAACCAGATTTACACCAATCTTATGCATTTAGCTAGTTTGGACCTTGTTTTTCATTTAAGTGAAGCGTTGAATGATGCCTGTGATATCCTAATACCTCGTGGTGGTTGCAGGAAGGAGCTTTTGCACAGCTGAAGCTGTGGCAGAGCGCGTCAATTGCTGTCGTATTTTTCATAAGCACGTCTATATCATTTCAGGCAATGCTTGTTATCATGCTTGTGGCTTTGTGCCTCTCAATGGCCAGCTTTCTTTATCTCACGCTCAACGTGGAGAAAGCGTTTGCAGGCCGTGCTTCTTGATGGCTTCCAAAGGAAAATTTGAAGGTGTTTCAGTACCCAACATGCTCGTGAAATATATGCATAGATGAGTGTCTGCATATCCATTGTGTACATATATACGAGCATTGTGGTTGCAGATTCATTCATTTTTTTTTGCCATTTTGTTTTTCTCCTCTGTTGAGTAAGTGTGCTATGTAATTTTGCTTCCATGAATTGTAATTTCTTAAAGAATATGGAGTGGGTTCTTCATTTATTTGCAACTGTTATTCACAATCAAATGTGTAGTTCTTATTTGTCCTTGCTGCATACTTGGCCCAATAACAGCACCAGTTGTAACAAAATCAATTTCTTTTATAAGCGACAATGATATTACAAGGTTCACCGTTATCTAAACCGCGACTACGGCATCCAGGCCCGGCCCTGGGGGTTGGCCCAAAGTGCAACCGCCCAGGGCCCCCAAATTCTAGGGGCCCAAATAATTTTTTTTTTAAACCCATTAATAAGCCCAGCCTAAAAAAAAAAATTAAAAACTTACCTTCTAAGAATTGGAAGGCAGATACATTACGCAGCTTCAAAGAGAAGGTTACGCAGCAGCAAAAAGAAGGTGTTTCTAAGAATTGGGAACGGCAGAATTGAGAGCGGTGACGAAATCTGTCTCTCCTTTACGGTTTGCATCTCTCGTTTTGATTTGTGTTCGACATCAAGAGGTATTTTCTATACTTAAAGTAATTTGTGAATTGTGAAATTGTGATTGTTGTGCTATATATTTGATTATTTGGTGTGGAATTTTTGCAATATATGTTTGATTATATTATTGTGAAGCATGTTGCCTAGAAAATACCCATCCGGAAGTCAAAAACGAAATAAAAAAAGAAGACTTGATGAAGTTATTAAAACTCAAAAGGGTGCTATTGATAAGTTCTTTGTATCTAATTCTTTGGTTAGAGAAGTGGATGTTGAAAATGCAAATGATGCTTTTAATGAAGAAGTTGATGTTGTTGAGGTGGAGTCTTATGATGATTTGAATGTGGAAATTGAGGTTGAGAATGCAAATGATGCTTTAAATGAAGAATTTGATATTGTTGAGAAAGAAAATAATGATTTGAATGAGGAAGTGGATGTTGAGAATGAAAATGAAATTGAAAACAAAGATTTGAACGAAGAAGTGTATGATGTTGAGAAAAAATGAGCTTTTAAATGCTTTTAATGTATTTGATCCAAAACTTGGGATAACATTGATAATAAAACTAGAGATATCTTGATAGAAAGGTCCCATAAGAGGACAATCTCACATTTCCTATAGATGAGTTAGGTAGACATTTTTCATATTCTTATTATATAAGAAAATTGCCAAATGGAGAGAATAAAGATAGGAAATGGTTAGTTTATTCAAAAGATGCAAACAAAGTATATTGTTTTCCATGCAAATTGTTTAAATCGATTCAAAATATTAGTTTATTGGCAAATGGAGGTTTAAATGATTGGAGGCATTTAAGTGAGAGACTTAAGAAACATGAGAATGCTATTGAGCACATTAACAATATGAGAACTTGGATAGACTTGAATATTCGTTTGAAGTTTAACCGAACAATTGATAATGATTTACAAGTACAAATTAAAAAGAAAAGACTCATTGGAAACTTGTTTTAACTAGAATAATTGCGGTTGTGAAGTGTCTTGCTACACGTAATTTGGCTTTCAGGGGTGATAATGAAAGATCTACCAAAGACATAATGGTAATTTTTGGGTTTACTTGAGCTAATTGCGAATTTGATTTGGTAATTCAAGAGCACTTTAGGCGTATTCAAAATAAGGAAATTCATTATCATTACCTTAGTCACAAAATACAAAATGAGTTGATTTCAACATTAGCCTCTAAAGTTAAAATTGATATAATTAAAAAATACAAGAGGCTAAGTATTATTCTCGTGATACTTGATTGTACTTGGATGCAAGTCATAATGAGCAAATGACTTTAGTAATTCGATGTGTGGATATGCTAGGTTCTAAAATAACAATACAAGAGTATTTTCTTCATTTTCTAAAGGTTGATGATACTTGGATTAGCTCTATTTAATGAACTACAATGTGCTTTGAAATCACTTGAACTTGAAATTGATAATGTGAGGGACAAGGTTATGACAATGGCTCCAATATGAAAGGAAAACATCAACGTGTGCAAAAGGTTTCTTGAAATCAATCCAAGAGCATTTTATATGCCATGTGTTTGTCATTCTCGAATTTAACTATATGTGATATGGCAAATTCTTGTGTTAAAGCTATCTCATTTTTGGAGTTGTGCAACGCTTGTATACTTTATTTGCTAGTTCTACGAAAAGATGGAAGATTTTGCAAGATCATATTCAAAATTTTACTTTAAAGTCATTATCAACAACAAGGTGGGAAAGTCATGTTAATAGTGTTGCTGCTATAATAACACAACCTAATGAGATCAGATAAGCTTTGCTTGAATTATCGAGAGTTAGTGAAGATGCTAAAACTAGAAGTGAGGCCGAGTCTTTGGTGATACATGAACTTGAGAATTTTGAGTTTTTGTTGGGCATGACAATTTGGCATAATATATTGAAGAAGGTAAATTTGATTAGTAAAAAATTGCAATCTGAAGATATGCAAATTGATGTTGCCATAATTATCTTGAAAGGTTTGATATCTTATTTTGAGAAATATAGAGAGGAAGGTTTTCAATTGGCCTTGACATCGGCTAAAGAACTTGCATCGAAAATGGAAATTGACTCTGTTTTTCATGAAAGACGCAAAACTTTAAGGAAGAAACAATTTGATGAGAGTTGTTATGAGGATATCTTATTATCTCCCGAGGAATCTTTTAGAATAAATTATTTTATTGTGATTGTTGATATCGCTATTTTATCACTAAAGACTAGATTTGAACAATTGGTCGTTTCGAGGATATTTTTGGATTCTGTTTAATCATGATAAGTTGTCTTTATTGAATGAAAATGCATTGCATAAATGTTGTATTAAGCTTGAAAGCTCGATGCATAACGATAAATCGATATTGATCTTGAGAATTTATTTTACGAATTACAAGTGCTAAGGATGTGTTTACCAACAGAATGAAGTCAATTATTGAAGTTCTTGAATTTGTTAAAATCTCGGATTGCTTTCCTAATATATCTATTGCATATAGAATATTATTGACTATACACATTCTTGTAGCATCGTGGAAAGAAGTTTTCAAAACTTAAATTGATAAAATCATATTTGCGTTCTACTATGTCTCAAGAAAGGTTAAATGGACTAGCTATTTTGTGCATTGAAAGTGATGTATTGGAAAAGCTTGATTTAGAAGATCTTATTGATGATTTTGCTTCTCAAAATGCTAGAAGGTCTACTGTATTTAATTAAAGTATTTGATTGTTGATTTTTGGTTGACTATATTTTTTGTTAAGTTGTGCATGAGAAGAAGATTTAAGACCATCCACCACACATCGGTCCAAGATTATCTGACTATCTCGAGCTTGAGAAAGAAGACTATGAGATCTTTTTTTTCTTTTCTTTTAGTATTGTGATTATTATCCTTTTGTTACATTCGATATGATACACTTTGTTAAAAAAAAATTGACATGTTTTATATTTGAGGGCCCCATTTTGTATATTCGCCCAGGGCCCCCGAAATGTCAGGGCCGGCCCTGACGGCATCCCAATTTTTTCAATAATAAAACTATGTCATTTCATATGTAAAGTCATACTTCTAGAGTACAACTTTACATATGAAATACTTTCTTTCCTAACTTCTTACAATCTTCTCTTTCTTTGGGACTAAGGTGAGTGTGTATGTGTAAGTAGGGATGTCAAATTGTCAATATGGTCAGTTGTATAGGGCTCGAGCTATTTCCAATTCGTGCCAATTGAATTAAATTGTTTTCGAGTTAAATTTTTCGATTTTATTTTTCCTTTTCCTACTTATTTGGACAAACCCGTCAGTTTCAGATGGGATTGACATCCTTATCAATGTGTATACGTGTGTGGGCAAGCAAGAAGGATTAAAAAAGAAGAAGAAAAGTGGATATTAAGGAGTTAGTCATCTCTCCCATAGCCACCACCCTAACCAACTCAACTAACAAATCAAACCATTCTTGTTCATCCAAAAATTAGTTGAGATTAGGTCCTCCAATCATCCTCTATACATTTCATTTTCCATTCCAACAAACAACAATGTTATTATACTCCATGCAAGAAAAATGAGCTTCGGTTTCTTCCCCAACTCAATTCTCGAAAGGCTGCGTTGCCCAAGGTGGCCCGTGCTAATCTACGCCGCCACGTGGACGACTATCTTGACGGTGATAGTGGCCGTGGCATCCTTCACCCCGGAGATAGCGTTCGTTTCTGCCGTCAATCCAACCTCTTCTTTATCGCAGGTGTGCAGCAGTAGGCCGGCCGCCGCTGTTAGGCTGCCATTGGATATTCCGTCTCAGAATCTGTGCTTCCCTGCATCGCTTTTCAAGCGGTCGGGAATCGACATGTTTGTCCCGCCTATTTTTGCAGCTGCCATCGTAGCTTCTTCGGCTTGTGTTGTTAAAGCTATGGGATTATGGGAGGCTGACGATGACATATGATGATTTATCACTTCATTTTACCCACCACACTTTTTTTTTAGTTTCTTCAAGATTGATTGTGTTCTACTTATAAAAAAAATCTCATTTTTGTCTATCAAATGTTTATTTCCCACTCAAACTTTTTATTACTTGCCCTGTTTTCTCGAGCCTGCTTTGGAGTTGTCATGGGTTGACACTCTCGCATGAGACCTAAAAGGTTGTCGAGGTTTGTTTAATGGAGTACTATTAACATAATGATATGAAATAGTATGTATGGTACATGTATTCACTATCATACATATGTTAATTTGCAAATCTACTATCAAGTGTAACTAACTTTTTATTACTTGCCCTGTTTTCTTGAGCTTGCTTTGGAGGAATGTAACTCATGAAGGATCTGTCTTCAGGACATGGATGTTAACAATCTGCAACGGTTATGGTCTAATTTGTTATTATGCTTACGTTAGGACACGGATATAAAAAGTCGAAAGCGTTGGAGTGATATGTGTTATTTACCCTTTAATAAATTGGGACTTGAAAATATTGAACTGAACTGCTTCAGCAGGTGCTACAATAGCGAAACTTGTGAAATTTCCAAATATCTTATCTCTTTTGTTACAACAAATATCTCAACCTGAAAATAAGACAAAAATAAGATGACTGTTTTTCAAATACATAAACAAGTGTTTTATTGAGATTTTGGAGGAGCAAGTTCTCAACTCCCAATAGCTGACTTGACTTGTCCTAATTCTTTCTCTCTCGGTCGTGTGTCAATGATATTCACTATGTATTCTTTGCTTACATTCTATACATTTATTAATGTTAATGTGATATTTAACCCACCTATATCAACTGGCATGAACTTCACATAATCTATATTTTTCTGTTTATTAGAATGTTCTCATGGTAAATTGCAACTGTTTCGTCCGATTAATCAGTCGACAAGAAGTCATATTACACAAAAACTGATCGTTTTCACACTATATTACCGACTCAATATGCCGTTGAGAATGAGATCAAAAGTCATTCATTGATATACTATTTCACAAAACATTTTTGGTGAAACATAAAGACAGACTAAGAACTGGTCAGGATCCATAGCGGCTGTTTACAACATAGAGCATGCAGCTAGTGAGAATTAAAAAAAAAACACATTTTAAATGGAAGTTGCAGATATATTTATATATTGAGGCACACTCACAGTGCATTGATCCTAATTAAATTTTTAGTGTGATTAATAAATTATAATTACATTTAATTAAGATACATACGTGATGGGATATGGCCCAACCGACTAGGCCTACAAATGGCCCAAACAAATTGGGCCTAACGTTGGTAGCAGTGCAGCATGGCCGAGCCCAAAGCGAGCCCTGTCATTCCTAAAACCTAGAATCCGGAACCTCCACGGGGCGAATGGAAGGCACGCCCGAACCAAGCGAGACAAGGTCGGCGCCACCTCCACGTGGCGCACATAAAGCGAAAGGTCCTGCCCGCCAATGGAAGGGATGCGGAGGAAGAGTCACGCCACGACCAATGGAGAGGTCGGGCGCCTTGATTCTTGATTCGGAGTGTATAAATAGGAGAAAACCGACATTAGAGGGTTGGCAACCGATCGAATACTAGAGCTTGTAACCACACCGCATTATAGTGAAAGTATCGAGAAACACCCTCAGTGGACGTAGATCTCATTAACGATCGAACCACGTAAAAGCGCGGTGTTCTTTATTGCTTTTCATAAATCTCGCACACTCACTTAACTAGATTTATCATTGGCGCCGTCGTGGGAAATATTTCAACAAGAAAGCTTCGTTCCTCTACAACAAAATGGCGAGAACACGCACAACCGCCGCCCACGACAACAACCGTCTTGAGGGCGACCGGTGGTCACCGTCGCGAAAGGAGATCGCAGACGCCACGAAGCGCCCGCACTCCGAGGCAACATGGAAAATGTTTCCATACACCCTCGGACCGCCTCCCCAACGTGGGGAAGATGTCGACCTCAGCGAGGACGAGCAACAAACTCATTCGTCCCACGAGGTCCTCGGCCGAGCTGTGACCGAAGTTCCTCCACGCCAATCTTGGCCACTCAAAGCTTCTCAACCGAGGACCAAAGGCGGGCCCCAGCGGCCCCTTGATGAACACCACAACCGCCAAGCCGCCCCCCATCCGAACAGCCGATCTCACCCGGCGTGATAGCGAAAACGCGCCTCGCGCGCCCGCCGAAGCCGCTTCGCCGCGCCCGAGCCGCCCTCATTCGCGGAGCCGCCACGCGCGGCGAGCCGCCATCATCGATCGCCCGCCTGCGTTCGCGGGCCGCTCTCCGCCGTCATGCCGACCCGAGCCGAGCAAAGCAGGAGGGAAGAAAGGCGGTCGAACCCCCGGAGGGACAATAGGCGTCGCTATCGATCCCCACCCTCCGTAAAGAGATGGCAACGATCTCCGGGGTTCGGCCGTGCGGAGGATCATCTCCCTTTCTCCGTGGAGATTCTAGACACGCCCGCCCGTGATGCAGGGCACCCAATATAGCGGCTCACGATGGCCTCGGAGACCCTCCAGGCTTCCTTTTCGCCTCACCACCAACATGGCGAATCAAGGAATGAAAGATTTTCACATGTGCAAAATCTTCCCAGTCTTGATCTCCAACGCACGGTTGGTTCACCTCGCTCCGCCGTAACAACATACACCGCTTCCGGGACCTCGTGGATCGATTCAATGGCGCTTCATCGGAAGATGCCGCCCGACCTTCCTCCGACTGCTCACAATCCGCGAGGCGGGACGAGACGATGTCGAAACTTAGTCTCGAGGTTCATCAAAGAGTCGCTCAAAATTGACGACAACGAACGACTCTACATCATCAACGCGTTCAGCGGGATCCGACCGTGTTGAACAAAGAAATCACCGGGGAGAAACCAAAGGCGGCAAGTAAGCTCGAACTGGTGGACAACCCGTCGAGGAGGCAGTCGGATCGGAAGAAGCGGGAAATGGGACGGCGTCCGAGAGCAAAAGCGGATGGCCAAGTCGGTGCGCGATCGCAGGCGCCTCGGCGTAATCAAAGAGGGCCACTGAGTCTGAGCTCGGACCTCGGCCCAACATCGGCGGCGCGCCTCACTGCTCAAAATCGAGGCGGAAATATTCGAGCTCCACGCCGAGCTCTTCCGAAGCCCGCCCCATGAAGGGGATCCAAGAAGAGGTCCTGACGCAGTATTGTGACTATCACCAAGGGTATGGTCATGATACCGAGGATTGCGAAACACAGGCTCACGGATCGGCGAGCTCGTTAAAGGTGGAGCCCTCAGAAATACCTCGGACGAGCCGGTCCGAGAAGCGAAGCGAAAGGAATGGGCGTGACACGAAGGCGACGAGGACGAAGGTCCCAACGCTATGGAGCGGTCTATGTTGTTACGGACTGCCCTCGGGACGGCGAGGTCGTCCACAGAACGACGCCCGGGGCCGGCCTCAAGAGCCGAAGAACAAGCGACTCGGGATGGTGAGAACATAACGTTCTCGAAGGAGGACCCGTGCCCAAGATCATGCCGCACGGGACGCCATCGCCATACGGCCGCGGTGGGCAACAAAACGTCCACCGGGTCTATATCGACGCCGAGCCTCCGTCGGCATCATCTTCCAAAGTCGCTCGATAAGCTTGAGGTCGGAGGCATTCGGTACTTCCGCGCCTCCCGATTCACGGAGCTTCACTCAAGAGGCGGTCCAGCCGGGGGTCATTCTGCTTCCGGCCACGGTGGGGCGAGCTCCCAAGTCGGTCAAAGGCCATCCGATTCTTCCCGGTCCGAGCTCACTCTCCGCACAACATCGTCACGGGAGAGATTGGGTAGACGCCACCAAGGCCGTCTGTTCGGTCTACCACCTCACCGTTAAGATTCCCACCCGGTGGGAGTGCTTAGCATCGAGGGGACAAACGACAAAGAAAAGAATGCTCACGATGTCGACCCAAGATGCGGCCTCACCCCAGTGCATAGCAATTACCGAGCCCTGAGACCGACGCCCGGATGACCGACCGAGGGCTCGCAATCGTCTGACGACGATCCTCGAGGTCGTCAGTCGGCACCGGTGGCCCGGTGACGTCCGCATGTCGTCGTAACTTCGAGAGAGAGCGGGGGCGTGTTTGCACGGTCCCGCTCGATATGACCGGAGTGTCACCCGAGCTCATAACACACCGCCTCAACATCGAACCGGCTACCAAGCCAGTCCGGCAGAAGAAAAGGATATTCGCGGAGAGCGACCGGTCATAAGGGACGAGGTGACCCAACCGAAGGCGAAGATCTTGTTCGAGGTCGAATACCCGACACGGATGGCTAATCCATCGTGGTCCGAAGCTTGGGAGGAGGGTGGCGCGTGTGCGTCGATTATACCGACCTCAACAAGCACCGCCTAAAAGATTGCTACCCCTCCCGATATCGACAAGAAAGTGGAGGCATTGGTGGGCCACGAGATGTTCGAACTCACGGATCTATACAAAGGGTACCACCAAATCTGATGAGCCGGAGGGCGCACCAAAGACCGCGTTCATCATCGACTTGGCGTCTTTGCGTGCAGATCGAAGATGCCTTCTACCTCGAGAACGCCGGGCTACTTACCGGAGGATGGTGGATGCAACATTCAAAGACCACATCGGGAGATCGTCGAGGTCTCGTCGATGACATAGTAGTCAAAGTCAAAAAGCGGAGGCTGCGCCGATGACCTCGGCACCATCCTCCAACTCCTCGTGTCGGCCAACCTCAAACTCAACCCCGAAATGTACATTCATGGTGAAGACCGCAAGTTCTTGGGATCTTTGGGTTTCTCGGGAGGGCTCAAGGCCAATCCCACCAAGGTGAAGGCGTTGCTCGACATGCGGTGCGAGGACCATCCGTGAGATCCACAAACTCACGGGTGCCTAGCCGCCTCGGATTGCCTCGAGCCGCAGAAACAGCTCCCATTCTTCAAGATCCCGAGGAGAGCTCGGGACTTCGCTGACGGGAAGAACACTGTGCCGCCAAGACGGTGAAGGAGTACCTTGCCGACCTACCGACCACATCCCCCCAAGCAAGGTGAATCCTCTCTATATTTGGCCGTCTCGGACGAGGCCATCAGCCAGATTGATGCGAGATGAGGTGGGACGACAACTCCCATCTATTTTATCGGTAGAGCTCTCAAAGGACCGGAGACAAGGTACACCGCCTCGAAAAAGTAGCGCTATACAGGTGAGCCAAGCGACGCCCGACCCTACTTAAGCTCACTCCGACAGGTGCTAAGCCGACTTACCCTTGAGACAAGTCTTGTCAAAACACGAGTCATCCGGACGTATAGCTAAGTGGGCACTGGAGCTCGGCGAGCACGACATCTCGTCTCGCCCAGCCGGCCGTAAAGGGCAAGCTCACATGACTTTCTCGGTCGAGGCCAAATTCACCGAGGTAGGCTATGCCAACGAGGTAACTCCAGCCTCCCGCCCACGGGAAGAAGCCGCCCCAGCACCACCGGATGGTTCTTTGGCGGATGTGCGTGGGCGGAGCTTCGTGCAAGACAGGCGGCGGGCGTCCTCCTCCTCGCCCGAGATAACCAAGAAGTCACCTCACGCCTCCGGTTTACCTTCCCACCACCAACAACGAGGTGGAGTACGAGGCCACAATCTCGGACTCCGCCGCCCGAGCCGAGGTGGACAAGATCCAGTCTTGGCGATTCTCGGGTTGTGGTGAACCGGTGTTAGGCAAATACGAGGCCGAGGAGGAACGAATGAAACAATACCTCGAAAAGCGAAGGAGATCTTGACCTCGTTCGGTACTTGATCCACGAATCCCAGGGAAAAGCGGTGGTGACATCCTCGACAAATTGGTCGTCGTCAACAAGTCCACCGGTGGAGGAGGTCCGTTCGGAAGCATCGCGAGTCCCACGTCGGCATCATCACCGAGATAGAGCCAAATGGATGTCTCCAGAGGCTACACGGAACACGGCGCCTTGCCTCAAGATCGGCTCGAAGCCAAAAGATGATGGCGAAATCCGAGTATCTCATGCACGAGGCGCTCTCATGGAAATCTTACCTTCACCCTCCCGAGGTGCCTCGCCTAGAAGAAGCCGACTACGTGCTCAACGAAATTCACCTAGGGTCTTGCGAAGCCACATCGGTCATGAGCTCTCTCAAAGAAGACGCCGAGGTCGGGATATTCTTGGCCCACCGCAAGATTCGGCCGAGCTCGTCGAAGTGCCGAGTGCAGATTCACCCCACGGTCAAAAGCGCGCCTGGCGATTTGGCGACTGCGAGTCCATGGCCTTTCATGCGATGGGGATCGATATCGTTGGCCCTTCGATCGAGCACCGGTCGACTTCGATGCTTAGTCGTAGCCATAGACTACTTCACAAAATGGGTCAAGCCGAGCCACTTCGAGCCTCATGCGGAAGGATTGAGACGCCGTGTGGAAGAATATAGTCCGCCGCCGCATACCGCACATCTGGTCTCGGACAACGGCGCCCAATTCGTCGACAAAAACTTCAGGTGGTGCGAAGAGCTTGGATCGATCAACGCTTCACCTCGATCGCACACCCGCAAGCGAATGGTCGGGGCCGAGGGTGACGAACCGCACGATCGTCAAGGATTGAAGAAGAGGTGGACCGAGCTAAAGGCGATGGGCTGAAAATCTCCTCAAGTCCTCCGGTCCCACAGACCACACCCCGACGGCGCACGGAGACCCTTTCACCGGTCTCACAGTGCGAGGCCGTCATACCACCGAGATCGGCGCACCGAGCCCTCGCACTCTTCACTTGACCGGTGCCGGAACGAGGAAGACCGGGCCAACCTTGACGCCTCGAGGAGAAGCGAGCTCGCCTTCATAAACGAAGCCAAATACAAGGCCAGTGTCGCGGTACCACAACAAAGGGTCAAAGCCTCCGGCTCCATGTGGGCGACCTCGTCCTAAGAAATAATGAAGCCGAGTGGTGGCGTCTTAACAAGCTGGATCCGACATGGGAAGGCCCATACCGCGTTCACGAGGACCTCGGCAAAGGGCTTACAAGTCGCCCACTTGTCCGTGCGCTTATCCCACGAACTTGGTACATTACGCATTTAAGGAGGTATTTTACATAGCTTCGATTTAAAGTCGACATCATGTTAGTTCCTTAATTGTTTTGCCAAAGTGCGATGTTGATTACATGTTCAATAAAACACTGTTTTTATAATGAATATTTCACTTGCCTCATACATATGTGAACATCTGTTTGGATACACCACATTTAAACCTTCACAAGGGGCGCCTTACGAAGATGAAAATCCCACCAAGTAGAGTGCATACTGATTACCCATTAAGTTGGGCGCTCACATGCAAAGCGTCAGATTACCCATTAAGTTGGATGTCTACACGCAAAGCGTCTGATTACCCATTAAGTTGGGCGTCTACACGCAAAGCATCTGATTACCCATTAAGTTGGACGTCTACATGCACGCGACATCCAGACCGATCTCGCCAACTCATACCCCTTTATTTGGGAAGATATGCACTCGGTACAAAGTCTAAATGCATTAACGACTATAAACCAAGTACCAAGCCATATACAAATCAACCGAGCTTAGAGCTCGTTCATGCCCTTTATTTGGGAAAATACACATAGATATCTGATGTAAATGCATTTAAGACCAAAACGAAGTCCTAAGCTATGTTTATACCTCTCGAGAGGAAATATACACTTGAAACGAGTCTAAATACATTTATATCTACATACAAAGTTCTACACTATACATAGCCTCATTCGGGCTTCGGACTCCGCCAGACGGGACTGTGCACCAAATTTTCTACAAAATCTCCAGTCGACGGTGTATGCCTCGAATGAACTCGATGCCTTCAACCCGATCGATAAGGCCTAATCACCACGGCTGTTCGGCGCTCGGCGGCGCTGGCTCGGAGGTAGCCCGACGCAAGCGGCGACTCGGTGGTCATCTTCACCCGCCTCCCAGGACACTTCAAGCGCGCAGCGCCAAGACGAGCATTCCGGAGTGGGGACGCACCCAGGTCACACCCGACCCCTCACGGGACACCGGCCGAGTACGACCTCGCCCACCCGCCGCTCTCTCCGCCGACTGAGCTCCTCGTCGCCGACCGCTCCCGAGGATCGCCCGATGATCCGCCCTGCCGGACCCATCAACCCGAGCACTTGGCATGATCGAGTAGCCGCCCTCCTGCGGGTTCTTCTATGATCGGGTCACGGAGCCAGCGTGGCATCGCCTATCGCGCCGGGCATGCGACGCGTTCGCGGACGATATCATACATCTCCATAAACTTCACGACGGAGTTGACGCGAAGCTTTGAACTTCTTGCTTTGGGGGCCTCCTCATCCTCAAAGACCATGCCCTCCGCCAAGAAGCTCGAACTCGGTCGTCGACCGGATATGGTAGTCCCACCACTCGACGGACCGCCTCTCAGACTCGCATGCTCCTCCGACACCGAGCTAGCC
The DNA here is from genome assembly GCA_036937905.1 of Salvia rosmarinus. Taxonomy (NCBI): domain Eukaryota; kingdom Viridiplantae; phylum Streptophyta; class Magnoliopsida; order Lamiales; family Lamiaceae; genus Salvia; species Salvia rosmarinus. The sequence goes on from CM072820.1 coordinate 48,357,608, forward strand.
TCTCGCGACGATTCGAGTCGCCTCACACTCTATCAAACGCCTTGGATAGCGTCGGCGGATGAGTCCGCCCACGGACTCCGTCTGTGTGACCTCAACTTTAGGGCCTCGTTCTCGGCCGGAGGCGGGCCACCTCCCGATCGGCCTCGTCCAACTTCTCTTCGTGTCGTGAGGCACGGCCGAGTGACCTCTATAGTGGCTTGGGTCATTTCGGTAAGACCGGCCCTCCAGAAAGCACCTCTTCGTCCTTCTCGGCCAGGCGCCTCGGACCTCTTTTAACTTGGTCAACAATTCATGATCAAGTCCGAGCCATTCGGTGTGGAGTCTCAGAATAAACAAGATAACAAAATCTTAAAATGTCGCGTTTATTACTCAAAAGGAAAATTATTACAAAGACCCGTGGTCCTATCGACCCCATAGATTCACTATTACATCAGTCCACTGACCTCAGCCTATGGCCGGCCTCGACGACCTCGATGCTCCTGCGCTGGCCACCGCCACCGGGAGCTCCACCCCGCCTCCTCCTCCGCCTCCGCCTCCTCCCCTCCCGACGGCCCGTGCCTCGGCCAAGAGGAGCTCCTGGCTCGCGATCTTCGTCCTCCTTTGGGCGACGACCTCGTGATCGGGGCGGTGGGCTGGATGCGAGCCTCCAACACCGGAAGGAGTCACCCATAGATCACCCGGGCGTAAGCCTTGTCCACCTCTCTGGTCGACCTCGGTCCACCCATGCTTGACCTTATCAAAGTCGGGCATGGCGGCCGCCAGCTTCCCCTGTGTGATCGACACCACCTTCGGCCAAAGACGGCGGCGAGATCGGCAATAAAGCCGAAAGCTCTCCGACTCGATGAGCTGGCCGGCAAAGGCCCTCGGCAAGGGTCCCCGGTCGGCCACCAGCACCTCCTCGTCTCATGCGAGTTCCTTCTTCGCCCGGCCAGCCTCCTCCCGACTCGCCGACCTCCCGGCGGCTCCGGTGCCAGTGCCTCTTCTTGGCGGCTTCAGCAGCAGCCTCCCGGCCTCGAAGCCTGGCGGCCTCGGCTTCCGCCCTCGCGGCCGGACGCGGCGGTCTCGGCTTCCGCCAGCGGCTAAGCTCCGTTCAGCGCCTCTTCTTTGGTGAGCTCTCGGCAAGCAAGGGCGTGGCGACCTGCGACTCCCGGCCGGCTGCGGGGCCCATCATCGAGCTCCCACCACGAAAAGGAGATGCACAAGTCGATAACCGATTGCGAAGCAAACAAATCTAAATATGAAGAAGTACGTGCCTCGGGAGGATGCGACCAAGCTTGGGGCGGTACCAGTGCTCAAGGCGGCCCCGAGGCCGAGACTTCGATGCCGGCCGGACCCGGCTCGAGCCCACTCATCACCGGCCCATGCTTGTCCACCTTCTTCGGGCCCCTACTAGGTCCACCCGCCTCTGCTTTTTCTTCACGGCCTCACTTGCCGTGATGGTGAGCCCACCTCATCCTCAACTTCATCTGCGTCGAAAGAGAAAGACACATTAGCACAAAAAATAAAATGAATAAGGACTAAGAAAAGGGATGCCTCACCCGTCTGCACCGGTCCCGACGCTCCGGGCAAAACACTCACCGGCCTTCAGTCGCCCTGTAACTTATGGATAAGATCTCACCAAGGCCGCTCAACACCTCCTCCATATGGCCCAAGGGCTTGATTTTCGGGTCCACCAATGCGATACCCCACTCATACCTCGGCTCCCCTCGGCCCAGAGAAAGAAATACCTATTCGCCAATGGGACACCTTGGAGGGATGGCTACCTTAAATTTCAGCGGGGTGACGGATAGTACACCCTCCTATGGTCTTCACGCTAAAAAGCGCGTCAAGACCTCGAAGGACAACTCTCGGCAATGCCATAACAAGAGAGCCCCACCCCCAACGACCTAACGGAATTCGGGGTCAATTGATGATAGGGATCCGAAATACTCTTGAAGCTAAGATAAGCGGGGCGGGGTACCTAAGACCCTTTCAAACTATCTACATAAACAAGAACAAACCCTCCGGAGGGCCATCGCCTATCATCCGGATGCGGCGGGCACCACCACGTCTCCTCCGGATCCGTGTTCCCTCACAACTTCAAAAGTTCCTGCAAGGTCAAACTCGACCTCGCCATGCCCACCCTCATACCATCCCATACGGAGGATACCGACGGAACACTAGAGCTCGACCCTATAGACCTACCCAAACCATTGTAGCATATAATCCTCACGGGGGAACTCACGCCCGGAACCCGAGGCGGAAAGGGAACTTTCGAGGCGAGAAGAAGATGAGGAAAACATACTTACTTTTAGGCGAGTATATGACTCGCCGGTGAAGATCGGGATCAAGTCGAGAATTTCTCGAAATTTTTCCTCTCGAAATTTTTAAGTGTCGAAGAAGAAGAAAGTGAGCAGTTGCCTCTTTTGCGCCTATTTATAAGACTAGGGCGCCGCAAATTGCCGTTTCAAATTCAACACGCCACATCGTGATTGGATGTGCGTTACACGCACGCACGCCGCTCGAGTGCCCAACTACACGCTTTGGCGCGTATGACGACGCCGAGATAGGATGGACCGCCATCGACCTAGCAATCATCATACGGACCCCAGATCCTCCGGATGGCGGCCCTCGTGTCGCGCCCGTCCTTCCCACAAATACCAAAATCCATCCACATCGGATCTCGGCGCTGTCGGTAACCTTGACCACTTCACTGGAAAGCCTACATCCAGATCGGACCTCGGCTAACCGGCCGCAGATTCGGTCGGCCCGGACACACCACGGCATCCCAGGAAGGCGGTCTCGGTCGGACGTCGGCACCCGCCACGGAGAAACACCATTTCGCACCGCACCTCGGCGTAACCAGCGCAGAGGCGCGATATCTAGGTCGAACCTCGACTTCGCCCGATGCCACATCTCGATTCGGCACCGAAGACCAACACACTAAAAAGACAACAACTCGAGGAACCACTTCACCAAGCCACACCTCACCCTGACGCTTTCTTGCTCACCTCGGCCTCGGCGTCCCTCGGCTATTCGGGGGGGGCTATGATGGGATATGGCCCAACCGACTAGGCCCACAAACAGGCCCAAACAAGCTGGGCCTAACGTTGGTAGCAGGCCCGCGCGGCTGAGCCCAAAGCGAGCCCTAATCATTGCCTAAAACCCTAGAATCCAGAACCTCCACCAGGGCCAATGGAAGGCACGCCCCAGAACCAAGGCAGAACCAAGGTCAGGCGCCACCCTCCACGTGGCGCACATAAGGCGAAAGGTCCCTGCTCCGGCCAATGGAAGGGATGCCAGAGGAAGAGTCACGCCACGACCAATGGAGAGGTCGGCGCGCTTCGCGATTCATTTGGGCTGTATAAATAGGAGGAAAAGCCGACATTAGAGGGTTGTGGTGATCGAATACTAAGAGCTTGTAACCACACCGCATTATAGTGAAAGTATCGAGAAACACCCTCCGTGGGCGTAGATCTCATTAACGATCGAACCACGTAAAGCCTTGTGTTCTTTATTGCTTTTCATAAATCTCGCACACTCACTTAACTAGATTTATCAATACGCCTATATTATCGTGTTGTTTGGATTTCTTTAAACACTAACATTTCAGGAATAATGACCAACAAAGGAGGTGCTAAAAGAATAACTGTTGGCAAAGTGTACCGAGTGTATGATTTGTCAAAGTATCATCCATGAGTTAGTTAATGTTTCATTTGGTGATGCATCATATATGTTAGAACATACATGGGAAGATGATGATTCAATCTGTGTTACTCGGACACTTCATTTTTGCATAAGGATCCGTGTCGATACGATACGACACGGATACTGACACGAAATACGTGTCGGATCCTCCAAATTCACCTCGGACACTCCATGGATAGAGAGACGGTTGGTATTCCAGAGTTTAAATCTTATTTAATGTATTAATTGAAAAAACTGTCACGCACTTTAACTTTTATTCAAATTGAAAAGATTGTCGCATGCTTTAGTTAATGTATTGCATTAACTCTAAATTGAAAAAGCTGTCGCAGACTTTAACTTTCAGTTAATGTATTGCATTAACTCCAAGACCTTTCAACTTCCCTTCTACAATCTATATGAAAAACATCTCGTTACAAATTTCCAAAGTCAGAAATATTACTATCTCCTTAATATTTTCAGATTGAAAAAGCTGTCGCAGGCTTTGAAGTTTTTTATAAGAATGTGATGTTATTAATTTTATGATCGAGGTATCCCTGTATCGGTGTCCAAAGTTAAGACGGTGTTCTCGTATCGATAATTTTCTTAAAAATTGTATCTGACACTCGGATCTGTACCCGTGTCCGATACCCATACACATACCCGTGTCCATGTAACATAGATTCAATGTTGCTTGAGGAAAGAGATTAAACTGAACAATATTCAGTTCAACTAAAAGATGTTTGACTAAACTTATTTTAGAGAGCTTATAAGCTCCAATAACTTATAAGATATTTCAAAAATTGTAATATGTAATGTCTCAAAGGTTATACATGTGATATGAAATCACTTTTATTGGAAGTATAAAACAAAGACTTCCTAAAGATAATTTACTTGTTCAACAGATTCGTGGATGTAGGAGGAGTTTCTCCGAACCGTGCACATTAAACTTGGTGTCATTTATTGTTTGTTTTGATATTTTGTTTTGCATTGCATATCTCACCAGTAGCATCTCATCAGTTGACCCGGACTCTATCTGATAGATTTGCATCAATATGTCTTCGTTTGTATCTGACTTATATTCTGACTTGTTCAAAATGTTTCTAAGTAAATGAACGAAATAGAATTTTGATCCATCATTTGTTACACAATTAATTCATATTGTTGTCTCACTTATACTTATTAGTGGGATTGGTTACATTCTTATTAAGCTGCTGAAAACTTGCGTGTTGCGAAACTTTTTCTATCAGGTGTTCCCTTGAAGTAAAACTGAAACTGTATTCTCGTTAAATTTGAATTTCAAGAAAAATAAATAAAAAATTTATATATAATCCACAAGTTAGAGATAAGTAAATATCTCTTGTGTTTGGTTCTTGGAATCACGTTATTCCAAAAAATCATCATCCATATCATAATTTTTGTTGGAAATTTTTTGTCATAACAATATGTTTTGATTAGATCTCAAAACTTGCTGATGATTGCTCTGTTGTTTTTTTTTTGGTAATTTAATACAGAAATTTTAAAGACTGCGTCACGATGGACTCGAACCCGAGACCTTTGGCCTCGGGCATTAACCACTCTACCACTAGGCCAACACACACACACGATGATTGCTCTGTTGATGTAACATAGTGATGCTCACATGTTAGATAGTTACTATTTTTGGTTACAGGTTTCAGCAAAAAAAAATATCAATTTGAATAGGCCCAATACTGATGAAGTTCTAGCAGTACTGTAACCAGTAGTACTGAAAAACATTTCAGTACCAACGCAACATAAGAGAAACATTACTGAAGATCATGTATTAAAGACTGAAGCACAAGTATAGCTATACTGATGAACAGTGTTACCGAAGAGTGAAGTCGAAGACTAAAATCGAAAGATTGAATATCAGAGACTGAAGATTCGACGCTGCGAAAACAAAAAAAGTCAAAAATATAACTAAGTGTTTGACTCGCGTACTTGAAAAACACAGAGTCAATCAACTGAAGAAATACCGAGTTATTTTAGCCTTAAATGTTTGACTAGCCACGTGTCATAAAGAATCTGCAAAAGATCCTGATATGCCATATCCATTTTTCAGAATTGCAGAACTATAGTGTACAAGATGCAGATCCCAACAACGACGTACGAATATTCAAACGGGAAGAATTCAAACGACAAATAAAATGGATGTGATTGGTGCACTCTTCAACGATACTATTCATCATCCTTTCTATAAATACGCGCTAAATTCAACCTTTGAATGTTATCACCAGGGCCGCCCCTGAGGGTAGGCCACCCTGGGCGATCGCCCGGGCCCACCATCTCAGGGGGCCCAAATTATTTCAAAAAATTAGTTTTATTTATAGATATATAGATTTATTTGGATTCAAAATATTATATCATTTAAATATTTTATTTTGTTTTAAAGTCCAAAGTATTAAATCTTTATATATTTTACTTATAGATATATGTTTTCATTTGGTCCCAAAATATATTAGAAAATATTGATGTTGATGTGATTATTGATGGTTTTGAATCTGCAAATACTCGAATAAATTATTTTTTATGATATCGTATCGGAAATAAAAGTTGAGATATAGAAATATAAGGATGATAAGTAAATTGTATATGTTTTTCATAATTTTTTATTATCTATTTCTATTTGTAGATCACTTGAATTTTACGTAAATTTACAAATTTGATTTATTTTATAAGTATAATATAAGAGATCCTTTTGGACGGTCTAATGGTTAAGTGAGTTCATGTGGTCAAATGTCACAAGTTCAAACCTCACTTACGTCTCTATATGTTCAAGCCACTCACACCCGATTTTTTAAGTGTGATTTAGTCGTCATGTGTCGTTTGCAAGCTATTGTAAAGAAATATAAGTTTTACCAAGTACGCAGAGAAGATAATGACTGATGGTTTTATATGAATTTTAAAAAATGGGGGCCTATATTCCTTATTTTGCCTAGGGCCTATAAAATATCAGGAACGAGGCTGGTTATCACGTTGTGTATTCAAATATTTTAGAGCACCCAAAGCTCACATCTCAGGAACTAATATCCAACTATTTCGAAGAAAGGAGTTTACAGAGTGTTATCAAAAAATATTCAGAGCTCAAATATATCTATCAGTTCAATATTTCAGTAGACACAACCTTAAATTCTAGGATACAATTTTGTATATTTTAAACCTAGAAATATTGAGTTTGTCGCATGTGACAACTCAACCATTAATTGGAAAACCTTATACTCAAAACCTCCAAATTTAAGTAGAAGTTGAACAAGTAAGCAACGAAGTGTTAATTGCTGAAAACTTGATTTTCTTGCACCTGTAAGTAAGAAGTTAGGTCGACTGCACATGTAAGCAGTCAGAAATTTTCTAGCACCAGCAAACGTAGGAGGAACGACAAGTTAAGCGGGATATAGAAAATGTTAAAGTCTGTATCTATGTTTACATCTCGTACTCGTAAACAATACCAAATTTCAGTTAGTGGATTGACTGAACAATCAGTCTGTGGATATAAGAGCTGATCTCTCTGAACCATATAAAAACTAAGTGTTTTTACTTTCAGTATCGTATTTTCATTACATGTTATTGAACTGAACATCACCAGCACACGCAACACAACACTGTTTTGAAACACTCTATCAGTATCAGTTTGATTCTGAAGAGATAAACTGAAAACTGACTGAGCCAATATTTGACTAAATATTTTCTATCAGCTTAAGTTTTCAGTAAAGGCAAAACATAATCACCACATTCTGCACCCACATTAGTTATCAGTCTAACTGACCAGTTGTCTCACAGGTTTGCTAACTGATATCACTCTGAACAAAACTCTCATTTCTTGAATCGATCGATGTGTCGACACCAAGATCGAATCGACATCTGTTAACACAGCTACGGATAAAGTAGACAATCCAATCTTAAAATAAAAGTTTTAATTTGTCTTAATTGGTATATTCTCCCTTAATTTTCAAAAATTCATCATACTCCAAACAACATATTAGAACAAACCACCCTTATAATGAAGTAATAAAATCGGATAATCATAATTTTTGCATCCATCAAATTGAGTAAGTGAGATTAACATTGACACGTATTATCTTATCAATGAAAGCAAACAAAACCATTCTTTTGAGCTACAAAATATATATCATATCATGAAATTAAATATATTTATTATAAAAAATTAATTAAGTTAATACAAATTAAAGCACATCCAAATCAATAACGAAATTGATATAAGTCAGATTATATCCAAATAAATTACAAATACATCTCATACATTTGTATGATTTAAACCAAAAAAAACCTCTTGCTAGAGAGAGACATTTGATGTCTCAATTTTTGCATATGGACTTAGACCTCATAGTCACAAACAAGACCATGTTTTGAAAAGGAAGAATGAGAAGTCATTATTATGGCAGGATTGCAATTTGCTAATGGGAAAATTGTAAATGAAGAAACCCCCATTTTTTGTGTAGGATGATTGAGATTACGACTGAACAGCCTAATTACTATTCATATGCAGCAAACTCTCTTTAAAACGAAGCTAAATAAATTGATAAATCTCTAAACTAATAAATTTCTTTGGTCGTGATATAGGCCAGTTCAAAAAATCATCAATTGTAAAGGTAATATTTTTTTTGGAGACCCCATTATAATATATAAGTCATATCAATATTACAAATTAATAATTCTTAAAATATTACAATTATGAATACTATAATAACTTGTTAAGATATGAATCTACTGTTATATTATTTTTCTTAAAATTGAAATCTAGGTAGATTTCATCCATAAAACAAAGATTTATGCATTTGATCGGTCATGGAATATTTTTGAATACCTTTTAGACGAAAAGCCATTGATGAGATTTATGATTTTAAACCTTTTTTCTACATTATGATTAATATAGTAATTCCATTATGTTTCATACATGAATAAAGTTGATTAGTTACATTTGAATTTGTAGACGCATGATAAATTTAAGTAGATATATCAAATTGCTAGATGCATGAAAATATTTAATTAGTTACAATGAATTAATATATTCATGAATTTATGTAATTAAACATGCCTGAATTTATTTAATTCACGCATTATCTGCCATTTGTTTTTTTTACTTTTTACACATTATAACTTGATCTGAAATTATAATTTATGAAATTAAAAAATATTATATAATTAGTAAATTATTAATTTACTAATATATTAATATCTCACTAAATTAATATAATTTCTAGATCCCCGTATATTACTAATTATGCATATAAATTCACTCGATAAGGGGATGCTCCGAAAATGCATCTTCAAGATGTACTATTGTGGGGTGGGCAAGCGAGAGGTGGTAAGGAGGAGAGAGAACACAGAAATGGCAAAGATGCCTCTCAACAACCACTGAAAAGTAAGGTATTGATTTGAATTTTCCTTTTCTTTTCTCTTTTTCATGCTCTCTCCATTGTGTTTGTCTTGACTCGTGTCTTTTACATCTTTTTTTCCCTTTCTTTTTCTATCTATCGCTGAAATAGATATGCACTGCTTAGCCTACAATTAGAATAAAGTTTGAAGTATTTGTTGTAATTAAAATCAAATCATTGAAAATTTAACGAGCAAAAAAAAGTTCTATAAATATAAATCAACAATACTACGTCACTCCCACAATCTTTCATATTTTATTCTCCATCTATCTTAAAGTTTCTTCTTCTTCCAAACACAAAAAATTGTGAGAATGAAAATCATTTCCCAAATTGTTCAAATTCTGAATATTGCGGATCAAACTCTGCTCCTGAAATGTCCAACTCTAATCCTCAATATCCCAACTTCGATCTGTAAAATCTCAGCTTTCACCCGCAAAATCCAAACTTCGAAATACAAAATCCTATTTTCATTATCAAAATCCCAACTTCGATTCACAGAATTCAAACTTTCGTCCTCATCATTATCCTATGCATCCAATGAATGTTCCAGAAGGTCCATACATATATCAATTCAATTACTATCAAGGCTATCAACACAACCAGACTCAACGAGTTCCATCTTTTGACTCATCAAGAAGACCAGCATAGATGGAGGAAACACCGACCAAGAAATACATATTTCTGGAAGAGCACCGACTTTCCTAGGAATTTGTTCTCCACAAGGTCTCGAGGCCATAAATCTGAACTTCGATCCACAATCATAGGAGGAGAACAATGAGACGAATTATAAGAAGACTATAAATTTGGAGAAAGAGTGTGAACATTTACAAGGTGTTGGATCGATATTAGCATTGATTCGATCGTTGAAAATGATCAAAAGATGGATCAAATATGGGAGATAATTACTAAAGACTACAACAAGGGCCACCCGAGCGGTACTCCGGAGAGATCATCTTATTCGGTGAAACACTTTTTTACAAACTTGCGAAGCAAACTAAATGGTTTAGCCAAGCGGTGCAAGTGAAACTGATATCATTAATAAGGCACAAGAAGAATATATACTGACTCATGAAACATGCGATTTTAGACATATCGGGGTATGGAATTTGCTCAAAAAATGTCTGAAATTTGCACAACAAGGCAGTGAGATTCAGGCCTCAAAGAGTGGCAAATCTTCTGCATCCGGTGCCTAAACATCTGCTTCCAACCCAGATGACAATGGGGACGAAACAACCCACACCCATCCAATTGGAAATAAGGCAGCAAAGATGAAGGCGGTGAAAGGTAAAGAAAAATCAAAAGATAAGACAAAATAGTATAAAATTCTCATACAAGATACCTTAAAGATGACGGAAACTCAACTACGACTTCACTAGCAGTATTGCGCCAAAATCCAAAGAAGTGAGAAGCGGAAGAATATTCAAACTAGTTGTTGTACCAATTTTCTTTTATTACTGTTTTGTGTTGTATTTCAATTTCTTTAATATATTGTGTTGTATGGCTTTTTTATAAAAATATCAATATTATTTGCTAATTTTATATTATATAATTTTACATAATAATTAATTTATTTTATATTAATTTAAAATTACTAATAAATTAATTTACATTAAATTAAAAACAATAAATATGAAATTTAAATAAAATGTGAATGAGTTGAAAGTTAGTGAAAAGTGATGTGTATAATAATATCAATAATAACTTGAATTTGAGAAAATATTGTTGAAGGAGAAAAAGAAGAAGTATCTACCACGATATCAGTAAAAATCTAAAAATGGAGAGACACCATCGAAAATGCTCTAATAAGTTCCGTTTGAAAGATCGATGATCGAAATATCAGAAATTGCCTTGACTGGGTGGGATCCGGATCCGAAACGAACAGTTCTGGATTCTGCAAGTGGGTCACATCGTGGACGTGGAAATCTTCACGAGGAGAGATGGACCGTTTTCACGTATTCGATTTTCAGTGAAAATTTCCCCCTATTGTCTCTCACATTAAAAAACCACAATCCGCATCAAGCATCCGTCAATTTATCTACCGTCAACCCATCCCTTATCCACGGTTCAAAAAAGCCCATTTTCCATCACGCGGATAACCATCTTGAGCCGCTCCCGAAATCTTAAATCCAACGGCCATCAGTAATCTCCAACTCCTGCCGTCTCTTATATAAACGAATCCGAGTCTCCAACAAACCATTCGCCCACACTACATTGAAAATTTTCATTTCGTTTCTTCATTTTCAACAAAATGTCTGGACGCGGCAAAGGAGGCAAGGGTTTGGGAAAGGGCGGAGCGAAGCGACACCGTAAGGTGCTGAGAGATAACATTCAGGGCATCACGAAGCCGGCAATCCGTCGTCTGGCTCGTCGTGGAGGCGTTAAGCGCATCAGCGGCCTCATATACGAGGAGACCCGTGGTGTGCTCAAGATCTTTTTGGAAAATGTCATCCGCGACGCCGTCACCTACACCGAGCACGCTCGTCGGAAAACTGTAACCGCAATGGATGTTGTGTATGCTCTGAAGAGGCAGGGCCGTACTCTCTACGGTTTTGGCGGCTGAGGTGTTAGGTTTGGTTGTAAATGACCTACTTGGGTAGAATTAGGGATTTGTAGTGTTGTTTTTTGGAATTTGTTAGGTTGTAGTTTGATGGTTCTACTATTATCTGTCTCAGATCTTATCCTTTGTTTAAAATTGAAACGAATGTTTGAAATTTATCTCATATTATAGTCTTGAATTTTGTTGAGTTTTTCATTTCATCTATAGTTACTAAATTATTAGATTTCTTTCACTAGTGAAATAGCTATCTTACAAATTTGAGGATTTGCCAACGACATTCTCTACTTCTCTTTTCGTTCAGGATTTTTATATTTTCTTAGGCTAAATTGGTACGTTTTCCGTTACCATTATGTATGCATTTTCTGTGTTTTGGTTACTTCTCTTTCAACTTTAAACGTCTTTGACAGTTCCGGTAGATTTTAATATAAAGTACAACGAAGTATTTATTTTATCATCATTCTTTTTAAATCTATGTATTATTACATTATTTGGTAACTGATGATAAAAAGTGGGCCATGTAATTTTTGTCAAGTAAGTGGGTTGTTGATTGTTAAAAAAAATTATCACTTTAAGTGGGATCATGTCTAAAAATAAATGTAAAAAATAGTACGGATCAAAACGAAATTAGAACGGGGTAAGTAAAATATATAAATTTCAAGCTATGAAAATGTTATTAACATTGCAAACTAATTTTGCCGAGACATTTGACAATTTTACCAATAATTTACGCTTTTGTAATTTTGTAAATTAATGTTTTAATAATTTTTCGATAATGCCATGGAATCTAATCACTGATATTGAAAAATTCATGTGGCACATATTGGATCTAATGTCGCACTGCTATTTAAAAATTCATGTGGCATATTGGATTTAATGCCGCACGATTCTTACGAGGTCATAAGTGCGCTTCTGATGCAACATGAATTTTCTAGTGACGAAATTTGAACTTGTGACATGTTGGATATTTACATGGCATGTCGGATCTGATGGTGCCATGCATGTATATTAATAGTGGCACATTATTTTTTCAATTTTAAATTTTAGCTGTGGCATTATTTAAAATTATTGAAATGTAGCATAATAATTTCCCAAAATATGCTATTTTCCTCATTTTTCAAGTTAAAACCCACCAAAAAAAATGTATTCCTCCAATTCACTGTCCCAAGAAAAGAGTTAAAACACAAATGAAGAATAGGCAAAAGATAAGGGAATCGCCTAAGGGCATCTCCAACACTATCGCAAAATTCAAATGCAGAAATTATTTACTCCAATGGTACTGCAAAACTAAACGCATTTTGTGTTTTTGATCGGGGTTTGAATAAAGTGGATACGCATATTTATGCTTTCACATTCACAACGCAAACATCTTTGGTTGAAGAAATGGAAAGGAAATATAATAGAAATACCTCTCCTTCTTGCGGATACGACCTCGTCACGTTTTACGCAAATCGAGTTGCCGCTCTCGCCCAATTCTTGGCTAATTCCGATTTGCTTACAAGATACTTGGATTGCCAAACTCTGTGCCGCCTTTGTGAAGTCTAGCAGAACAGTGAAGAAGAAGATTGAGCGGTTTAGGGATTTGTGAAGTTATGTAATTTTTGGGCTAAAAAACTGATTAATTTAATTTAATATGGGCTTTTTATATTTTGGGCTATTGAATTAATTTTATTAAACTGAACCAAGAGCCCAAAATATATATCTATCTATACTATATGAAATGATGAATTTGAAATGAAGTTATGTAATTTTTTCTTATTTAGTGAATAAATAATTTAGTTTTATTTTTTTATTTATTAATAATTAATTTATTTAATACTAGCTCATTTCATATTTAATTATTGATTGAAATTTTTTAATGTATTTAATGTGTAAATGAGAAGGAATATATAAAGAATATTCTTTTGAGTTATAATTTGAGTTTGTGGGTTGGAGATAAATTACTGTTTGATGGGACAATTACTGCAAAATGAAGTTAAATTTAGTGTTGAGTATTGGAGATGGCCTAAATCGATAACTCAGATTCGTACATATTGCATGCTACAGAAACTTGCTCCTAAATATACTAGCTCGTGAGATAAGTGTGTTAATTTTCGCTCTGAATTCGAATCGAATAACCTCTTGAAAGATAGAAAGCTTAAGCTTTTATCCACACCAACGAAGAAACTTAAATATGTTATTGGATGTCTATGTCTATTTGTATTATAGGAATAGTCCCACAGTTCGATTTAAGATCCTGCGCACTCCTTCCAATCCCTTTTTATTGGTACAATTAAGAGGTGGCTTCTTCTTCTTGGATTAAAGTAAGCGATTTTTTTTATTCCCAATTCTTTTTTTTTTTTGAATTAATGGAAATTCATAACTGATACACACGAGGCGACGATGCATATTGAATAAAATTCACATTCCTATGCAATAACCTACAAACCACACAAGATGGATAAACCACACTGCACAAAACTAAGCATCTGCAAACCAAATTTGAAAAACCAAACGTGGCAAGCTCAGAACTATAGAAGAATTAGTGAGATTCGAACATGTGATCTTTTAGCCATAGAAAATCTACTTTATCACTAAGTTGTCTCAAAGGAACCTCAATTATTATTTTCTCTTCCAATTAGATGACGTTTCTTTACATTGAAATGCTAGACAAGATAACAAATATCGTTCTCTCCACACGGAGACTGAAAAAACAGGCGCACGGAATTGCGATTTCTGATTAGAGTCATTTAGACCAAAATATAAAAGTCTAATAGCTAACAAATATCCCTCTCTCCACTCATAGACTTGCATATCAAACACAAAAACATATCGCAGTCACTGTGACTTAACAATTTACCCAAACGTTAAACTAGTGTAATTCAATTTCAGTTTGACCAGGAAAGAGTTTAGCCAGTCTGAATTCAATCACAATGACGTCCGTTGGTCAAGTTACAGTAAGCTAATAGACAAGTCATCAGAAAAATCAACCGTACAAGCAAAAGAAGAGGCCTGAATGCAATATGTGTGCACAAGGTACTCAGTCATACTTACGTGGATAGGAGATATTAAGCAAGCCTACAGTTTTACCAGATTAAGCTTTGTGTTGGGAGCGAGTTCGGGGAAGAAATTTGAGCCGGGGAGAAAATCGTGTCTCCTGCTTCCTTGGATTTGCAGATTTGTGCCTTGTGATGTGATGACTTCCTGCTGCAACACATAATACTTGTTAGGAACAGAGATCAAGAAAATTGCAAAGCTTCAGCATCCAGCATGTAGTTCAAGAATTTGAGCTTTTAGAGATACTCAACAGGAAACTGGCTGGAATACTGTTGATATATACTTTGACTAGATAAGCCAAAGAACATGCCAGAATTGCAAAGAGAATCATTACGGCTTCCGGCAGAAATGAGAACAATTAGGTTAGTGCTTATAAGAAAAGTTAGCATTTTTTGAAAAAAAATCAGAGGAACCGTATCTGGCTTACTGCTTCCTAGGGGAGATTTGAAACTTTTTACTAACTACTAAGGGATGATTTAGATGAAGTCTAATGATTCCTGGCATGGTAGATCCAATGCATCCTTTTGTTCTATTTCCTTCTATATGTTACCCTATTGATATTGAAATCATACATGAAAGCTGCCATTTCACTTTGATTCGCGGGACTCTCGCTAGTTCACATAAAGTGACATTCATATGCGTTGTATACTTTTCCATTCCTATTGGTAAATAGTAAGAACCCGTTTTTATTTAATTAGATGTTAAAGTAAATGAACCATAACTATGTAATCCTATTCCTAATAGATTTACTCCAAAATAGCATATCCAAATTATAAAAAATCCAATAAACGCTACAATTGCTGAATTTGTACCCTTCCATTTTATATTAGTTTTGAGTATGTAAATAAATTGCAAATATGATCCAAGTAATAAAGGCCCAAGTTTCTTTTGGGTCCCAACTCCAATAGGATCCCCATGCTTCGTTAGCCCATACTGCTCCAGAAAGAATTCCTATAGTTAAAAAGAGAAATCCTAGACTAATAACACGATAACTCCAATAATCCAATTGTTGAATCAATTGCAGCTAGCATATCCTTTAACCAGATTTATATACCATCAGTAAATGTGATACAAGTATAAGCTAAATGCCATGTTTGAGTACCTGAACTTTTTGGAGTGGTATTGACACGAGTAGATCGTTTCCCGCTGTCTCCTTCCTCAGAAAACTGTTCATTGTTCTTGGTGGCATGGAGTGGAGTGATTGATCTATCAAGACACGACCTCTCAATGGGAACATTGGACTCAGTCGAATGTCTTTTCCTTAGTTTTGTTTTGAGTTGCACTGCATTGTTCTCCATATCCTCGCTAGCAGTTTTTGTGTCGACCTTTTTTGATTATTGTGTTTTTCTGCATCTTGAATCAAGTAATCCATCTGAGTATCAACATCAACAACCATTCCATCTTTTCCTAGGACATCTTTCCCATGCTCGACAGAATGAATACTGGTCTCACTATCAAGCGGTGAAGCTTCTGGTTTCTGGTTGTCTGATAAATAATACTTTGGAGCTACAGTATCTTGGGTGCTAGTGTCTGGTTTAGTACATCCAGTGTGCACATTATTTTTGGCTGCTGCCCTATATTCGTTCACTTCAGTTTTCTCTTCTCCTTTGACTCTTGACCGAGTAAACCTTCGTGAGTTGATCCGACCATTAATTGGTGAAGCTACTGCTTTCAGGTTATCTGATAAACAATTTTCTGGAGCTATAGCAATATGGGGAAAATTTTCCAAATTCACACATTCATTGTGCACATGATCTGCGCCTGCAGCATCATAGTCATTGGCTTCATTTTTCTCTGCTCCTTTGACTCTTGACCGAGTAACCCGACGTGTGCCTGTCATCCTTGATTGTGTCTCATTGTTATTGGTCATCTGTGAAGTCTCATGCATTCCATTATCTCTCTGAATTTGTGATCGAGTCAACCTCATGTCTGCAGACATGGTCTTCTTTTCTCCCATCTTGTTCTTATTGTCGATCCCATTTGTTTGTGCTCCACAAGACAGGTTAGAAAGTTCATCCGTGTGGGTAGGATTTGATGTTGGGAAGAGTTTCTTCACAATGCTCCTGAAATTTGGGCTATTACCTTCTATTGTAGGTGATATTTTCAGCGAAAAATCCTCTGAGCTATGCTGACCAGTCATATCTCCTTTCTCATTGCTCTGAGTTGAGAACTGTGGACTTTGAGGAAATTCTGATCTTAATGAAGCAAGAGCTGCACGAGCTGCAAGAGGATTGAGAAGGAATCTGCTTTCTCTGAGCTCCTCTTGGATTGATGGAGTGGGAGTTGGAGATGTCTCCACCACCACAGGCTGTTTATTCTCACTCCCATTGAAACCATTCAGTTTATCCAGGAAAGAAACAGCTCCAAGTGGGTCTTTCAATGAAGCTTCAATTTCCCAGTCATTACTTTTTCCTTTCAGATCAACTGCATAAATAAACATCATTACAAATGATACCTGAAAATGGAAGTCATGAATCATGGATTTGGATGGAACATGAATATATATCTCACATTTAGATCAGCTCTAATTATACCTTACATTTTAGATGAATTTATATAAAAATATTTTTGGAACTGTGTAGTAATTTCATGTTTATCAATGCTCTCATGGCTGGCTACTTAAGATAACACTCAGTCTATAAAATATATGGACTACATAGGTGGATAACACAATAATGAGTTCATATTACCTTTGAGCCCAGACACGCAGTCCTTCAGAATATTCTCCTGGGGAACTTCTTTTGAAGTACTTATCTCCTTTATCTGCTGCTCCAGTAGCACATTGATATCCATTTCCCAGTTTTTCCCATCCGCATCTAAAGCATTTGATGGTTCCTGCATGCTGAAGAAGGCAGAGATGGTTGGATGAAGATGGATGCTTGTTGTCGCTAGTTTCATGATTGCACTTGCTGGGACAGTCAATGCTTCTTCTGGAAGGGAACGGTGAAGCCATTTGATTGTGAAAGAACATCTGCAGTGGTTCCTCTTTGAGTGCCTCACACGAATTGCCTGTTAATGTAGCTTCTTGAATGTAAGTTGAGTAGCTGGAAAAGGACTAATAAAATCACATTAGTCAATGACTAAGTTTATACTACGTTGAAGAATCTGCGCATGTGATTTTGTTTTTTTACCTCAGTTCTCTATCAGATAGTAAAATCGAGAAATTTGGCATTTTCATGGGAGTAAAACAAAGTATTCTAAATGCGGATAGGTGGAGAATATCTGGACCATTGACCACGCTAACAACACAACCCGAGAAGTAGAAATTGGGAAGCTAGATATCACATGTCAGAATTTCTAAAGTAAGAAACATTTGGCCTTGCCTCCACCCATCCATTCACCTAAAAGTGTTACAATAGAATGTAATATGGTTGAGGAGAACAGTAGAGTATTGCATTTTGTAAAAGCAGTCATATTGTATAGTTCATATATCACAATTCACAAGTCAGCAAGCAAGTAGTTGAACAATAGGAAACATCCCTGAATTCATTGTACAACATTAATTAGTAGCATTAACATTTGGTGCTCGCAAAACTCAAGTACCTTGCATATCTGTACCCCAGTCACAGTCATTCCATTGACAATAGAGTCTTTCACCTATGGAGACCACGTACCAAACAAATTCTTAAAATGGAAATGATATGTATACCTTTTCCACCCGGGCATCATAGAAGACACCCTTAATGTGTGAACTTTCAGTGGCAAGCACATGATCACCTTGTCTGATAAACGAGCAGTCATCACCCTGTAATGGAGTGGAACGAACATGAATGCGTGCAGATATTTCCTGTTTATCGGTAATCACCTCTTCCAAGTTGTTTCCATACAGCACATTCATCCCTTGTCCTCTTGAGCTGCATGGACAGGAAATATCGTAACATTTTATACACCACTAATTCAATGTAACGAAGGGCTCTGAGCTAAACACTTGATATGAGCTCAGAAAAATGATGGACCTATCTGTCTAGCAGGAACAATTCGTTGCAGAGCTCTTCGAACTCATTTAATTAACCTCTGATACTATGCTTGAGCAAATATTTCGCAATTCATTCAAATTCAAACTTACCTTTTGCTTCACTCAAAGGATAAAAACAACATAACTTTTGGAGAACTACAACTCCACTCTGTTATACTATATTAAATGCCCACACAAGACATGTGCATAAAATGCAAAGCCAAAAGCGCAAGCATACTTGCAATCTCAATCAAAATCTGAAGCACTAGTCTAACAGTACACGATATTCCTACAAACAAACTATATTTAATTTGCATTTAAACGAACAAAAGATGGTAAGTTTATACACGCACTGATACAACAGTAGCACATTAACACGCAAAGGTACACTGCAAATCAAAATGTGATTTATTCGTTTATTTGCTTCATTTCCAAAATGCAAGCGATGTTGAATCTACAGGAGCGCAACTCAATTCCAAAACACCATTGATCACGAATATCATCATCAAACATTAAAAGAGTGTAGGTTCTATACATGCATTGATACAAAACTAACACATTCGACACGCAGGTAATTCACATAGCAAAATGTCAATTATTCGTTTTACTTGCTTCATTTCCAAAACGTAAACGATGTCAACTCTAAAGGAGCGCAACTCAACACCAGAGCACCATCGATCACGAACATCATCACAAAACATTAGAACAACATAGGTTTTAAAATCACCCAAAAAATAATCGATAAAATTGGATCATTTATTTAGGTAAGATCTCACACTGTGAGGTTTCTTCAACTGGCTGAAGAAGAGCGCGAGGAAAATCTCCTACTAATCTATAATAAAAAAAAATTAAAACTAAACAAAAAGGAGACGGAACTGACCAGAGAGAGACCTGGCAAGGGTGCCAAGAGAAGCCGTCCTTGCTCAAAGCCTCCAGCTCAACGATGTCGTTTGCAGCACTGACTCTGGCGTCGCCGTCGGCCATTGATTAGGGGCTGCGGCCACTTTCGATAAATTTTTGCAGTAAATTGGTATCAGTACACTGGAAATTGGACCAACTATAATGGAAGAAGAAAAATACAATGCCCAACAGATAGATTAGTACTTAGGTATTAGAATCCGAAAAAACTTAAACTTCATTTTTTTAAATATAAATTGAATCTTACTATATTGTATATCAAAATCGAACCGAAATATTCGATTCGATTCGATTTAATTTGGATATAATTGTTTTTAAATTATATCGAGGATCGTCCAAATAAGCAAGAATATTATTTCTACGGAAGATGCCATTGATGGGGATTTCAATCAAGATATTTGAGGGAGGTGTTAATTCATTCTCGCGTTTTTGAATCGATTGGAGTGGAATGATGAATCGATTGCTTGAGTGGAATGATGAATCTATTGCTTCGTCTCTTTGAGAATAAATCAAAATTCTGATAGAGAATTGACGGGTCTACGAGATTACAACGACCTGTACCTATAATTCGACCAAAGTCTGAGTAATCAGGAAGCCAGCCCCTTCTCATCAATGGAGTCCTGACGTATACGAAGGAGTGCGGTTCGAGAAATTCCTACCTCTCTATCTATGAGATGTTTGGATTTTTCAATCCATAAAAGAAAAAATCACGTTCTGTAGGATTTGAACCTACGACATCGGGTTTTGGAGACCCGAGTTCTATCGAACTGAAGTAAGAGCGGTTTCTTATCAGAATAGAAAAGAATGTATAGAAAAGATTCTCGAGTTCAGTAATTCCTCATATAAATTTTTGACTCTAGAAATATAGTAATATGGAGAAGATAAAATTGTTTCAAACACCGACAGAACCAGAAGTGCCATTTCTTTCAAAGAGAGGAGGATGGGTTATTCACATTTTATTTGATGGTCAGAGGCGAATTGAAAGCTAAGCAGTGGGAATTCTAAAGATTCATCGGGGAGAAATAGAGATGTCTCATACGTTACCTATAATATGTGGAAGTATTGATGTAATTTCATAGAGTCATTCGGTCTGAATGCTACATGAAGAACATAAGCAAGATGACGGAATGAGAAGACCCGTTTTCCCCTTTGTTTTGCCCTTCCCTTAAGGGGTTGTTGTGTAACAAGCGCATAATGTCCACTGGAACGTCCATGGATTTTATCATCAACTTGATGAATTAATTTCAAGATATAAAGCTTTCCTACTATAACGGGTTGTTCAAAAGGGCTCTCAGTCCTTCCATCAAATATTCTGCATGTTCCTGGATACTCGGGTTCAAATACCTATGGATTCGTTGTTTGCTTATTGGCTTCATATAATTCAGAAAATACTAGTTCTCTAGAAGTTTCTTGTTCATATCTCTCATCAAAAGGCATTATTCGATAATGTCTATTTAGCAAACCCCCCACTAATCCGAGCTAACATTCAAATATCTTATCCTATATTCATTCGTGAAGGTACTAAAAAAAAGAAGCAAGACCTCTTTGTGTTGATTTTGTTCAAAAGACCTTTCTTATTCTCACGACCCAGCCTGGTCAGTACCTAGTTGGGCTCTTTTTTTTTGTTCCAACAAATTATAGAGAAATAATGATTTCTCTTTTTTGAAAACAAAAAAAAACTTTATCACACCCTTGGGGTAATGCGCCAGGTGCTGTAGCTAACCGAGTAACTGTAGAAGCGTGTGTACAAGCTCAACCTGAAGGACATGATCTTGGATTTATTCAAAACATTTTCCACTAAGTGATTTATATGAATCGTTAATCTTTCTTTCATGGAGTTTTTTTTATTTATATCATTCCATATTTCAAAAAAGATAAAAATCTTCTAAACAAATTGGAATATCATTGAGAAATAGGAATCCGCGTTATCAAATGATTTCCTGCGATTATTTTAGTATGAAATGAGTCAATCATCCACTTTGGTATCTTATTGAATAATCAAAGAAATAGCTTCTTTGTACTTTTATTCGATTTTGAAAGTCGTTGTTAAAACTTTTCCCTTTTTGTTTGTTGGTATAAACCCAAGGATTGTAAAGTTCATTGCATGAAGATTTTTCGAAAAGAGACGGAGATATCCTTCTTTTTATCATTTAAAAAAAATGGATAAACCAAAAGGATATGTAAAAGAAATTCTTTCTTTTCCATCACTTAGACATATGTCAAAGAAATATTGTGACTTTTGATTTCTCACAACCGTGTCAAAGTGATTATTTCACTAATACAATTAGATCCGCTCTTCATAAACAATCTTGGGATTTGCAATTCCATTACAAATTTAAATTTCAATTATATATAATTCGGGTGGTTCGGTTTAAAAGCGATTTTTTGTCTCAACCCGAAACTGAACCGAATAAATTTTGGTTTCAAAATTTAAAAGCAGAACCGCATCGTTTTATTTTACAAATCGAACCAAACTGTTAATTTTGATTCAATTCGATTTGATTTTTCGGGTTTAGTTTGGTTTTGCTCACCCAATTTGGGATGCACACAAATAAGGAAAAATCATTTTACACCCTTAGCTTTCACGTTTTATGTTATTGATCCTTCATATTATTTTATTATTCACGGGAAATATTGTTTTGCACCCCGAGAGTTTGAACTTATTAAATATTTTACTCCAATGTATATGAAATTTCAAATTAATATATTGTTATTGTGGTTAGCAATTTTACTTTACCAATAAAAAATATCAACTTTCTTTTTCTTGTGCTGCCAAATTCAATTTGATGGTTTCTTGGAGATCGTACTGGTTTATGGGATAATACACCAGTTAAGATTTTTTTTTCCTTAAACAAGACTTGACTTCCTACTGTAGTCATTATGTGTCGAATTACTGATGCTAGTCAGTACTGTAGTTCAATACAGTTAAAAGGAGTATTGTACTGAGTGAATTGGTTAGCAATCATACTGACTGCTTTAACAATTGAACAATTGAATTGATAATTAATGTACGTGCGAAAGTGGTGGTGGTGATAACGTTTTGTCTTTACTAAAAACTGATAATGAGAATATATTTATTCAAATATTCATTTAGTCAGTATAGTTTTATTCAGCAACAATATTTCACTTATAGAGGTTTCAATAGTATGTTGTGCTAAGTGATGTTTAGTTCGATAATATGTGAAGTAAGATATTGAAAGTAAAAGAGCACACTTAGTTTTTACGTGGTTTAGAGGATCAATTCTGATAAATTAGTGAATCAATTACTTGGGGTTAGTCTTGCTTACGGGTGCAAGAGAAACCTAGATGCAGAACTTCACCTTATCTGTATCCCGACTAACTTGTCGTATCTTCATTCGCTTACTGGTGTAAGAGAATAACTGATTGCTACAAGTGCAATCGACCTAACATTCTTGCTTACGGACAGGAAAACCTAGCGTTCAACAACTAATACTTCGTTGCTTACTAACCAACTTCTACTTTAACACTAACAATTTTTTGGAGATGGGAGTTTTGGATTTTCCAACTTAAGATTAAGGTGTTACAAGCAATAAATTAATATGTTCCAGGTGTAGAATATTACAAAGTTCATACTCGCACACATAGAATGTATGATGAAATCCTGAGCAAATAATTGTGTTTATGATATTAGGATTTTCTAATTACACTTTGAATTTCTTTCTTTGAAAATACGTTATTCATATGTGTGCGAGTATGAGCTTTGACAACTTTTTAATCTTTGTGTGCTCGGTGTTTTTGGTAACCTTCAAAGATTGAATCTCTCAGGTATTCAAAGATTGGGTCTCTCCGGTATTTATAGGAGAGATGATGAATATTATCGTTGAAGAGAACACAATTACATCCGTTCCGTTTGTCATTTTAATTTTTCTCGTTTGAATCCTTGTACGTCACTTTCCGTGTATGTAACATCGTACAACAGAACTCAGCAGGTCTGAAACGTAACTCTGACTTGTCAGGATTTTCGGCAAATTCGATCTGACACCTTGAAAGTCAAACACAACCACTTTAAATTATTTTGTGTTTCTTCTGTAGGATTGACTCCGTGTTTTTTCAGTATGTTGACTTCGAGTCTCTTCAGTAGAGTCAACTCTGTATTTTTTCAGTAGAGTGAAATCTGTGTATACTGGATAGCCGAAGTTGGCTGATGGATAGCCAAAGCTCGTTGATGGAAGTCAAACTGCTAATGAATAAAGCTGGTGACAAATAATCAAAGCTGGCTATACCAAGTCAAAGCTGGCTGATGGAAAGTCAAAGCTAAAGCGTCCTACTGACTCAGGTTCCCAAACTAATAAAAGACGGGAGTCCAGCCTACTGATAAAAGACGGAGCAATCTCGACTGGTCCAATCTGAAGTTGATGTATTGATGAAATACGGAATCAACTCAACTGAAGAAATACAGAGGTATTTAAGCCTTGAGTTTTTGATTCGTCACGTATCGTAGTATATCTTCAGAAGATCCTTACATGCCATATCATATTATTCAGAATTGTAGAGCTACAATATAAGATGATACAGACCCTAACCGCGACGTACAAGGATTCAAATAGAAAAAATTTAAACAACAAATAGAATGGATATAATTGATTCCCTCCAATGTTATTATTCATCGTTCCCTTTATAAATACGCATAGAATCAAACTTTTGCAGGTAACTAAAATGTCGGGCATTCGAATATTCTCAATCATTCAAAGCTCAAAGCTCAAGAACTTTTACCCAGCGATTTCAAAGAAATGAATTTATAGTGTTATCAGTAAAACTTAAGATCTCAAATATATTTATCAGCTCAATATTTCATCATACACTACTTTAAGTTCTATGATACTACTTTGTATATCTGAAGCTTAGAATTCATGAGTTTGTCGTCTGTAACAACTAATCTTTTAGTTGGAAACCTCTCTACTAAAAATCCTCCAGTTTAAAGTAGAAGTTTTAGCAAGTGGGCAACGAAGTGTTAATTGTTGAAAGCTTGGTTATTTTACACATGTAAGCAAGAGGTTGGGTCGACTGCATCCGTAAGCAGTTAGAGGTTTCCTAGCACCAGTAAGCGTAGGAGGAACATCCAGTTCGGTAGGATGCAGAAATATGAAGTCTGTATCTAGGTTTATATCTTATACCCGTAAATAAGATCAAATCCCAGTTAGTGGGTTGACTGAGCAATCAGTCCGTGGATGTTGGAGCCAATCTCTCCTTACCACGTAAAAACCAAGTGTTGCTTACATTCAGTTATTTACTTTTTTGTATCGTATTTATATTGCCTAACATTGAACCGACATCACCAGCAAATAACAACACACATTGTTTTGAAACACTATATCAGTATCAGTTTGATATTGAAGAGATAAACTTAAAAACTGAATAAGCCAATATTCGACTAAGTATTTTATGTCAGTTTGAGTTTTCAGTAAATGCAAATACGTAACCACCAGATTCTGCAAGCACATCAGTTATCAGTCCAACTGACTAGCTGCCTCAACAGTCAGTAGGTTTGCTAATTGATATCACTATAAACAAGATTCCTCTTATCTGAACTGACCAGTAGTACTGACATCGGTACTGAATTTCCATCAATTACCCGACAACTACTGCTACAGTAGCTAGTCCTATCTTATAAAAAGAAAAATTTTAAATTTACCTCAATAGGTTTAGGTTTCCATAATACCAAGTCCTCAGATAGCATGTAGTACCTAATCCAGACCATACATTTTGAACATGTGGCCGCACCACAAGCTCACAAGTGACAACACATTTTTCATTTTTTTTTCATTTTCATTAGGGGCAAAATGCGGATACAATTCAACCTTATCTTCTTCTTTTTCTCATTCTCTCATCCGGCAACGGAGACGATGGCGAAAAATAGTGGCGGCGGCAACGACAACGACGACGGCGAGACAGACATCAATGGGGCGAACAACAATATAAAAAAAAAAATCTGACTACAATAAGTTCATGCATATAACAAAAAAGTTCATGCATATAACAAAGTATAAGTTTGCATATATGGCCAACGGGCGAAGTGCGTGCAGGAGCGCACGTTGGGGTGCACGAGCGTGATTCGAGCATGCACAGTACATGCTGGTATGCTCAAGCGCTCGCTTTGTGCCGGCATGTCACAAAACATACTCATGCATATAACAAAACAAAATAAGTTCATGCATATAATAAAACACGTTCATGAATATAACAAAATATAAACCTGCATGTTGGCCAACAAGGGCTGGGATCGCGTGTGTGCACTTTGGGGGATACACAAGAGCGCGCTGAGCGTGCTTTTCCAACATGCATTAAAATCGAGACTTATATGCATGGTTATGTTTAACTACATGTAGTTTTATGTTCACTTATATGCATAATTCTGTTCAATAATATGAATAGTTTATTTTATGCATCATTTAACATATCAAATTACCAATCTACATTTACTGTAGTGAAATTAAGTTTAAAAAATCTGAAAAAATATCCACATTGGATTTATGAGACAAGCGAATGAAATTAAATACTATATACTACGTCAGACTCATTTACTATATGATCTCTCCTTTACCTCAATATACCTTAATAATATATTAATCTCATATTCAGGGAGAGATATAGCGTTAAGAAAGAAATTGTAAACCTACATCATCATCATCTGTCAATGATGACCATCATTAATAAAGTATGCTACAATATAGAAACTAAAAGAAAAAGAGAACTTCAAGAAAGAGTTCTAATTCGAGACTTATACCACATGGCACCTCACTATACCCATTTGCATTATTCCCTTTGTCCACCATATTTATTTATTTAATTTTATTTTAGTCTGTTCGTAAAAAATATTTAAATTCTTTTTTCGAAACATCAACTTTATATTTTTATCCTGAATCTACTCACTTATTTATAAAAAACTCACTCATGACCTACAATTTTACACTCACTATCTATTAATATATTCATTTATTATCCATATGACACATCTTTTAATCTCATTATCTATTATTCTATTTATTTATTATCTCCACTCACTTTACACTCATTATAATTTATTAAAACTCATGTCGCCAAAATCAATGAATGAAAATGATGGAAGGAAGGAGTATAAGAAATGAATAGTAAATTTCAAAACTGAAAAATGTACATTATTAAAAATTTATTGCTTTTGATGACATATATTTTAATAAATTGTAATGATAAAATAAATAAAAGAATAGATAAATATTAATGGATAATAAAACTAAGAGAAAAGCTGAGTATTTTTTTATAAATAAATGAATATATTGAAAATAATTGATATCATCAAAAATAAAAAATAAATTTTTTTAATTAATAGATTAAAAATAAATTAAATGCATACAAAATATTAATTAGATTAGAATATAATATAGAAAATTAACTAATTTGTTATACATGGACTGTTGCCGAACACCTAGGACTGACAATTTTCGACACGACACGAGAACACGACACAAACATGCACGAAATTAACAGGTTATTGTTCAGCCTTATCGTGTTCGTATCCTTATCGTATCAACACGATAAGGACACGATAATTTCGTGTCGTGTTCGTGTCGGATCCGTGTCGTGTTCGTGTAACCCGATAATTTTCGTGTTGCATTCTGTTCGTATCGGATCGTGTTGTGTTCGTATAATTCGATAATATTTATATATAATTAATATTAATTTAATTATATTTTATATATTTTTATTTCTTTTATTTATTTATTTTTAATTTTGATTTAAATTTATTGTTTAGTCGTAGGTAATAATACGAAAAAATCGCACATATTCGGTATGCGTGTGCGTGTTAGGTGTCGATACATTTCGTCGTAGTGTTAGGTGTCGGACGGATCCTTAACGGATCGTGTTCAGTATTTAAGCGCTATCGGATCGTATCGTTATCGTGTCGACACGATAATGACCCGACACGCACGAATTGCCAACCTTACGAACACCTCTACTATCATCCCATTAGAATTTCGTCAATAAAAGAAAAAGTCCTATTAAAATCATTGCAAATCTGATATTTTCCTCATACAGCACTCCTCACCACAAAAAATATCCGAGAAGCGGAAGGGTAAAAAAGGGAAAAGCCCTGGTCGGTAACTCCAAATCAGCCAATCAAAAACCCTCAACCAGCTGGAAAAGTCGAACGAATCAATCACCGTTGTTTAATTCCCCGTAGGCCATCCAACGGCTGCCAGGCAATTCCTTTCTTCGAACATTCTGGAACGCGAAACCCGAGACTGGATGCACTATATAGTCTCCTGACTTGTACCCTCCTCATCCTCTCAGTAAACCCTAACACGCATTGTTTTGTTCCGCTTCCTCTCTATCTCTGTAAACGAATCTTTCTGCGCAGCCAAATTCTTCAGATCCAGTGTTAAGGCCATGGCCGGAAAAGGAGAGGGTCCAGCGATCGGGATCGATCTCGGTACGACGTACTCGTGCGTCGGCGTCTGGCAGCACGACCGCGTTGAGATAATCGCCAATGACCAGGGAAACAGGACCACGCCGTCTTACGTCGGGTTCACCGACACCGAGAGGCTAATTGGTGATGCGGCTAAAAATCAGGTGGCCATGAACCCCACCAACACTGTTTTCGGTAAGAATTTTTGTTTTTCTTAAATTTGAATTAACAAACTAGCTTTGATGTTTTTATGTGGTACATATGTTACTCTTTTGTTTTGCTTAAATTTAAATTAACAAACTAGGTGTTACTATTGTGTTTTAGTAGATCCCTGTATTTGTGAATTTTTTTTATTTGGTCGTGATGCTTTTTGTTTATACTAGTATTGGATCTCGTATTGCTACTTTAATTTGAAATTTGTTGTTAGAATCAGCTTGTATTTGCGTTATTCCGATTATATATTCCAGATTTGGTGTCGCACATTGTTGAACTTCTCTTATTGCATTTCAACTCAGGGATCTATATTTTGTTTTAGGTATGTGAAATTCGTTTGAGTTTGTGAAGGAGTGTTTGAATCTAAATCTGATATAGCAACTAGTGATTGTTGCTCCTAGATGTCGATTGTTAGGGTTAATTAGCAGATGAGATGAGTTTGATTAGTTTTAATTGTCTTGTTTTGATTTCAAGGCAATGAGTATATTTTATTATTAATTATTGTCTTATCATTATAATTTTATCTAACTCGTTTCATAAAATCAATATATGTCTCTTCATTGCAAGTTGCACGATTGAGATCACATAAACTTGTCAGTTAAGAGTAGTAGTCTTCTTAAGGTTTTAAGGGAATGTGCATTTATTGTTATAAATGTTTTGCTTAATTGTTGATGTAATGTGTCATGAATCTTAAATTAGAGTTTATGTTCCAGTTCTTGTTTTGATCTGTGTATTATGTCCAGAGTGTTAATTCCCTCTAGAAGGACGAAGGATATTCAACAGTGTGCTTTACAGAACAACTATTTAATGACCTTCCAAACCTAGATATTTGTGCTATGAATGTGTCTATCTTGTGCCCACCATATGTTTTCCAATTACTTAATAAAATCAGTTCTAATATAACTTAACTTTGTTTTTTTTAACTGTCTATTGTATGTATGGTGTTTGTCTTCCAATTTTTGGGAAATTATTCTTGACATTCAATATTTTATTTTAGATGCTAAGAGGTTGATCGGAAGAAGATTCAGTGATGCCTCTGTGCAGAGTGATATCAAGTTATGGCCTTTCAAGGTTATTCCCGGACCTGCTGAAAAGCCTATGATTATTGTTAACTATAAGGGTGAGGACAAGCAGTTTGCTGCTGAGGAGATCTCTTCCATGGTTTTGATGAAGATGAGGGAGATTGCCGAGGCATACCTTGGTTCTACAGTGAAGAATGCTGTGGTCACTGTCCCAGCATACTTCAACGATTCTCAGCGTCAAGCTACCAAGGATGCTGGTGTAATTGCTGGCCTTAATGTGATGCGTATTATCAACGAGCCTACAGCAGCAGCAATTGCCTATGGCCTTGACAAGAAGGCAACAAGTGTTGGTGAGAAGAATGTCTTGATTTTTGATCTTGGCGGTGGAACTTTTGATGTTTCTCTTTTGACCATTGAGGAAGGTATCTTTGAGGTGAAGGCCACAGCTGGTGACACTCACCTTGGAGGTGAAGACTTTGATAACAGAATGGTGAACCATTTTGTTCAGGAATTTAAGAGGAAGCACAAGAAGGACATCAATGGCAACCCAAGGGCTTTGAGGCGATTGAGGACTGCCTGTGAGAGAGCAAAGAGGACCCTCTCTTCTACCGCTCAGACCACCATTGAGATAGACTCTCTCTATGAGGGTGTTGACTTTTACTCCACCATTACTCGTGCCAGATTTGAGGAGCTAAACATGGATCTGTTCAGAAAGTGCATGGAACCAGTTGAGAAGTGTTTGAGGGATGCCAAGATGGACAAGAGCACTGTTCATGATGCTGTTCTTGTTGGTGGATCCACTAGAATTCCCAAGGTGCAGCAGCTTTTGCAGGATTTCTTCAACGGGAAAGAACTCTGCAAGAGCATCAACCCTGATGAGGCTGTTGCATATGGTGCTGCGGTCCAAGCAGCTATTTTGAGTGGTGAGGGTAATGAGAAGGTACAAGATCTTTTGCTTCTGGATGTTACTCCCCTCTCTCTTGGTTTGGAAACAGCCGGTGGTGTCATGACTGTGTTGATTCCAAGGAACACGACGATTCCTACTAAGAAGGAGCAGGTGTTCTCTACTTACTCCGACAACCAGCCTGGTGTCCTGATCCAGGTATATGAAGGAGAGAGAACGAGGACGAGAGACAACAACTTGCTTGGAAAATTCGAGCTCTCAGGAATTCCCCCTGCACCCAGAGGAGTTCCCCAGATTACAGTGTGCTTCGACATTGATGCCAATGGCATATTGAATGTGTCTGCTGAGGACAAGACCACAGGGCAGAAGAACAAGATCACAATTACCAATGACAAGGGCAGGCTCTCGAAGGAGGAGATCGAGAAGATGGTCCAAGAGGCAGAGAAGTACAAGTCTGAAGATGAAGAGCACAAGAAGAAGGTGGAATCGAAGAATGCCTTGGAGAACTATGCGTACAACATGAGGAACACTGTGAAGGATGAGAAGATTGCCTCAAAGCTGTCAGTTGATGACAAGAAGAAGATTGAGGATGCGATTGAGTCGAGCATCCAGTGGCTAGATGGTAACCAGCTTGCTGAGTCGGATGAGTTTGAGGACAAGATGAAGGAACTGGAGAGCATCTGCAACCCCATCATTGCCAAGATGTACCAGGGTGCAGGTGGAGAGGTGCCCATGGATGATGATGCGCCTGCTCCCAGTGGTGGAAGCGGAGCTGGCCCTAAGATTGAGGAGGTCGACTAAGCTCCTTCCCTTGCTCTCTGGGGTTTATTATGATATCATCTATTTTGATTTTTGTCGGACAAATATTTGATTTTTTAGTACCTCAGTGGTACTACACATTTAATATTTCCTCCAATTGCTATTATGCGCAACTATGTTTTTGCCTGGAATTTCTTCCTAAATATTATATCTGCCGATAAGTTTTCCGACATTTGAAGCTTCTATTTCTTGTTCGTGCATCTTTACATCCTGATCCTTTTGAGCACTGCGTTCATGTCAATGATTGTTAAACAAGAGCTATTGTTAGCCGTATTCGTAGGCGATACCTTTAAAAGGGCTGAGAAACAATGTTAGTATGATACCGGGATGCTTTTCATGTATGCAATTCGAGTCGTGTGTAGATGTCATGTTGTAAGTGGTCCAGGCTCTATGAATAGGTAAAACTAATTTTTATATACAAAATATATTTTTTCTTAATTTTGAAGTGTTGTTACATCGGTATACAGGAAGTGGCATATTGTTGATAAGACCATGTTTATCAACAACCATCAAAAAATCCAACCATCCAACCACTTTAATATTTTATTAATTTCTCTCTCCTACTTTTACTTTAATTTTCATTCAACCACACCACATCCATTTTTTATGGTTTATCAATGACCATCCGACCACTTAATTTTAAATTTTTATTTTTATTATTTTTAATTATACATAATATAATTGATTGTACTTTAAATAAATTACATAAACTATTATTGTTGGAAAAATATTGAAAACACAAAACGATAAATTGATATAAAATAAATCTTGAGAATTGTAATGAGGGTTATTACCTTGATCCATAGAAAAATATAGAACAAGATAATAAGGATACAAGTTAAGAAAAAAAGAAAATTTTTAGGTGTGTTAAAATATATCAAGACTTGTCTCTATTTATAGAGAATGAAAAATATAAATTTTGGTATATTTTTATTTTTTATATATATTATACAAAATTATTTCAATTTTATTCATATATACCATTCTAATTTAAATAACAACAGGATGAAGAAAGTTGCTCCACCCTATTGGTTGAAAAATGAAGAGAGAGAGACCAAGTGTGGTCTATTTTTCATAATGTTCGACCACTTCTATTTTTTCATTTCAATTTTTATTTTTTTAATTGATGGAGGTCGACCAAGTTGCATTTTTTGAGCCGATAAACATGGTCTAAGTGGATGGATCTCCAACTGATGATGTTATGTAGGTGAGCCACGAGCAATACGAACAATACCATATCCACAATCAATACAGAATTTTAATGGCATTAGATTAACCTCACGCTAAAATGACATTTTCAATTATCAATTGTATTTAATATTCATTGTGTATTAGAGGGTCACTGCTCACTCTCCAGTTGCAGCCTCCCTGAGCACCTTTTCTTATCATCACCTCCCCCTCCCCTCGGATAGATCGAAAAGACAACGTCAACTAATTTATAAATCTCTTGTACACGGACTCGTAATTACTTTCTCAAAGCTCATAAACTGTCTAATTAAAATGGCCTATTATGTTTAAGTTGCCCCTTAATGGAACCATGAGCAGCCAAGAATATATTACTCATCCTCTCAAATATGACATGATATCTAAACGAATTACGTTGCCTATCTTATCTGTCTTAACATTATTTTATGGTCAAAAGGAACCAAATTTCAGTGCTTCAAATCAGAAAACAAACGGTCAAGATTAACAACATCAAACAATCTGCACTTATAATATCAAAATATACAAGACATTATGAAGACAACAAGGACACCCTTGTTGAACTAGACCAACATTCCAAATCTACATAGAAGTAAAGCTAGAAACACACTTTTGAAAAATGCAAATCTAACAAAAGCATTATCCAAGTAAAAATCGTTAGATAACAGACAATGAAGAGGGAAAATATCTAATTACTAGGAATACAACTTCCAAGCTTGCTTTTCAGATGCATGTCACCAATAAGCAAGCACTTAGTGCTGAAAACACAATTCAGAAAGATATTCTCTTAGTTGGGCAGCAGATCACGTAGCACCATCGACAGCCTTCATCGTGCGTCTGACCTAATAACATTTTAGGCCAACATAAGATTGTTAACCTTCACGTAGCACACATGAACCTCGTGCTCCTCCGGCCCCTCCCGGAGTTTAGGCACCAATATCTCGAGCACTGTAGCTGGCCCATCATAGTAGGATTCTATCTTGACATCTTCAGGGATACGGGTGGAGAGTGGAATATCTCTGACGAATTCACCTGGAGGGCGGTGCTCCGATGACACCTGTAAACTTGTACAAGCCACCTTGATGATGCCATGAGCGACACTGTTCCTCCATGAAACTTTCAACCTCTGGAGATCCACAAATGGCAAGCTGATCAAAATCAGATAGCCTTCTTTGTCCTCATAAGTCGTCTTGGTGGCCATGACGGGGCCGTATACATTCCTCAGCATCCCACTAAATCTGGCTCATTAGGGTGAACTTCCAAGTCAGGAATTTTACTGGGAGATTTCACTGCATCTGTTGTTCGACTGTGGAAAGAAATCCTTGTTTCATTTGTTAGAGACGGGTGAAGCATCCGTGGTGAGTAGACAAGTTGAGAATGGAGCCATTCGACAGCTTCTTGGACTGAGAGTGTGGATTAGCCGTTTTGACCGGAGCAAGAAGTTCAAAATCAATGCTTGGGCGTGCCATAGTCACTTGCTTCGTGTGGAATGGTGAAGTTCCATCCATCTCTTTCGATCATCTTCATCAAGAGTCTTGAGGAGCTGCATTTTACCTAGAGCGTTCTCGGCCTCTCCTTGAAAACCCACATGTACATATTCTCCATATCGTGCTGCACCATGAAAGTATCGAGCTGTAGGTCGGACTTATCAAAGCCTCAAATCCCATTACCATCGAGTATTACCTTAGACTTTGATTTCTCGTTTAGTACAAGATTGAAGTAGAAGTTGCAATCTTTTATTTAGGAAAGTTCCATCTCATACATCTAGCTACCAAGTCCGACATCAAGAATGTCACACTGCTTGAGGTTCCAATGCAGCGGAGGTAGATTGATGCGGGTGGGCGGGTTAAGATGATCTGACTCAAAGAGCTCTAATCCATGGACAAGAGGCGAAAGGATGATGATTCTCCATGTTGCGAAAAACAAACACCACAATCACGACAGAAAATAAAGAACACACGAGAATTGTTAACACAGTTCGTCTTGCGATTTCGTCTGGGGGCGATGCCAAGCCAGAGATTTCAATATGAATTTTGGATGCTGATTACAATGAGGAGCATCTATTTAAATAGAGAAATAACATAACCCTAATCCTAAACCTATTAGGATTCTGTAATCCTAATCCCATAGGATTCATGCGGGCGAAAAAATATAAGCCCAAAAAATTCAGGCCCCATATTCCAATAATCTCCCACTTGGAGATTGAATCCCCAAGTAACCGTACCTTCTTGCTTTCATTCCTGTATCCGCTTAGCATCGTCTGGCCTCATCTTCATGCTCCAAGGCCAATTGATGCTATGCATAGCTTCAATTTCTCCAATGTTACCACCTTAGTAAACATGTATGCTGGATTTTCACTTCCAAGGATTTTCGTTAGCTGCAAGATTTTCTTCTCCAACAGGTGACGGATGTAATGATACTTCAACTCAACATGCTTTGTCCTCGAATGAAACGCTGGATTCTTTGACAAAAATATAACACTTTGACTATCGCTGTAGAGAGTGCTACTCTTATGCTCCTTCCCAACTTCACCCAAGAAACTCTGCAACCACACCATCTCCTTACTCACCTCCGTTCTGACCACATACTCGCCTTCAGCCAGGGACAAAGCAACGACTTTCTCGCAACTTAGAAGCTCAAGAAATAGCAAGATACCACCATAAGTAAAGACATACCCAGTTGTACTTCTCCTACCATCTAGATCATTTGATGCCAAATCCGCATCAACATAACCTGCCAGCACGACACTCTTGCCGTTGAAACATAGAGCTTTCTCCGTGGTACCTTTCAAGTATCATAGAATCCATTTCACTGCTTCCCAATGTTGTTTGCCAAGATCACCCATGAACCGACTCACTACTCCCACTGCTTGAGCAATATCTGGTCTTGTACACACCATGGCATACATGATGCTACCAATTGCCGAAGCATAGGGGACTTTCATCATTTGAGCACGTTCATCTTTGCTCTTCGGCGACTCCTTTCTCGAAAGCTTGAAGTGACTGCCCAACGAGACACTCACAGGCTTTGATTCAATCATGTTGAATCTTTTCAGGACCTTCTGAATGTAGCTCGCCTATGAAAGATATACATTTCCAACCATCTTGTCGCGCTCGATTCTCATACCAAAAATCTGTTTTGCATCCCCAAGATCCTTCATGGAGAATCGTTCGGACAATTGCTTCTTCAACTTGTCCACCTCATTTATATCGTCTCCTGCGATCAGCATATCATCAACATATAACAGAAGGATAATATAGCTCTTGTCGAACCTCTTATAATAGTAACAATGGTCAGCGTGGCATCTTTGATAACCAATCTCCATCATGAAACTATCGAACTTCATGTACCACTGTTTCAGAGCTTGTTTCAAGCAATATAAACTCTTCTTCAACTTGCAAACAAGTTCTTCCTTTCCCCTTTACTACGAACCCCTCAAGTTGTGTCATGTATAATTCATCCTTCAAGTCACCATGAAGGAATGCTGTTTTCATATCCATCTGATGTAACAACAAGTTTTCTGCAGCAACCATACTCAACACCATTCGAATAGTGGTCAGTTTCACAACAGGAGTAAAGACATCAGTATAATCAATACCGTGTTGCTGCTCAAATCCTTTGACAACCAACCGGGCCTTATAGCGTCTGCTACCATCAGCTTCAATCTTGATCCGGTAGATCCACTTACAGTGCAGGGCCTTCTTGCCCTTTGGGAGTTCAACAAGTTCCCAAGTACCATTTTAGCAGAAGAGATGCCAACTCATCATTCATAGCAACTCTCCATTTCCGTCTATCCCCACCCTGCTCGCTTCGTGATAGCACCTTTGTTCCCCGCCATCGATAGTAACAAATAATAGTTAGACGGTGAATACATATCAGGTGCACGTCGTTCTCTAGTTGGTCTTTGCAGCGGAACGTCCGGTGGTGGAGTCCTTGGTTCTTCGTCGAGAACCTCTTCTTCATTCTGACTCTCCTTTCTCCCATTCGAGTTTGAGATGTCTAACTCGATCTTTTGAGATTTTCCAGAATCTGACACCTCCAATCTGTCCTTGTACATAACCTGTTCATTGAAAACCACATCTCTACTATGTATAATTTTTCGGTTATGCTCATCCCAAAGCCTATAACCCAACTCATCACCTCCATAACCAATGAACGTACACTTAACAGACTTGGCATCCAACTTACTTTTTTCAGCAGAATTAATATGAGCATAAGCAACACAACCAAAGATCCGTAGGTAAGATAGATTTACCTCTTTTCCAGTCCATTCCTCCTCGGGTATTCGTTTTTCCAACGGAACTGATGGACCTCTATTGATCAGGAATGCAGCTGTATTGACTGCATCTTCCCAAAACGTCTTTGGCAACCCACTATTCAGTCTCATGCACCTTGCTCGCTCATTCAATGTTCTGTTCATGCGCTCTGCCACTCCGTTCTGCTGGGGAGTTCCTCTCACGGTTTTCTCCATGCGAATCCCATTCTCAGCACAGAAATCTTTGAACTCACGGAGTTCATACTCTCCTCCATTGTCGGAGCGAAGACACTTCACTTTCAGCCCTGTTTCGTTTTCTACAAGAGCTTTCCACTTCTTGAAAGTATTAAAAGCGTCAGATTTATTCTTCAAAAAATAAGTCCATACCTTTCGAGTGGAATCATCAATGAAGGTCATGTAGTATTCTGAACCACCAAGGGATTTTACAAGGGCTGGTCCCCATAGATCATTATGGACCAACTCCAATTTCTGCTTTCTCAAAGGTCGACCACCTCTCGAGAAACTCACTCTCCTTTGTTTCCCGAAAACACAGTCCTCACACAGGCCAACTTCAACAGTTTTAAGACCTGGCAGCCTACCCTTCGAACTCATCTCTCTCATCCCTTTTTCACTCATGTGGCCTAGCCGACAATGCCACAAATCAGCATCGACAACAGCTCCTGCAAGATCAATGCATTCTTTTGAGTTAGTTGTTGTATACAACATACCCTCTTTCTTACCACGAGCTACTACCATGGCTCCTCTGGTGATCTTCCAACTACTGCAGCCAAACGTTACAGAATATCCTTCAACATCAAGCTGCCCGATTGAAAGTAAGTTTGTTTTCAATCCTGGAATATGTCTTACACCATTCAATTTCAGCATCAATCCATTTGGTGTGGTGATATGGACATCTCCCTTTCCCACGATCTTCAGGGGCTCGTCATCTGCAAGATAGACTTGTCCAAATTCTCCAGAGACGTAGTGCTCCATTATCTCAGCATCACTGCATGAATGAAACGACGCTCCGGAATCCAACACCCACGATTCCAACGGACTGCTGACACTCAATACCAACACATCTCCAATATCATATGTGGTTGCGTTTGCTGTCTTCTTGTCATTCTGACCCTTTTTGTACTTCTTTGGTGCTGTACACTGACTTTTGTAATGACCGAACTCATCACAATTCCAGCACTTGATCGAGTCTTTATCCTTCCCGAATTGACTCTTGCCTCTAGACTTTGATCTTCCCTTATTCTGCCTTCCATTCGATCTGCCTTTGTCTTCCGTGTTCAGTGCTGACCCTGAGGTAGATCCAAATTCCTTCCTGCGAACCTCTTCGTCAATCATCAGATCTCGCACCTCGTCAAAACACAACATTGTCTTTGCCGATGACGCACTTACAACCGCCATTTGTTCCGCCCAACTTTCGCGAGAAGATAGCATAATTAGGGCACGCACCTCATCATCGAAGCTGATCTTAACCGAGCTCAACTGCGAAGTGATCATGTTGAACTCGTTTAGATGTTGCTGCACCGACGTACCCTCCGACATCTTTAGGTTGAATAACCGTCTCATCGATGAACCTTGTGCACTCATCCGGATCCATCTTTTGGGTTTTTCCTTCGAGGACGGATCTGATCTTTCTGTAGAGGTAATCCTCGATCTGCATCTTCCGAATTCAATCGATCCATCAAACTTCTCGATTGAAATCTTCCCATCCATCGTTGTGATTGCTCCCTCCGAACCTGAAGCTCTGATACCAATTGTTGCGAAAAACACACACCACAATCACGATAGAAAATAAAGAACACGAGAATTGTTAACCCAGTTCGTCTTGCGACTACGTCTGGGGGCGATGCCAAGCTAGAGATTTCAATATGAATTTTGGATGCTGATTACAATGAGGAGCATCTATTTAAATAGAGAAATAACATAACCCTAATCCTAAACCTATTAGGATTCTGTAATCCTAATCCCATTAGGATTCTGCCTAGGCCCCAAAAAAAATATAAGCCCAAAAAATTCAGGCTCCATACTCCAACACTCCATTGACAGAGTTGTGAGAAGAGCATCCACCATCAATCTCTCTTCTTCTTTTCAAGTAATGATTTTACCCCAAAAACTACTTTAAAACATACACCTCCATCAATCCAGGTTAGTCCCAGCTACAAAGTCCAACCTCCATCAAAACCCTAAATTTCATCATTTCAAAAGCTTGTCCCCACAATCTAAGCTCATGAAACTATACACTAACCCAAATTAAAAGGAAATGAAGCTCGAATTCCCCCAAAAGATGAACAAGAAAAATGCAAACCCTCAGAAGCAAAAAAGATATTGATCATAAACTAGATTACGAGAAACCAAACTAAGCTAGAGGAAAGACTATATCCAATCCAATCCACAATATATATTTTGGCCAACTTCGACAACCAAATACAATCTATTATGGAGAGCATTCTGATGGTATTTCGGATTGTCGATGAGACATCAAATGTAGGAGTATTTGACCGACGAAGATTATGTGGCGCAGATGTGCATGATGATTTCTTTAGCATGAGTTTGAAGTTCAAATTTCAATATCCAAACAAAAATTTGATTGAGGAAAAATTTGAAGTTCATGGTTTGAATTGTCCGTCAAAGTTTTTAATTTCATCTTTGGACGTCTGTGGATAGAGTAATTTAATGATACTACAGAGTTAGGATTAGCGGTGAGCAAAAAATCCGAAACAGAATATTCAATCCGAATCAAACCGAAATTTAAAATTCGGTTCGAATTTTTTGGATTTTCGGATCAGATCGGATTGAAATTTTTTTAAATTTCGGATTTTCTGATCGGATCGGATTGAATTTTTTAAATCCGAATTATATATATAAAAAAT
This sequence comes from Salvia rosmarinus, assembly GCA_036937905.1. Lineage (NCBI taxonomy): Eukaryota > Viridiplantae > Streptophyta > Magnoliopsida > Lamiales > Lamiaceae > Salvia > Salvia rosmarinus. The sequence continues at coordinate 48,396,853 of CM072820.1, forward strand.
ATTTTATTTATATATTTTTAAATTTAAAATAAATATATATAAGAATTAACAAAAATTGGTTTTAGATTTTTCGGTTTTTTCATAATTTCGAATTTTTCAATTCAGTTCGGATTTTTCTATAAATAATTCAGATTTTTGGATTTCCGGATATTCGGTTCGGATCAGATTTTTCTCTCTCAAAATTCAAATTTTCGGATCGGTTCGGATTAGTCAAAAATCCGAATCAAAATTCGAATGCTCGCCCCTAGTTTAGGAATGACAATGGGCCGGATCTGGATCGGATCTGGCTAGGTCCAGATCCAGATCCGATTTTTTTTGCTTTAGTCCGGATCCGATCCAGATCCATTGGGTCCAAAAAAATTAGATATAGATCCAGATCCGTAGGGTCCAGGGTCTAAACCGGATCCATATGTTTTTTCTTCTAAAATAAATTCTAAATCGACTATAATTCACAGTAGCACCATAATAATCTAAATACACAATAATAATATAATAATTATTTAGAATTTCTACAATTATCACTATATTGGAAGACGTTAGTTACAAATTTACTATAAGGTAGAAACAACAATTATGATTATCTAAATACATTATGATTTAGATAAATTAATAAATTTAATTATAAATTAATAAATTCTAATTATTCTTACTCACCATAATTAATATATAATTATTTTAACAAAAAACAAGGGTGAGCTCACGGTGAGGTGGAGCTCATCCAAGTTTTTGTCTTACTTATATATGATATATACATATTGTATATATTTACAACATTATTAACGAAATTTATTTGTAAATATTACCGTAAAAAATCAAGATTTATTATGACATATTCGTTATGTTTAGTGCGGATTTTTATAAAATTTTCTTTCAGTATTTACTGTTATAATGCGACTACTATTTTGGAATGAGATTCTATTTCGTATTCCAATAGCTGAATTAATTTATTTTCATCTATTTTTTTTCCTTAAAATTTACTAATCATTTGTAATTTGACAGTTATGAAACTGTTAAAATACACATGATAAATATAGGATAGAATTCATACGTCTGCAAATATACAATCATTATTCATGAGGCCGGCTTATAGCCCAATGTTGCGGCCCAGTTTGAATTTAACCCAATCCGACGTCCCAAAACAACCCTCAATTGAATTCCCTAACTCCAACTGATACAATGATTCAGGCGGCGGCGATGCGACGGAGCTCCTTCTTTTCCCTGAGTTATCAGCTGCAACAGTGCCGGGGCATCCGAGTCAAGGTTCTCAACAGCAATTTGGATCAGGCTTTGAGCTTAATGCAGCGGAAGATGCAGTCCAGCGGCATCGAGCGAATGATTAAGCAGGAACAGCTCGCTCACGTTAAGAATTCCGAGAAGCGCGTTTTGGCGAAGAAGAATCTGGAGCGCAAGATTCGAGCGCAGGATCTTGCCCGCAAGCTCAAGATGATTCTCGTTCAGAAAGTCAGGTAACGTTTGTTTGAAGTTTTCTGCTTCATTTTATTTCCTTTATAATTTTTTTTGGTATATGTATGTGATTGTCTTTGATAGTTGCTCGTTTAAAGCGGGTTACTGAATGTGATCCATATGAAATGGATGTTTTGATTGATTTTTTGGGAAGTACAGTGATGTTCGAGTTAGGAAAGTAAAGTGATGTTCGAGTTAGGATTTTGGTTTGATTTGAAAGTGAAGGGAAATTGATTAAATTGAGATTTCTGCTACAAATTATTGAGCCTTAATTATATGAGAAAATTAGAGTGTTTGACTAAATGTTAGCGTATGTGATACGAACCTTGGTAGATCCGTAAGACTCACGCTCGCGGAAGGATGAAACTCGAACTGGGTGGAATATCCCAAAACCTCCTAGATCGAATCCAGAAGTAATATAGACGAGACGAAGCTCCCTACACCCCAACTGGTATTGTCTAAGCAACTCGGGGACGATGAAAGACACACAAACGAGGATGATGAACTCGATTGATACGTCGATAAAGAATTCGTCTTGGAAAAATCAAGAGGAACTCGAAAATATGAGAGAGTAAACTCACGATAATATTATTGATCCTAAAACTAAACTGAAATTCGTCCATATGGTGGCCTATATATTGGCTGCACCATAAAAACTCCCTAACCCTAATTAAACTAGGAAATAATGGGCCCAAAGTCAAGTTATGGTTCAAACCTACTAAATAACATAAATAAGCCCAAAAATAAAGCCTTACGGGCTATAAACGTGGGCTGCTAGTTAAACAAACGAAAATATAATAAATTACAAGTCTTCAATCTTGGACCCACTCGCATTCAAGAAAATTAATTAGGCTCGGGCCTATCGCATCATCATCTCCAATGGGCTTCTTCATCAACTCTTGCTCCCAAACTTCTCGGACTAGGCCCATCAAGCTCTCCTTGAACTTAGCTCGACGACGATATGTAATTGGCCCAACATGAACACGCACCGGGTCCGGAACCAACGAACCTTGGGCTGCATCAGTATGTTATGTAATGTTGAGGAAATGGTTATTGATATTTTTTTGTTGAGGATAAAAATCGAATATTTCACGTATTAGAGGGATTCTATGTGTCTGATTGTATCTCTGTTGATTTGTATTGAAAAGAACCCTGTGTTAAGTTATTTGTGTATTGGAATCATGTGGCTCAAGTTGGTTGGGTTGCTTGAAGTCCGTCCCATCTTCAGGGAATTTGCTTCAAAGTAGGAAGTGGGCATATCTTACTTTTAGATCTTGTAATAGAGAAGGTACACCGGACTATGGATGAACACAGATTCTGAAGAATTATTTGTGAATGATGAGTGTCCTACAACGATTGGATGGTGAACAATCTCCTCTGTTAAGCAACAGGGGGGGGCTATGAATAAACAGTTTCCTTTACTCGGATAAAAGAGAGCAGTGATAGCCTTTCTTTTTTCACATGTTGTTCATACATGTCAAATGCACTGAATCGTAAAATTCCTAAGTGAATGGATTGAAGGAGGCTATGCCCTTGCACTGAAGGAAATGATTTTGTTTTTTTTTTTTTGTGTGTGTGTGAACATTAGTTTGATTCTTGATAGGTATCTGCTATTTCTTTTCCGAAGGCTAAGATTATTAAAATGTTATTTCTGATTAATGGAGCTCATGTTGATGATGTTGTGGAACTTGTTGCTTTGAATTGTTTATTGCATAGTATTGGTACTTACTCTTTTAGTGTTTGAAAGCCGGACTTCCTTTGGTTCGGTTGGTCATGCTTGAGTTAATTGGAGTTGGACAAACATTGCAAAATTGAACTGTTCTATGTTTGCATGGCATTCCTATACTTCCTATTTGTATTATGTATAGACTATAGTAGTTAGGGCAAGAAGAATGCTTCATTGAGTGGCGTAATGCTTATCTTTTGCATGCATATATATTCAACGTTGCTACTCCTGTTTCTTCAATTCAGTCTCATATTCTATCTTGTTGAAATTCATTTATGTTCTCATCCTAGAGAAAAACTGGTTCCTCAACTGACATGTCATTGTTTTTCTACTTGCAGGGGTCTATAAGATTAGCTTGAAGGGCTCAAGTGGAAACCATTTAGTCCTGGCAATTAGTCTACTGTTCATTTTAAATACTTGTATTTCAGTGGTTCTTGAGGTAAAACTCGCCCACCTATTGCCAGGGGGCAGAGGCTCCAACTTTTAATAGAAAAAACTCCCAATAATAGCATACTGCCATATGTGTTTGAAGCTGATAGAATGACCAACAAATGAGCCTCTCAATGCCAAATATTTTGATGTATGAAAAATATCCCCATTGCCGGTGGATTTCTATGCTATATTTCACTTAATTTTATTTATTTATTTTAGAGAGTGATATGTCCTCTTTACATTCATTGCCATTCTAATATTTGAGGGTGTTTGGCTAAGTTTATTTTAGAGAGTTTATAAGCTCTTGGAGTTTATAAGATGTTTCAAGCACTTAAGAGCTTTTAAGCTGTCAAAGTGTTTGGATAATTGATCTTATAAATTAGAGAAAAGTTGTTAGTTAGAGAAAGAAAATTGACGAGAGATGAAGTTGATAATGTATCTAGGAAATAATGAATTATAGTTTAATTATTTTGGTAAATTCATTGTTGTGTATAAGTTTATAAAAAAATAAATTGGGATTGAACAACTTATTTTTATAGGAATTTATGAGTTATTGGAATTTATTTTCACAACTTATAAACTGTTTAACAGCTTATTTTATCAAATACTTTGTAAAAACTTATAAGTTTTTAGACAATTATGAGTTCAACCAAACACCCTCTAATGAGAGTTTCCATAGAACATGTAGGAGTATTATATACTCTCTCATATGATAATATTTTATTAATTAATTTATATTAATAAAATATTATCATTTGAGATAGAATATAGTACATCTATATATTCTATAGTTTTTATTCTAAGTTGATTGATCACATCAATAGAAGCTTGAAATAAATATGAAGAAGAAAAGTGGAACTTTTGCAGCATTAGTCATGACTTCGATTAGACATAATTGAATCCAACCCACAAAAATCGTTCAGCACTTTACTGGAATCCGAAAGGGGAAGGTTATTAAATTTTGACAGTTGGTAACAGAACAATGAGAGAAGAAATAAGAAAACGTTTATTTACTTCTTTTATTTTATTCAATTTTTGTTTTTTGGACAGGGGAAAACGTTTATTTTTTTAACTACGTGGACGGTGGACAGTTCCAATATTATATGGTGAGATGGTGAGTGATCGATCTTATTTTCGTAAGGTAATGAATGCAGTAAAAACACGAGGAAGTAACGTGGTTCGATCTATTGAATTAGATCTACGTCCACGGAGCAAGAAAGTATATGTGTATTGAGTGTGTAGGCGATTCTGAAAGTGTAGATGATCTTCTTTCATCTAATCTAGTCCCTATTTATGCACCATTATATTGAGTTCGACTCTAATACAAAGTCTTCTCTCATAAGGATTCTTTTAGATATGCATCCGAATCTTCTGCGTCTCCACTTGTGATTTGAGTTGTAGTTGATTTAGGAGTTTTCTTGGGCCGAACTTGCATAGGCCGAGCTTAATGTCGGGGCCATTTATATTGGGCACGATGCTTGGGCCCAGTGGTTGGGCCGTATCTATCACATCCCCAAAAGTAGAAGTGAGATCGTGATGAAGGGGGGGACAGTGGTTCTGACGTTGCCTCGTCAAATTCTGTGATCTGGCGAAGTGGAGCGCGTACAATCCCGCCGAAGTTGTATGTCGCTTGGCTCCAGTTGGTGAAGTCGAATACTCGTTGCCCTACCGAGGTGTCTGCCGAAGTTGTATGTCGCTCGGCTCTTATTGGCCGAAGTCGAATACTCGTCGCCTTGCCGAGGTCGATTACGTAATATTTTGTCGAGGTCGGATATATGACGCCGTGGTTGAATGTGTAACGTCATGCCGAGGTCGAACGCGGGATATCCTGCCGATGTCGAACACGGAATACGTCACCTTCATTTAATGCGTACGGTGGTTGGGGTCCCGATAAAGTGCACGTTGGGGGAATAACTTCCATGATACGTCTTTTCCCATTTCACTTTATCCGCCTCCATCTTTCAAACTCAAAAAAGTTCTTTCTGAAAAACACAAAGTGTTCAGTCTGTCCGCCATTGTCGTTCTCGCCAGAGTTTCAGTGCCATCTTCTTCTATTTGCCACATAAAACAAGTAAGTTATTGATGGCTTCTTCTTCTTCTTCTGAGGATTCTCACGGCCATGAAGGCCGTGATGTGTCCTATCGCCACCGGATTCGCCGGTGGTTTTAGAAGTTTTCACTCTTGATTCCCTCCTTCCTTTTGTGCGTAGAGTAGGTTTCCCGCCTTTGAGGGATTTTGGTAGGGTTTCTTCTTTTCCTTCATATCTAGAAGCCCCTGCAATAATAGAGCTTGCCTCTAAATTTTTTATTCCGAAATCTGTTGAGTTAGTCGTTCCCCGTCCGGAGGATAGGGCCTGTGCCCCTCCGGAGGGTTTTGTCATGGTTTACGAGAACAACCTTCGGTGCGGTCTTCGTCTTCCTTTTCCTTTTGTGTATGTCGAACTTCAACAATTGTTCGGCATACCTCTTGTCCAAATAATGCCAAATTCTTTTCGACAGTTGACGGGCCTTGGTGTCTATGCTCATCGACATAATTTTCCTCTTACCCTAGGGCTTGTCCTTAGGTTTTTCCAGTTTAAATCTAGCGCGGGGTGGTATTATTTATCACCTCGTCGTAGTTTCAAAATAAAAACGAAGTCAAAGATCTCGAAGCGGAAGAAGTTCTTCTTTTGTCGGTTCGATGAGTCCTCGGTTAAATGCGGAATACGGGGGTGGCGGATATGGCCACCGATGAGAGCTTGGTGGCTAGAGAGAAGTCTTCTGAAAGGTGGCCTTGTTGATGAAGATTTTTCGGCGAGCTCATTCTGCTGAAATTGAAGCCCTTATGATCCTGCTACCTCGGTAGAACCGGTGAAGGGTGAGGCCCCCTTTTTCACTTCATATTTTTGATTGATTTTTTTGCTTTATGTTCTAATCGGCGTTCATTTTATCTTTGCAGTGGATTTCCTTAAAGGGAAGAAAAGGAAGAGGTCGAGTTCTGGTCTCGAGCCCTCCACCTTGGCACTGAAGAATGTGGTCGAGGCCTCTTCTGAGAGGGCCGAAGTCCAAGTGAGGTCGCATTCGCCCCCATCTATGCCACGCCCCTCCAAGGAAAGGCGCGTGGTTTCTCCTCCTGTCGGTGATGATGATTGCAAGATCGTCGGCACCCAGGTCGCACGTCGGTCCTTCCCCGAGGTAATGCATTTGATTGCACGCCACCAAGTTATGTATTGATGTAGTTTGTTGACATGGGTGACTTCTGCACAGGGGACTGAGTACATGAAGACCGAGCTCGCCAGGGCGTCCAGCCAGATGACGGATTATCTGGATGACACCGTCGCCCGGTTCGACGGTGGCTCGGTATTCAGGAGTTGGAGGAGGACAAGACCTCCCGTCTGAAGGTGGCCGAGGCGGCGAAGCTCGGGGCGCGACCAAGAGGAGATCACGGTGTGGCGGTTGCCGGTGGCGGCGGGCCGGCGGCGAATGCAAGTCGGCTGTTGAAGGCGAGTTGGAGGCGACCCGACTTGGGAGGTCGGCGGAGGCCCCGCAGGAGAGCTTCTCCGTGCCTTTGCGAGAGAGTTGTTCTTGTCCGGAGGTTCTGGGGCTGGCCGGCGATTGGCGAGGTCCCGAATCGCGCGTGGCGCGGCCACTCTCGATGAAGTTGCCGAGGATTAGCCGCGCTTGGATAAGTCCAATGCGGGTATGAGGTGATGGAGAACCAGCCTGCTGGGGTGTATGCCGAGGTCCTTCTTGGCGGCTGAAGAGCTTGCCGTGTTGGAGGCTGGCCTCCTCTTGACCTTCTTGTTGTGGAGTCAGTCCGTGCATGCTCGGTGGACCGGGCATACGATCGAAGCTATAATGGCTGATTTGGCTAAGGGCCGAGGCGGCGGTGATTGCGAGGTTGGGGAGGTTAGGGAGGAGGTGGTGGGGCGCGGTGGTGGCGAGATCGGGAGGAAGCCGGCTGTGACCACGAGGAGAAAGGCTGGGAAGGGTCGATTGATCCTCCTTTTTTTTTGAATGTATATGTACTCATGACATTATCCTGCCTTAAAGGCTTGAATAAAATTCCTCAATTTTATTGAAGTATGCTTCTCTTTGCTTTTGTCTCAGTCTGTTCTTGAACCTGTTGACATGTCTCCTTGGCTGGACAAAATAAAAATTTTGAACCGAGGTCTCGAAGCGAAGGAAGTCGAGGTCCTTCACTTGGAGGACAAGCTTGGGCATGTGCAGGAGGAAGCCGATGTCAAATTCAGGGCTTCTCAAGAGAAGTTTGACGAGCTTCAAGCTCGATTTTTGGAGTTGGAGGATAAGATCGAGATCGCGAAGGATGATGCCAAATCGGTTGCCGAGGAGCACGTCGAATACGAGGTGGTTATTCGCCGAGGTGGTGGACTGACCATCTCGAGGCCGAATCCAAAGTTTTAGAGATCGTAAGCCGGTGTTCGAGCTACGGACGTGAGTACGGTCGGGACTCCTGGCAATTCGGGAGCAGACTTGGGACACGAGAAAAGTAGGCGGTCTCTACAAGAGGCTGTAGCTCGTCATCCACAACTTGAGCGGTTTCTTTCGACGACCGATGCTTATTCTTCTGCCGAGGCTTTTCCTAGAATTGTAGAACGATTTTCTCCGGAGTTCTATGCCCAAGAGAGACGTTAGTCATCGAGCAGCCGGGATCGTGTAGCGAGACATAGAGGTCGAGCCGACCGAGCTCCTGGTGTCGATCGAGGACGAGGTAGAGGTAGGGTTAGGGTGAGCATAGATGAACTGCTGAACCCTGATTTTTGTAGAGATTGGCTTAACTTCTCTCAGCCTCCTGGTCCTTCATCGTCCTCGTAATGTACGCGTCGTATACTTCGGAAATAAGAACAAATTTTTTCTTTGCCCTGTGTTGATCTTTCCTTTTTTACAAACGCTGTATACATTTCGTCCTCGTAATCAAACGAAAGTAGTTCATCCTCGAAATAAACGAAGGTAGTTCATCCTCGAAATAAACGAAGGTAGATCATCCTCGAAATAAATGAAGGTAGTTCGTCATCGTACGAAGGTAGTTCGTACTCGAAATAAACGAGGGTAGTTCATCCTCATACGAAGGTAGTTCGTCCTCGAAATAAGCGAGGTATAGGTTCCTTATTTGTCGTGAAGATGAAATTGTCGATAGGGGTTAGATATCTCCTCTTACGGGTATTTGTCGTCCTCCTAGATTGTCATCCTCTTAGAGGGTATTTGTCGTCCTCCTTGGAGGGTATTGTTCATCCTCCTTAGAGGGTATTTTTATAATGGGGGAGAGGTAGTATGCATAAGTGACAAATGAAATATGCAAGCATATAAAGTAAATAAAGAAAAATACTTTATTAATGAAAAAGCAACGTTACAAAAGAAAAAGGACCTAAAGACACGACAAAATGAAATGAACAACTTGACACTAATGCAAAATATCTCTTCAGATGAATGATGTGCCACGTATGAGGTATTTGCTCACCGGATAAATGGGCGAGCTTATATGACCCTTTTCCGAGGACTTCTTCAACCCGGTATGGTCCTTCCCATGTGGCTTCTAGCTTGCCGAGCTTTGCAGCTTTACTGACTTCGTTATTTCGAAGTACGAGGTCGCATACTTGGAATTGTCGGGATTTGACACGCTGGTTATAGTACCGAGTTACTTGTTGCTTGTACCGAGCTTTTCTAATGTAGGCGAGGTCTCTCTTTTCTTCTAGCAGATCCAGTCAGTTCGTAAATTCTCTCCGTTTGCTTCAGTCGAGAATTGAATGGTACGGGGGGCTCGGCATACCGATTTCTGTCGGGATGACAGCCTCGGTTCCATACATATAACTATAGGGTGTTTCTCCATTCGATGTCCGAGGTGTTGTACGATATGACCATAAGACTTGTGATAAATTTTCCACCCAGTTGCCTTTTACTCGATCTAGGCGAGTTTTGAGTCCCTTCACAATTGTCCTCTTGGTGACTTCGGTCTGACCATTTGCTTGAGGATGAGCCACCGGGTGAATTTTATTGAACCCGAAGCTCTTGACACCACTCTTTGAAGACCTTATCGTGAGCTGCGTTCCATTATCCGAAAGCGAGGATATGAGGGATGCCGAGCGACACACAATATTCTTCGAGACAAAGTTGAGGCGTTTTGCTTGTGATTTTCACCAAGGGTTGAACTTCCACCCATTTTGTGAAGTAGTCGATGGCGACAATCGAGAATTGAAGCGCCGGAGCTTTGCGAAGGGCCCCACAATGTCAATCCCCATTGCATGAATGGCGAGGGCTTTGCATCTTGTGAGGTCGGTTTGAGGTAGACTTGCACATTTCCATGAATCGGCACTTCGGCACTTCTTTCGAGGTCGATTGAGTCTTGGAACATTGTTGTGAATAGTATCCCATCGCATGACCTTCTTTGATGGCGCTCGGGGTCCGATATGGCTTCCACATGATCCCTTATGCACTTCTCGTAGTACGTATTCAGCTCGGTTCGGGCTGACACCTTAGGAGAGGTGGAATCACAATTTATGTGAGAATTCCTTGCTCAAGTACGTATCGCAAAGATTTGCTCAAGATTTCCTAGCCTCGATTCTGTCATGAGGTAACTCGCCTTTCTCCAAATATGCTTGAATGAGAGTCATCCAATTAGGTTCCTCGTCAAAGACTATGTTGACTTCGACCTCGGCATCGTCTATGCTTCTGTTTTGGACTTCCTCTACTGGCGGGCTCGTTGATGACGTAGCCAGTTTTCTTAAGGTGCCAGCTCGGCTATTCTGCTCCCTTGGGATACGAACCAACTGGAAGTATAAGAAAGACTGTTGTAGGCTTTTGGCTTTTTCAAGGTATTTCTTCATCCCGTTGCCTTTTGCATCGTACTTTCCCAACATGTGGCTCACTATGACCTGAGAATCACTGTGAACTTGCACAGCTCGTATCTGAAGACTTTGAGCTAGGCGAAGTCCTGCAATTAAGGCCTCGTATTCCACTTCGTTATTCGTATTTTTGAATGCGAACCGAAGTGCGTAGGTGATCTCTTGGCCATCTGGTCCCAAAAGCAAGATGCCTGCTCCACTACCCGTTTTCCCCGAAGCTCCATCCACATAGATTTGCCAGCAATTCTCGGATGCTTCCATGATGGGTTCGGCTTCGGCATTGTCTGAGGTAGGCTCGGCGGGTTTCGGCTTCTCTGTGAAGTTAGCCTCTACAAGGAAGTCTGCTAAGGCCTGACCCTTGATGGCTTGACGAGGAAGAAAGAGATATCGTGTTCGCCCAACTCAATTGCCCACTTTGCAATTCTCCCCGAAGCTTCTGGCTTTATCAACACTTGCCGAAGTGGATGATCGGTGAGAACTTGTATGAGATGCGCATGGAAGTAGGGACGTAGTCTTCTTGCAACATTTACTAATGCCAAAGCGAGCTTCTCCAGAGGTTGATATCTCGTTTCTGGCCCTTTAAGTGCTCGGCTGATGAAATACACAGGGAGTTGGCGACGTTCATTCTCTCGCAACAAAACTGCACTTATGGTTTCATCCGAAGTCGCGAGGTATAGGTAGAGGACCTCTCCTTCCTTCGGGACAGATAGAGTGAGGAGTTAGCGAGGTAGTTTTTAGATCTTCAAAGGCCAACTTGTGTTTATCATCCCAATTGAACTCCCGGGGCCTTTTGAGGATTTTGAAAAAGGGAGTTGCTTCTCGCGGCTATTGAAAGGCGGTGATAAACGCGCATTTTACGTTTATAGTTGATATTTGAAGATGAGTTTAGCTCGTTTAATGTGCGTTTATGTATCGATTCTTAATGTTTATCTATTTCTAGAAGATCTCTCTTGGGTGTTCTTTGGCGTTTGTAGGTTTATATGTTGATAATCGAAACAAGGAACGAAGACGAGCCAAATGAGCAATCTGTCCGGTTCTAGCGACCAGCCTAGCGGTCGCTAGGCTGTCGCGAGGCAAACCAATGGCGCCTGGAAGAGCAGCTGGCGGCGACCTCGTGCCGCGCGAAGCCTGGCGCCGAGAACTCACCGGGCGTTTTCGCGACCATTTCATAATTTCTAGCGACCGCTAGCGGATCGCGAGTCAAAGCGAGCACAAGAAGGCGGCGGCGAGAAAGCCTAGAGACAAACTAGCGATCGCACTAGCGATCGCGAGGACCGGTCGCGAGGCGGCGCGGCAGGAGAGAAATTAGGGTTTCCACCCTTTTCTATAAATAGGGGATCACCCCACTCGCGCCTCCACACACCCAATACGCCCCAGACCTATTTCTCTTCAGTTTTTCCTCAGTTTTATCTTTATTTTAGCTTCCGTTTAATTCTAGTATTGTTCTTACGTTGTTCTAGTTTAGTTTATTGTTTCGTTATCGATCGGAACGTTTTGTCCGATCGTTTTCCTTTGTTTTCCGCTCGTCGCTTGGAATTGAATTCAAGACCAACCTTTGTTCATCCGATGCTTCCCTACGGGTTTTATATATTCAATTTCCGTTTTTATGGTTAAATCGTATTTCATTCCGATTATTATGTCTGGCTAGTTTTCAATTCTAATCCTAGGGTTTGCATGATTCGATCCTATATGTTGTGAGTTCTGCTATCGTTATTTACCTTCCAGGCATGATTCATGATTCATGGTGCTTATTTATATGTCTTGATTTCTGATCAATCTTGATGCATATCTAGTTGCCAGTTAATGACGTAACTGTATTAATTGTCAATCGATCTTGAATGCATGATACGAATAAGCCTTGAGTCATAACTGAGATAGGACATTCGTAGGAAGCATATTCTTAGTGATCTGTTTGGAGTTGCTTATTTTCCTCTAGAGACGTAACTGTGATAGGGAAGATTAGTAATCAATCGCCGCAATTGTCGAATGGCGAAGTTGTTGGTTATATATGTGATCTTCCGTCTTATGCGGATTAAAACGGTTAATAATAAGCGTGATAAACATCGTTGTGGATAGGATTAGTGCATCCCTAGGGTTAGTCTTTCTTTATAGTTATCTTTCGTGTTTTTATTGCGTTATTTATATTTCTGTTTGGTTACCTTTGCTTTGGATTAAATTCCGAAGCCCTAAAACCTCTCACCCTTTATCTGTGCTTGAATAATGATGAATAGTCGTTGAGCTAGCTTCTATGTTTTCGTGATACAATCTCGTGGATACGATGCTTAACTTACCCTATCATTACACTTTTACGTGTGAAAAGGAGCGATCAAATTTTGGCCGCCGTTCTTGGATTGTTAAGATCACATAGGAATAATTTGACGATTTGGATTTATTAATTCAAGTTATATATATTATATTATATTTATTTATTTTGTCAAGCTAAATTCTCTTTTCTCGGGTGGTTTATCGTGACAAGATCTCGGGGACCTCAAGTATTGTTGGATCCCGAGATCGAAAGCTCTCAAAGGAGAAGAGGACGAGAGAAGAGACGGCTGCAATGGCGCCCAATCCACGTAATCAGGGCATTCACTCCCGAGCAAGTTGTCGCATGCTAGGCGGCTTTGCGAGATGCGGCGTCGATGGCGAATACGGGAATCATTGTCCCTGCTCCGGAGGAAAGACCTCTGAATCGCATGTACCGACATCCCACGAGCAGTTCCAAGGAGGCGGTTGGGGCCCGCGTGAGATGCAAACAATTTGAGCTAAACCGCCCCGATCGGTATGGTCCAGGAGGCGGTTTGGGGAGGAGGAAGACCGAATGCGCATCTCGAGACTTTTCTCGATATTTGTGATACCATCAAGCAGAATAGGGTGCCACAAAGACACGATCCGGATCGCATGTTCGGTTTCTCGCTGCTGACCAAAGTGAAGATTGGTTCAAGTTTGGACCGAATCGGCATCGACACTTGGAAACTTTGAGAAGTTTCTTCGAAATACTTTCCGCCGTGACAGTGAAGATCATCGCCGAAATCTCATTTTGCCAAACCACGACGAATCATTATTCGAGGCATGGGAGAGATTCAGAGGTCTATTGAGGCGATGTCCACAACATGGGTTCTCCAGGAGCAACAAATCACAGCAGTTCTCGATTGGACATGGCGGGGCGAGGAGCATGGTAGATGCGTCGGTGAGGGCTGCTTATTGAACCGACCGGTCGACGAGGCAAGTCAGATTGTAGAAGAGATGGCTGCCAACAGCTATCAACGGCCAGCGGAGAGAACGCCATCGTTCAATTGTAGGGAAACGTATGTTAACCCTCGCCCCGAGGATCCATCTTGGGTGTTTAATTCACCATACATTGATTATAAACCTAGCATGCGTCTATATAATTAAATCGCAACACGTTAGGGTTTTCACGTGTTTACCTTTGGATCCGAAGAGGTCGATGGAGCGAGATGAGCGGATCAAGCGGATCGGACTCGTGCTTTGACCTTCGGGCTCAGATCCGGTTGCCCAATCTCCAACGTCGAGTGAGGACGATCTATGGAGAATGCTTGGAAAATCACCCAATACTCTCTCTTCACAATTTTGAAATTTTCTCTCAAATAGACGAGAGGGGGCGAAATTCTTGTGATCAATATGTGAGCATTAACCTAGACTTTATCTCATACCTTATATTTATAATGCACTACCTTAATCCTATATGGAATATTACCATAATCCTATATGGAATATTACCATAATCCTATATGGAATATTACCATAATCTTAGGATTATTTCCATACTCTCAGGATTATTTCCATACTCTCAGGATTATTACCATAATCTTATATGGAAAGGATCTATGCATATACCATAAATATAATAATATCCTTGTGGGATAAAGAGAATAAAATCTTGCCTTAGAGAGCATAGATGGGCTACCGATTTTCATCTGAAGCTAAAGGGCCCTGATGGGCCCCTGAGGATCAAATCAAGGAATAAAGATGGGCCTCAAATAAATTAATTATCTAATGTTCACCCGAACATAAATTAATTTATAAACATTCGATCATGCCACTAGAGAAAGAATGTTGACTTACCCTTTATTACCGGGTTGAGTCGGCTTGCACTTAGACATTCACGAATCCCGTATTTAAGATATCGAACGTCCATTAATCATTTATAGCAATCGATTGCTTAAAACGATTAATAACTTCATTTCCTTAAGTAGTACCACTCGACCTTATTATTGTACTTGAGCTAACTCAACTGCGGGGTTTAGTACAATAAACCTTTGAGTTCCTTAAGGGACGTCATCATCCTAAACGGATCACGGTGACTCGTCTGAGATAACTAGCGTGACATACAAGACCTTGCCACCACCCAAGATCGGAGAATCTTGGGTTAGAACATATAACCTCACTCATAACAAGTCAAAGTGATGGTCGACCTTCATACTCACCTAATACCTTATCGAGGTTTAGATCATCGTAAGTCACCGAGATCTTGGTTCTTCACGACGGTCGAAAGAAGAACTCGTCTCATTTGGATCCTTCAATACGTCGAGACGCGTGCCGGCATAGACAAGTAACTAAGTCAAGTCACTTCTTATCTATCTGCGCAGCTAAACCGACAACTCGTCCTTAAGTCGTCTCAATTTGTGAAACTTTTATATCTCATTAAGCTTGACCAATCATACGAGACACTGTGATCTTCACACATTGTATGATCTAACTTATATATGAGATAAGGGGACACATATATATGCAATCAAGTATTCAAATCAGATAGGAGATTGTAATAGTGGTAACAGGAAACATTGTATACAAGCTCAACCAAACTGCTTTCAAGATACAAATCCAACACAAAGCATTTCTTTGTTGAGAGTGATTCAAAATATGACGATCTCATGAAGAAGTTCACTCTTTTGAAGAGTCGATTGAGACGAGAACGTCACCACATCAATCGGAGGAGTCATTCAATTTCCAACAACCTTCAACAAAGCTTCAATATTCGTAATTGATTCAAGAGCCGAAGCCAGTCTCAAGACATGATGCAGCAGCTGGTTGTAAGCAACCAACAATTGGCAACGAATCGAATTGCTCATAAGCAACATCGGGCAAAAGATAAATCATTTGGAGTCCACCGCGACTATGGGGAAGCACATGAAGATGTTGGAAAATCAAATTGGTCAATAGCGTGCAAGTGAATGCACTACGAAGACGGGTCAATTTCCGAGTAATCTGAGGTGAACCCGAAGAGTCAATGCTTAGCCATTCGTGACGAGGAGTGGACGAGCTTACCCAAGCCCCACCGGGAAGAAGAGCATGATAGCACCGACGCAGTAAACTCACGATCGAAGCTCGCGACCGCGAGCCCGATCATAAACCATCCGTAATTTTTCCACGTAAGCTCGCGACCGAGCACGTCTGCCGCACTCGACCCATGAGCCCTCCGAGTATCCACGCGCAGAGTTGTTCGCGAGCAACCCAACGCATAAACCCGGCCATGAGCAATCGCCGAGCACATGGCCGAAATCACACATGAAGTCAAGCATAAGCTCGCAAGCGGGGAAGGAGTCCAAAGACAGCAGATTCCTCGCGACCTTCCCAAACCGGGTCGCGAGGTAGATCGCGAGGCAAACCTGTATAAATCCGCACGTACACCTCCGTCCCTGCTTCCGAGTCGACTTGTCAAGTCGAAATATGACGAGGAGTTTGCTCGCTTCAAAGAGGTTTTTCAAAAGTTGAGATAAATTGCTTCTCTTTGAAGCTGCGCGAAACATGCCTGCTACATGAAATTTTAAAGACGCAGCTTGCAAGAAGAAACTTGGGAAATTCGAGAAAATTTCCCTATCCAAGAATGCAATGGCCGTCTTGCAAAAAGCTCCATCCGAAGCGTATGATCCCGGCAGCTTCACGTTAGAGTGCGAGATCGTCGAGCGCATTTTCCCAATGTTTTGTGCGACTTGAAGCGAGCATCAATCGATGCCATTGAGCGTTTTCAACCGGCTACACTAGGAAAGATGAAGCCGGCGAAGATTTCATCGATGATGGCTGACCGTCGTACCACATATCCAAAAGGTATCGTCGAAGACGTGTTGGTAAGAATTGGATTTTGTTTTTCCTGCCGATTTTGTTATTTTAGATATTCCGAATTCAAACAACAACCACTAATCCTTGGTAGACCTTTTCTAGCAACCGGTCGATGCGTTGATTGATGTGCAGTGAAGGAAACCTCACGTTTCGTGTTAACGATGAGGAACTCAAAATTTCCATATACGACGCCATCAAACAACACGACGCTGGAAAGCTCAAGATTGTTGCTCAATCATAATCGCTGCTTCCAAGCCGCTTTGCGTCTCGCGCTTAGAGGGTACTCGACCACCGAGGAAGTCATGAGAAGGAAGAAGTTGGACTCGGCATGGAACCCGAGTGTTTCATTCAAGTTTGGGGCCACTTCCATAGTCGGTGGTGGTCATCCGTGAATCACGAAGTTTAGGAGGTTCCACAAGTCGGAAAGACGTCTATTGCTACTAAAACGCCGATTGACGAGGTTAGTGATGGTCAGCTAAAGACGTTAAAGTAAGCACTTGTTGGGAGGTATTGCTACTAAAAGCCGATAGACGAGGTTAGTGACGGTCAGCTAAAGACGTTAAAGTAAGCACTTGTTGGGAGGTAACCCAACGCTTTTGTTTTTGTTTTCTTGTTTTGTCGTGTCTTTTCGCTTGTGTTGCTTTTGTCGTGTTTACGCTTTTTCTTTTCGTTTTAGTATGCGCCGATCAACGAGTTAAGTGAAGTGTGTTAATCCATGTGGCTAACGATAGAAATTTTTTGTGAAATTTAATGATAGTGCACATGATATGTTAGAAAATGACGCATGAGCCACTTGAGATTGCTTAAACTTGTTGTTTTTCACTATGTGCTTAACCCGTGAGACTTGAGCTTCACTATATAAACATCTTGATACAGCTTCTTTAATTGTGTGATATCATGCATGTGATTATCTTCTAGAACTTGCCGCTCTTACGTGTCGAGGACCGCAATATGTGTTTCAATTTGGAAAGGATAAAGGCCATCTTTGTTAACCACATATTCACCCAAACACTAACCCGATGATATATACCATTTGTCGCCTTCTTTGAGCCTTTATTAGACTTTTCTTTCGATTAACGGATGATAGGAGGTGAGGATGGATAGGGGAATCAAAAGGGTTGAAATTTTGATGTAGTTATGACGAAAAGTTTCTTTTAGAAAAATACATACGTGGTAAAGAATAGTACCTTGTTCGTGAAAGTTAAACCCTATAAGCTCTAGAAAAGAAAAGAAAAAGAAAATGTTAAGTTCACTATGGTGTTGAGCATAAAGGGTCTTTAATCAAAGTATAGGTTCCTTCAAGGCATTAAACGCCGATTTAGCACGTTGGGAGAGAAGAGAAAATGGACAAAGTCCATATGTGTCGAAATGTATAAATGATGGTGCTTGGAATATTCTTGAGTCACTTAGCCATATATTATCCTACCTTAACCAATGTGCCTACATTATAACCTATCAAAAGACCTCTTTGATCCTTATTTGAAAACATTTGACGCGGTGGAGATGTTAGAGAAGCGGCAAGCCTATGGTAAGATGTTGCATTGCATTGATCATTGAGTGTATACGTCCTTAATTTCTTTATGAGTTTGAGTGTATCCTATATTTTCTACACACATGCCTTTGTGAGGGTTGAAAATAAATGAGTTTTTTCCCTCGATGGTTGTTTGTGTTGAGTTGGCTAACGTCGTCATGTGCGCTAATATTGTTGGCGTTAATATGTTTACGAGGCTTTTAATGGTTATCCTCTTTTGCTACGCCGTTGATCTTTCGCTTTATTTTTCTTACTGCTTTTGTTTGAGGACAAACAATGCTTTAAGTTTGGGGTTTGATAAACGCGCATTTTACACGTTTATAGTTGATATTTGAAGATGAGTTTAGCTCGTTTAATGTGCGTTTATGTATCGATTCTTAATGTTTTATCTATTTCTAGAAGATCTGCTCTTGGGTGTTCCTTTGGCGTTTTGTAGGTTTATATGTTGATAATCGAAACAAGGAGCGAAGCACGAGCAAATGAGCAATCTGTCGATTTCTAGCGACCGGCCTAGCGGTCGCTAGGCTGGTCGCGAGGCAAACCAAACAGCGCCCGGAAAAGCTGCTGCGGCGACCTCATGCCCAAGGAAGCGAAGCCTAGCGGCGAGAACTCACTGGGCGTTTTCGCGACCATTTCATAATTTCTAGCGACCGCCAGCGGATCGCGAGTACAAAGAGCACAAGAAGGCGGCGTGGCGAGAAGAACAGCGAGACAAACCTAGCGATCGCACTAGCGATCGCGAGGACCGGTCGCAGGCGCTGGCGGCGGGAAAGTAGGTTTCCACTTTTCTATAAATAGGGGATCACCCTCGCGCCCACACACCCGCCCCGGACCTATTTCTCTTTCTTTTTTTCCTCGGTTTATCTTTAATTTAGCTTCCGTTTAATTCTAGTATTGTTCTTACGTTGTTCTAGTTTAGTTTATTGTTTCGTCATCGATCGAACGTTTTGTCCGTCGTTTTCCTTTGTTTTCCGTTCGTTCGCTTGGAATTAGATTCAAGACCAACCTTTGTTCATCCGGCGCTTCCCTGGGGGTTTATATATTCAATTTCCATTTTATGGTTAAATCGTATTTCATTCCGTTTATTATGTCCGCTAGTTTTCAATTCTAATCCTGGGTTTGCATGATTCGATCCTATATGTTGTGAGTTCGCTATCGTTATTTACCTTCCGTGCATGATTCATGATTCATGGTGCTTATTTATATGTGTTGATTTCGATCAATCTTGATGCATATCTAGTAGCCGCTTAATGGCGTAATCGTATTAATTGTCGATCGATCTTGAATGCATGATACGAATAAGCCTCGAGTCATAGCGAGATAGGACATTCGTAGGAAGCATATTCTTAGTGATCATTTGGAGTTGCTTATTTTCCTCTAGAGGCGTAAGCGTGATAGGGAAGATTAGTAATCAATCTGCGCAATTATAAATGGCAAAGTTGTTGGTTATATATGTGATCTTCCGTCTTGTGCGGATTAAAGCGGTTAATAATAAGCGGGATAAACATCGTTGTGGATAGGATTAGTGCATCCCTAGGGTTAGTCTTTCTTTATAGTTATCTTTCGTGTTTTATTGCGTTATTTATATTTACGTTTGGTTACCTTTGCTTTGGATTAAATTAAAAGCCTTAAAACCTCTACCCGCTATACGTGCTTGAATAATGATGAATAGTCGTTGAGCTAGCTTCTATGTTTTCGTGATACAATCTCTGTGGATCGATGGTTAAACACCCTATCATTACACTTTTACGTGTGAAAAGGAAATATCAACTGCTCGGTCGCGACTATGCAACCCGTCGACTTGTGCCACGTCGTGGATGGTCTTGGCACCTTCATCTCGGATCGGTTTGAATCTTGGGCGGGTTAGCTTTTAACCATTCTTGTGAAACCCAAGCACGAAATTTCCCGGACCGAGCTGCGAATGTACACTTTTGGGGGTTTAGCTTTGGGTTTACTTTTCGAAGTAAGCGAGGAGACGATCCGGAGGTCGGCTACATGTAGCTTCTCGCTTACTCTTGGCGGCGATGTCATCTACATACACCTCCACATTTTGACCGATGTGGGGCTGAAATATCTTGTCCACCATTCTCGATGGGTGGCCCATTCTTGAGTCGAATGGATTTTTCTTATAAGCAAAGGCGCCGAGGTCCGTGATGGGCTGTTTGGATCGTCCTCGTCACTCATCGGGACTTGGTGATACCCTTGTATAGATCCGAGAAGTTGAAGACTTAGTATCACGACCAAAGCGTCGACTTTCTTGTCGATGTTGGGAAGGGGTAGCGGTCCTTAGAGCGATGTTTATTGAGATCGGTGTAATCGATGCACGTTCGCCATCCATCATAAACTCTTGACCATCACGGGTTGACTATCGGTCGGATACTTGACTTGAACAATATGCACCTTTCGAGTTGATGCACTTCGTCATATACGACACGATTACATTCCGCGCAAATATCCGCTATTTTTGCCAGGTGGTTTGTGGCTTGGGTCAATGTTGAAGTGATGAGTAATGATACTCGGTGAGACCCGATCATGTCGGGGTGACGGTGACGTCTCTGAATTCCCTTAGGGTTGGATGATCAGCCTTCTTAGTTGAGGTGCCGGTGAGAACCAATTTGGCGACCTTGAGGGGATCGTCTTCATATAGCGTGACCTCCTCTGAGGCGTCGAAATTGATGGCGTTTTCTAGTTCCAACTCCTTGGGCCTGTAATTGCTATGCTTGTGGGTCTTTGGGTCGAGTTAGGCATCTCTTAAGGCGACTGCATGCATTCCTTAGCTTTTTACGATCTCATCGGATCACGACTATCCCTCTCCTCTTGTGGGGATCTTCATGAGTCGGTGATATGTTGAACACGCCGCTTCTTGCATTCAACGGTCTAGCCCTAGTATGATGTTATATGGTGAGTAGGCGTTTACCACGAAGAAATGTACCACTTTGGTAGAGCTCGTCATTGCTTTTCCCACTTGTGACGGTAGTTGATGATCCCCGGTCGTGTCTCTTCTTGCACAAAGCTTGAAGTGGAAGTGGTGCGGTGTGGCGTGCCTCCTCAACTCCCAATTTGTCAAAGCACTCCTTGAAGAGGATGCTCATAGCCGCATTTATTGACGTATATCGCCCGAACTAGCTTGTTGGCGAACAACGCTGGATTATCATTGCGTCTGGTGAGTACTACAGCCAGGTACATGGTGGTCCTCGAGAAAAGGTTATGGCCTCGTCCTTTTTGAACATTTGTTTCTGAGTTATTTGCTCGGGGACTTGAACTCGGCTTTTAGGGAGGATTTAAAGTAAATGCTGGTGGTAGAGCCCGTGATGGTGGATATAACTCCATCGTCTTGAGGCTCGTCATCGCGCTAACCGTCGGTGTCGTGCCTTGCTTTCTTGTGAGGCCGTAATTTTCCCTCTCCTTTGCCTTCCTCGGCTTTACGGCCTCGTTGGGGCCTCGTCTTGACTGGATTAAATACGGCCATGGCCTTGGTACTTTTAAGGACCCGTCCTGCACCAACTTTCGATGCACCGCCATGAGATCACCGCATTCCTCCGTGTCGTGTACATGATCCTCAAGGAAGGAGCAATACTTGTCTTTGGATCGGCGTTTCGATCACTCCTAACATGGGCGAGGTTTCTCGAACATATTCATATGGAGCTCGTGAGATCTCAGTCCTTGACTTCGTCGAGGGTGTATCTTGAGTCGCTCCGGGTTGTAAGTGGCCCGAGCTGAGACTCTATCGGGCCGCGTTATATTCTTTCAAGCACTTAAATCGACCTTGGCTTGGTCTCCCACGGGCATCTTCTTTCCTCTTCTGTCGGAGGGCTCCATCTTTTACGCTCGGCTTTCTCTATCCGGCCGTCCGGCTTTGGCGAACCTGCTATCTTCGTCATAGCTCGGCCTTGATTCTGGCTCGTGCTTGTGATCTCGCTATATAGGGCCCCATGCAGATGCCGTTTGGAAGCCGATATAATGAGGAGGTCGTTTACATCCTCGACTTTCGAGCATTCCTTGTTGAACACGGTCATGAACTCGTGATGGACTCACTTTCGACCTTGTCTCACGGTGAGGAGATGAGCGATCACGGTCTTGGACTCGACATTTTGGAAGAACCCGATGAAAGGCTTCCGTTAGATCTCGGTAAGATCGATACTACGGTAGGTAGCTGTCGAAACCACCGGTGACGTTGTCGATCGGTAACTCAGGGAGCGACTTGCACATGTGGATGGTGTTGAGGCGGTTGATCATGTTGTATGGAATTGAAAATGAAGTTTTGTGGATCCCTTGATCCGTCATAGAAGCGATACTTGGCACCTATACTTGTCGAGGAGAGAATTATCGAGTTTACGGTTGAAAAAATGGGTAATAATCTTCCGTATCCATCGAACCCGTCTCCGGGGAGGCGATGCCGAGATTTGTCAATTTGGACTCGTTATAAAATTGAAGTCGACCTCGCGGTGATCACGATGATCTGCCCCACTGCTCGTCCGCTATACGATCGGTTTGAAACCAACTCGTGTAGAGGTATTATTCATGACACGAGTGTGTTGGATTTGTATCTTGAAAGCGGTTTGGTTGAGCTTGTATACAATGTTTCACATTACCACTATTACAATCTCTATCTGAATTGAATACTTGATTGCATATATCGTGTCCCTTATCTCATATAAGTTAGATCATACGATTGTGTAGAAGATCACATAAGTGCGTATGATTGGTCGAAGCAATGAGATATAAAAGTTTCACGGTGAGACAACTTGAGGGACGAGTTGTCGGTATAGGCTGCGGTATAGATAAAGTGACTTGACTTGGTTGCTTGTCATCTTTGTGCGTCTACGGCGTATTGAAGGATCACGATGAGATGAGTTCTTCTTTCGACCGTCGTGAAGAACCGAGATCTCGGTGACTTCGATGATCTAAACCTCGATAAGGTATTAGGTGAGTATGAGTTCTTGACCATCACTTTGACTTGTTATGGGTGAGGTTATATGTTCTAACCAGATTCTCGCATTTTGGGTGGTGGCGATCTTTTATGTCACGCTAGTTATCTGTGTCAGTCGAAATATCCGTTTAGGATGATGGCGATCCTAAGAGCTCAAAGGTTTATTGTACTAAACTGCGGGTTGAGTTAGCTCAAGTACAATAATAAGGTTGAGTGGTACTACTTAAAGAAATGAGTTATTAATTATTTTAAGCGATCAGTTCTTGTAAATAATTAATGGACGTTCGATATCTTAAATACGAGGATTCGTAATGTCTAAGTGCAAGCCAGAGCTCAACCCGGTAATAAAGGGGTAAGTCGGCATTTATTCTCTAGTGGCATGAATAAATGTTTATAAATTAATTTATGTTACGAACATGAAGATAATTAATTTATTTGAGGCCCGTCTTTATTCCTTGCATTTGATCCACAGGCTGGCCCGTCCGGGCCGTAGCTCGAAAATCGGTACCCCTAGTAGCTCTCTATGGCGATTTTATTCTCTTTATCCACAAGGATATAATTATATTTATGGTATATGCATAGATCCTTTCCATATAAGATTATGGTAATAATCACGAGAGTATGAAAATAATCACGAGTATGGTAATTTCCATAAAAATTATGGTAATTTCCATATGGGATTATAGTAATTTCCATATAGGATTATGGTAATTTCCATATGGGATTAAGGTAGTGCATTATAAATATAAGGTATGAGATAAAGTTTAGGTTAATGCTCACATAATTAACACAAAATTTTCGGATATCTCATAGTGTTTGAGAGAAATTTCGTGAGTTTTGGTGAGAGAGCATTGGGTGATTTTCGAAGCATTCTCCATAGATCGTCCTCGCGGCGTTGGAGATTGGGCAAAAGGAATAAAGATGGGCCTCAAATAAATTAATTATCTAATGTTCCCGAACATAAATTAATTTATAAACATTAAATCATGCCACTAGAAAGAATGTTGACTTACCCTTTATTACCGGAAGTTGAGTCAAGCTTGATTAGACATTCACGAATCCCGTATTTAAGATATCGAGCGTCCATTAATCATTTATAGCAATCATTGCTTAAAGCGATTAATAACTTCATTTCCTTAAGTAGTACCACTCACCTTATTATTGTACTTGAGCTAACTCAACTGCGGGGTTTAGTACAATAAACCTTTGACTCCAAGGGCGTCATCATCCTAAGCGGATACTTGGATGACTCGTCTGATAACTAGCGTGACATCAATACCTTGCCACCACCCAAGATCGGAGAATCGTTAGAACTATAACCCTCACTCATAACAAGTCAAAGTGATTGACTCATACACCTAATAGCTTATCGAGGTTTAGATCTCGTAAGTCACCGAGATCTTGGTTCTTCCGACGGTCAGAAGAAGAACTCGTCTCTCTTGTGATCCTCATCGTCGAGGCGTGCCGGCATAGACAAGTAACTAAGTCAGTCACTTCTTATCTATCGCACTAAACGACAACTGCGTCCTTAAGTCGCCTCACCGTGAAACTTTTATATCTCATTAAGCTGACCAATCATACTAGACTGTGATCTTCCACACCGTATGATCTAACTTATATATGAGATAAGGGACACATATATATGCAATCAAGTATTGAATCGGATAGGAGATTGTAATAGTGGTAAGGAAACATTGTATACAAGCTCAACCAAATCGCTTTCAGTATACAAATCAACACAAAGACATTTCTTGTTGAGAGTGATTAAATATGACTCTCATGAAGAAGTTCACTCTTTTGAAGAGTCGATTGAGACGAGAACGTCGACACATCAATCGGAGGTCGTTCGAATTTCCAACAACCTTCAACAGGCTTGATATTGAATTGATTCGAGCCGAAGCCAAGTCTCGAAGACATGATGCAGCAGCGTTAAGAAACAATTGGCAACGAATCGAATTGCGTTCATAAGCAACATCGGCAAAAGATAAATCATTTGGAGTCCGATTATGGGGAAGCACATGAAGAGTTGGAAAATCAAATTGGTCGAATAGCCTGCAAGTGAATGCCTACGTAAGCGGTCGATTTCCGGTAATATGGGTGAACCCGAAGAGTCGATGCTTAGCCATTCGACGGGAGTGGGCGAGCTTACCCGAAGCCTCCCGAGGAAGAAGAGCATGATAGCACACCGTTAAACTCACGACCGAGCCGCGATCGCGAGCCCAGATGCAAACCATCGAATTTTTCCACGGGCCGCGCCGAGCACGAGCCACCCACCTGACGCAGCTCCGAGTATCCGCAGCGCAAGAGTTGTTCGCGAGCAACCCGGCGTCTAAACCCGGCCATGAGCAATCACGAGCACATGGCGGAATCAACATGAGTCGGTCATAAGCTCGCGTTGGAAGGAGTCCAAGAGTCAGATGATTCCTCGCGACCTTCCGGGTCGCGAGGTGATCGCGAGCAAACCCGAGCAAACCCGCACGTACCTCCGGTCCGTTCAAGTCGACTTGTCAAGTCGAATATAGAGGAGTTTGCTCTTCAAAGAGGTTTTCAAAAGTTGAGATAATTGCTCTCTTTGAAGCTACGAAACATGCTTAGACTGAAATTTAAAAGAGCAGCTAAGAAAGAAGAAACTTGGGAAATTCGAGAAAATTTCCCTGTCAGAATCAATGCTCGTCTTGCAAAGAGCTCCATCCGTGCAGAGATCCGGCAGTTCACGTTAGAGTGCGAGATCGGCGATTTTCCCAATGTTTGTGCGACTTGGGCGAGCATCAATCGATGCCATTGAGCGTTTTCAACCGCGCTACACTAGGAAAGATGAAGCGAAGATTTCATCAGATGGCTGACGTCATCACATAAAGGTATCGTCGAAGGCGTGTTGGTAAGAATCGGATTTTGTTTTTCCTGCCGATTTTGTTATTTTAGATATTCCGAATTCAAACAACAACCACTAATCCTTGGTAGACCTTTTCTAGCACCGGTGTGCGTTGATTGATGTGAGGAAACCTCACGTTTCGTGTTAACGCGAGGAACTCAAAATTTCCATATCTGACGCCATCAAACAACACGGCGTTGGAAAATCGGAAGATTGTTGCTCAATCATAGCTGCGCCTTGCCGCCGCCTCGCGCTGAGGGTACTCGACCACTCAGGAAGTGCATGAAGGAAGAAGTGGACTCGGCATGGAACTCAGTGTTTCATTCAGTTTGGGGGCCACTTCCATAGTCGTGGTGGTCATCCGTGAATCGAAGTTTAGGAGGTTCCACAAGTCGGAAAGATGTCTATTGCTACTAAACGCCGATGACGAGGTTAGTGATGGTCAGCTAAAGGCGTTAAAGTAAGCACTTGTTGGGAGGTATTGCTACTAAAAGCCGAGTTAGCGAGGTTAGTGATGGTGCAGCTAAAGGCGTTAAAGTAATTTTGTGAGGTAACCAGCGTTTTCTTTATTTTGTTTTCTTGTTTGTCGTGTCTTCGTTTGTGTTGCTTTTTGTTTCGTACATTTTTCTTTTCGTAGGTCGTCGATCAACGAGTTAAGTGAAGTGTGTTAATCCATGTGGTAAGATGATAGAAATTTTTGTGAAATTTAATGATAGTGCACATGATATGTTAGAAAATGCGGCATGAGCGACTTGAGATTGCTTAAACTTGTTGTTTTCACTATGTGCTTAACCGTGAGACTTGAGCTTCACTATATAAACATCTTGATACAGTTTCTTTAATTGTGTGATATCATGCATGTGATTATCTTCTAGAACTTGCCGTTCTTACGTATCGAGACGCAATATGTGTTTGAATTTGGAAAGGATAAAAGGCCATCTTTGTTAACCACATATTCACCCAAACACTAACCGATGATATATACCATTTGTCGCCTTCTTTGAGCCTTTATTAGACTTTTCTTCGATTAACGGATGATAGGAGGTGAGGATGGATAGGGGAATCAAAAGGGTTGAAATTTTGATGTAGTTATGGCGAAAAGTTTCTTTTAGAAAAATACATACGTGGTAAAGAATAGTACCTTGTTGGTGAAAGTTAAACCCTATAAGCTCTAGAAAGAAAAGAAAAGAAAAATGTTAAGTTCACTATGTTGAGTATAAAGGGTCTTTAATCAAAGTATAGGTTCATCAGGCATTAAGCGTTGAGTTACGTTGGGAGAGAGGAAAATGGACAAAGAATCCATATGTGTCTGAAATGTATAAATGATGGTGCTTGGAATATTCTTGAGTCACTTAGCCATATATTATCCTACCTTAACCAATGTGCCTACATTATAACCATCAAAAGACCTCTTTGATCCTTATTTGAAAACATTTGACGCGTGGAGATGTTAAGAAAGCAAGCCTATGGTAAGATGTTGCATTGCATTGATCATTGAGTGTATACGTCATAATTTCTTTATGAGTTTGAGTGTATCTATTTTCTACACACATGCCTTTGTGAGGTTGAAAATAAATGAGTTTTTTCCCGATGGTTGTTTGTGTTGAGTTGGCTAACGTCGCTGTGCGCTAATATTGTTGGCGTTAATATGTTTCGAGGCTTTTAATGGTTATCCTCTACGCCGTGATCTTTCGCTTGTCTTTCTGTTTGTTGTTGAGGACAAACAATGCTTTAAGTTTGGGGTTTGATAAAGCGTTTTACACGTTATAGTTGATATTTGAAGATGAGTTTAGCTCGTTTAATGTGCGTTTATGTATCGATTCTTAATGTTTTATCTATTTCTAGAAGATCTGCTCTTGGGTGTTCCTTTGGCGTTTTGTAGGTTTATATGTTGATAATCAAACAAGGAGAAGCACGAGCCAAATGAGAACGTCTGTCGATTTCTAGCGACGCCTAGCGGTCGCTAGGCTGGTCCGAGGCAAACACGGCGCCCGGAAAAGCGGCGACCTCATGCCGCGAAGCGGCCTAGCGCCGAACTCACCTGACGCTTCGCGACTCATTTCATAATTTCTAGCGACCGCCTAGCGGATCACGCGAGTACAAGCGAGCACAAGAAGGCGGCGTGGCGAGAAACAGCGAGACAAACCTAGCGATCGCACTAGCGATCGCGAGGACGTCATGGCAGGCGGGCAGAGAGAAATAGGGTTCCACTTTTCTATAAATAGGGGATCACCCCACCGCATAACCATCGCCCACCTATTTTCTCTTTTTTCCTCGGTTTATCTTTAATTTAGCTTGTTTAATTCTAGTATTGTTCTTACGTTGTTCTAGTTTAGTTTATTGTTTCGTCATCGATCGAACGCTTTTGTCCGTCGTTTTCCTTTGTTTTCCGTTCGTCGCTTGGAATTAGATTAAGACCAACCTTTGTTCATCCGCGCTTCCCTGGGTTTATATATTCAATTTCCATTTTATGGTTAAATCGTATTTCATTCAGTTTATTATGTGCGCTAGTTTTCAATTCTAATCTGGGTTTGCATGATTGATCCTATATGTTGTGAGTTGCTCATAGTTATTTACCTTCAGGCATGATTCATGATTCATGGTGCTTATTTATATGTGTTGATTTCGATCAATCTTGATGCATATCTAGTAGCCGCATGCGAATCAGGTATTAATTGTCATCGATCTTGAATGCATGATACGAATAAGCCTGAGTCATAGCGAGATAGGACATTCGTAGGAAGCATATTCTTAGTGATCGTTTGGAGTTGCTTATTTTCCTCTAGAGCGTAAGCGTGATAGGGAAGATTAATCAACTGCCTAATTATAATCGAAGTTGTTGGTTATATATGTGATCTCCGTCTTTGCGGATTAAAGCGGTTAATAAAGCGGGATAAACATCGTTGTGGATAGGATTAGTGCATCCCTAGGGTTAGTCTTTCTTTATAGTTATCTTTCGTGTTTTTATTGCGTTATTTATATTTACGTTTGGTTACCTTTGCTTTGGATTAAATTCAAAGCCTTAAAACCTCTACGCCTATACGTTTCGAATAATGATGAATAGTCGTTGAGCTAGCTTCTATGTTTTCGTGATACAATCTCTGTGGATCGATGTTGCTACCCTATCATTACACTTTTACGTGTGAAAAGGAGCGATCAACGGCTCGGTGCGACTATGCACCCGTCGACTTGTGCCGCCATGGATGGTCTTGCACCTTCATCTCGGATCGGTTTGAATCTTGACGGGTTAGCTTTTAACCATTCTTGTGAAACCCGACCGAAATTTCCCGGACCGACGCGAATGTACACTTTTGGGGGTTTAGCTTTGGGTTTACTTTAGTGTCGAGGAGCACCGAGTCGTTCGGCTACACGTGCTTCTCTTACTCTCATTTGGCGGCGATGTCATCTACACACCTCCACATTTTGACCGATGTGGGGCTGAAATATCTTGTCCACCATTCTCGATAGGTGGCCTCGATTCTTGAGTCGAATGGATTTTTCTTATAAGCAAAGGCGAGGTCGTGATGGAGGCATTTTGGATCGTCCTCGTCACTCATCGGGACTTGGTGATACCCTTGTATAGATCCGGAAGTTGAAGACTTAGTATCACGACCAAAGCGTCGACTTTCTTGTCGATGTTGGGAAGGGAGCGATCCTTAGAGCGATGTTTATTGAGATCGTGTAATCGGCACATTCGCCATCCCCCTCCTTGACCATCACGGGTTGACTATCGGTCGGATACTTGACTTGAACAATATGCACTCGCTTTCAAGAGTTGATGCACCCATGTACGACACGATTACATTCCGCCGCAAATATCCGCTATTTTTGCCAACTGGTTTGGCTTGGGTCAATGTTGAGGTGAGTAATGATACTCGGTGAGACCCGATCATGTCGGTGACGGTGACGTCTCTGAATTCCCTTAGGGTTGGATGATCAGCCTTCTTAGTTGAGGTGCCGGTGGAACCAATTTGGCGACCTTGAGGGGATCGTCTTCATATAGCGTGACTACTCGGAGCCGAGAATTGATGGCTTTTCTAGTTCCAACTCGGGCTCAGTAATTGCTATGCTTGTGGGTCTTTGGGTCAGTTAGGCATCTCTTAAGGCGACTGCATACATTCCTAGCTTTTTCGATCTCCTCGGATCACCTATCCCTCCTCTTGTGGGGATCTTCATGGTTGATATGTTGAACACACGCCTACTACTGCATTCAACGGTCTAGCCCTAGTATGATGTTATATGGTGAGTAGGCGTTTACCACGAAGAAATGTACCACTTTGGTAGAGCTCGTCATGCTCCCACGTGTAGTTGATGATCCCTCAGTCGTGTCTCTTCTTGCACAAAGCTTAATGGAAGCGGTGGGCGTGCCTCCTCAACTCCCAATTTGTCAAAGCACTCCTTGAAGAGGATGCTCACACGCCTATGACAGTATATCGCGCCAACTAGCTTGTTGGCGAACACACGCTGGATTATCATGCCGGCTGAGGTACTACACCGGTACATGGTGGTCCTCGAGAAAGGTTATGGCCTCGCCTTTTTGAACATTTGTTTCAGTTCGTCGGGGGACTTGCCTCGGCTTTTAGGGAGGATTAAGTAATGCTGGTGAGGCCGTGATGGTGGATATAACTCCATCGTCTTGAGGCTCGCATCACCTTCGCTCGGTGTCGTGCCTTGCTTTCTATTGTTCTTACGCTGTTCTAGTTTAGTTTATTGTTTCGCTATCGATCGTAACGCTTTGTCCCATCGCTTTCCTTTGCTTTCCGCTCGGCTTGGAATTGAATTCAAGACCAACCTTTGTTCATCCGATGCTTCCTCACGGTTTTATATATTCAATTTGCTTTTATGGTTAAATCGTGATTTCATCCCGATTATTATGTTCGGGCTAGTTTTCAATTCTAACCTAGGGTTTGCATGATTCGATCCTATATGTTGGAGTTCGCTATCGCTATTTACCTTCCGTGCATGATTCATGATTCATGGTGCTTATTTATATGTCTTGATTTCGATCAATCTTGATGCATATCTAGCTGCCGCTAACGACGAATCAGATTAATTGTCAATCGATCTTGAATGCATGATACGTAATAAGCCTTGAGTCATAACCGAGATAGGACATTCGTAGGGAAGCATATTCTAAAGTGATCTGCTTCGAGTTGCTTATTTCTGAGACGAATCGTGATAGGGAAGATTAGTAATCAATCGCCGCAATTGTCGTGAATCAAGTTGTTGGTTATATATGTGATCTTCCGCCTTGTTCCGGATTAAAACGGTTAATAATAAGGTGATAAAACATCGCTAGGATAGGATTAGTGCATCCCTTGGGTTGGCCTTTTCTTTATAGTTATCTTTCGTGTTTTATCATGTTATTTATATTTCGTTGTTACCTTTGCTTTCGATTAAATTGCCCCAAACCTCTCACCCTTTATCCGTGTCAATAATGATGAATAGTCGCCGAGCTAGCTTCTATGTTTGATACAATCTCTCGTGGATACGACACTCGCCATTCTATCATTACACTTTTTACGTGAAAAGGAGCGATCAAATTTGGCGCTGTCGGGATTGTTAAGATCACATAGGAATAATTTGACGATTTGGATTTATTAATTCAAGTTATATATATTATATTATATTTATTTATTTTTGTCGCTAAGCAAATTTCTCTTTTCTCGTGTGGTTTATGCGCACAAGATCTCGTGGACCTCCAAGTATTGTCGATCCCGAGATCGAAAGCTCTCAAAGGAGAAGAGGACGAGAAGAGACGGTCAATGGCATACCAATCCACGTAACGGGCATTCCTCCCGAGCAAGTTGTACGATGCTAGCCGGCTTTGCAGATGCAGCAATGATGGCGAATACGGGAATCATCGTCTCCCCGCCTGCAGGAAAGACCTCTGAATCGCATGTACCGACATCCCAATCGAACCAGCCCAAGGAGGCGGTTAGCCCGCACGAGATGCAAACAATTTGAGCTAAACCGCCCTCGATCAAGATGGTCCAAGGAGAGCGCTAGTGAGGAGTCACTGAAGACCCGAATGCGATCTCGAGACTTTTCTATATTTCAGATACTATCAAATGCATAGGCCGCATAAGACACGATCCTGATGCGCATGTTCGGTTTCGCTCACAGCCAGGCGAAGATTGGTTCAAGAGTTTGACCGAATCGCATCGACACTTGGGGAAACTTATGAGAAGTTTTTCGAATACTTTCACAACAGAAGTTGTAAGATCATCGCCGAAATCTCTCATTTTTGCTAAAACCACGACGTAATCATTATTCGAGGTATGGGAGAGATTCAGAGGTCTATTGAGACGATGTCCACAACATGGGTTCTCCAAGGAGCAACAAATCACGCTTCACGGTTGGATCCATACGGGCAGATTTAGGAGCATGGTAGATGCGTGGTCATGGGTTGCTTATTGAACCGACCAATGACGAGGCAAGCCAGACAGAAGAGATGGCCGCCATCACTATCAATGGCTAACGGAGAGAACGCCATCGCTCAATTGTAGGAAAACGATGTTAACCCTCGCCCGAGGATCCATCTTGGGTGTTTAATTCACCATACATCGATTATAAACCCAAAGATGCGCCTATATAATTAAATCGCAACACGCTAGGGTTTTCACGTGTTTACCTTTGATCCCAAGAGGTCGATGGAACGAGATGAACGGATCAAACGGATCGGACCTCGTGCTGACCTTCCTCGGATCAGATCCCTGCTGCCCAATCTCCAACGCCGAGCGAGGACGATCTATGGAGAATGCTTCGGAAAATCACCCACTCTCTCTTCACAATTTTCTAAATTCTCTCAAATAGACCAAGAGGGGGCCAAATTTTGTGATCAATATGTGAGCATTAACCTAGACTTTATCTCATACCTTATATTTATAATGCACTACCTTAATCCTATACGGAATATTACCATAATCCTATATGGAATATTACCATAATCCTATATGGAATATTACCATAATCTTAGGATTATTTCCATACTCGTCGGGATTATTTCCATACTCGTGATTATTACCATAATCTTATATGGAAAGGATCTATGCATATACCATAAATATAATAATATCCTCGGATAAAGAGAATAAAATCTGCTTTAGAGAGCATAGATGGGCGCCGATTTTCATCAGCTAAAAGGGCCCGGATGGGCAAACCCAGTGGATCAAATGCAAGGAATAAAGACGGGCCTCAAATAAATTAATTATCTAATGTTCACTCAGAACATAAATTAATTTATAAACATTCGATCATGCCACTCAGAAAGAATGCTGACTTACCCTTTATTACCGGGTTGAGCTCAAGCCTTGCACTAGACATTACGAATCCTCGTATTTAAGATATCGAACGTCCATTAATCATTTATAGCAACTCGATCGCTTAAAACGATTAATCAACTTCATTTCCTTAAGTAGTACCACTCAACCTTATTATTGTACTTGAGCTAACTCAACTCAGGTTTAGTACAATAAACCTTTGAGCTCCTTAAGGACGCCATCATCCTAAACGGATACTTGACTGACATGTATAACTACGTGACATACAAGTCCGCCACCACCCAAGATGCGGAGAATTCGTTAGAACATATAACCTCACTCATAACAAGTCAAAGTGATGGTCAAGAACTCATACTCACCTAATACCTTATCGAGGTTTAGATCATCGTAGTCACCGAGATCTTGGTTCTTCACGACGGTCGAAAGAAGAACTCATCTCATCAGGATCCTTCAATACGCCGAGACGCATCAAAGACAGACAAGTAACTAAGTCAAGTCACTTCTTATCTATAACGCAGCCCTAAACCGACAACTCGTCCCTTAAGTCGCCTCAACAGGAAACTTTTTATCTCATTAAGCTCGACCAATCATACAGACTTCTCGTGATCTTCACACACCGTATGATCTAACTTATATATGAGATAAGGGACACATATATATGCAATCAAGTATTCAAATCGACAGAGATTGTAATAGTGGTAATGCGAAACATTGTATACAAGCTCAACCAAACTCTTTCCAAGATACAACCAACACAAAGCACCGCCGTTGAGAGTGATTCAAAATATGACGATCTCATGAAGAAGTTCACTTTGAAGAGTCGATTGAGACAGAGAACGTCACACATCAATCGTAGGAGTCATTCGAATTTCCAACAACCTTCAACAAAGCTTCAATATTCGTAATTCGATTCAAGAGCCGATAAGCCAAGTCTCAAGACATGATGCGCAGCTTGGTTGTAAGAATCAAATTGGCAACGAATCGTAATTGCTCATAAGCAACATCGGCAAAAGATAAATCATTCGGGAGTCCATCGTGACTACTATGGGGAAGCACATGAAGATGCTGGAAAATCAAATTGTCAAATAGCCGCAAGTGAATGCACTACGTAAGACGGTCAATTTCCGAGTAATACTGAGGTGAACCCGAAGAGTCAATGCTCGCCATTCGTGACGAGGAGTGGACGAGCTACCCAAGCCCTCACCGAGGAAGAAGAGCATGATAGCACACCGACGCTAAACTCACGACCGAGCTCGCGACCGCGAGCCCGATCGCAAACCATCCGTAATTTTTTCCACGTGGCTCGCGATCGAGCACGCGCCACAAGACCGACCGCGAGCCCTCCGAGTATCCACGCAAGAGTTGTTCGCGAGCAACCCGTATTGCCGCAAACCCGACCGCGAGCAATCGTCGAGCACATGGTCGAGAATCACATGAGTCAAGGCGCGCAAGCTCGCGTTGAGCAAGGAGTCCAAAGACGAAGAGATTCCTCGCGACCTTCCCGCCGTCGCGAGGTAGATCGCGAGGCAAACCCGTGGCAAATCCGCACGCATACCTCCGGTCCCTGCTTTCCGAGTCGACTTGTCTGTCGAAATATGACGAGGAGTTTGCTCGCTTCAAAGAGGTTTTCAAAAGTTGAGATAAATTTGCTTCTTTTTGAACCGCTAAACATGCCTGCCACATGAAATTTAAAAGACGCGCCTTGCAAGCAAGAAGAAACTTGGGAAATTCGAGAAATTTCCCTTATCCAAGAATGCAGTCATTGCCTTGCAAAAAGAAGCTCCATCCGAAGCAGTATGATCCCGGCAGCTTCACGTTAGAGTGCGAGATCGTCGAGCGTATTTTCCCCAATGTTTTGCAAGCGACTTGAAGTAGCATCAATCTGATGCCATTGAACGCTTTTCAACCGGCTACACCTAGGAAAGCAGGTTTATTTAAGATTTCAATCATGATGGTGACCGTCAATCACATATCCAAAAGGTATCGCAAGACGTGTTGGTAAGAATTCGGGATTTTGTTTTTCCCGCCGATTTTGTTATTTTAGATATTCCCGAATTCAAACAACAACCACTAATCCTTGGTAGACCTTTTCTAGCAACCGGTCGTGGCGCTGATTGATGTGCAGAAGGAAACCTCACGCTTCGGTTAACGATGAGGAACTCAAAATTTCCATATACGACGCCATCAAACAACACGACGTTGGAAAGTCGGAAGATTGTTGCTCAATCATAACTGCGCCGCCGCACACGCCTCGCGCTTAGAGGGTACTCGACCACCGAGGAAGTCATGAAGGAAGAAGTTGACTCGGCATGGAACCCGAGTGTTTCATTCAAGTTTGGGGGCTACTCCATAGTCAAGGTGGTCATCCGTGAATGCGTAAGTTTAGGAGGTTCCACAAGTCGAAAGATGTCTATTGCTACTAAAACGCCAGATTCGACGAGGTTAGTGATGGTCTAGCTAAAGACGTTAAAGTAAGCACTTGTTGGGAGGTATTGCTACTAAAAAGCCGATTGACGAGGTTAGTGATGGTCTAGCTAAAGACGCTAGTGTTAATTTGTGTCGAGGTAACCCAACGCTTTGTTTTGTTTTCTTGTTTTGTCGCGTGTCTTCGCTTTGTGTTGCTTTTTGTCGTGTTTCGCTTTTTCTTTTCGTGGTTCGGGTCGATCAACGAAGTTAAGTGAAGTGTGTTAATCCATGTGGCTAATGACGATAGAAATTTTTGTGAAATTTAATGATAGCACATGATATGTTAGAAAATGACGCTTTAACGACTTGAGATTGCTTAAACTTGTTGTTTTTCACTATGTGCTTAACCCGTGAGACTTGAGCTTCACTATATAAACATCTTGATACGCTTTCTTTTAATTGTGTGATATCATGCATGTGATTATCTTCTAGAACTTGCCGCTCTTCTCGTGTCGAGACCGCAATATGTGTTTCAATTGGAAAGGATAAAAGGCCATCTTTGTTAACCACATATTCACCCAAACACTAACCCGATGATATATACCATTTGTCGCTTTCTTTGAGCCTTTATTAGACTTTTCTTCGATTAACCGGATGATAGGAGTAGGATGGATAGGGAATCAAAAGGGTTGAAATTTTGACGAAGTTATGAGAAAAAGTTTCTTTTAGAAAATACATCCGTGGTAAAGAATAGTACCTTGTTCGTGAAAGTTAAACCCTATAAGCTCTAGAAAAGAAAAGAAAAGAAAATGTTAAGTTCACTCATGAGTGTTGAGCATAAAGGGTCTTTAATCAAAGTATAGGTTCTTCAGTGGCATTAAACGCCGACGAAGCACGCTGAGAGAAGATAAATGGACAAAGTCCATATGTGTCTAAATGTATAAATGATGGTGCTTGGAATATTCTTGAGTCACTTAGCTATATATTATCCTACCTTAACCAATGTGCCTACATTATAACCTAT
This sequence comes from Salvia rosmarinus, assembly GCA_036937905.1. Lineage (NCBI taxonomy): Eukaryota > Viridiplantae > Streptophyta > Magnoliopsida > Lamiales > Lamiaceae > Salvia > Salvia rosmarinus. The sequence goes on from CM072820.1 coordinate 48,433,437, forward strand.
CAAAAGACCTCTTTGATCCTTATTTGAAAACATTCGACGCGTGGAGATGTTAGAGAAACGGCAAGCCTATGGTAAGACGTCAGATTGCATTGATCATTGAGTGTATACACGCCCTTAATTTCTTTATGAGTTTGAGGTATCCTATATTTTCTACACACATGCCTTTGTGAGGTTGAAAATAAATGAGTTTTTTCCCTCGATGGTTGTTTGTGTTGAGTTGGCTAACGCCGTCATGTGCGCTAATATTGTTGAGCGTTAATATGTTTCCGAGGCTTTTAATGGTTATCCTCTTTGCTACGCCGCTGATCTTTCGTTTGTCTTTCTGCTTTTGTTTGAGGACAAACAATGCTTTAAGTTTGGGGTTTGATAAACGCGCATTTTACACGCTTATAGTTGATATTTGAAGATGAGTTTAGCTCGCTTAATGTGCTGCTTATGTATCGATTCTTAATGTTTTATCTATTTCTAGAAGACACCGCTTGGGTGTTCCTTCGACGCTTTGTAGGTTTATATGTTGATAATCGAAACAAGGAACCAAGCACGAGCCAAATGAGCAATCGTCCAGCTTAGCTACCCGAAGCGGTCGCTAAGCTGGTCGCGAGGCAAACCAACAGCGCCTGTAAGAGCCGCGGCACCGTCATGCCCGCGAAGAAGCCTAGCCGAGAACTCACCGGACGTTTTCTCGCGACCATTTCATACTTTCTAGCGACCGCCAGCGATCGCGAGGTACAAAGCGTAGCACAAGAAGCGCGGAGCGTGAGCGGAAGAACGAGCGAGATAAACCCAGCGATCGCACTAGCGATCGCGAGACCGGTCATGAGGCGCGGGCAGAGAGAAATTAGGTTTCCACCCTTTTCTATAAATAGGGATCACCCCACCGCGCCCACACACCCAATACGCGCCACCTATTTCTTGGCTTTTTCCTCGCTTTATCTTTTAATTTAGCCTGCTTTAATTCTAGTATTGTTCTTACGTTGTTCTAGTTTAGTTTATTGTTTCATTATCGATCGGAACGTTTTGTCCGATCGCTTTCCTTTGTTTTCCGCTCGCTCGCTTGGAATTAGATTCAAGACCAACCTTTGTTCATCCGACGCTTCCCTACGGGTTTTATATATTCAATTTCCATTTTATGGTTAAATCGTATTTCATTCCGCTTATTATGTCTGCTAGTTTTCAATTCTAATCCTAGGTTTGCATGATTCGATCCTATATGTTGTGAGTTCGCTATCGTTATTTACCTTCCGCATGATTCATGATTCATGGTGCTTATTTATATGTGTTGATTTCGATCAATCTTGATGCATATCTAGTAGCCGCTAACGACGAATCAGTATTAATTGTCAATCGATCTTGAATGCATGATACTAATAAGCCTCGAGTCATAACTCGAGATAGGACATTCAGAGGAAGCATATTCTTAGTGATCTGTTTGAGTTGCTTATTTTCCTCTAGACGAATCGTGATAGGAAGATTAATAATCAACCGCCGAATTGTCGAATCAAGTTGTTGGTTATATATGTGATCTTCCGCCTTGTCCGGATTAAACGGTTAATAACAAGCGTGATAAACATCGTTGTGGATAGGATTAGTGCATCCCTAGGTTAGTCTTTCTTTATAGTTATCTTCGTGTTTTTATTGCTATTTATATTTCGCTTTTGGTTACCTTTGCTTTGGATTAAATTCAAGCCCTTAAAACCTCTCACCCTTTATCCGTGCGAATAATGATGAATAGTCGCTGAGCTAGCTTCTATGTTTTCGTGGATACAATCTCGTGGATACGATAGTTCGCCACCCTATCATTACACTTTTACGTGTGAAAAGCGAGCGATCAACGCTCGGCAGCCTATGCAACCCGCCAACTTGTGCACGCCATGGATGGTCTTCGCACCTTCATCTCCGTGATCGGCTTGAATCTTGGGCGGGTTAGCTTTTAACCATTCTTGTGAAACCCAAGACCCTTTAAATTTCCCGCATCGAATCGCGAATGTACACTTTTGGGGGTTTAGCTTTAGGTTTACTTTCAAGTAAGCGGGGACGATCCGGAGGTCGGCTACACATGTGGCTTTCTCCTTACTCTTGACGACGATGTCATCTACACACCTCCACATTTTGACCGATGTAGGGCTGAAATATCTTGTCCACCATTCTCTCGATGGGTGCCCCGCATTCTCGAGTCCGAATGGATTTTTCTTATAAGCAAAGACGCCGAGGTCCGTGGATGGAGGCTGTTTTGATGCGTCCTCACCACTCATCGACTTGGTGATACCTCAGATAGATCCGTGAAGTTGAAGACTTCAGATACGCACCAAAGCGCCAACTTTCTTCGATGTCAGAAGGGCAGGGTAGCCCTTAGGGCAATGTTTATCGAGATCGTGTAATCGATGCACATTCGCCATCCCTCCTCCTTTTCGACCATCACCGGTTGACTATCCGTGTCGGATACTTGACTTCAACAATATGCCTCGCCAAGAGTTGATGCACTTCGTCATGTACGACCGATTCTCGCTCCGCCGCAAATATCCGCTATTTTGCCAACCGGTTTGACGCTGGGTCAATGTTGAGGCGGTGAGTAATGATACTCGTGAGACCCCGATCATGTCGAGGTGACCAGGCGAAGACGCCTCTTCCCCTTAGAGTTGGATGATCGCCTTCTTAGTCGAGGTACTTGGTAGAACCAATTTGACGACCTTGAGGATCGCCTTCATATAAGCGCGACTTCCTCTCGCGAACCGCCGAGAATTGATGACGCATTTCTAGTTCCAACCTCGGGCTTCAGAATTGCTATGCTTGTGGGTGCCGGGTCGAGTTCCCCAGCATCTCTTAAGGCGACTGCATGCATTCCTTAGCTTTTTTCTCGATCTCCTGATCACGCCTATCCCTCCTCTTGTGGGATCTTCATGGTCGTGATATGTTGAACACACCGCCTACGCATTCAACCGGCCTCGCCCCTAAGATGATGTTATATGGTGAGTAGGCTACTACACGAAGAAATGTACCACTTTGGTAGAGCTCGTCTGGCGCTTTTCCCACCGCGATGTGTAGTTCGATGATCCCTCAGTCGTGTCTCTCTGCACAAAGTCAAGTGGAAGTGGTGCCGGTGAGGCGTGCCTCCTCAACTCCCAATTTGTCAAAGCACCCTGAAGAGGATGCTCACCGACGCACCACTATCGACATATATCTTCCGAACTAGCTTGTTGGCGAACACCGCTGATTATCATTGCGCCCCGGCGAGGTACTACGACTGGTACATGGTCGTCCTCAGAAAAGGTTATGGCCTCGCCCTTTTGAACATTTTGTTTACAGTTTCACTGGCTCGGGGACTTCGGCCCTCGCTTTTAGGGAGGATTTGAGAGGTACCGTGTGAGCCCCGTGATGGTGGATATAACTCCATCGCATCGAGGCTCGCCATCACCTTCTTCGCCGGTGTCGTGCCTTGCTTTCTTGTGAGGGCCATAATTTTCCCTCTCCTTTACTTGCTTCCGCTTTTTCTCCTTCGTTGGGGGCCGTCTTGACGACCGAGCCTAATCGGCCACGGCCTTGTACTTCTTAAGGACCCCGCCCCGCACCAACTTTTCGATGCCTCCATGAGATCCCCTCATTCCTCCGTGTCGTGTACATGATCCTCAAGGAAGGAGCAATACTTGTCTTTGGATCTGCTTCGATCCTCCTAACATGGGCCGAGGTTTCGAACATATTCATATGGAGCTCGTAGATCTAGTCCTTGACTTGCTGGTGTGATACCGAGGTCGCCTCCGGGTTATGAAGTGGCCCGAGCCTAGACTCTATCGGGCCACGTTGTATTCTTTCCAAGGCACTTGCCGACCTTGGCGGTCTCCTCGACCATCTTCTTTCCTCTTCTTGTCGGAGGGCTCCATCTTTTACGCTTGCGCTTTCTCCCTCCGCCAACGTCCGCTTTGGCGAACCGATCCGCTATGCGCCATAGCTCGACGCAGCCTCGGGCTCAGCATTGACGATCTCCTTATAGGGCCCCATGCAAGATGCCGCTTTGAAAGCCGATATAATGAGGAGGTTTACATCCTCGACTTTCGTGCATTCCTTGTTGAACCCGGTCATGAACTCGCCGATGGACTCACCTCGACCTTGTCTCACGGTGAGGAGATGAGCCGATCTGGTCTTGGACTCGACATTTTGGAAGAACCTTCGATGAAAGGCTTCCATTAGATCTCGGTAAGATCCAATACTACCGGTAGGTAAACTGTCAAACCACCAGCGGGCGTTGTCGATCAGTAACTCCGGGAACAGCTTGCACATGTGGATGGTGTTGAGACGCTGGTTGATCATGTTGTATTGGAATTGAGAAATGAAGTTTTGTGGATCCCGCAGTCCATCATAGGGGGCGATACTTGGCACCCTATACTTGTCGGGGAGAGGGGTATCGAGTTTCTGGTTGAAAAAATGGGTAATAATCTTCCCGTATCCATCGAACCCGTCTCCAGGAGAGCGATGCCGAGTTTGTCGGCTGGACTCGTTATAAAATTGGGGGTCGACCTCGCGGTGATCACGATGATCTGCCCCACGCTGCTCATCCCTTGTACGATCGGTTTGGAAACCAACTCGTGTAGAGGTATTATTCGCAGCACGAGTGTGTTGGATTTGTATACTGAAAGCAGTTTGGTTGAGCTTGTATACAATGTTTCACTGTTACCACTATTACAATCTCCTATCTGAATTGAATACTTGATTGCATATATTCGTGTCCCCTTATCTCATATATAAGTTAGATCATACACGGTGTGTAGAAGATCACATAAGTCTCGTATGATTGGTCGAAGCTTAATGAGATATAAAAGTTTCCACGGTGAGACAACTTGAGGACGAGTTGTCGGTATAAGTCATGTATAGATAAGAAGTGACTTGACTTGGTTGCTTGTCTATGCCGGGTGCGTCTACGGCGTATTGAAGGATCACGATGAGATGAGTTCTTCTTTACGGACCGTCGTGAAGAACCAAGATCTCGGTGACTTACGATGATCTAAACCTCGATAAGGTATTAGGTGAGTATGAGTTCTTGACCATCACTTTGACTTGTTATGGGTGAGGGTTATATGTTCTAACCCAAGATTCTCCGCATTTTGGGTGGTGGCGGTGCTTTATGTCACGCTAGTTATCACATGTCAGTCACCGTATCCGTTTAGGATGATGGCGTCCTAAGGAGCTCAAAGGTTTATTGTACTAAACCCTGCGAGGTTGAGTTAGCTCAAGTACAATAATAAGGTTGAGTGGTACTACTAAGAAATGAAGTTATTAATTATTTTAAGCGATGATTGCTATAAATAATTAATGGACGTTCGATATCTTAAATACGGGATTCAGTAATGTCTAAGTGCAAGCCCGACTCAACTTCGGTAATAAAGGGTAAGTCGGCATTTATTCTCTAGTGGCATGAATAAATGTTTATAAATTAATTTATGTTACGGGCTGAACATAAGATAATTAATTTATTTGAGGCCCATCTTTATTCCTTGCATTTGATCCACAGGTGGCCCATCAGACCCGTAGCTCAAGAAAATCGGCCCCCTAGTAGCTCTCTATGGCGAGATTTTATTCTCTTTATCCACAAGGATATAATTATATTTATGGTATATGCATAGATCCTTTCCATATAAGATTATGGTAATAATCACGAGAGTATGAAAATAATCACGAGAGTATGGTAATTTCCATAAAGAATTATGGTAATTTCCATATGGGATATGGTAATTTCCATATAGGATTATGGTAATTTCCATATGGGATTAAGGTAGTGCATTATAAATATAAGGTATGAGATAAAGTTTAGGTTAATGCTCACATAATTAACACAAAATTTTCGGATATCTCATAGTGTTTGAGAGAGAAATTTACGTGAGTTTTGGTGAGAGAGCATTGGGTGATTTTCGAAGCATTCTCCATAGATCGTCCTCACTCGGCGTTGGAGATTGGGCGGCCGGGATACAAGTCAGGAAGGTCAAAGCAGTCAGATCCATACGATCCATTCATCTTGTTCCATCGACCACGAGCGGATCCAGGTAAACACGTGAAAACCCTCGTGTTGCGATTAATTATATAGACGCATGCTAGGTTTATAATCAATGTATGGTGAATTAAATATCGAAGATAGATCCCGGTGAGGCTAAACATATGTTTTCCTACACATTGGTATCGAGCCGAGTTCGAGAATCTTGGCTCTGTTGGATTAATCACGTTTGATTATTACGTGCGTTTATTAATTGTTGATCATGCGTTCATCGTGGCTCGTTTATTATTTTGTCGGTTTTGTTTTACACCACGAGAAAATCCGTGGTTAGATTAGATTTTATTCAGAAATCTTATCTGTAAAGAAGAACGAGCGAAAGAACGAAGAACGAAGCGGCGGAAAACAGGTCTCGGCGGTCCCTCGGGCGGTTTCGTGGCGAGCCTCACGGTCGCGAGGAGATCGTGAGGCGCGGGCGGCCAGGCGTCGCGTTCGTCACAAGCGGATCCTGGCGCCGCGCGCGAGCGAGTGGTCGCGAGATTCGCCGCAAGCAATGCGGGCGTGCGAGCTAGCGGGCGGCGGAGGCGCGTTGTGCGCGAAACGGCGGCGCCAGCGGCGGACTGCGGTCGTGAGTTTTGGCCGGGCGGCGACATCTCGGCGGATGTTGGCGCTCGGGCGTAACCGCCGCTGCAGTGCTCGGCGGGTCGCGGTCGCGTTAGCGACCGCGAGGTATGCGAACACGCTGCAGGCGGGAGCGCGGCGCAAAGTGGGCTTTGCCCTAACCGCAGCCCGGCCGCAGTTGGGCCGACCCGGCCCGGACCGTTTTCGATGACCCAGTTTTCGGTCCGTTGCTATGCACGCGAGGCCCGTTGTTGAATCCGGTCCGTGCGTGCACGCGAGGCCCGTTTTGAAGTTTAATTACATGCTTTGTAAATCTATGTAATAGATTAGACATAAATGTGCGGGTTTCACGATTGGCGCGATGAGCGTTTTATTTTATTTTATCGTTCATATGCATGTCGTGGATGTTTAAATTATGCGATAACATGCTATGTATGTTTATATTACGTTGACAAACCTTTAAGTGTTTTACGTAATTGGATGCGCATAGTAAGCATGCTAGGTTTATCGCGTTTATCAAGCATATTTTAGAATTACTGCGAGCATGTTTTACATGTTGAGTTCTATAGAAAAGCATGCTAGGATTACGTGATGCATGGACAAACCTTTTGAATAAAAGACTAAGCAACAACTTGACAAATTAATTTTCAAATTAAAATGTCAAGACCTCCACCTTTTGATCTCTAAACAAAGTGAGACGCCTTTGTGAGTAAGCGATCCACCCACGTGGCTTGCTTGCATTGTTTATCATAAGTTTGTTAGATGAGATTTCTAAATAAAACTTTTAAATCTATTGAGAAGTGGGAGTTTCATGTGTAAACGTCCACACGCGTGGGCTTGCATGTGCGATTTTCATAAGTTCTCTAGAGATAGATATAAAAGAGATAACAAAAGAATTTGAATTGGGCGGTATGGTCCGGTGGTATGCGAATCTAAAATTCATTTTCTGCTTTATTAAAATTGTGGTCGATGTTAGACATCACCTCAAGTACAACTTCCATGAAGTCCCTTCTTGCGATAGTGATGTGGTCTAGTAAGGTCGATCGTTAATTTCATTTGTCATAAGGATATGTTGACATGGATTGAAATTAAGCGACTAAAGGTATATTTAGTGCAGTCGGGGGTTCGTATGTAGCGATCCACAGCGTGGCTTGCATGTGGGATTCCTTGGGCGATTGGAGGTTTCAATTAATATTGTTTTATCAAAAGGTTACAATATTATTATTACGAATTATATGCGATCGTATGCTTATGTGTTTACATTATCGTTTGAGATATGTCTCTTCTTGCCGATAATCAATATGCTCGCGCAAAATACATTATCCGGTCCAAATTTTATCGAGTGGAAGCGAAACATGGAATATGTTCTTATCATTGAAGAACACATGTTTGTTCTCACTACTCTAAACCGATGCCACTTCTTGCGCGTCGACTAATGAGCGGCGAGTCGGCGGACTTTGGAATAAGTCGAACAATATGGCTAAATCTATATGATGACTACTATGTCCAAAGGCTTGCGGCTCTGACATCGATCGATGGTGAGCCGACGATATTTGGTTAAGTCTCGAGGTAAGTTTGGGCGATCGGATCGGACGATCGACTTCCACGCAATGAGAAATCTTGGCGTGTAAGATGGAAGAAGGAAGTTCGGTCCATGAACATGTCTCCCATGACTCATCTCATGGATAGTCTTGATCGGTTGGGAGGAGGTATTGACGGTGACGAGGTCGATATCATCCTCAATACACTGCCAGTCTTTTGAGAACTTTCGCGTGAATGCGATCATGAGCAAGACCGAGTTTACACTTAGTCGGTTGCTTAATGATCTCGTTCTGCGGAAGGAGTTATGGGAAAAGGAGCACATGCTCTTGCTAAGCGCATCTAAGGCCCAAATTTTCCGTTGCAAAATGGGAAAAGAAAAGGGCACCAAAGGTGGTAGAGGCGAGGAAATAGTGGGAGTAATGGGAGCAAGAACATGGGCGCCACCGGAGCTGAAGCGAAGGAGAAGGGCAAGTGCTTAGTGCGGTGAGGCGGGCATTGGAAAGCTAAGTGCCCTATCTTTGAAGGCTCAGTCTGTGGCTTGCTTTAATGTGAAACATGTTTAGCGACTTGTTCTACCCATTCTTGGGTAGTAGATCTGGTATAGCGATCATGTTTGTTACACCTGCGGGGGTTCCTAGCGGACAAGGAGCTGTTTGATGGCGAGATAACGATCTCCACGGGACGGCGTGGCGAAAGTCGAGGCCGTTGCGATTGGAGATGTTACCTTATGTTTTGAGAAAGCAGTTTTAGTTTTGAAGGCGTTTATATATGCCGGATTTTCGTGGGAACCTTGTTTACGTTTGAAATTATTTACTCATGGATATTACATTATTTTTGATAGTGGTGTTTCTATCATGAAATGGCGAAGTTATCGTGTTGTACGTTATATAATTAAGCTTTATCTTATTTACGCAAAACATAATACCTATAACTATGTTGCATCTTCATCAAACCCTAAAAAGAAAGTTTTCTTAGAAGATGACACTACATTTCTCTCATATCTTAGATTAGGTCACATCAATCTAAATAGGATCAAGGCCGCTAAGAATGGGCGTTGGGTAATCTCACGGTTACTCCGTTCCCGTCTGCGAATCTACATATAGAAAATGAATGTCGACCGGACCCTTCAAAGCGAAGGGTTATAGAGCGAAAGAAATGTTGGAGTTAGTCCATTCGACACGTGTGGACGATGTCCACACAAGCTCGTGGAGAATGCGAGCATTTTGTCACTTTCATTGGCGATTACTCGAGGTGCGGATCGTATACCGCTTCAACCGCATGAAGTCCAGATGCTTTGAGAAATTCAAAGAGTTTAAGGCGGAGTGGAGGCGAAGCTGGGTAAAGTATCAAGTCATCTGCGATTACGATCGTGGTGGCGAATACCTCGATAACGATTTTATGGACTATCTAGTGAAGTGTGGGATTACCTCTCGGTAAGATTTCACCGACACCACAAAATGGTGTGTCGGGCGAAGAATATGACTCTTTTAGAAATGGTTGGTTCAATGATGAGCTATGCAACATTGCCTATTTCGATTACGGGCGTATGCCTTAGAGCGACGGCATACTTGCTAAATCTAGTCCGTCAAGTCGGTCGAAAGACCCTTCGAGTTGTGGTTTGGTATGAAGCCTGGTTTAAGCCACATAAGGATATGGGCGATCGAGCACATGTGTCTTTGAACAAGAAGGTACGACAAGTTGGAGGCTAGATCGGCGACGCAGGTCATTTATTGGCTATCCTAGAGGAACGAAATGTGGTTTATTCTATAGTCCTAAGGATCGGAAGGTCATTATTAGCACTAATGCCCGATTCTTGAAGAGGATTATATGAAAATCATAAGTCCAAAGTTGAAATCATTCTTCAAGAATTAGAAGATGATCGTATTCCACCACCGATTAGGCGAAGGTGCGAGATGTCGAGTCTAGTGGAAGGATCGACACCGGATACTTCAAGAAATTGAAGTGGGTCGAGTTCCACTGGAGATACCGACCGTCTGAGTGGTACCTACACATGACAAGTTGTGCAAGTTAGAGAACCACAAGTATCTGCACCCACCGTTGCCATTGTGCTGTAGAACCTCGTCGTAGTGGGAGGTTGTTCGTCAACCCGGCGATTTATGTTCGTGGGTGAATCTTGATTTAGTCGTGAAGCGAGCGAGCAATAATCGACCCATGGACATCTGAGGCGATCAAGATATTGATGCAAGATCATGGCACACCGCTATGGACTTAGAAATGGAGTCCATAACTGCTATGGATGTATATGAAAGACACCTCTACCGGATGGCAAGGAAGCCATAGGTAGTAAGTGGATATACAAGAGGAAGAGAGATTCCGATGGAGAGGTTTCGCTTTTAAAGCCGTGCGTGGCGAAAAGTACACTCAGTTGAGGGCATCGATTTCGATGAGACCTTTTCGCAGAGTAGCAATGCTCAAGTCCATCGTAATTCTTCCGCCATAGCAGCCCACTGAACCTAGAGGTTTGACAAATGGATGTTAAAACCGCTTTTCTAAGCGGTTACCTTGAGGAAGGTAGAGACATCTATATGCAAAGAACTTTGAAGGTTATGTGGTAAAGGGTGAAGAGCATCTAGTATGGAAGCTTAAGAAGTCCATTTATGGACTTAAGCGAGCCTCCCGATCATGGAACTTACACTTTGACGAGGTAGTAAAGTCCTATGGATTTACCCAGGTTGCCTAGCGAGAGTTGTGTGTATCGGTTAGATGTCAACGGCGATGTGGTATTTCTTGCACTTTACGTGATGACATCCTTCTAGTTGGCAACAACGTGAAGTTGTTATCGACGTAAAGAGTTGGCTATCCGATCGGTTTCAAATGAAAGACTTAGGAGATGCAACGTACATTCTTGGGATCAAGGTTTACCGAGATCGCAAGAAGAAAATGTTGAGCTTATCTCGGGCGTCTTACATTGATCTTGTGATTACTGTTTTAGTATGCGGACCGCCAAGAAAGGATTGCTACCTTTCGGACATGGCGTTCCTTTATCTAAGACGCAGATCACCTATGATTTGCAAAGGAGATAGAGGAAATGAGACAAGTTCCTTACGCTCCGCCGTAGGAAGTCTCATGTACGCAATGCTACGCACGAGGGCCCGATATCTCGCTGTCGCGGTGAGCATAGTAGCTAGATATCGCCTAACCTCGACAAGCTCATTGAATTGCAGTAAAGCATATACTCAAGTACCGAAAAGGACTCGAGATTATGACTAGTTTACCATGCGAGATAGTCTAATGCCTTTGGGTTATCTGCACTGGATTTCAAAGTCGACCGTGATGAGAAAAAGTCAACCTCGGCCATCTGCTTACCTTGGGAGGTGGAGCCGTATCTGGCGGAGTGCAAAGCGGCGATGCATTGCGGACTCCACCATGGAAGCCGAATATGTAGCCGCCCGAGGCTTCTAAGGAGGTCTGATGGTTGAAGAACTACCTCATGGATCTAGGTGTGGTACTGGTTTGCCCAAGAGTATCATAGTTTCTCGTGATAACTCAAAAGTGCGATGGAAAACTCGAAGGAACCACGGACCCACAAGGCGACCAAACACATAGAGAGAAAGTACCATGTCATACGAGAAATCGTTAGACGAGGTGACGTCTTGATTGAAAAGATTGATACGATGAAAATCTAGCGGATCCATTCACGAAGAGCCCGCCGCAAAAGTCTACGATGGACACGTTAGAGGACTTGGATTGCGCTGATGGCACCCACTTAGAAAGGAAAATTTTGTATAAGTGGGAGAAGCAAAGTGATGGTTGTTTGTAATAGCTAGTAGAGAGTCACATTGTATACTAAAAGTTTGCTTTAGTATAAGTGGGAGATTGTTGGATTTGATCTTGAAAGCGCTTTGGTTGAGCTTGTATACAATGTTTCTGTTACCACTATTACAATCTCCTATCCGAATCAATACTTGATTGCATATATCTGTGTCCCTTATCTCATATATAAGTTAGATCATACATTGTGTAGAAGATCACGTAAGTCCGTATGATTGGTCAAGCTTAATGAGATATAAAAGTTTCACAATGAGACAACTTGAGGACGAGTTGTCGGTATAGTCTGCGGTATAGATAAGAAGTGACTCGACTTGGTTGCTTGTCTATGCCGGCGCCTCGACGTATTGAAGGATCACGGTGAGATGAGTTCTTCTTTCGACCGTCGTGAAGAACCAAGATCTCGGTGACTTACGATGATCTAAACCTCGATAAGGTATTAGGTGAGTATGAGTTCTCACCATCACTTTGACTTGTTATGGGTGAGGTTATATGTTCTAACCCAAGATTCTCCGCATTTTGGGTGGTGGCAAGGCTTGTATGTCACGCTAGTTATCATGTCGAGTCACCGATCCGCTTAGGATGATGACGCCCCATAAGGAGCTCAAAGGTTTATTGTACTAAACCCCGCAGTTGAGTTAGCTCAAGTACAATAATAAGGTTGAGTGGTACTACTTAAAATGAAGTTATTAATTATTTTAAGCAATGATTGCTATAAATAATTAATGGACGCTCGATATCTTAAATACGGGATTCAGTAATGTCTAAGTGCAAGCCCGACTCAACTTCGGTAATAAAGGGGTAAGTCAAGATTTATTCTCTAGTGGCATGAATAAATGTTTATAAATTAATTTATGTTCCGTTTGAACATAAGATAATTAATTTATTTGAGGCCCATCTTTATTCCTCGTGATTTGATCCTCGGGTCGCCCATCCAGTGCTCGTAGCTCAAGAAAATCGGCGCCCCTAGTAGCTCTCTATGGCAAGATTTTATTCTCTTTATCCACAAGGATATAATTATATTTATGGTATATGCATAGATCCTTTCCATATAAGATTATGGTAATAATCCCGAGTATGGAAATAATCACGAGAGTATGGTAATTTCCATAAAGAATTATGGTAATTTCCATATGGGATTATGGTAATTTCCATATAGGATTATGGTAATTTCCATATGGGATTAAGGTAGTGCATTATAAATATAAGGTATGAGATAAAGTCTAGGTTAATGCTCACATAATTAACACAAAATTTTCGGATATCTCATAGTGTTTGAGAGAGAATTTCGTGAGTTTTGGTGAGAGAGCATTGGGTGATTTTCCAAGCATTCTCCATAGATCGCCCTCACCGATGTTGGAGATTGGGCAACCGGGATATAGTCCAGAAGGTCAAAGCACGAGTCCGATCCATTCGATCCATTCATCTCGTTCCATCGACCCCGACAGATCCAAAGGTAAACACGTGAAAACCCCTACGTGTTGCGATTAATTATATAGACGCATGCTAGGTTTATAATATGGTGAATTAAATATCCAAGATAGATCCTCGGGCGTGGGCTAAACATATGTTTTCCTACAGTGCCTACCATCTTGACGAGCCGTTTTAGTGCTCTTTTTGGGGTAGTCCTTTCCCTAGAAAGAGTGCATTTTGTGTGTGTTCTTTGCGTGTGTTTGTGTCTGGGAGGACACGCTGGGGTATTGCAGTCGAGCCGGCCTTGGGCAAGATCGGGCCACCTCCCATGAGAGAGGTAAAAATCCGAAGATTACCTTGGCAAGACATTCTGACATCTTGCCAAGACACTGTACCGCATGGGAGTTGAGCCTGATCAACGAGCTGAAGTGAAGCCAAGAAGGTAATCGAGACAAGGAAGAGAGGTGAGAAGGACGAGGAGTGACGTGGTGGATAGAGGGTCAAGTCAGGATGCACCGGGAGCGGATAAGATCTCCGGCAAACTTGCGCGCAAAAGGAAAGATTCTGGGCAAGGTCCTCTCTGCCGCCTGTTTGATTCTTGTCGTAAAGGGAAAGGTCAACCTGCAAAGGTCGTGGATGAGACAAACCTGCCATCAAGCTGCAGGAGCCCTTGTCGGGTCCGAGCCCGAGCCAAGCCGGCCGACCTCACCACCGCCACCTCGAGATGCGCCAGACCGACCAAGCTAAAGGGGAGTGCACTTAGGCTCCCAAAAGGATTCCCTCTCCAGAATTCGAATTCACAACACAACATACGGGAGGGGAGAGAGCATAAGTCCAGAATTCTCTCTCAACTTATCTCTTTTATTTCTCTTTGTTTTTCATGAGCGAGTGGTGAGGAAGAAACAAGTCCTACGGGCAAACAATTTATATTATATATTTGGTTACCTCTGCTTGAGCAACAGCTTGGTAGAGAGTGCTTTTCGTTCACGTTTGATTTTATATTCAAGTATGGTTTCGTTTATGTTCTTGTTTATTGCTTTTATGTTTATGTTGATTATGCGTGAGTAGTCGGTTCGGTTGGGCTCGGGGCGAAGCACGTTGAGTCAATGTCATACAAGTCGTGAGGTCTAAATGTCATTAGAACCTTGAGTGGGTGTTCCCGAAGCTCTAGGCCTTTATACACATGTTATTCATTTCCTTGAGCGTTAACTCGTCCGGTAGCCTTGGGGAGGGTAGCTACAAGCAATAGCCGAGTAAGACATCAAGTGTCTCTTTGTCCCGGGAAGTGCGGCCGAGTGGGTGATTGTAGCCGTCGGCCTTGGGCAAGGTCATGAGCCACCCTCGACCGGCATGGCTAGTTGGGTCATCTAGTGAGTAAAGTCATTGGGCGACGAACCTATCTTGGAGACCGCCTTGCAAGTGGGCAAGGCAGGGGCCTCTGACTTAGTCCTAAAATCTACGGCAAGCTGGGGTGGGGGCTGTACGTGACAACCTAAATGGCATCTACCCTCGTACCTTTAACCACGACATACACTCGGGGCAAAAATCTTGAACCTATGACCGACGCTCGACCAATATCTCAACGTATGGAACCCCGCCCAACTACTTGTTATTTAATATCTTTACCTTGTGTTTAGTTTCGCCATTTTTACGCTCAAGATATACCTCTCAGACATTTCATCGAGACCGTCACCGATCGACATCTTGCCCTCCGGGCAACCTCCTACTCAAACCGTGACAACTCGAGTAACAACACAACCAACTCTATTGGGTTCGACCCCTTAACTTGCCATATACGGAACTATGTGTTCAAGTTGGAGGAGATTATAAATGTATCTCGACGTAACTTGGGACCTCTAACGACGGGTAATCCGAGTCCACATCCGGGTCGGGGATCCGCGTTGGGGGCCTCGTGTTTAGATGAGACTTCACAACCTTGTTCTCGACTGAGGTACTGGAGGAAGCTCTCCTTATTTTTTTCGAGAAACCCTTTAACCGCCTCGTCGAGATTCAACAGCGGTGCTTGGGGTTCCTCTCTGTTGCTGTTGCGACCTTCTTCGTTGCGGTAATCCTTGTCTTCACGTAGGATAGGGTAGCCTCGCTCATCCAGACCTTGAATGTGTCATTCGGGGGTCGTATCTCTTATCGGGCTTTTCCCAGGCCGCGTTTGGCATGTCATGCCGCCGTTGTTGTTGCCGGTAACTGCCCTGGATGTAGCGCTTCTTGTGTTCCTCATCGTTCTGATTGTTACTTGAGAAATCGTTCTGATTGTTACCTGAGAAAAAGTTGATCGAAAACATAGAATTTTGTTTCCCACAAACGGCGCCAGTGATCGATCTTGTTTTCGTAAGGTAATGAATGCAGTAAAGAACACGAGGAAGTAACGTGGTTCGATCTATTGAATTAGATCTATGTCCACGGAGCAAGAGAGTATATGTGTATTGAGTGTGTAAGAAGCGATTACAAAGAGTGTAGATGATCTTCTTTCATCTAATCTAGCCCCTATTTATACACCATTATATTGAGTTCGACTCTAATACAAAGTCTTTTCTCATAAGGATTCTTTTAGATATGCATCCGAATCTTCTGCGTCTCCACTTGTAATTTGAGTTGTAGTTGGTCTAGGAGTCTTCTTGGGCCGAACTTTCATAGGCCGAGCTTAATGTCGGGGCCCATTTATATTGGGCCTGATGCTTGGGCCTAGTAGTTGGGCCGTATCCTATCAGTGAGTGATAAACGCGCATTTTACACGCTTATAGTTGATATTTGAAGATGAGTTTAGCTCGTTTAATGTGCGTTTATGTATCGATTCTTAATGTTTTATCTATTTCTAGAAGATACTGCTCTTGGGTGTTCATTTGACGTTTTTGTAGGTTTATATGTTGGTAATCGAAACAAGGAACCACGCAGAAAGTATTATAATCTGCCATGTTTCTAGCGACCAACCTAGCGGTCGCTAGGCTGGTCGCGAGCAAACTAGCGAGCGCCCGAGGATTAGCGACCGCGACCTCACCTGTGAGCAAGCACTAGCGCCGAGAACTCACCGGACGATTTCGCGACCGGTGCGGATTACTAGCGACCGCTAGCCCGGCCGTGAGGTACCATGCGAAAAGCGAGGAGGACCATGAGCGAAGAAGAGCGCTGGGAGATGGCTCATGTCGAGCTAGCGATCATGAGGCGGCGCGGGCAGAGGCGCAAATTAGGTTTCCACCCTTTTCTATAAATAGGCAAGAGCCCTTGCGCCCAGAAGACCCAATACGCCCAGAGCTCGCTTTTTCCTCGCTTTTCCATTCTTTAGCTTTAGTCTTCATTTAGTTTAATTCTAGTATTGATTTTCCGTTGTTCTAGTTTAGTTTATCGTTTCGTTATCGATCGGAACGTTTTGTCCGATCGCTTTCCGTTGTTTCCGTTCGTCGCTTGGGGTTGATTCAAGACCAACCATTGTTCATCCAACGCTTCCCTCACGGGTTTTATATATTTAATTTACTTTTATGGTTAAATCGTATTTTATTCCGCTTATTATGTCTCGGCTAGTTTTCCGCTCTAATCCTGGGTTTGCATGATTCGATCCTATATGTTGTGAGCCCGCTTTTGTTATTTACCTTCCGGCATTGATTCATGATTCATGGTGCTTATTTATATGTGTTGATTTCGATCAATCTTAATGCATATCTAGTTGCCGCTAATGACGAATCGTATTAATTGTCAATCGATCTTGAATGCATGATACGAATAAGCCTCGAGTCGAATCGAGATAGGACATTCAGAGGAAGCATATTCTTAGTGATCCATTTGAGTTGCTTATTTTCCTCTGTAGACGAATCGTGATAGGGAAAATTAGTAATCAATCGCCGCAATTGTCGTGAATCAAGTTGTTGGTTATATATGTGATCTTCCGTCTTGTCCGGATTAAAACGGTTAATAATAAGGTGATAAACATCGTTGTGGATAGGATCGTGCATCCCTAGGGTTAGTCTTTCTCCATAGTTATCTTCCGTGATTTTATTGCTTTATTTATATTTTGCTTGGTTACCTTTGCTTTGGATTAAATTCCGAAGCCCCAAAACCTCTCATCCTTTATTTGTGCTTGAATAATATTGAATTATCGTCGAGCTAGCTTCTATGTTTTCGTGATACAATCTCTCGTGGATACGATACTGCCACCCTATACTTACACCTTTACGTGTGGAAAAAGGAGCGATCAAATTTTGGCGCCGTGTCGGGATTGTTAAGATCACATAGGAATAATTTGACGATTTGGATTTATTAATTCAAGTTATATATATTATTTTATTTTATTTATTTTGTCGGTGCTAAAATCTCTCTTTCTCGTGTGGTTTATGCGTACAAGATCTCGTGGACCTCCAAGTATTATTGATCCCGAGATCGAAAGCTCTCAAAGGAGGAGAGGACGAGAGAGAGACGGGCTGCAATGGCACCGATCCAGAAACGGGGCATTCCTCCCGAGCAAGTCAGACGCATGCTAGCCGACTTTGCGAGATGCACGTCGGATGGCGAATATGGAATCATTGTCCTCGCCCAGGAGGAAAGACCTCAATCACATGTACCGACATCCCACCGAGCAGCCCAAGGAGGCGGTTGGGGCCCGCACGTAGATGCAAACAATTTTGAGCTAAACCGCCCCGATCAAGATGGTCCAAGGAGAGCGGTTTGGGGAGGAGTCACGGAAGACCCGAATGCGCATCTCGAGACTTTTTCGATATTTGTGACACCATCAAATGAATGGGGTGCCCACAGACACGATCCGATCAAGCATGTTCGGTTTCTCGCGCACCAGCGAAAGATTGGTTCAAGAGTTTGACCGTGGCATCGACACTTGGGGAAACTTTATGAAAGTTTCTTTCAAATACTTTCCGCCGGCGAAAGCGCAAAGATCATCGCCAAATCTCTCATTTTGCCAAAACCACGACGAATCATTATTCGAGGCATGGGAGAGATTAAGAGGTCTATCGAGACGATGCCCACAACATGGGTTCTCCAAGGAGCAACAAATCACACAGCTCTACGGTGGTGACATGACACGGCGATTTATGGAGCATGGTAGATGCGTCGCTGGGGGCTGCTATTGAACCGACCAAGAGACGAGGCAAGCCGTATTGTAGAGAGATGGCGCCATCAGTTATCAATGGCCAATGGAGAGAACACCATTGTTCAAAGCAATTCTTTGTTGAGAGTGATTCAAAATATGACGATCTCATGAAGAAGTTCACTATTTTGAAGAGTCGATTGAGACAGAACGCCACCACATCAATCGAGGAATCATTCGAATTTCCAACAACCTCTAGCAGCTTCAATGTTCGTAATTCGCTTCAAGAGAAGAAGCCAAGTCTCAAGACATGATGCGCAGCTTGGTTGTAAGCAACCAACAATTGGCAACGAATCGAATTCGCTCATAAGCAACACCGCGTAAGATAAATCACTTGGAGTCCACCGTGACGCTATGGGAAGCATATGAAGATGTTGGAGAATCAAATTGGTCAAATAGCCGTGCAAGTGAATGCACTACAAAAGACGGGCCAATTTCCGAGTAATACGAGGTGAACCCGAAGAATCAATGCTTCGCCATCCGTATGAGGAGGGACGAGCTTACCCGAGCCCTACCGGAAGAAGAGGTCGAAAACACATCGGAGCGTAAACTCGTGATCGAGCTCGCGATCATGAGCCCGATCGCGAGAATACAAGAATTTTACGCAGACGCGCGACCGAGCACCCGACCGCGAGCCATCGAGTGTGCGTGCGCGGAGCTATTCGCGAAGCGACCCGGCCGCATGCCACCCCGCGAGCAATCGTGCGGAGGAGGCGGCCAAGAAATCAAGACGCGAGTCACGCGCAAGCTCGCACGCGAAGACGGAGTCCAGCGCGCAACAGATACCTCGCGACCCTCCCAACGGTCGCGAGGTAAACCGCGAGGCGCCCCCAGAAGCTAATCGTCGCACGTACACTCCTCCGGTCCCGTTTTCGAGTCGACTTGTCAAGTCGAAATATGACGAGGAGTTTGCTCGTTTCAAAGAGGTTTTCCAAAAAATTGAGATAAATTTGCTTCTCTTTGAGTCGCCGCGAAACATGCCGGATACATGAAATTTTAAAGACGCACTTGCAAGCAAGAAGAAACGGGGAAATTTGAGAAAATTACCCTAACCAAGAATGCGGTGGTTGCTTGCAAAGGAAGCTCCCTCTCGAAGCGTAAGGATCCCGCGGCTTTACGTTAGAGTGCGAGATCGCCGAGCGCACTTTTCCAAATGTTTTGTGCGACTTGGGGCGAGCATCAATCGATGCCGTTGAACGATTCAATCGGCTACACCTAGGAAAGATGAAGTCGACGAAGATTTCATCGATGATGGCCGACCGTCACCACATATCCAAAAGGTATCGTCAAGACGTGTTGGTAAGAATTGAGATTTTGTTTTTCCCGCCGACTTTGTTATTCTAGATATTCCTAATTCAAACAACAACCACTAATCCTTGGTAGACCTTTTCTAGCAACCGGTCGTGCGTTGATTGATGTGCGGAAGGCAATCTCACGCTTCGTGTTAACGATGAGGAGCTCAAGATTTCCATATCGACGCCATCAAGCAACACGACGGTGGAAAGCCGAAGATTGCCGCCGATCACGACTGCTGCCGCGCACATCTCGCATTTAGAGGGTACTCGACCGATCGAGGAAGTCGTGAGAAGGAAGAAGTGGACTCGCATGGAACCCGAGTGTATCATTCAAGTTTGGGGGCCACTTCCATAGTCGGTGGTGGAGATCCGTGAATGCTAAGTTTAGGAGAATCCACGAGTTGAGAAGGATTTCCACCACAAAAACGCCGCATTGAAAAAGGTTAGTGATGGTCTAGCTAAAGACGTTAAAGTAAGCACTTGTTGGGAGGTAACCCAACGCTTTTCTTTGTTTTCGTGTTTTGTCGTGTCTTTCGCTTGTGTTGCTTTTGTCGTGTTTCGCTTTTCTTTTCATTTTCGTATGCACGATCAACGAGTTAAGTGAAGTGTGTTAATCTATGTGGCCAATGACGATAGAAATTTTTGTGAAATTTAATGATAGTGCGCATGATATGTTAGAAAATGACGCATGAATGACGTGAGATGGCTTAGCTTGTTGTTTTTCACCATTTGCTTAACCCGTGAGACTTGAGCTTCATCGTATACATATCTTGATACGCTTTACATAATTGTGTGATATCGTGCATGTGATTATCTTCTAGAACTTGCCGTGTTTCTGTGTCGAGACTGCAATATGTGTTTCGAATTTGGAAAGGATAAAAGGCCATCTTTGTTAACCACATATTCACCCAAACACTAACCCGATGATATATACCATTTGTCGCCTTCTTTGAGCCTTTATTAGACTTTTTCTTTCGATTAACCGGATGATAGGAGGTGAGGATGGATATGAGAATCAAAAGGGGTTGAAATTTTGATGTAGTTATGACGAGAAAAGTTTCTTTTAGAAAAATACATCCGTGGTGAAGAATAGTACCTTTGTTGTGAAAGTTAAACCCTATAAGCTCTAGAAAAGAAAAGAAAACGAAAAATGTTAAGTTCACTATGAGTGTTGAGCATAAAGGGTCTTTAATCAAAGTATAGGTACCTTCGTGGCATTAAACGCCGATTTAGCACGTTGGGAGAAGAGGAAATCGACAAAGTCCATATGTGTCGAAATGTATAAATGGTGATGCTTGAATATTCTTGAGTCACTTAGCCATATTTTATCCTACCTTAACCAATGTGCCTACATTACAACCTATGAAAAGACCTCTTTGATCCTAATTTGAACACATTTGATGCGGTGGAGATATTAGAAAAATGGCAAGCCTATGGTAAGATATTGCATTGCATTGACACGTCCTTAATTTCTTTATGAGTTGAGTGTATCTTATATTTTACCCACATGCCTTCGTGAGGGTTGAATTAAATGAGTTTTTGCCGTAAATTGTTGTTTGTGTTGAGTGGACTAACGTCGTCATGTGCACTAATGTTTTTGAGCGTTGATATGTTTCTGAGGCTTATAATGATTATCCTCTTTGCTACGCTCGTTGATCTTTCGTTGTGTCTTTCTGTTCTGTTTTTGTTTGAGGACAAACAATGCTTTAAGTTTGGGGGGTTTGATAAACGCGCATTTTACACGTTTATAGTTGATATTTGAAGATGAGTTTAGCTCGTTTAATGTGCGTTTATGTATCGATTCTTAATGTTTTATCTATTTCTAGAAGATACTGCTCTTGGGTGTTCCTTTGACGTTTTTGTAGGTTTATATGTTGGTAATCGAAGCAAGGAACGACGCACGAGAAAGTATTATAATCTGCCATGTTTCTAGCGACCAACCTAGCGGTCGCTAGGCTGGTCGCGAGGCAAACCAGCGAGCGCCCAGAGGATTAGCGACCGCGACCTCGTGCACGCGAGCAAGCCCTAGCGCCGAGAACTCACTGGACGATTTCTCGCGACCGGTGCGGAATTGCTAGAGACCGCTAGCCCGGTCGCGAGGTACCATGCGAGCGCAAGGAGGGACCGCGAGCGAAGAAGAGCGCGCGCGGGAGATGGCTCGCGGTCGAGCTAGCGATCATGAAAGCGATCGTGAGGCGGCGGGCAGAGCGCAAATTAGGGTTTCCACCCTTTCTATAAATAGGCAAGAGCCCTCGCGCCCGTAAAGACCCAATCACGCCCCTCGCTTTTCCTCGGTTTTCCTCGCTTTTCCATTCTTTAGCTTTAGTCTTCATTTTAGTTTAATTCTAGTATTGATTTTCCGTTGTTCTAGTTTAGTTTATCGTTTCGTTATCGATCGGAACGTTTTTGTCCGATCGTTTTCCGTTGTTTTCCGTTCGTTCGCTTGGGGTTGGATTCAAGACCAACCATTGTTCATCCAACGCTTCCCTACGGGTTTTATATATTTAATTTCTGTTTTTATGGTTAAATCGTATTTTATTCCGCTTATTATGTCTGGCTAGTTTTCCGTTCTAATCCTAGGGTTTGCATGATTCGATCCTATATGTTGTGAGCCCCTCGCTGTTATTTACCTTCCGCATTGATTCATGATTCATGGTGCTTATTTATATGTGTTGATTTCGATCAATCTTAATGCATATCTAGTTGCCGATTAATGACGTAATCGTATTAATTGTCAATCGATCTTGAATGCATGATACTAATAAGCCTTGAGTCGTGGCGAGATAGGACATTCGTGAGGAAGCATATTCTTAGTGATCCATTTGAGTTGCTTATTTTCCTCTGAGACGAATCGTGATAGGGAAAATTAGTAATCAATCGCCGCAATTGTCGAATCAAGTTGTTGGTTATATATGTGATCTTCCGTCTTGTCTGGATTAAAACGGTTAATAATAAGCAGGATAAACATCGTTGTGGATAGGATCGGTGCATCCCTAGGGTTAGTCTTTCTCCATAGTTATCTTCCGTGATTTTATTGCTTTATTTATATTTTTGCTTGGTTACCTTTGCTTTGGATTAAATTCCGAAGCCCCAAAACCTCTCATCCTTTATTTGTGCTTGAATAATATTGAATTATCGTCGAGCTAGCTTCTATGTTTTCGTGATACAATCTCTGTGGATACGATACTTTGCTTACCCTATAATTACACCTTTTACGTGTGGAAAAAGGAGCGATCAGTGAGCTTGCTAGTAAAAGCTACCACCATAACCCATTCACGCCTTCGCATCATTTGTCGATGTAAATAGCAGTAAGTATTTAGCTATTTAGAAAAAAAGAATAATTTATATTACATAATAAAAGAGTCTCTTATCTATATAGAGAGTAAAAAGTTAGGGTTACAATAAAAAAAGAATCTAACTAGTATTAGGACTATATACTATTCTCTATCACTCTCCTCAAATTGGAGTATATATATCGAACATGCCCAATTTGGCACAAAGTTTTGAGAATTGGTTCTCTCCTCAATGCTTAGAGAAGAGATCAGCAACAATAGTAACAATAGGAAGACAAAGTTGTAATAGTAACCGAGCAAGTTGGTATAACATTTGGCAGCAACAACAGCAGAACAAAACTACGGCAGCAATGACAAGCAAAAGTCGAGCAAAATCGACATGGTAGCACTGACAACAGAACAAGACTGTGATCGCGACAGGCAGAAACCAAACAAAGCCGACCTAGCAGTTAGTAGCACCGACAATAAAACAAGCCTACGTGATGACGATAGGCAGAACCGAACAAAGTCGGCATGACAGTTGGGAAAAGTCATAAAAGTAGATTTAGAATCTGAATACAACATTAAAGAAAGAACTCAGAGTAGTATCAGCAACCACACAAAGTTTGCTTTGAACAGATCAGCAGCAGAGCAAATTAGGACAGAGTGGCTAGGCAGCGACAAAGTAGATTAGAGCAAAGTGGCAGTGGCGGCACCTGCAAAGCAAATTAAGGTTAAACGACTGCGGTGACACATAGATAATTAGGCTAGAGAGAGATTTGTCACACTCTGATACTATTTAAAGTAGTAAGTATAGTCATGTAGGAGAAATGAATGCGTTGTATTATAACAAAAGAGTCTCCCACATATAGGGAACAGAGAGCTAGGATTACAATAGAATGAGTCTTACAAGTATTGAGCCTATATAATATACTCTAACAATCGAATTTCCTGTCAGATCATATTTTTGCTCCAAAATGAGGATCTCTCCAATCGAAAGCCCACATACCCCTGTCATATGAGAATTTTTGTATTCTTTGTGCTTTCTCTTCATCCTCTTGGTCAACAACGTCAACATCGTTGTTGTGGGTAGGTTGACGCGATGATGGATGTGGAGCGAAGCGGTTAAGAGTGAGTTCAGTTCGATTAATCGATCATATGATTTTTAATCAGTTAGATTAATAACTAAAAAAAATTGTTATTGGTTAATTCTGAAATCAGATCTATTAATTATTATAAAAAAGGTTAATCAAAACAAAAAAAAATTACAATTTTTCATAACAAAAGAATGTTACATTTTTAATGATTTATAGCATGGAAATTTCAAATCTTAGAATATAGATTCAAAACATACAACTTAGGAAAATACTAATCATAAAGTGATTTTCCTCGTGCATTTTAAGTTGGATAAAACTGACACTAACACCAATCAAATGAACTCCATAAATTAGTAAATATAATATACTCTCTTCGTCCCCCAAGAATATGTCATAATTACCTTATTCGACGTCCACAAAGAGTGTGTTACTTTTCTTTTTGGGACATTACCATGCACTTAACTCTAATTATTTAACCCCATAATCACTCATTATTTATCAAAAAAATAACACTACACAACAATCACTTTTTATTATTCAACCTTACAACCACTCATTATTTTCAAAAACTAAAATTTCTCTACTAAAAAAATCTATGGTGGGATCCTTTATCCACTCAAAAAATATTTATCAAAATTCATTGAAATCTATATCATCCACTAAGTGACACACTCTTGATGGACGGATTAAATATAATTTATTAAATTATAATTTTTAATGGATAATTGGTACGATCGATTAACCGCTATTTTCAAACATAAAAATTAAAACCTAATCGGTGTCTTCAATTTTTTAATTTTAAAAAATTAAATTGTACCGACCAATTTGATAAATTATATTTTCAAGACAGTTTTAGTACGATTTGTTCATTGATTCAATTTTTCAATCTTATTTGCTCAGCCCACACGGTGACACAATGACGGGACGGCAGAGTAGTAGTGAGAGTCGCTTTGAGAGGTTTTTTTTCTTCCAAACTTTGGTAAGTAAATTTTATGGTTTATTTTTTATTGAAAATATTTTGTAACAGTGACTATTATTTCTATATGTTTAAAATAATGACTAGTATTTTATTTTCATTAAGTAAAATGCCTATTTACTTTTTCCCTCTAAATTATTTATATATATACAGTTGTATAATCGACAAACTGTTATTCTCACGTTCCGTCGTGGAAATTGTACAATGAAACAAAGAATAAAAGTTGAGTGACTAAATGATGTGTTTTGCCACCAATTTTAACATATTATTTATAGTGAGTGTTGAAATGAAAAGTTATAGCAGGCATACTCAAAGTGAAGCCCAATCTCCAGATTCGTGAAGCCCAATGACTGTGCTCTAAATGAAGTTAATGGGCCCATCAGGCACGACCACAACCGAAGCTTCTTTTAATTAGAGGTCTGTGGAATGGAGAGAGAGATTTACCCACTCCAGTTAATGTTTTTTGTTTTTTTTATTATAAAATACAATATATATTAAATACGGTCAAATATATTTTCTCAAAGTCAAATACGCTAACTCATTGCTACGTATCAAAATCATGTGTGTATTGACTTAATGGTAGAGTGATTAATGTCCGATGTCAAAGGTATTGGTTCGAATCCCCCGTAATGCGGCTTTTAAATTTCTGTATTTAATTGATAAAAAAAATCAAAATCACAAGTTAGATTGTCATGCCGCTCGGTCAGTGCTTGAACCTGTTTTTATTTATATATTTATGTTTTGTTCTTCTTTCTTTGTTGATTAATAATGGGCGAGAGAGAAGAATGGAATGAAAGAATTCGATATTCTTTTTAGAATATAGGTTTTATACTTTTAATTAAGTAGTTGTTTACTTTATTTTTATTTGATATGAATGAGTTTATATCATTTAAATAATTTTATTATTAATGAAATATAAAATATATTAAAAATTATAAACATATTTTAAATCGTATTCGTAATTTAATTGGAAGATGAAAGTATTTTCGTCGTGCTTCATAGCTTGTACTGGATCGACTGCAGCTCTAATCTTTATTTTCTTGGCAAGCTGGTAGCTCTAGAATCTTCATGTTTATTTTTAATCCTAAATAGATTGTGCTGTGTCAGAATAAGATGGATTTGTTTGATCTTATTCAAGGAAGGTCAGAATTCTCTATGTAAAGTTTACAAGTATATAGTCTGATCGGATAGCTCTTTTATTTTTTCTATTCATTATATTAAATGCAATTTTATTGTTCCTAACCCGATTTTGCAATAAGTATTACTCATTCCATCCCATTCAAGATGGTTTCTTTTCCTTTTTGAGCCGTCCCATCCAAGATGATCTGTTTCATTTTTAGAAAATAATTATCTTTTCAAAAATTGTGGACCTATCTACTTTTTATCAATTTAATCACTTTATAACATTCTTTTAAATAACTGTGTCGAAAAGAAATAGATTATCTTGGATGAGACGGAGAGAGTATATCAGTAAGGATTTATTGTCGCTTTTTCTATAAGTGAGTGACAAGTGACAGTTCTTACAGTGGCGTTGCAATAGTGATCCTTAGAATGAATTAAACCAAAAATTGTTCAGTTATTCAGTCGATTCGGTTTGGTTCGATCGTTTATATATATGTGAATTATTTATGCTGTAAAAGTTGTTGATTTATGCATAACTTTTGTTTGTAGACATACAATTCTTAATACCTCCGTATCATGAACATGCTGTCATAATTGGTTGAATTTCTAACTTAAAACTGAATAATAGTGTGATAGATGGTTTGAGCATTATAGGAAAAAGCTCTCAGAGGTATTGAGGGGGGCAAAAGCAACATGTGTTGGCTGCTGCATTCTCAGAGAAGCTTCTAGAAAGACACAGTTGAAGGTCACTCGATTCTATCTATATGACTCTCCTGTTCTTCCATTATTCTGGTGAAATAAATGATTCTAGGGTCGATTACGATTTTGGGTTTACACGTGATATTTTTTGCCGTGCTTCTGCTTTTATATAGATCTATAAATTTATTTATTTCTTCAATATATGCTTCGCCTTATTCCTCGTCTTTTAAATACTACTACAGACAATAGTGATTAATAAATAAATTTTGTATTAAGTGCAGTTTGTTATTCATTTCATTTTATAATAATATTAATAGTTTCCAATATATATTTTGCGTCATTGTTGAGCAATATCTCAGAAATTTTATATATGTTTATAAGTACTTGAGGAACAGCCAACATATTTCATTGCAATATGATGTCTTTTTTAAAGATTTACTTACTTATAGGACTAGTATATAATAGGATTGAGTTTAAGTAATTTTTTTTTGTAAAAACTACAAAATTATGCACTGAGTATATAAAGTAACGTCTTACTGAGATTTCTGTTCGGAAATGTTATCCTAGTGTAGAATTTTATACATTTAGTTGTAATTAAACAAAAAGTTAGTAATATTCGAATATTGTACATTTCAATTTTATACTTAATTAAAAATAATAGCATTGTTTATTCCTCTATCATATTTCAATAGTGGTGTCCATGTCTTTTCAGTCCATTCGGGAATCCACGCCATCTTTCTGATCGTCGGATTAATTTGAAAAACTCTATTTGCAAAAATTATAAAAGATTGATATTATTTGCAAATATTTAAAAATAATATTGTCAATTACGAAATAAGAATAATATAAGTTCTTGAATTCTTTTTTTTTTTATATCATGGGTAGGACTGTGCAAAAACCGCCCGAACCGATTAAACCGACCGAAACCGATAAATACGGTCGGTTTTCGGTCGGTTATTATACCCCTATACGGTCGGTACGGTTGAATATTTCTAGAAAATTTTGGTTACTCGGTCGGTTCGGTTATATGAATTATGCTTCGGTCTATAACCGACCGACCGAGCATATATTATTTAAATTAATAAATTAATATTTTAATATTATTTGGAACCCTAACTTAAATTCACTTCAGTTTTTCCTCACCTCACTTCACTCACTGCCGCCCTCCTATCTCCATCCCTCCTCACGGGCCTCACCTCACTGCACTGCGGCCACTGTCGTCTGCTCCATCCCTCTCCTCACCTCACTCACACGCCGACGCCGCCTATCTCCTCTCGCACCACCACATCTTCCCCCTATCTATTCTCTCGCCGGTCGCACCACCGTCGCACACTCGCACTGTCGCACGGCACAGCACAATCATCGGCAGGCTGCAGCCATCGTCGCAGGGCGAGATGAATGTCAAAAGGATTGAATGTAGAGCAGTTGGGAGTGAACGAAGATGTTTGTTCATAATTATATGTATGTATTTATTTACAATTTTGTGGTCCACATGAACCGCTACTTCTATTTTTTTTATTGCTCAGACCTTCTTCGCTTGCTGAATGTGAGTGTGAGTGGGAGATAAAGCCATTTTCCAGCTGTTTTTGGGCCACTTTATTTTTGTAATTTATTACTATAATTTGTCTTCTCCATGAAAAAACTATAGTTTGTGTATATAAACATATATTTTTCATTTTCGAGAACACAACTGCTGTTTTATCTTCTTGCAAAAGTTTAACAAAAATAAGGAAACGATCTCGTTCGTTCGATGGAGTGTGATGGGATGAGGGCAATATGCATTATCCATCATTGTTTAATTTTTAAATAAAGTTCGTAGAACTTAATTTTCAATCAATTTGAACTTCGATTAATATTAAAAGATGTCGGTATCTCTTATCTTTATTGATTGTACAAGATGCCTTTTATTTTTATATAATCTTATAAATGTGTAATTTATATTGTCAATGCATAAATTACAATGTGTAAAATAATATAATGTGTAAAATAATAGAGTGCCTAATTTTCGGTCGGTTCGGTCGACCGACCGAAACCGATTTTTAAAATCGGTTCGGTCGGTTTTCGCTTAATTGAAATTACGGTCGGTTCGGTCCGTGAAGTGTCTTGATCGGTCGGTTTTCGGTTAAGAGTTTTCGGTCGGTCGGTCGGACCGACCGACCGATGCATGAGCTAATCATGGGAACCCGCACCGCTACCTTAGGTGCGTCTTGGGTAAACCCACGGTCCTGCAATAGCCTCGCAAACCCGTAATATCCCGAAGAAATTAACGCCTACTTACGATAAGTTTAATTCGTAAAATTCTCTAAGCAACGGAGCTTAGGATAAAATTCCAATATTAATGGAATAATTTAACGAGGTAATTACGATATTACTACGATCATTTTGAGATGATTCGATAGTTAACGTTTTGAGACGTTTAAAACTTTAACGCTTAAAGATGAATAGAAAAATGATATTAATGATCAAGGAATTATAGTATTTAAATTCCTATGATTATTATATGTAATTAAAGTATTGTTTAACATTAAAACAATGCTAAAGCATTAAGGATTCAATAGTGATTAAAATGCTAATTTTCGAAAACCCTAATTAGAAAATGAGGGTTTTCTTATACAAAATGATATCAATAAATTTTCCTATGATATAATTTATTATCTAAACCATATGTTATGATATATATACCTATAAATAACATGAAAATAAAATATGTATCAATTGAGACTAATAAAAGTCGAAACCTTATGTTATAAATAACATATTGCACATCACTTTGGTATACACTTTGTTAAGTTACATTTTTAATTATAGAAATTGTATCTATGTTATATAATTAACATAGTATAATCAAGGAAGGTATAATATACATGGAAGAATGTATTTTAACTAACATATAGTATCTAGTATAACAACATTTAAATACAAAAATAAAAATTACTCATTTGGACACCAAAGAGCCGCCGGCTCTTGCTTCCAAACTGCATGCTTAACTTGATTCAATGGCCAACATAGTGTAAGAGGCATTAACTTCACCTCATGATTCAATAGTGAGTCATAGTCCATTAACTACACAAAGCTTCTATTTCCTTCCATTTGCATGTGAGAACCGATGGGTTGAGGGGGTATAAGGGAGTTGAATTTCAGTTTTTATTCTCACAATCACACCACTCAAGTCTTGGAAAAAAAATACACAACCATTTTCCTCTCCAAAAGCAAGAGAAGGCCGAGAGTGAGAGAGACACAAAGGGGTAGGATTTATTTTCTTTCTCTCATTCCACACTCACTCAAGTCTTGAACACAAAACACCAACACTCTTCTTTCTCTTTCAAAGCCATTTTTCTCTCCAAAATTCTGAAAAAGTCGAAAGCCTCTCCCTTTGAAGAAGCCTTGAAAATTCTCTTCTATCTTCACCAAAGCTTAGCCTATAAACCTTCTACCATATAATCATACCATAGAAAGGTGAGGAATTGAGCAAGGTTTCGATTATACATGAGTTTTCTATGAAAAATCGAAAGCTAAGCTAAGGAAAATACAAGTGTTCTTAGTGTTCTTGGTTGTGAAAAATTTCTAATGCTTATGTTCTTAGTGATTGTTGATGGTAATATTTAGTTTATGCATGTTAAATTTGACTTATAAATAGGTAAGTGTTCTTGATTTCAAAATGTTATGCATGTATGTTTAATTTCAAAAATTTGCTAACCTATGATAAGTTATGCATCAATAATGTGTAGCATAATGAATAGAAGCATAAATCATATTTAGAAAATTAATTTGAAGATGTTATGAAATTTATATGATGATCGAAAATTATTAGAATTTATTTGAGCATGAATTATTGATATATGGTGTTATAAGAGTTCATAGCAATTTATTAGGAATTTTAAAAAAAATCCTATGCTATATTTTGGAAAATTACCGAAAATTATAAAAATTTCTATGTTGATGTGTAATTTTTTGTTTAAGGCATGCAATGGCATATAGTTGATCTAGGACCTAAACTATGTACTCTATGATTTTACTAGAATTTTTGGAAATTAATTGTTCAAATTTTTCAAAAAGGCCGAAAGCTTCAAGGTTAAATTTGGTGATGATTAAGTTGTTTTTAATGAAAACTATGATGTAATATTGTGATACTACAATGTATAAGCATGGTGTAATTTTGTTAGAATTTTATAAAAATGTTTGGTGCATATGTGTTAAGAACCGAAACCATGAACCTTGGTTTAGTGATGTAGAAATTAAATGTGATGGACTATATGTTATAAATATGTTATGGATTGATGTTGAGACTATATACTAAATAATTAGATTTTTCAAGAATTATTTGGACAAGTTTGAAGAAACCGTGAATTTGAAATTAATTAAGTAATATACAAAATTTTCTATAGTTAATAATTAATACATATTAATGATACTATGATAATATAGTACACTATGTAAAATTAGAAGAAAATTTGAAAGATAATTGAATATTATTATATTAAATAGCCGAGAGCTATACTAAAGGTATTAAGGATTTTTAAATCTTTAAATATTAAAAATAATGATGTATTATATGTTTAGAAGTTATCTTCAAAACATATTAAAAAATAATAATAATAATAATAAGAAGTTAGCAAAATAAATCAATTAGAAATTGATTTATATGAAATTAAAAATTAAAATATAAATTAGTAAAGAATTTACTAATAAAAGTCAAAATTATTGACTTTTGAAATCAACGTATGAAATACGTTCGATAAATACGCTAATACGCGTAAAACGTATTAATTGAGTAATGAAGTCTCGTTGGTAAGAAAAGATTTCGTAACTGAAATCGTTAGATCGAAAAACGTAGAAATACGTTGAACCTTTACCTAAAAGGTTAAAATGGTAATTGTCGAACATATCTCGTTTACGTAAAATACGAAATGTTAATTACACGGTTGAACGGCGTATTGAATTCGTTAAAGAATTCAATTTAGATCGATATAGAATATCGAAGTTTATGCTAGACTTTAAAAGTCTCGAAAAACGTGAACGGCGTACTAAACATCGTTTTTGCGTAAAGGTGTGGACGCTGACGCAACGGCCGGACGTTGAAGAATAATCAAGATAAAGGCGATCGAATAGTCCAGGTGGGCTTTACTATACTTTTAAGTGATAAAATGCCGAGTGAGTAATTTTTATGTTACTGATATCAAGAAATGATGTTAAAATGTTTAAGCAATTACCTGCCAAAAATGTTTATGTTTTATGTATGTATCCTATCCTTGATTGCAATAATGTGAATGTGTTGGGTAGCTCCCAACTTATGAATGAAATCGATATCGGATCTTATGCCGGAAGGCTTATACCTGGCTAAGATTAACGTGTACACCTAATGGTGACTGTGAGCTGTAAGGACAATTCACGGCCGGTCACGGCGACGTAGGGGGAGGCCTCCTTCTACGGCGTTAATGATAATGATATAAAGAAAGGATAAGGATATGGATCATACATGCAAGTAAAATGCTTGGCCAAGCAAATGTTTATGAACTGATGAAATATTTTGGTAAGCATAAGGCATTTCAAATAAAACCCTTATGTCTTACTATGATGTGGCGAAGGTAATTTAAATACGATAAAATGTTTTGGCATGAGTCCATTGAGTACATTCTTGTACTCACCGCATGTTTGTTTTAAATGTGCGAGGTTGAAATGTTGAAAATGCCGATGGAGGGTGTTGAGAAGTCGACTACTTTTGATAAGTTTATGTATGTTAAGTTAGAAACCTTGGGTACACGTCGTCATACGTGTATTCACACGACTTCACCGCAGCTTTGAACAATGTTTCTACGAATGATGATATTAATCGTTAAAGTCCTTCGTGTCATTGTATTTCCTTTGGTTCATTGGTTCACACCACCGTATACTATGTTATTTTGCATATAGTATACATCCTCGTATTAGTATTTCATGAACCCTAAGTACTATTCCTTCAATTGTTCCCCCTCCAGTTCGTTTTAGGGTTGGGGTCGTGACAAAACCACACAGGACAGGTAAACCACACTTGAAAAACCAGGTGTAACAGGCTCAAACCCATAGAGGCGTTTGATGGGGTTCGAACCTGTGACCTCTCGTACTCTCTATCACATGATCTTTTAAATATTTTATTTTACCCTTAAAAGGCCACATTCAATTGCTATCTATCCATTATACTAAAGCAAAGTAGTTACATGAAAATTTCCCTCAACACATTACTTTTCCAGTCAAAATCTTCTTATTATCATAAAAATATATATTATATTTAACTATTCCCATATTCTCCTTCTCATTCCAACAATGAATTAATGCAACATGTAATTATTTCATATGCATGCAACGATTCCTATGTATGTTTTTTAATCCAACACTGAGTGCAACCTGCAATTAACTCACATGACATCCCCACAAATATATAATAAATGCAACCTGCAGATTACGCCACATACATGCAATTAAAATATATTACTAATTTTCAAATGGCTGCTTCTTCATCTCCTGCACAACTTTCTTCACTTTCAATACAAACTTTTATTGAGAAGTCTATAAATAATAACTCTATATCTTGACAGTTTTAACATTTCAACTACATACTTTCAAATTTTGCAATTCCTAAGTTATATATTTAGCTTTTAAATGTTTAGATGTTCATTGTTTATATTACAGGAGTCACTATATATTACTAATATTACCATATCCTTGATAGCTACAGATTCCTCACTCAACATGGTTGGGATGTGGTCAATTTTCAATGATCTTCGTCCCTTAGCAATGTTATCCATAGTTAAAGCAAGACTGATACGATGTTACGATATGCATTCGACAAAAAATGATGAGCTAAACAACTTTGAGTATATTTTTCATGATATCGAGGTAACATTAAACTCATTTCTCAAGTTGTTAAAGTTAAATGAATAAATGAGTATGATAAATATTTCTCAAGTTGTTAAAAAATTTGTTGTCAATGTTAAAATATTTCTATAACTATATATTTTTTGTTAGTGATGTGTTTAGCTACTACTAATAGTCCCAAAAGGACTTAAACAAATATTGAAATGCTGCAGGGAATATATAAGGCAACATTTCATGACACCAAAATTTATAGCAAATTTCGCCTCTAAATTTCAAGGAGGAAATTATGCTATACGAAACTTCGGAGTTACACATAATACATCAAAGTGGAGAGTTACTTCACATAAGTACAAAACTACTTTTTATGGAAACACAAAAGTTTGAGTTCAATTTGATCCAAGTTTTCCTGATCTCATCATTTGATGATATTAGATCCATTGACAACATAGCGATGCGGAACATAGCAGATGCGGTTCCATTTGTTACTAATAAGTACTCTTATTTTTATTCATCTATTTCTTTTTAAATGAGTATATGACTAGATTAATGGGTAGTGAGACTAAAAGATGGACCATAGATATAATAAATGAATAAATTAATGGATAGTTAGAGTAAAAAGATGGGTCATGAGTGATTTTTTTAAATAAGTGGATAGATTCATGGTAAAAATTATGAAATTGATGTTTTTAAAAATAAGTGCACGTGTTTTGTGGACAAAACAAAATGAAATTAAATGAACATATTTGATGAACGGATGGAGTGACATTCAATTGTATTTAATGGTATAAGGAGTAAATAAAGTAACATTCGGCTGTATTAAAGTGTGTTGGTTTAAGTAATGAACAATCTTAATTTTTTTTGGTTAATTTAATGTAGATATTTAAAGGTCTCATCATGGTGGATTAGAACCCGAGACCTTTGTCATCGGGTATTAACTATTCTACGGTTCTACCACTAGGCCAACACACACACACACGGTAATGAACAATCTTACAATTTAAAATGGTGTCATGCAAATAATATTTGTAGAGTTGTAAAGAAGTCTAAACCCACATAATTGACAACTAGAGATGGAAATAAATAAAAAATGTCTTGAATCTTATTCTCAAAGATAACTGAGTGAGTAATTATATATGTAATATTTTTCTTACTATATTTTTGTTGTTATTTTGTTCATCTTACTACATTATATATGTAAAATTGTTTGAAGGGAAAAGAGGATTGCTTGCAATCTATGGAAAGATTACGTTGATATATACATGCACCTGTATGAGGAATGCGAAATAGATGTCGACATTGTTATTTTGAAATTTTGTAGGCCAAATATGCATCAAGATGAATACAATTTTTACAATTGTACTTAAAGTAATAAATATATAATAGGATTAAGGATTTAGTAATTCTCTCTTCTATGTAGCATCATATAATATCTCAATTTCTATTTTTCTCAAATCTCCTTTATTCTTAGTATTTATATCTCTTATCCCACATTGATTTCTTATCAAACTCTAACTTAATTTAAACCTATATAAATAGTTGCGAGTAGATTTTTTCATCCCACAAGGCATAATTATTTTGCACCCACCAATTTTATTTGGCCCATCAATTAATTAATTGGCCAGATAAATAGTTATTTTTTTATTGAAAAATTAATTTAATTTAATTAATATTATTTTTAAATTTTTCATGAAACATTACCAATTCAAGAAAAAAATTGAATGGTATATTTCTTATGATTTTTTAAACATATTTTGTATACATCGATTTTTCATGAACTTCACAAATTAAAATTCTAAATAAGAGAATGTATTTTGTACAAATTTTTAAAATAAAATTTGAAACTCATATCGATTTTTCATGAAACTGTACAAGTTAATAAAAATAAATTTGAAATAAGTAGCTCACGTAGGAGAGATATTGCGTTAATCATTAATTCTATTATATATTAATTTTGTAAATCTAAACGAATTCAAGTATCAACTTATATTACTATACGGGTTTGAGATGATAACAAATATATATATAGTAAAATCAATTTTTAAATAAATTTGTGACAGCTGTATATATATAGA
Organism: Salvia rosmarinus; assembly: GCA_036937905.1. Classification (NCBI taxonomy): domain Eukaryota; kingdom Viridiplantae; phylum Streptophyta; class Magnoliopsida; order Lamiales; family Lamiaceae; genus Salvia; species Salvia rosmarinus. Next base: position 48,469,268 of record CM072820.1, read on the forward strand.
TTCTAAATTGGTCCAGATATTGATCGATATGTCTATGTAGAATTAGTACAATTTTAATATATTGGAATAATATATATTTTATCGATTATATGTTTTAAAACTTAAATGAATTCAGGTAATTAACAGATATTACTATACGAGAATAACACGAAAATAGATTGTGAGTAGATTCTTTTATCCCACAAGGCATAATCATTTTGCAACCACCAATTTTATTTGGCCCATCAATTAATTAACTGGCCAGATAAATAATTATTTTTTTATTGAAAAATTAATTTATTTTAATTAATATTATTTTAAACTTTTCATGAAACTTTACCAATTCAAGAAACAAATTGAATGATATATTTCTTACGATTTTAAACAAATTTTGAATCATACATTGATTTTTCATGAACTTCACAAATTAAAAATCCAAATAAAAGAATATATTTTGTAATTTTTTTTAAAAATAAAATTTAAAACTCATATTGATTTTTTATGAAACTTCACAAATTAATAAAACTAAATTTGAAATAAATAGCTCACGTAGGAGAGAGATTGTGACAATCATTAATCCTATTATATATCAATTTTGTAAATCTAAACAAATTCAAGTATCAACGTATATTACTATACAAGTTTGAGACGATAACAAATATACAGTAAAATCAATTTTTAATCAAATTTGTGATAGCTACATATATATAGATTCTAAATTGATCCAAATATTGATCGATATGTCTATGTGATTTTTTTTCAATTTTAATATAATGGAATAATACATATTTTATCGATTATATGTTTTAAAACTTGAATGAATTCAGGTAATTAACATATATTACTATACGAGAATAAGACGATAATATAATTTTCTCTATTTTTATTTCTTTTGCTATTTATATTATTTGGTAAGAGAATATATATTCTAGATGAGTACAAACATTTATCGACATATCGTGTGGAATTTTGAAGCTCACATTATTTTTTTCGTGAACCTTCACAATTAATAATTTTTTTGAAATAAATAGCAAATTCAAATTTTGTCACGACCCGACTAATTTATCAGATGATTAACTAACTAATCAGGCCATGACTGGATAAGACATAAAAATTTGTGGACAATTGAACAGATTTAAGTGAAATAAAATTTTCGACAAACGAGCAGCATAGCCCCTAAAATATGGATAAGCCAACCTGCACTCAGTAAATAACCAACAACAAGTAATAATTCTAAACGAGGTCACAACCTTCACAATATATACATAGACGTTTTCAAAATATTTACAAAGTTTCTCAAAAGTACGGTTTCAAGTTTCCAAAGTCAACAGCGGAAGAGCAGGAAATATCATGTATGGAGACATGACATTCGACACAATTATTCAAACAAACGAAAATAAGAACAGCTATCAAGCTCAGTTCCAAACCACATCTCTTCCAAGCTCAACCTGCATCAACAGAAACACTTTGCGGGTGTGAGTACCAGAAAGTACTCAGTGGGTAAATGCCAAACATAACTTTCAAAACTTATAATTTCAATTTAAGTAAACATTAAGAAAAATAACTTGAATAATTATTTCATAAGAAACTTTCATTATCATATCACCACAATTTCATTTTTGAAACATACCGGCATCACATACCCGAGTTGGTCCCGAAGGATCTCAACTACGGTCATACCCTATCTACATAATCCGGTAATGGAAAGTAGGCCTCCTCCCCAATACCATGGCCGGCCTACATTTGCAAGCTCCCAGGCATAAACCTGTGCACAGTACATAATATTTTCCTACCGTAGATAGGTAATTCGCCGTCATACCCACAATGTGGTAAAACATTCATTTTCAACATATTCATAATGTGGTGATTGAAAATATTTCATAATAGTAACAAGTTCAAAGCATATCATAAACTTTGCTCAAAATAATTTGCAAAGCATTACCCACCTCACAACGTCTATTCCAAAATATTTGCTTCCTCGTCTTTCACTTCCCGACTTCCTTTGCTCGTTCCTTGTAAAACAAGATTATTATTGTATTTAGCAAACTTCATTACTCACTAAAACATAATATTTCTAAATCTTAGTTCTACCTAATTTAAGATTAGATTAAATTTATCTCATCACTTTATAACTTATTCCATAATAACTTAATTACTAAATAACTATATAACATGCTATGCTCAAAGAAGTTAACCAACTTCAAGTAAATAATTTCACTTGTTTATCATAAATCTATTACTCAATTCCTCATAACGTCTTATTAATGAACCATTTCTACTGAAATTTCGGCAGAGTAACGTTTATAATATGAATAGCCCAATTAATCCAAACTCATCCAATTTCATCCCAAACTCCCCAATATCATCATCATATACTTAAATATACATTTAGGAACTTAAAACAAGCTTAAACTTATTCATTTACACTTTGATCGCCTAATGCTCTTCAACAATATATATAGAAAATTTCAATAGTTTTACCATCTAAAATCCATTTAATATCAAATATCTCATAATTATACTCATTTAGTATCAATGATCATTAATCCATGATCCATTCAAATCTTGATCAAGTTCATCACATATATTCCTAACTTTGTACTAAACTTTAATTTTTCAACTTTTAGTATATATGTTCAATAATTTCCATAAATTTAACTTAAGCATTATTTTTATCCTAGATTTCAAAAATCATATCAAATACATCAAATAAAATCAAGAAATTCAAGTTCAAAACTTCCCCTTCATTTTCAAAAATTTGGACATTATGTATATATTTGAATTAAATTCCTATAAATTCATTTTATGCATTATTTATATTCCTAAGCATAAATATCATGTCAAATAGATCAAATAAAATCAAAATCCCTAAGTTCTATCCACCCTTAGTTTTCGAAAATTTTGGGATTTTAACAAGCATGGTTTAACTTTTAATTTCTTTGATCATATGATGTTTATATTCATTCCTAAGCATATAATTAAGCTCAATTCAACTAAATCATATCATTCATATACAAAATTTAGGGTTCATATATGATTCTTTAATTTTTCAAATTCATGAATTTAAAGAATTTAAAACCATAGCATATGTTAATTTAGCTTCATAAACATAATTAATTCAATAAACATAACAAAATTAAACAATCAACCTTACTCAACATCACAATATTTTCGAAACCCTAGGTATATAGAACATCATGTTTATCAAATTAAATCACAAAAACTTAGACTAAATCAAGTAATTACCTTCATTGGATTGATTTGCCACTAAATTCCCACTTAAATATGGATTAAACTTGAAAATAAAATTTTTGTGTGTGTGTGAGTGTGTGTGAGTGCCGAAAGTTGGGAGAAAAATGAGGTTGAAGATGATATATTATGTATATTATATTTCTAAAAGCCTAAGTATAATTTAAAATTTTCATTAGAATTAAACACAAATTTCAATAAATTATAAATACACCTCAAATTTTACTAAGGTTATACCTTAGTATATTTTAATTATTAGAACTATATTTCTAATAATTAACGAAACCTAATACAATTTATATCCATGATGGAAATTAAATTCATGTAACATAATTTAAATTCTTTCATATGTTAAAATTCAACTAATTATATACATGCTTCTTAATTTTCAAAATCATACCAAATAACTCTTTATCACTAAATATTAATAACATAAATTTATTCAAGCAAATTAATAGCTTGAACCATAATTTATTTTATTTTATACTGAAAATTTCCACATAAAATAATTAATGCATTCCATAGCATAATTTCTATTTAATAGCATTTTCATTCAACACACATTCATAATCACAAAATTCACATTTTATCATAATAAAACTCATTTCTAAATATTCTCTAAGTTTTCAAATCTCATATTCTTCAATTAAGAAATAATCGAATTTCTATCGATTAATAATCCATTACATACCTCTTTATAAATTCTTATGAATTAAATAGCTTCTAAGCCCCTAATTATACTTGATTAGGCTTTAATTAATACTAAAAGATTTTCGGGTTACTACATCTCCCCCACTAAAAATTTCGTCCCCGAAATTTATTACCTTGTTAAATAAGTCGGGGTATTCTCTTTCATCTGCTCTTCTAGTTCCCACGTTACTTCTTCTGGACCATGATGTTTCCATTGAACTTTCACTAAAGGAATAACTTTATTCCTTAACTTTTGTTCTTTCCGGTCCAGAATGCATTCGGGTTTATCCTCATAGCTCATATCGGTATTGAGAACTATTTCATCATAATGAATGATGTGTTTTGGGTCATACACATACTTCCTGAGTTGAGAAACATGGAAGACATCATGTACCAACGCTAACCTATAAGCCACTGGCCCAATCCGTTCCAATACTTCAAAGGTCCAATGAATCGCGGCTTAAGTTTCCCTTTTATGCCAAAGCGATGAACTCATTTGGAGAAACTTTGAGAAAAACTTTATCTCCTACATCGAAATTCAATTCTGTACGACGATTATCAGCGTAAGATTTCTGCCTATCTTGGGCTTCTTTCATTCTTTTCTTTATCTGTCGTACTATCTAGACCATTTCTTCTATCGCTTCAGGGCCAAGAATCTTTCTTTCTCAAACTTCATCCCAGTAAAGAGGTGATCTTCACTTCTTGCCATATAGCGCTTCGTAGGGAGCCATGTTAATTGTAGCTTGGTAACTGTTATTATAAGCGAATTCGATCAATGGCAGAACCTGTTCCCATTGATCTCCCCGGTCTAGCACCATCGTTCTGATCATGTCTTCCAGTGTTTGAATCGTTCTCTCAGTTTGACCATCTGTCTGGGGATGAAAGGCGGTACTAAAATTTAATCGAGTACCCAATTCTTTTTGAAAAGTTGTCCAAAACCGCGAGGTGAATTTGGTATGACGATCAGATGTAATTGATATCGGCACTCCATGTAAGCGAGCGATTTCTCGAACGTAAATCTGCGCTAGCTTATCCGCTCCGCACGTTATTGGAATTGGGATGAAATGGGCACTCTTGGTTAATCGATCAATGATTACCCGGATAGCGTTGTTTCCTCGTCTAGACTTGGGTAATCCAATGTAAGATTCCGAAGAAACAAATGCCTAATTACGATATTTACATCAGTAATTTAGGGTTTCGCCGTAATAATAGAATTAGTAATAAATCGAACAATGATTTCGATTCAATCACGAAGTAACGAATTCCTATTATATATTCACTGAGAATTGTGAGTTAAGGAATAGAAGGTTATAAAGTATTTCGGCAGTATTATTTTAACGTCGATTGCGTATCGATAGTTAAATTTCATGAAATTTTCTAAGTGTCGAAGCTTAGAATTAAATCCCATTATCAAATGGAATAAGTTAATAAAGTGAGTACGACTTTATTACGATCATTTTGAGATGAGTCGACAACTAACGTTTTGAGACGTTTCAAACGTTAACGTCTAGAGACGAATTGAAAAATGGTTTTAATGATCAAGGAATTATAGTATTTAAATTCCTATGATTATTTTATGTAATTAGAAGTATTATTAAGCATTAAATAAATGCTAGATCATTAAGGATTCGATAATGATCAATTCGCTAATTTTCGAAAACCCTAATTCGAAAATTAGGGTTTTCTCACATAAAATGATACCATTAATTTTTCCTATGATATAAATTACTATCTAAATCATATGTTATGATATATATATATCTATGAATGGCACGAAAATAAAATATGTACCTCTTGAGAATGAAAATGCCGTGACTTATGTTATAATCACATAATTCACGTTACTTTGATATACACTGTGCTATGTGATGTTCTGATTATTCAAGTGGTATCTATGTTATACATTAATATTGTATAAATCAAATAATGTGTTCATATATTTGGGATTGTATCTTGATTAATACATAAGTATTAATACACAAAATAAAATCATCACCATTGAACCCACTAAGAGCCGTCGGCTCTAAGACCCAAATTGCATGGCTTGAGTTGTTCAAGGTCCATCATGATGTGAGGATATTAACTCTATGTTATGATCACTAAGTGAGTCATAACCCACTATTTGAGAAGGCTTCCATATTTTTATAATATATTTGTGAGTGACCGAGAGAGAGTGAGAGAGTACATAGTGGTAGGATCCTTCTTCTTCCCTCATTCCACTCACTCAACACTCTCAAACACTCTCTCCCTTCCCAAAACCTGCAAAATCGAGAGCTTGCCCCCTTTGAAAATTTTTAGTGTTCATCCCTTCTTCTTCTTCACCAAAGCTTGACACCTTAAACATTCTTCCATAAATCCATACCACTACAAAGGTGAGGGTCGAACAAGGCTTCGATTATCCTTTAAAATTTTACAAAAATTCGAAGGTTTGGTTCTATGTTGATGCATGTGTTCATAGTGTTCTTGTTTGTAAAAATTTACTAGTGCATGTGTTCTTGATTATTTTTTATTGTAAAAATGTAGCTAATGCATGTTAAGTTTGACCTATGGTTATGCATGTGTATTGATTGTAAAATTTAGCTAAATGCATGTTAAGTTTGATCTACAGATGAGTAGGTGTTCTTGATTTCAAAATGTTATGCATGTGTGTTTTGATCTCAAAATTTTGCTAACTTATAGTAGGTCATGCATCAAAAATGTGTAGCATGATGCATAGAAGCATAGATCATGTTTAGAAATTAATTTGAACATGTTATGAAATTTTTGGATGATGATCGAAAATTCTTAGAAATTATTTGAACATGGATTATTGATATATAGTGTTATAAGAGTTCATAGCAATTTATTTGAAATTTACAAAAATCCTATGCTATTTTTTCAAAATGACCGAAGGTGATTCACAAGGCAAAGTTAGTGTACAAATTTATTTTGAGACATGCAATGACATATTAGTGATCTAGGACCTTGGTTATGTATTACATGAATTAACTAGAATTTTTGGAAATTATTTGCTCATTTTTTTTGAAATTACCGTGAGCTTCCAAGCCCTATATGATGATGATTAAATTGTTTTTGATTAAAATTATTATGTAATGTTGTTATACTATAGTATATAAGCATAGTGTATTTTTGTTGGAATTTTTATAAAATGTTTGGTATGAGTTGAGGATGGAACCGTGACCTTAAGCATTTTAATCCTTGATGAAGAAATGGAATATGATGGACTATATGTTATAAATATGTTATAAATTGATATTGGGACCTTGTACTATTTATATAGAATTTTTTAGAATTATTGGACAATTTTTGAAAAAATTACCGTGACCTATAGGATTTAATTGTGGATGCTCAAATTTTCTATAATTAATATTAATATATATTAATGACCATAGTGTAAAATAATACACTATATGAATTTAGAGAAATTTTGGAACAAGTTTGGGAAATTTTGAACATATAGCCGTGAGCTATAATGTTAAGGATAAGGATTTTTAAATCCTTTTTAATCAAGAATAATAATATATTATATGTCTAAAAATTATTTTAGACAAAATTGAATTTTATAAAATTTTACAAACATAGAATACTCTGTTTAGGACGAAACGTTATATTAAATAACGTTAGAATATGAATTAGTAAAGAATTTACTAATAAAAGGCAAAATTGTTGACTTTTGAAATCAACGATCAATAATCGCTCGATAAAAACGCTAATACGCGTAAAACGTACTAATTAGGTAAAGAAACCTCGTTGGTAAGGAAAGATTTCATAATTGAAATCGTTAGAACGAAAGACGTGAGAACACGTTGAACGTTTAAACCGAAAAGGTTAAAACGAAATAATTGAACATATCTCGAAGAAAGAAAATGTTTAATTAAAATACGCAATTGAACAAATGTATGAATTCGTTAAGAAATTCAAATTATATCGATATAGAATATCAAGTTTATTCTAGACTTTGAAAGTCTCGAAAACGTGAACGACGTACTCAAACATCGCTTACGTAAAGGTGTGAATGACGACGCAACGACTGGACGTTGAAGGGAAATCGAATTAAAGACGATCAAGTAGTTCAGGTGGGCTTTCTTTCTAAACAAAACGTGACTTTGCTATACTTTCCAAATGAATTTATTTACGATGCTTATTTCAACTGTTGAGAAAATGTTTACGAGATTACCTGCCAAAAATGTTTATGTTTTATGTATGTATCCTATCCGGAATGAATGATATGAATGTGTTGGGTCGCTCCCAACTTATGAATGAAATCGATATCGGATCCTATGCCGGAAGGCTTATACCTGGCTAGGATTAACGTGTACACCTAAGGTGACTGTGTGCTGTAAGGAAAATTCACGGCCGGTCACGGCGTCGTAGAGGGAGGCCTCCTTCACGACGTTCGACTATGATGTTATGATGAAAGGATAAGGGATATGGATCATACACACAAGAAAAATGCTTGGCCAAGCGACTTTTATGAACTGATGAAAATGACTTTAGTAAGCACGAGACATTTCAAACAAAACCCTTGTGTCTTACCATGATGTGGCAGTGTAATTTAAAAATGATAAAATATTTTCGGCATGAGTCCACTGAGTGCAATCTTGTACTTAGCCACCGCATGTTTGTGTTTAAATGTGCGAGTTGAAATGATGATGATGATGGAGAGTGTTGAGGAGTCAAGAATGCTTGTTGATGTTTATATGTTAGAAACTTGAATGCACATCGTCATATGTGTATTCACACGCTTTCACCGCATTTGAACAATGTTTTGGTGATAATATGATGTTAACAGTTGAAGTCCAGCAGATCATTTGTATTCTTTTGGATCTGTTGGTCAAACCTTTCTAGTACATTATGTTAGTAATGTTTATAATGTTTGAGTCATGCTAATCTACGATTATATATCCCCGTAATAGCATTTCATGAATCCCAAGATCTTGCTCCTTCATCGGCCCCCTAATCCGCCCTTAGATTAGGGCCGGGTTAGGGTTGTGACATCCAATTACAAAATCCATCGCAATGTGATCCCATTTCCATTCCGGAACTTCAAGAGGCAGCAACTTTCCATACGGTCTTTGATGCAAAGCTTTTACTTGTTGACATGCTAAACATCGTTCGACGTAGGATGCAATGTCTTGTTTCATTCCTATCCACACAAACTTCTGTTTGAGATCTTGGTACATCTTTGTGCTTCCAGGATGCGCGGCATATGGAACATTATGAGCTTCACTCAAAATTTCATTCTTCAATCTTTCGTCATTAGGCACGTATATACGATTGCCAAACATAATCGCATTATCTCCCGCTTCGTGATATTCCGGAAGATTTTCTGTTCTGATTTTCGCTCGCAATGTTTCGAGTTGTTCGTCTCGTCATTGCACTTCAACTATTCGAGCTCTCAAGTCCGGAAGTACAACTAACGCCGCTAAAATTTCTTGAATATTCTGGGGAGGCAACACTACTTCCAGCTTCATTCTCTTAAACTCTTTTAGCAATTCTTCTTGATCCGTTAAAAGAATTCCTAATTTTTCCTACTTAAAGCGTCAGCGACGACGTTAGCCTTTCCTGGATGATATTTGATCTCGCAATCACAATCTTTGACCAGCTCGAGCCATCTTCGTTGCCGCATATTTAAATCTTTTTGTTCGAAAAAGTACTTCAGACTCTTATGATCCGTGAAAATTTCGCATCTTGATCCGTATAAATAATGCCTCCAGATTTTCAATGCATGGACTACAGCTGCGAGTTCCAAGTCATGAGTAGGATAATTGTGTTCATGGATTTTCAATTGTCGCGAAGCATATGCGATGACTTTCCCTTCTTGCATTAGAACGCATCCTATTCCGTTTCTAGAAGCATCGGTGTATATGGTATATTTCTTCACGGATCGTGTATTGTCAAGATAGAGCAATGATCAATCTTTCCTCGAGTTCTTGAAACCGCCTTCACAATCCTTCTTCAACAATTGTGTCATTGGCTTAGCAACTTTAGAAAATCCTTCAATAAATATCCTATAGTACCCAGCTAAGCCCAGAAAACTCCGAATCTCATTTGGAGTCGTAGGTGATTTCCATTCCTGTACCGCTTGGACCTTTGCAGGATCAACTTTTATTCCTTCACCAAACTATATGCCCTGTGAAATTCACATCTTTCAGCCATAAGTCTCACTTGCTAAACTTAGCGTATAGTCTTTGTATTCTCAACTTTTTCAACACCATTCGCAAGTGCACTTCATGTTCTTGTTCACTTGCAGAATATATCAGAATATCATCGATAAATACTAGTGCAAATTTATCGAGATATTCATGGAAAACACGGTTCATAAGGTCCATAAACACACCGAGCATTGGTTAGCCCAAACGGCATCACTACAAATTCAGTAGTGCCCGTATCGGGTCCTAAAAGCGGTTTTAGGTATATCTTCGGGTTTGATCTTCACTTGATGGTAACCCGATCTCAGATCAATCTTCGAGAATACCCTTGCTCCTTTTAATTGGTCAAACAAATCATCGATCCTTGGTAATGGGTATTTGTTCTTTAATGTCACCTTATTCAGCTCTCGATAATCAATACACATCCTTAAGGTGCCATCCTTCTTTTTGACAAATAACACCGGTGCTCCCCAAGGCGACGCACTTGGTCGGATGAATCCCAAGTCCAAAAGTTCTTGTAATTGGACCTTCAACTCTTGTAGCTCCTTCGGAGCCATCCGATACGGTGCTTTAGAAATTGGTGCTGACCCTGGTTCCAAATCGATAACAAAATCCAATTGTCGATCCGGCGGTACACCTGGTAACTTTTATGGGAATACGTATGGATATTCTCGAATAATTGGCACGTCGACAATCTTTCTGTCTTTCTTACTTTCCTTGCTCAGACATACAAGGTAAGCATTATTTTCATTACATCTTAACAATTTATCTGCCTGCAAAGCTGAAATCACTAGCACCCGTCTTTTCCTTTCATCAATCCCGTAAAAGCGAGTAGGTTCTTTTCCTGGTGGTTGAAACACGATCTCCCGTTGTTTACAACGAATTGTTGCGAAATTCTTTGTCAACCAATCCATGCCTAGAATAATATCTATGTCCCACATGCATAGGAGACGTAATGATTCAGCTCTTAACTGAAGTGATCCTAACTCGAACTCTAAGTTAGACATATTTTGTCAACTCATGTCGCCCCACCTACCGGAGTAATCACTTTGAAACCTATTTCAGTTTGTTCTACGGGGAGTTCAAGATTGTCTACACATGCGGTAGAAATAAAAGAATGCGAAGCTCCCGTATCAAACAAAACTATAATAGGTATACCTTTTAACTGGGCCATACATGTCAAATTGCTCGAGCTCTTCTCCGGTTGGTTTTGCTTAAGCGCATACGCTTTCTGATGTTGAGGTTGAAGTTGAAGAGATTGGGGCTGCGTCTGTTGAGTAGAAGTTTCTGGATTTGAGATCACTTGTGGAGGAGGAAGTTGATAACATGGCTGTTGTGAATAACCAGTCATTGCTTTTACTGTTTGGACTGGTCGGAACGACTTTACCCTCTCTCCTCACCCAATCACATTCTGTCTATACGGACAAGATGAGCCGAAATGACCGAACTGTCCGCACGTATAACAGGTGTTGTTTCCGCTTCTGCATATGCCAAAGTGTGGGCGGTTGCATTGAGGACACATGGGCGGCCTCATCTGGTTCGGAGGAAGGAATGTTGGTCCAGGTACTGATGGTCGAAATGATCTCGATGCCGTAGGTCCTTGCCTCTGGAAAGGCTTCTTGCTTGGAAACCCTTTTGTTTCCCACTTTCTTTTTCCTTTATGCCTTTGTTCCATTTGAGAAGATTTTGATGAAACTAGACTTTGGGGTACACCTGCATTCGATTCGGTCGTAGTTTTCTCTGACTGTATTTCCATCTCCATGTCTAGCGCGCGATTAAGGGTTTCAGCATAGGACATAGGTGGCTGAGCGACCAGAATAATCCGAATTTTAGGTCGCAGTCCGGAACGAAACATCTCTGCCATTTTCGTGTCGGTCTCCACTTTATACGGTGCATATCGGGATAACGTGCAAAATTCCCGATCATATTCCGCCAGACTCTTGCTTCCTTGCTTTAAGTTCATGAACTCGATTTCTTTCGTTTTGATAACTTCGCGGAATAAATTTGGCATACAGTTCTTCCTTGAATTGATCCCATGTGAAATTCGCCAATTGTTCTGGGGTGAGGGTTTTCTGCCTAGCCTCCCACCAGAAATCCGCAGGTCATTTCATCAGAAAATTTATACACAACAAACATTCCTGATCATTACATTCCAAAAACTTGAATATCCGCTCCACTGTACGTACCCATTCTTCGGCTTCGGCAGGACTACTAGCCCCGGTAAAGTTCGGTGGGTTTTGGCGAAGAAAAAGTTTTGCTATTTTTCGGTTTGGGGGAGAAAGTTCACGGTCGGGAAAATCCTGAGGAGTGGCTTCACTTCCTCTTTCTTCCAAGTTTGGGTTTCTTCTTCTAGGAGGCATACTGATACAAAAGAAGAATATTATTTCCATAACAATTGATAAATGTCAAAACAGGGAGGAAAAATTCAAGTTATAACAAAGTTCAATCATCACAGGAATTAAGAACAAATCACTTGATCACAACAAAATAAACAAGTATTGTATATCATAATTTACAGGAAAATTGCCTCCTTGAGGACTTTTTAAAAAATAAATTAGTTTCATTGTCATCGGGCAGATAGTTCTGCCTTGCCTTCCTATTTCACTATCCTAACTAGTTTAAACTCATTTTCCCTAACCATCTATGTCTTCTTCGGGGTCCTCTTCTGGATCTTCTTCCTCTTCTTCGGGAGCATGAGAGTGGTCAGCGGACGAGCAAGCGGGCTTCCCCCGGTAAAAGAAGGGATTGATCAGACAAAGACGGCATCTCATTAATAGATAAAGGCCGTAAACTAGAAGTACCAGTGGATGGTTGCTGTTCAAATTCATAAATTACATCAGCAGAAGTCAAGGCTAATGTAATTTCTGGAAGAGGAGATAAAGGATGCGAAGGGGTCTTTAATGCAAAAGGTTGGTCATATAGATCCAAATCAAGTGAAGTCCATCAAACTCAATCGAAAAGAGATATCATCATCATAATAGAACTCACATGTAGGACTAGATACAACAATCTTGAGATTCGTGTTCAATTTCCTTACTTTTGGATCTAGAATATCGATAAAATTTGATGGACTGATGGGATGAATCGATCAAAATGACGGATGGTACGAATGGGGATCTCCTACCGTCCTATAACGATTTTGATAAGATTTACAAATTGATCGAGGTTACCAGTGATTCTACACTCCATATCGGGACGTACATAGTTCGAGCAATTTGGATGCCCATCCCCGCTAGAAAGGAGGTAAAGCTTGTACTATTTGGAGCAAGACGCCTAGTTCACCACTCCACACCTCATAACCGACTTCCACATCATCATGTATCGATTGAGAAAGAATGGCATGTCTGCTTTTTCTCATTTTAAAGGAGAAGAACCTATCAACGCCGCCTAATCCCGACGGCCTATTATCGATATTCTTTCGAGCGTAACCTTCTTCCTCGCCATCCTATAATCAAATATAACTTATATGCGGATCAAAACAATCATATATCACTTATGTTCATACATGCTACATCACAATAATTCACCATACTCAAGAACTATTTTCAATATATGCATACATATTCACTTCTACACATAATTCACAATTTACTTTACCGGTCGAGTCAAGAGATGGATCGAACGTTGAGCTCTTATCAATAATTCAAGGTTTACATGAAGGTTGTCTCAAAGAAAGGAAACTTACTGTCCGTGAGCGAACAACCGCTCGATACCACTGTCACGACGACTAATTAATTAGATGATTAACTAACTAATCAAGCCATAACTGGATAAGACAATAAAATTTGTGGACAATTGAACAGATTTAAGTGAAATAAAATTTTCGACAAACGGGCAGCATAGCCCCTAAAATATGGATAAGCCAACATACACTCAGTAAATAAGCAACAACAAGTAATAATTCTAAACGAGGTCACACCCTTCACACTATATGAATTTAGAGAAATTTTGGAACAAGTTTGGGAAATTTTGAACATATAGCCGTGAGCTATAATGTTAAGGATAAGGATTTTTAAATCCTTTTTAATCAAGAATAATAATATATTATATGTCTAAAAATTATTTTAGACAAAATTGAATTTTATAAAATTTTATAAACATAGAATACTATGTTTAGGACGAAACGTTATATTAAATAACGTTAGAATATGAATTAGTAAAGAATTTACTAATAAAAGTCAAAATTGTTGACTTTTGAAATCAACGCATCAATACGCTCGATAAAATGCTAATACGCCAGAAACGTATTAATTAGGTAAAGAAACCTCGCTGGTAAGGAAAGATTTCATAATTGAAATCGTTAGAACGAAAAGACGTGAGAACACGTTGAGCGCTTAAACCGAAAAGGTTAAACGAATAATTGAACATATCTCAAGAACGAAATGTTTAATTAAAATACGCAATTGAACAGTATTGAATTCGTTAAGAAATTCAAATTATATCGATATAGAATATCGAAGTTTATTCTGACTTTGAAAGTCTCGAAAACGTGAACGACGTATCAAACATCGCTTTTACGTAGCGGTGGAATGACGCAACGATCGGACGTTGAAGGAAATCGAATTAAAGACGATCAAGTAGTTCAGTGGGCTTTTTTCTAAACAAAACGTGACTTTGCTATACTTTCCAAATGAATTTATTTACGATGCTTATTTCAACTGCTGAGAAAATGTTTACGAGATTACCCGCCAAAATATTTATGTTTTATGTATGTATCCTATCCTAATGAATGATATGAATGTGTTGGGTCGCCCCAACTTATGAATGGAATCGATATCGGATCCTATGCCTAAGGCTTATACCGGCCAGATTAACGGTACACCTAAGGCGATCGTGTCTTCAGAAGGACAATTCCACGGCGGTCACGGCGTCAGAGAGGAGGCATCCTTCACGATGTTCGACTATGATGTTATGATGAAAGGATAAGGATATGGATCATACACACAAGAAAAATGCTCGCAAGCGACTTTTATGAATCGATGAAACGACTTTAGTAAGCACGAGACATTTCAAACAAAACCCTTGTGTCTTACCATGATGTGGCAGTGTAATTTAAAAATGATAAAATGTTTTCGGCATGAGTCCACTGAGTGCAATCTTGTACTTAGCCCTGCATGTTTGTGTTTAAATGTGCAGGTTGAGCTGTTGATGATGATGATGGAGAGTGTTGAGGAGTCAAGAATGCTTGTTGATGTTTATATGTTAGAAACCTTGAATGCACATCGTCATATGTGTATTCACACGCTTCATTGCAGCTTTGAACAATGTTTTGTAGATAATATGATGTCAACAGCTGAAGTCCAAAGCATCATTTGTATTCTTTTCAATCTGCTGGTCTAACCTTTCTAGTACATTTTGTTAGTAATGTTTATAACGTTTGAATCATGCTAATCTCACGATTATATATCCCCATAATAGCATTTCATGAATCCTTGGCATCGTTCCTTCAATCGCCCCCTAACTGTCCTTATGATTAGGACTGGGTTGGGGTTGTGACAGAGTGGTATCGAGCGGTCGCTCTTTGAACCCAAAATTTTCTTTAAAGATTAAGTCTAGATTGAGTCACTGAGACTTCTAGAAATCACCGACTATACTCAACACTCCATCACATCCAAATTTCAACCGGATGAGGTAAATTATTTCTTTCAAACTCTTGAAATGAAAAGTTTGTTTATGAACAAGATTGAAATCATATTTTGAAGAAAAAGGAAAGAAATGTTATGATGTTTGAAATGAAAATTATGAGTAAGAAAATTTCAAAATTCGATTTGAAATTAACAGGAGATATGCAAAGTGATTGAATTGGAAATGAATGTATATGTTTGAAATGAACCTGAATGGTTAAAGTTGAAAGGATGAAATCAAATTGATGTACAAGTATGAATTGGTTATGTTGTAATTTTGAAATCTTATTTTCAAATCTCAAGATCTATTATGACAAATGAATATGTTATCTTAAGAAGAACTTAGACGATATAAGAAGCATGATCACGTATTGTAAAAGAACACAGAAGTATGAACTTTTCTCCTTTACAAGAACAAAAGAACGATAGGAAGAATGAATGTAACTATAGCCTCGAGCTTCGAACGGAAGAAGACGAATGTCAAGACAAACGAGAACGACTTCGACTATGAAAATGAACAACATCGACATTGTCATCACAACTTCGACATGGGTGACCGTCGACTTTGACTTTGACTTTAGAATGTCAAGCATCGACTTGAATACGTGAACATGGTAGTCGTACTACGCCGGCATTTGCCTCGGATTTTGCACGATCGCAATTTTTCTGCACCGCATGCAATTTTGTTTTATTCCGCTTTCTTTCGTTAGGACTCCAATTTACGCGTGGTTTTCACCTGCGTACTCCTAACACACTGAACTTCATTTTTTATGAAGGACATAATTCCTATTTCTGTCTCCAGAATGCACTAGAGTCTGCTGAAAGTTAGTTCGAGTTTTATTTAGAACGAAGATCTCATAGCATAACATGTATCTTAGAACGTTATTAGATAATTAGTTTCCAAGTAGAATCAGAAAGTTATGACATGGGTTGTACCTAATGACACTTATTTACCTTATAGATTGATCGGTTTATTCTAGTTGCTTAATCGATGTAAATAAGTTATCGATTTGTTCATCGGATAATATTAGTCGACTTATGTTAGTTTTGATCGCGACGATGGAGGAGATCGTTAATCGCTAGAAGAAGGATAGGATCGAACGCAACACCCGAGGAAGTGGTGCGCACATACCGAGAGAGTTGGATGTCTTTGGGCGAGGATCTAGGGAATTTCACGTATCATCTCCAACTTTGGAGGAATGCCCGAGCATATGGCGTGACAGACACGATGGTATCAGCGCCTCGTGGCCATACTTCCTCGTGATTGGGAGGACTACGCCCGAGGTGTCCGAGACTACATATACCGTGTGGCCGGAGGCTACGACTTGATCGGTGATTTACCCGCATTCGTCACCATCCGACGTACGTGTACAGCGTCTATGGAGTTGCACCGAGGGGACCCTATCTCCCTCCACGAGTACACCTGGCGCGATGAGTCGCCAGAATGGTTGTACACTGAGGTTCCACGGCAGGTTGATCCGGTAATACCCCAAGACTGATTGATGAGGCGGCTCGCCCAGTGGATGTAGCAGCGAGACCGAGCTTTGGGAGCTCCTGCCTTTCATCCGTTGACATTCGACATCCGCTGCATCCACCACTACCGCCTTTACCACCGATGACAGCCCACCACCTCCAGCGGAGCCATACCGCCAGACAGCATGGATGAGAGTATCGGATACTCTTGATGGTTATAGTCCGATTCGCGACGACTACGGGCCGATGCGCGACATACATATGATGGGAGATGACGGAGCAGGATCCTCTAGAGTACATGCCCGAGATGATGACTCTGACGAGGAAGAAGATCCTGAAGAGGATGATGACGAGGAAGATTCCAGATGAAGACAGTGAAGTGAAGACTTAAGTAGATATGTAGTAGTATATGGATGTGATTTGGGTATGTTTTGTTTTTGTAAGAAAGTGGTGAAAAGGAAAAACTTGATGTTTTGTAAGGCTATAAAAGCCAAGATGCATGTGATTTCTTTTGTAATGCTTTATGCGGTATGTAAGTAACTTTTGTAAGTAACTATTGATCCTAAACAACTTTTCCTATGGCACAAATTTTCAATATATATATATGACCTGAATGGGCTTTTATGCAAATTGTGTATGACAAAGATGAAATGTTTTATTAAAGTTGTTTTACAATAAGGACATGATGATATTATGTATGTTCGAGTAACGGAAATAATGTGTGATGCTAATTATATGTTTTATATAATGTATCGCCTCCTAGACAAGATCCCGAACAAGGAATTAGAGGCGGAGGAAGAGAATACCTAGGGAAGAGGTAGAATCCCAACAAGAAGATGGGATATACCACAACCACTCCACCTCCACCGAACGCAGGATAGAGGAACTATTTCTTAGACAGAACCCTCATGTCTTCAATTGGAAAGGAAATCCTGAGGAAGCAGAACAATGGATAAGAACCATGGAACGGATTTTTAATTTTCTAAGATGTACAGCGCATGAGCGTTTGTTATGTATAACTTTTCAGCTAAATGGACTCACCGACTTCAAAGGGAAGCCGAAAGAAGACTTTACAATGAATGATGGAAGAATTTACATGGGAGGATTTTAAGAGAGGTGTATGACAAGTATATACCAAAGAGCTATAGGAAAAAGAAGAACACGAATTCTTCGTGTTAAAGCAAGAGAAAATGTCCGTAACTGATTATGATCGCACTTTTTGTGACATGTCAAGATATGCACTGGATCAAGTGGGCACAGACTTGAAAATGTCGGAAAAATTTAGGTCGGGTCTAAGGCCAGAGATAAGGATGTCTCTCGCCAGTCATGGAGACTTGACTTATACTGAGGCTCTTGGACGAGCACTAGATATTGAGGCAGCGATGCCAGAAGAAAAGTCGGTATCAGTTCAAACGCAGAATACTACGGATAAGGGTAAGAGGAAGTGGGACGCAAATTTTGGAAACAGTAACAGAGGAAATTTTGAGAATGTGAGCAACAGACGAACAAAACAAAACACAAAAACAAAACAAAGAAAACGTTGGGTTACCTCCCAACAAGTGCTAATTTAACGCCTTTAGCTAGACCATCACATACCTTGTTCAATCCGGCTACGGTAGCAAAGGACTTCCTTCCAAATGGTGAATTCCTCAGATTTCAGATTCACCGCTGACCACCACCGAGCGTGGAAGTGCCCCCAAACTTGGATGATTCACCGGAGTTCCATGCCGAGTCCACTTTCTTTCTCGCTTCTTATCGACGTCGATTGCCCTCTAAGTATGCGACGTGTGTAGCAGCAGAGTCGTGATCAAATAGCAGTCATCGGAGGAATGTACGCCGAATAACGGCTATTGAGGTTCTTCGCGGTCGACCTCGCGATCGGGTCGTCGCTAGCGTGTCACCGATGTGGTCTTCGCCATCGCGGTTGGGCTAGCGGCGCGACCGCCGCTAAGTCTCGGCACTGCCGCCGATTGCTCACGGCCGAGCTCGGTCATGCGAGCTCGGTCGCAAGTTCCTTTGCACCACTTTCGCCTCGCCTCGCCGGGATGATTTCGATCCGTGCGCCTAGTCGACCAACTGATTCTCCATTACTTTCATGTGTTCGCCATAGCCGCCACATGAGACTCCAACTGTAATTTTCGCCAAGATCGCTTATAAATGAATTCGTCAGACGCTATTTGTTGTATCGCTCTTCCACACTCGGTTTCTTCGCCTCTTGAATCATTACATTCGAACGGCGAAACCTCCCGGATGTTGCCGAAAAGTAATGGGGTTGGCATACGACGATTATGATGATCTCTCGTTGCGGGTTGTACGCGGGATTCCATCCTCCTCGAACTGTTCGGTGGGAGGTGGATACATGTGATTTAATGGCCGGCCTCTTGAATAGGGATAAGGAGTCCCATGTTCGCTATTCATGCTTCATCTCAGATACTTGGCAGAGTCTGCGCAGCTTGCTCGGGGGCACTCGTAGTTTGAAACGCTGTCATAACTTGTCGACCCTTCTCTCGCCTATTCTCCTTGAGAGCTTTCGATCTCGGATCTAAAATATTTCATGAGGTCCCCGAGATCTTGTAAACATATACTACCCGAGAAAGAGAGAATTCACTCTTGCAAAAATAAATAAATAATAATAATATAACTTGAATTAATAAATCCAAATCACAAATTATTCCTATGTAATCTTAATAATCCCAAAGAACGGCGCCAAAATTTGATCGCCCACTTTTCTCGCACGAGAAACGCGCAGTATAAGGTAAGCGAGTATCGTATCCACGTGGATTGTATCACGAAACATAGAAGCTAGCTCAACGATAATTCGTCATTATTCAAGCACATAAATTGGGTGAGAGGTTTAAGGGCTTTTAATTTAATCCAAAGCAAAGGTAACCATACGTAAATATAAAATAAAGCAATAAAATCACGGATGATAAAACAGATAAGAAAGACTAACCCTAGGGATACATTAATCCTATCCACAACGATGTTTATCCTGCTTCCTATTAGCCAATTTTAATCCGCATAAGATGGAAGATCACATATATAACCAACAACTTCATTCGACAATTGCGGGGTGCAGACACTAGTTTTCCTATTATCATTCGCCTCTAGGTGAAAACAAGCAGCCCAAACAGATCACAAAGAATAAGCTTCCCTACGGATGTTCCTATCTTAGCTACGACTCGAGGTTTATCCGTATCATGCATTCAAGATCGATTGACAATTAATACGCTACGTAATTAATCGGCAACTAGATATGCATCAAGATTGATCGAAATTAACACATATAAATAAGCACCAAGAATCATGAATCAATGCCCGAAGGTAAATAGCGATAACAGAATCACAACATATAGGATCGGATCATGCAAACCCTAGATTAGAACAGAAATTACCTAGACATAATAAACGGAATAAAATACGAATAAATCATAAAAACGAAAATTAAATGCATAAAACCTGGATAATAGCATTGGATGAACAATTGTTGAGTTTGAATCCAATCCCAAGCGGAAAGCGGAAAACAATCGGACAAAACGTTCCGAACGATAGCAAAGTGATAAACTAAACTAGAACAACGATAAACTAAAGCTAGAACGGAATTAAATCGAAACTAAAGTGCAAAAATATGAAAAACTAGAGAAAACCGAACAAATTCGTGCTTAGAGAGGTCAGGCGTGGAGCAAGCTTGGGGATATATATAGGTAGAGGAAAACCTAAATCGCGCCCCGAAACATTCTCGACGATTTCTCGTGGCCGCCTCGCGGTCGCGAGGTCGGTCATAACTCCTCGCGACTTCACTGCTTTGCTCCGCTCTCTCGTCCGAACTCCGAATTGCGATCCGCTTGCGCCTATGGACTCCTATCGAGATGCTTTTAACATTGTAAAATTTTCACATCCATATTTTTCATATCCATTTCATCATCTTTGGTTACATCTTTGCCTTATGCATCGATTATCACCTGAAAAGCCTACAAAACACCAAAGAGAAACCCCAAGAGCAGTATCTTCCAAAAATAGCTAAAAGCATAAAGATCGACTATATAAACGCATTTAAAAGATCTAAAATCATCTTTAAATATCATAAATAAATGTGTAAAACGTGTGTTTATCACAGTGGCAAGGAAACGTGGTAAATCCAGGACAGGGATGAAAAAAGGCAGCTTTTGTTCCTCCGACAAGAGGCCCACAAGAGCAGATGAGGGCTCTTCCGCGTCCGAATGCCGAGAATGCACAAAGGAATGTGCATGGCAAAAAGGGAACTGCTATTTTAAGTGCGGGATGAGAGGACATTACGCTAATTTTTCCTGTGGACACGCTCGGAAACAGTTGTAAGGCCGAACCAACCCGACAATGTCCAGCCACTCAGAGCTATCCAATTCCATTCAACCTCAAGAAGAATTGCAACCTCAACAACAATGGCGCAAGACCTCAAGAAGAATACATCAACAACAAAGGCGCACCACCTCAACAACAACAAAGGCGACAACCATCATGACAACGCCAAAGAAGAAGAATTCAGCAACAAAGCAGCAGATGCGCAAGAGGACAAGCACCGTCGACCTCGGCCACCAGTGCTAGAGCATATGCCTTACACCGGAGGCAGAATCTAATGTAACCGTGGAAACTCGCGGTATGAGAATTCTTCAACATACCTATTATAGTATTGTTCGACACGGGTGCTTGCATTCCTTTATCGCAAGATCATGTGTAGACCGTTGGAACTTAGAGTCGAAAAAGCAATCGTGATATGAGAATCTCTTCACCTATAGGAGGGATTATGACGGTTACACATATTTGCTCGAACCTAGAGTTGAACTTAGGATCACTTAAGGTTCTGGCGAATAATCTGAACATAATACTCATGGGTGACGTAGATATAATCCTAGGAATGGATCGTTAGCTGAAAATCATTCCACGATTCTCGCAAAGAAAGGAAAATTTCATTTCATTTTCTCGACAAGAAGCTACGCACTTCCACTGGAATTAGCATGGGAGGCGAGTCCCGTATATATCGCATTGAAGCGAGAAGAATGATAAGCAAGAAAGGATGCCACGCAATTCGCTACTGAACGGAGAAGATAAACCGGAGGTGAGAATTGAAGACATAGAGATTGTTCGGGAATTTCCTGACGTTTTTCCTAAAAATCTACTAGATTACCTCGATAGACAATTGAATTCACCATCGACTTGGAACCCGGATCGGCCCAAAGGTCGGCGCCTATAGGATGGCTCTAAAAGAATTGGAAGAATCAAGATCCAAATTAAGAATTGTTGGACCTAGGTTTTATTAGACCTAGTGTTTCACCTGGGAGCGCTGCTTTGTTTGTCAAGAAAAGGATGGTTCTTTGAGAATGTGCATAGATTATCGTGAACCGAACAAGATGACGCCAAGAACAAATACCCTTTGCCAAGGATTGACGATCCGCTTGATCAATTACGAGGAGCAAGTGTATTTTCAAGATTGATCTTAAGTCGTTATCACCAACTCAAAGTACGCCGTAAGATGTACTCAAAACCCATTCGAACCGATATGGCCACTATGAATTCATAGTTATGCCGCTCGGATTAACCAATACACCACCGTGTTTATGGACCTCATGAACCGAGTGTTTCATCCATACTTGGACAAATTTGTTTTGGTCTTCATAGATGATATTCTTATTTATTCAAGAATGAAGAGGATCATAAGGAATATCTAAGAACGGTGTTACAAACCTTGAGAGTTGAAAAGCTTTTGCTAAGTTTAGCAAATGCAATTTTGGTGAAGAAGTAATGTTCCTTGGACACATCGTGTCTCGCAGAAGGAATTAAAGTGGACCCACCAAAGTAGAAGCGATGACAAGAATGGAAATCACCAAGAACTCGAATGAAATCGAAGTTTTCAGTGACTAGTCGGTTATTAATGGAGATTCATCGAGGGATTCTCCAAAATAGCAAGGCCAATAACCCAGCTACTCCGAAAGGGAATCAAGTTCAATTGGACTGAGGATTGTGAGGCGAGTTTTCAAAAACTCAAGCAAAAGTTAACAAGTGCGCCAGTGCTAGCTGTTCCTGAAGCGGACAATGAGTATGTAGTTTATACAGATGCTTCTAAGAATGGACTAGGTTGTGTTTTGATGCAAGAAGGAAAAGTGATAGCATATGCATCCCGACAACTTAGACCACATGAACTAAACTATCCAACTCACGACTTGGAATTAGCAGCAGTGGTTCATGCACTGAAAATCTGGAGACACCATCTCTATGGAGTGAGATGTGAGATCTTTACAGATCATAAGAGTTTGAAATACTTTTTCGAGCAAAGAGATCTAAACATGAGGCAAAGAAGATGGTTCGAACTGGTAAAGGATTACGATGCTGTATTAATTATCACCCGAGAAAGGCGAATATAGTAGCTGATGCCTTAAGTCGTAAGAATCAAACCAAATTAGGATGTCTCCTTACTAAGGAAGAAAAACTCGTTGAGGAGTTTAAAAGAATGAAAATCGAATTGGTTGAACAACCAGACGATCACGAATCGATCGCTACATTAACCTCGACGTCCGATTTAAGAAAAGAATCATAGAGAAACAAAGGATGGAGGAAAAGTTAGAAAAATAAGAGAAAAAGGTAAGGGATCAAGGACTAAAGAATTTGTGAAGCATCGACAACGCCTTATTGTTTGAAGGAAAGATATGCATGCATAACGCCGAGCTTCAAAACGAAATAATGAGCGAGGCTCACGATACACCCTATACCGCCCACCCAAAGACTAAGACGTACCAAGATCTAAAAGGAAAGTTCGGTGGGAAGGCATGAAACGAGACATAGCTTCTTTCGTGAGAACGCCTTGTTTGCCGTATGAAAGCGTTACATCAACGTTCCCTACGGGAAGTTACCCGCTGGGAATACCCGAGTGGAAATGGGATGAGATAACAATGGACTTCGTTACGGATTTACCCAAATAGAAGAGAGGGAACACTGCTATATGGGTAGTTGTTGATAGACTCACAAAGAGTGCACACTTTCTACCAATTCAGATTAATTATGGATCTGACAAGTTAGCCCAGCTGTACGTAAAGGAAATTATACGATCGCATGGAGTGCCAAAATCTATTACATCCGATAGAGACCCAAGTTCACATCAAGATTCGGGTTAGTTTACAAAAGAATTGGGCACGAAATTGAACTTCAAAGACAACATTTCACCCACGATCGACGGGCGCCGGAAAGAACGATTCAGAATCGGAAGACATGTTGAGAAACGAAGAGTGTTGGATCGAGGTGCAAAGTGGGAAGATGTTTTACCCTTATCGAGTTTGCCTACAACAATAGCTACCAAACGACGATTAACACGGCCCCACACGGCCTCAGTATGGCAATAAATGTAGATCACCGCTTTATTGGGATGAAGTGGGTAGAGGAGAATTATAGGCCTCAAGCGTTGAATGAAATGATTGAAATCACGACAAATTAGGCAAAGAATAAAGGAAGCTCAAGATAGACAAAGTCTTACCGATACGCGTAGATCCGAAATGCTATTTGAAAGTGGACATAAAGTATTCCTTAAAGTCTCTCCATTGAAAGGATTATCGTGTTTGATTGAAAGGAAAACTAAGACCCCGCTTTATAGGACCCTATGAGATCCTAGAGAGGATAGGTCCAAGAGCTTATAGGTCGCTCTTCCGCCAAGTCCGGGAATGTACACAACGCTTTTCACGTGTCACAACTAAAAATACGACACGATCCAAAACACGTGATCCATCAAGACGACGTGATCCTCAATCCGGATATGAGTTATGAAGAAGAACCCACAAAGAATACTCGACCATAAAGTTCAAGAATTACGAAACAAGTCAATTCCGCTAACAAAGTGCCGTAGAGACATCATGGACAAGAAGAGGCCACGGGAACTTGAGGACGCTATGAAGGAACGATACCCCGGATTTTTCTAAAGGTATGCAAATTTCAGGACG
Source organism: Salvia rosmarinus (assembly GCA_036937905.1). Classification (NCBI taxonomy): domain Eukaryota; kingdom Viridiplantae; phylum Streptophyta; class Magnoliopsida; order Lamiales; family Lamiaceae; genus Salvia; species Salvia rosmarinus. The sequence continues at coordinate 48,494,393 of CM072820.1, forward strand.
AAATTTCTTTTAAGGGGGGTAGAATGTAAGATTCCAAAGAAACAAATGCCTAATTACGATATTTACATCAGTAATTTAGGGTTTCGCCGTAATAATAGAATTAGTAATAAATCGAACAATGATTTCGATTCAATCACAAGTAACGAATTCCTATTATATATTCAACGAGAATTGTGAGTTAAGGAATGAAGGTTATAAAGTATTTCGGCAAGATTATTTTAACGTCGATCACAGATCGATAGTTAAATTTCATGAAATTTTCTAAGTGTCGAAGCTTAGAATTAAATCCCATTATCAAATGGAATAAGTTAATAAAGTGAGTACGACTTTATTACGATCATTTTGAGATGATTCGACAACTAACGCTTTGAGACGCTTTCAAACGTTAACGCCTGAGATCTAATTGAAAATGGGTTTAATGATCAAGGAATTATAGTATTTAAATTCCTATGATTATTTTATGTAATTAGAAGTATTATTAAGCATTAAATAAATGCTAGATCATTAAGGATTCGATAATGATCAATTACATTTTCGAAAACCCTAATTCAAAATTGTGGTTTTCACATAAAATGATACCATTAATTTTTCCTATGATATAAATTACTATCTAAATCATATGTTATGATATATATATATATCTATGAATGGCACGAAAATAAAATATGTACCTCTTGAGAATGAAAATGCCGTGACTTATGTTATAATCACATAATTCACGTTACTTTGATATACACTGTGCTATGTGATGTTCTGATTATTCAAGTGGTATCTATGTTATACATTAATATTGTATAAATCAAATAATGTGTTCATATATTTGGGATTGTATCTTGATTAATACATAAGTATTAATACACAAAATAAAATCATCACCATCAACCCACTAAGAGTCACGCTCTAAGACCCAAATTGCATGGCTCGAGTTGTTCAAGGTCCATCATGATGTGAGGATATTAACTCTATGTTATGATCACTAAGTGAGTCATAACCCACTATTCGAGAAGGCTTCCATATTTTTATAATATATTTGTGGTGACCGAGAGAGTGAGAGAGTACATAGTGGTGATCCTTCTTCTTCCCTCATTCCACTCACTCAACACTCTCAAACACTCTCCCTTCCCAAAACCCAAAAAACCGAGAGCTTGCCCCCTTTGAAAATTTTTAGTGTTCATCCTTCTTCTTCTTCACCAAAGCTCGACACCTTAAACATTCTTCCATAAATCCATACCACTACAAAGCGGAGGTCGAACAAGGCTTCGATTATCCTTTAAAATTTTACAAAATTCAAGGTTTGGTTCTATGTTGATGCATGTGTTCATAGTGTTCTTGTTTGTAAAAATTTACTAGTACATGTGTTCTTGATGATTTTTTATTGTAAAAATGTAGCTAATGCATGTTAAGTTTGACCTATGGTTATGCATGTGTATTGATTGTAAAATTTAGCTAAATGCATGTTAAGTTTGATCTATAGATGAGTAGGTGTTCTTGATTTCAAAATGTTATGCATGTGTGTTTTGATCTCAAAATTTTGCTAACTTATAGTAGGTCATGCATCAAAATGTGTAGCATGATGCATAGAAGCATAGATCATGTTTAGAAATTAATTTGAACATGTTATGAAATTTTGGACGATGATCGAAAATTTTAGAAATTATTTGAACATGGATTATCGATATATAGGTTATAAGAGTTCATAGCAATTTATTTGAAATTTACAAAATCCTATGCTATTTTTTCAAAATGACCAAGGTGATTCACAAGGCAAAGTTAGTGTACAAATTTATTTTGAGACATGCAACGGCATATTAGCGATCTAGACCTTGGTTATGTATTACATGAATTAACTAGAATTTTGGAAATTATTTGCTCATTTTTTTGAAATGACCGTGAGCTTCCAAGCCCTATATGATGATGATTAAATTGTTTTTGATTAAAATTATTATGTAATGTTGTTATACTATAGTATATAAGCATAGTGTATTTTTGTTGGAATTTTTATAAAATGTTTGGTATGAGTTGAGGATGGAACCGTGACCTTAAGCATTTTAATCCTTGATGAAGAAAAGGAATATGATGGACTATATATTATAAATGTGTTATAAATTGATATTGGGACCTTGTACTATTTATATAGAATTTTTGAGAATTATTGGACAATTTTTAAAAAAATTACCGTGACCTATAGGATTTAATTGTGGATGCTCAAATTTTCTATAATTAATATTAATATATATTAATGACCATAGTATAAAATAATACACTATATGAATTTAGAGAAATTTTGGAACAAGTTTGGGAAATTTTGAACATATAGCGTGAGCTATAATGTTAAGGATAAGGATTTTTAAATCCTTTTTAATCAAGAATAATAATATATTATATGTCTAAAAATTATTTTAGAAATAATTGAATTTTATAAAATTTTATAAACATAGAATACTATGTTTAGGACGAAACGTTATATTAAATAACGTTAGAATATGAATTAGTAAAGAATTTACTAATAAAAGGCAAAATTGTTGACTTTTGAAATCAACGCATCAATAAGTTCGATAAAAACGCTAATACGAGTAAAACGTACTAATTAGGTAAAGAAATCTCGTTGGTAAGGAAAGATTTCATAATTGAAATCGTTAGAACGAAAGACGTGAGAACACGTTGAACGTTTAAACCGAAAAGGTTAAAATTAAATAATTGAACATATCTCAAGAACGAAAATGTTTAATTAAAATACGAATCAATAGCGATTGAATTCGCTAAGAAATTCAAATTATATCGATATAGAATATCAAGTTTATTCTGACTTTGAAAGTCTCAAAACGTGAACGACGTACTAAACATCTCTTTACGTAAAGCGTGATTGACGCAACGATCGGACGTTGAAGGAAATCGAATTAAAGACGATCAAGTAGTTCGGTGGGCTTTCTTTCTAAACAAAACGTGACTTTGCTATACTTTCCAAATGAATTTATTTACGATGCTTATTTCAACCGCTGAGAAAATGTTTACGAGATTACCCGCCAAAAATATTTATGTTTTGTGTATGTATCCCATCCTAATGAATGATATGAATGTGTTGGGTCACCCCAACTTATGAATGAAATCGATATCGGATCCTATGCCAAGGCTTATAATCGCTAGGATTACCGTACACCTAAGGTGACTGTGTGTTGTAAGGACACCACGGCGGTCACGGCCGTAGAGGAGGCCTCCTTCACGACGCTCGATCGTGATGTTATGATGAAAGGATAAGGGATATGGATCATACACACAAGAAAAATGCTTGGTCAAGCGACTTTTATGAACTGATGAAAATGACTTTAGTAAGCACGAGACATTTCAAACAAAACCCTTGTGTCTTACCATGATGTGGCAGTGTAATTTAAAAATGATAAAATATTTTCGGCATGAGTCCACTGAGTGCAATCTTGTACTTAGCCCTGCATGTTTGTGTTTAAATGTGCAGGTTGAGCTGTTGATGATGATGATGGAGAGTGTTGAGGAGTCAAGAATGCTTGTTGATGTTTATATGTTAGAAACCTTGAATGCACATCGTCATATGTGTATTCACACGTTTTCCGCTGCAGTTTGAACAATGTTTTGGTGATAATATGATGTTAACAGTTGAAGTCCAACAGATCATTTGTATTCCTTTGGATCTGTTGGTCTAACCTTTCTAGTACATTATGTTAGTAATGTTTATAACGTTTGAGTCATGCTAATCTACGTATTATATATCCCCATAATAGCATTTCATGAATCCCTAATCTCGCTCCTTCAATCGCCCCCTAATCCGCCCTAGGATTAGGGGTCGGGTCAGGTTGTGACATCCAATTACAAAATTCATCGCAATGTTATCCCATTTCCATTCCGGAACTTCAAGAGGCTGCAACTTTCCATACGGTCTTTGATGCAAAGCTTTTACTTGTTGACATGCTAAACATCGTTCGACGTAGGATGCAATGTCTTGTTTCATTCCTATCCACACAAACTTCTGTTTGAGATCTTGGTACATCTTTGTGCTTCCAGGATGCGCGGCATATGGAAGATTATGAGCTTCACTAAAATTTCATTCTTCAATCTTTCGTCATTAGGCACGTATATACGATTGCCAAACATAATCGCATTATCTCCGCTCGTGATATTCCGAAGATTTTCTGCTCGATTTCCGCAATGTTTCGAGTTGTTCGTCCGTGCCATTGCACTTCAACTATTCGAGCTCTCAAGTCCGAAGTACAACTAACGCCGCTAAAATTTCTTGAATATTCGGGAGGCAACACTACTTCTCGCTTCATTCTTCAAACTCTTTAGCAATTCTTCTTGATCCGTTAAAAGAATTCCTAATTTTCCGATTTTCCTACTTAAAGCGCCGTGACGATGTTAGCCTTTCCTGGATGATATTTGATCTCGCAATCACAATCTTTGACCAGCTCGAGCCATCTTTGTTGCCGCATATTTAAATCTTTTGTTCAAAAGTACTTGGACTCTTATGATCCGTGAAAATTTCGTGATCTTGATCCGTATAAATAATGCCTCCAGATTTTCAATGCATGGACTACATTGCAGTTCCAAGTCATGAGTAGGATAATTGTGTTCATGGATTTTCAATTGTCGCGAAGCATATGCGATGACTTTCCCTTCTTGCATTAGAACGTTTCCTATTCCGTTTCTAGAAGCATCGATGTATATGGTATATTTCTTCGCTGGATCAGGTATTGTCAAGATAGGAGCAGTGATCAATCTTTCCTTGAGTTCTTGGAAACCGTCTTCACAGTCTTGGGTCCATTGAAATTTCACCCCCTTCTTCAACAATTGTGTCATTGGCTTAGCAACTTTAGAAAATCCTTCAATAAATATCCTATAGTACCCAGCTAAGCCCAGAAAACTCCGAATCTCATTTGGAGTCGTAGGTGATTTCCATTCCTGTACCGCTTGGACCTTTGCAGGATCAACTTTTATTCCTTCAGCCGAAACTATATGCCCCAGGAAATTCACATCTTTCAGCCATAAGTCACAATTGCTAAACTTAGCGTATAGTCTTTGTATTCTCAACTTTTCCAACACCATTCGCAAGTGCACTTCATGTTCTTGTTCACTTGCAGAATATATCAGAATATCATCGATAAATACTAGTACAAATTTATCGAGATATTCATGGAAAACACGGTTCATAAGGTCCATAAACACAGCTGGAGCATTGGTTAGCCCAAACGGCATCACTACAAATTCGTAGTGCCCGTATCGGGTCCTAAAAGCGGTTTTAGGTATATCTTCGGGTTTGATCTTCACTTGATGGTAACCCGATCTCAGATCAATCTTCGAGAATACCCTTGCTCCTTTTAATTGGTCAAACAAATCATCTATCCTTGGTAATGGGTATTTATTCTTTAATGTCACCTTATTCAGCTCTCGATAATCAATACACATCCTTAAGGTGCCATCCTTCTTTTGACAAATAACACCGTGCTCCCAAGGCGACGACTTGGTCGGATGAATCCCAAGTCCAAAAGTTCTTGTAATTGGACCTTCAACTCTTGTAGTTCTTCGGAGCCATCCGATACTGATGCTTTAGAAATTGGTGCGACCACGGTTCCAAATCGATAACAAAATCCAATTGTCGATCCGCGGTACACCGTAACTTTTATGGGAATACGTATGGATATTCTCGAATAATTGGCACATCGTCAATCTTTCAGTCTTTCTTACTTTCCTTGCTCAGACATACAAGGTAAGCATGATTTTCATTACATCTTAACAATTTATCTGCCTGCAAAGCTGAAATCACTAGCACACGTCTTTTCCTTTCATCAATCCCGTAAAAGCGAGTAGGTTCTTTTCCTGGTGGTTGAAACACGATCTCCCGTTGTTTACAACGAATTGTTGCGAAATTCTTTGTCAACCAATCCATGCCTAGAATAATATCTATGTCCCACATGCATAGGAGACGTAATGATTCAGCTCTTAACTGAAGTGATCCTAACTCGAACTCTAAGTTAGGACATATTTTGTCAACTACTGTCGCCCCACCTACCGGAGTAATCACTTTGAAACCTATTTCAGTTTGTTCTACGGGGAGTTCAAGATTGTCTACACATGCGGTAGAAATAAAAGAATGCGAAGCTCCCGTATCAAACAAAACTATAATAGGTACACCTTTTAACTGGGCCATACCTGTCAAATTGCCCGAGCTCTTCTCCGGTTGTTTCTGCTTAAGCGCATACGCTTTCTGATGTTGAGGTTGAAGTTGAAGAGATTGGGGCTGCGTCTGTTGAGTAGAAGTTTCTGGATTTGAGATCACTTGTGGAGGAGGAAGTTGATAACACGGTCATTGAATAACCGGTCATTGCTTTTATCGCTTGGACTGGTCGAACGACTTTACCCTCTCTCTCACCCAATCACATTCTCGCCTATACTGACAAGCAGAGGCGAAATGACCGAACCGTCCGCACGATAATGTGTGTTGTTTCCGCTCAGATATGCCAAAGTGTGGCGGTTGCATTGAGGACATGGGCGGCCTCATCCGGTTCGGAGGAAGGAATGTTGGTCCAGTACTAATGGTCGAAATGATCTCGATGTCGTAGGTCCTCGCCTCGAAAGGCTTCTTGCTTGGAAACCCTTTTGTTTCCCACTTTTTCCTTTATGCCTTTGTTCCATTTGAGAAGATTTTGATGAAACTAGACTGGGGTACACCGCATTCGATTCGGTCGTAGTTTTCTCGATCGTATTTCCATCTCCATGTCTAGCGCGATTAAGGGTTTCAAAGATAGGACATAGGTGGTCGAGCGCCGAATAATCCAATTTTAGGTCGTAGTCCGAATGAAACATCTCGCCATTTTCGCTTGGTCTCCACTTTATACGGTGCATATCGGATAACGTGCAAAATTCTCGATCATATTCCGCCGCTCTTCGCTTGCTTTAAGTTCATGAACTCGATTTCTTTCTGTTTCGATAACTTCGGAATAAATTTGGCATACAGTTCTTCCTTGAATTGATCCCATGTGAAATTCGCCAATTGTTCTGGGGTGAGGGTTTTTCGCCAGCCTCCCACCGTAAATCCAGTCATTTCATCGAAAATTTATACACAACAAACATTCCCGATCATTACATTCCAAAACTCAATATCCGCTCCACCGCACGCACTCCATTCTTCGGCTTCGTAGACTACTAGCCCCGTAAAGTTCGGTGGGTTTTGGCGAAGAAAAGTTTTGCTATTTTTCGTTTGGGGAGAAAGTTCACGGTCGGAAAATTTCGAGAGTGGCTTCACTTCTCTTCTTCCAAGTTCGGGTTTCTTCTTCTAGGAGGCATACCGATACAAAAGAAGAATATTATTTCCATAACAATTGATAAATGTCAAAACAGGAGGAAAATTCAAGTTATAACAAAGTTCAATCATCACAGAATTAAGAACAAATCACTTGATCACAACAAAATAAACAAGTATCAGATATCATAATTTACGTGAAAATTGCCTCATTGAGGACTTTTACAAAATAAATTAGTTTCATTGTCATCGGTCGATAGTTCGCCTTGCTTCCTATTTCACTATCCTAACTAGTTTAAACTCATTTTCTCTAACCATCTATGTCTTCTTCGGGGTCCTCTTCTGGATCTTCTTCCTCTTCTTCGGGAGCATGAGAGTGGTCAGCGGACGAGCAAGCGGGCTCCCCCCGGTAAAAGAAGGGATTGATCAGACAAAGACGACATCTCATTAATAGATAAAGGCCGTAAACTAGAAGTACCAGTGGATGGTTGCTGTTCAAATTCATAAATTACATCAGCAGAAGTCAAGGCTAATGTAATTTCTGGAAGAGGAGATAAAGGAGGCGAATGGGTCTTTAATGCAAAAGGTTGGTCATATAGATCCAAATCAAGTGAAGTCCACTGAGACTCAATTGGAAAAGAGATATCATCATCATAATAGAACTCACATGTAGGACTAGATACAACAATCTCTTGAGATTCAGGTTCAATTTCCTTACTTTTGGATCTAGAATATCAGATAAAATTTGATGGACTGATGGGATGAACTGATCAAAATGACGGTATGGTACGAATGGGGGATCTCCTACCGTCCTATACTGATTTTTGATAAGATTTACAAATTGATCGAGGTTACCAGTGATTCTACACTCCATATCAAGATGTACATAGTTCAGAGCAATTTCAGATGCCCATCCCCGCTAGAAAGGAGGTAAAGCTTGTACTATTTGGAGCAGCCCGTCTAGTTCAGTCACTCCACACCTCATAACTGACTTCCACATCATCATATACTGATTGAGAAAGAACGGCATGTGCTGCTCTTCTCTCATTTTAAAGGAGAAGAACCTATCAACGCTGCCTAATCCCGACGGCCTATTATCGATATTCTTTCGAGCGGTAACCTTATTCCTTGCCATCCTATAATCAAATATAACTTATATGCGGATCAAAACAATCATATATCACTTATGTTCATACATGCTACATCACAATAATTCACCATACTCAAGAACTATTTTCAATATATGCATACATATTCACTTCTACACATAATTCACAATTTACTTTACCTGGTTGAGCTGAAGAGATGGACTGGAACGCTGAGCTCTTATCAATAATTCAAGGTTTACACAGAAAGGTTGGCTCAAAGAAAGGAAACTTACAGGTCCAGAGCGAACAACTGCTCTGATACCACTCTGTCACGACCCGACTAATTAATTAGATGATTAACTAACTAATCAGGCCATAACTGGATAAGACATTAAAATTTGTGGACAATTGAACAGATTTAAGTGAAATAAAATTTTCGACAAACGGGCAGCATAGCCCCTAAAATATGGATAAGTCAACATGCACTCAATAAATAACCAACAACAAGTAATAATTCTAAACGAGGTCACAACCTTCACAATATATACATAGACGTTTTCAAAATATTTACAAAGTTTCTCAAAAGTACGGTTTCAAGTTTCCAAAGTCAACAGCGGAAGAGCAGGAAATGTCATGTATGGAGACATGACATTCGGCACAATTATTCAAACAAACGAAAATAAGAACAACTATCAAGTTTAGTTCCAAACACATCTCTTCCAAGCTCAACCTGCATCAACAGAAACATTTTGCTGGTGTGAGTACCAGAAAGTACTCAGTGGGTAAATACCAAACATAACTTTCAAAACTTATAATTTCAATTTAAGTAAACATTGAGAAAAATAACTTGAATAATTATTTCATAAGAAACTTTCATTATCATATCACCACAATTTTATTTTTGACACATACCGGCATCACATACCCGAGTTGGTCCCGAAGGATCTCAACAACGGTCATACCCTATCTACGTCATCCGGTAATGGGAAGTAGGCCTCCTCCCCAATACCATGGCCGGCCTACATTTGTAAGCTCCCAGGCATAAACTTTGCACAGTACATAATATTTTCCTACCGTAGATAGGTAATTTGTCGTCATACTCACAATGTGGTAAAACATTCATTTTCAACATATTCATAATGTGGTGATTGAAAATATTTCATGATATTAACAAGTTCAAAGCATATCATAAACTTTGCTCAAAATAATTTGCAAAGCATTATCCACCTCACAACGTCTATTCCAAAATATTTGCTTCCTCGTCTTTCACTTCCCGAATTCCTTTGCTCGTTCATTGTAAAACAAGATTATTATTGTATTTAGCAAACTTCATTACTCACTAAAACATAATATTTCTAAATCTTAGTTTTACCTAATTTAAGATTAGATTAAATTTATCTCATCACTTTATAACTTATTCCATAATAACTTAATTACTAAATAACTATATAACATGCTATGCTCAAAGAAGTTAAACAACTTCAAGTAAATAATTTCACTTGTTTATCATAAATCTATTACTCAATTCCTCATAACGTCTTATTATGAACCATTTCTCTTGATGAACCATAATTCTTAATCCAAATTTTTCATCCCAAACTCCCAATATTATAATATGAATATACATTTAGGAACAAAACAAGCTTAATCCAAACTTTGATCCAATTTCATCCCAAAAATCCATTTAATATCCTCAATATCATCATCATATACTTAAATATACATTTAGAAACTTAAAACAAGCAATTTCCAAACTCATTCATTTACACTTTGATCGCCAAGTAATGCTCTTCAACTATATATATAGAAAATTTCCATAGTTTTATATTCCTAAGCATAAATATCATGTCAAATAGATCAAATAAAATCAAAATCCCTAAGTTCTATCCACCCTTAGTTTTCGAAAATTTTGGGATTTTAACAAGCATGGTTTAACTTTTAATTTCTTTGATCATATGATGTTTATATTCATTCCTAAGCATATAATTAAGCTCAATTCAACTAAATCATATCATTCATATACAAAATTTAGGGTTCATATATGATTCTTTAATTTTTCAAATTCATGAATTTAAAGAATTTAAAACCATAGCATATGTTAATTTAGCTTCATAAACATAATTAATTCAATAAACATAACAAAAATTAAACAATCAACCTTACTCAACATCACAATATTTTCGAAAACCCTAGGTATATAGAACATCATGTTTATCAAATTAAATCACAAAAACTTAGACTAAATCAAATAATTACCTTCATTGGATTGATTTGCCACTAAATTCCCACTTAAATATGGATTAAACTTGAAAATAAAATTTTTGTGTGTGTGTGAGTGTGTGTGAGTGCCGAAAGTTGGGAGAAAAATGAGGTTGAAGATGATATATTATGTATATTATATTTCTAAAAGCCTAAGTATAATTTAAAATTTTCATTAGAATTAAACACAAATTTCAATAAATTATAAATACACCTCAAATTTTACTAAGGTTATACCTTAGTATATTTTAATTATTAGAACTATATTTCTAATAATTAACGAAACCTAATACAATTTATATCCATGATGGAAATTAAATTCATGTAACATAATTTAAATTCTTTCATATGTTAAAATTCAACTAATTATATACATGCTTCTTAATTTTCGAAAATCATACCAAATAACTCTTTTATCACTAAATATTAATAACATAAATTTATTCAAGCAAATTAATAGCTTGAACCATAATTTATTTTATTTTATAAGAAAATTTCCACATAAAAATAATTAATGCATTCCATAGCATAATTTCTATTTAATAGCATTTTTCATTCAACACACATTCATAATCACAAAATTCACATTTTATCATAATAAAACTCATTTCTAAATATTCTCTAAGTTTTCAAATCTCATATTCTTCAATTAAGAAATAATCGAATTTCTATCGATTAATAATCCATTATATACCTCTTTATAAATTCTTATGAATTAAATAGCTTCTAAGCCCCTAATTATACTTGATTAGGCTTTAATTAATACTAAAAGATTTTCGGGTTACTATAAATTTTAATAGAGATATAACCAATTATTTGAATAAATATATATTTTATTAATTACATCTTTTGTAAATTTAATGAATGTAGGTAATTAGTGGATACGAAAATAAGATGATAACATATAGTAAAATCAATTTTAATTCGATTTGTGATAGTTATATATGTATATAAATTCTAAACGTGTCAATATATTGTCCAAATATTTAAAATTAGATAAATATGATTATTTACTAAACTATATAATAATATATTTATCATCATTGTCGATGTGAGATTCACTGCTAATTATGTATTTCCTAACTATCTATGCTATTGATAATAATAATACTAATTATTATTATGATGATAGTTATAATAATATTCGTTTAATTTTAAATATTTTAACAATATGAATTTTATGCATATTAAATTTATGAATATTTTAAATTTGATTTTTTGGAAAAGTTTAGATTTATTTCTTAAGTGTATAGTGAATAATATTATCATTCGTTTGAGAATATTAGATAATAATATTGTAAAGATAATAATTTTTAGGATATTATAGTATAAAAATACGTTATTTAAAAGAAAATTTTATCTAGTATCTATTTTAATATCTTTTCAATATAAAATTTATAATTTAATAACCTTTTAAGGAATTAACGAAATGGTATAGCATATGGTTCGTACAACCTAATGTGAAAATGTTTGAAAATCAAGAGTTCTACATATATAATCTTAACTGATAAAAAAGTACGGCGTAAATTTCCAGTATTAAGAACACTGATCTCAAAATAGAAATCGTCGCCTCCTGTACAGCCTCCGACCAATTCTACTTATCTCACAGCAACACTTCACCTACTCTCACATCTCCCGACGAATCTAAGCTTACATTGATCGATCACCTACTCTCACATCTCTAAATCTCTCGAAATCAGTTCCGATTCAAAGTGAAAAAAATCCGTAAGAAAACACTAGATTTAGCGATGAAACGAGCTCACATTAGCCGAAAATGCTCGTTGCCCCTTATTTTCGTGTCAATTTCAGCCCTAGTACTGATCCTCATCTCAATTCTATCCCACCTCAAACCCAATAACTCTTCTTTCCCGAGTTCCATCTCGGCCGACTCGGATTCCTCAGACTTTCCCGAATTGCCGCGATTCGCGTACTTCATCTCAGGTACAAGCGGCGACGGCGGGAGGCTGAGGCGGCTGCTTCAGGCGTCGTACCACCCGCGGAATTACTATCTCCTCCACCTCGGTTTGGAGGCCTCTGACTCCGAAAGGCTCGAGCTCGCCAAGTATGTCAAGTCTGCAGCAATGGTTCAGAGGTTTAAGAATGTGATGGTGATGGGGAAGGGTGACTTGGTCACTCCCAAGGGGCCCACGGAAATGGCGTCCACACTTCACGCCGTCGCCGTTCTGTTGAAGCAGCCCAAGCGCTGGGACTGGTTTGTTAATCTAGGAGCTTCCGATTATCCGCTTATGCCTCAGGATGGTGAGCTTTTTGGTGCTTCTCTAACATTGAGATGTTTATTTGTGTGTGTGTGTCTTTGCGTAATGTGGATTGATTTGTAGTTCATAGATGTTTGATTTCTTGTTTGTAGAAAAAGTTCTAGTATGACCATTAGAGGGCGTTTACTATTCAGAATTGACATAATGCATGATTGAGTAATTTTATATTCATCACAAGGATTTCTCCAATTCGAGCCCTTTCAATAGGACATGACTCAAATAAGTCATCTTAGATTGTAGAAATAATAAAGGGCTTTAGGATATCCCAAGTTATCAATCCATCTTAGTAAACAATGAATTAGTCTAACTATTTTTATCTATTTAGGCTAATCCTCAATAGTAACCACCCCCTTATTGTCTTCAATCATATTAGAGACAATGCCATATATTAAGTATAAATAAGGCTTATTGATGCTTTACATAGTCTAAAAATGCTACATATTAAGGCTTATTATACCTAGTGAAATTAGCAGGTGTAATCTCTGTTGTAGATATGCACACGGTTGTAATTGCCTGCATGAATTGTGTCGAAAATTTGTGCTGGATAATGCATCTATATATTCCTCATGTGTGGCATCCGAGTCTCTGCAGATAATGGTGCGATTTGTTATCAGATGTTGGTCTCGGCTTGTGTTTGGCCTGTCTCTTCTTCGTCTTTAGAATTTACTCTTTGTTCTTGACTATCAACAATCTTGTTACTTTGTTGCAGATTTGCTGCACATTTTCTCATACTTGCCTAGGGATCTAAATTTCCTTGAGCATACTAGTGACTTTGGTTGGAAAGAGTAAGCAATAGACTAACGTCCTTAACTTGTGGCCATTGGCCTTACATTTGCTGAAATGGCCTATCCATTCAATTATATTGGTGTTAAATCTTTTCGATAATTAGTTTTATGTGTTATTTGCAGACACCAAAGAGCTAGGCCTATAATTATTGATCCGGGACTATATCATTCAAAGAAATCTGGTGTTTTCTGGGCCAAAGAGAAAAGATCCTTGCCTGCTTCTTTCAAGTTATTCACTGGTACTCCAGAAATCTTTTAAGACTATACTGATTTTCTAACTTCATATATATAAAGCCCAATTCTAATACCATCCATATATGTTAAAACAAAAGTCAAATCTGCTGAATGACAACGAGACATACAGTGTGTGAATTAATTATATTCAAAATATACTGCAAATTATAAAGCTCTGGTGGTGCTTCCTCTTGGCATTGAAATAAAACTTGATCTATTCTGAGCTATCAGTTGCATTTGATCTCTGTACTATCACATCGCTTATGTTTTACCTCAGAATATCAATATGCTCAGTTGTTTTCAACTTGCATTAGATATATTTTAGTAAAAATAAAAAAATAGTGTGCAAGATATTACATCTTCCTTGATTCAATTTAGTAGCAGATATCAAATCTGGCCAATTTTTTGATTTAAATGTCATATCTTTTGTTACTTGTTTATATCTTTCAAATTTGAGAATAGATAGTTCATTATTTCATATTCTGGCTGTTTATAATCTTATATATGCAGACCTATTCATCTTTAGCTTGTGAAACAGTAGCTGTACTGTCATCATGTGTACCCAGTATTCTGGCTGTCTCACAAAGTGTTGTACACCCAGATTGTGAAAATATTATTGTAGGGTAGCGTTTTTAGTCCTGTACAGGGGCTGCCAATTTAGTCTCTGTAACTCCTAAAGTTGGGATACTTCAGAACAATTTTGCTCAGAAACATTGTACTTATTATAAGCTTCTCTGTTTCTTGTTGTTCATGTGGCAGGTGATTTTTAGATTTGTTGCATTTATCGGGTGTGGGTATTATTACTACTAAAACTACATAGTTTTGTTACTAAGGCATAAAATGATACACTAAGTTGAGTACAAGATTCTATGTGCAGAAAAAACTGTATATCAAATGTTTGAAACAACTGCATACCATGTGACCCTGATGTAGCTAATTCTGGATTTTTATTTTTGGACTTAAATCACACTATCATAGGAGTTATAGGGACTAATGCTACCTCTTACTGTGTGCTCTTGTTTAATGCTACAGTGGTCAGTGAACTTCTACTTCTTCTGCTGATTGTTCTGGAAAAGTAATGTTTAAATATACTTCCCATAGTAATACAGACTAATCGTGAATATATTTTGTACGAAATGAGAATCTTGTGTGTTGGTGTCGTACCATTTTATTTTGGGGACTGCACGTTTATCTTGTAACAAGAACTTGGTTTTGTCTCAGGTTCTGCTTGGGTGGTTCTTTCAAGGTCATTTCTTGAGTTTTGCATATGGGGATGGGACAACCTCCCGCGCACTCTCCTCATGTACTACACCAATTTCCTCTCAGCTTCGGAGGGATATTTTCACACCGTGATGTGCAATCACAAGCATTACCAGAACACAACAGTGAACCACGACCTGCACTACATAAAATGGGAGGACACTCGAAAGGAACAACCTATGAATCTGACCCTAGACGACTTTGAGAGGATGATCGAGAGCGGAGCCCCATTCGCTCATAAGATTGAGAGCGATGCTGTTCTTGATAAAATCGACAGGGTACTACTTAGAAGATCGGTTGGGCAGTTTACGCCCGGGGGTTGGTGTATGGCTAGGTATGGGCTTAAGCAGGATCCTTGTCTGGTTTATAGTAGTTCAGATGTCACTGCACCATCTTCTAGTTCAAAAAGGTTGGAGAAGCTTGTGATTCAACTTCTTGATTCTGATCATTTTCGTGTAAAACAATGTAAATAGTTTTAAATGTTCTTAATCTCAATCCATCATTATCATTATCTGTATGTTGTGAGTATTGACTTGGTAAATGATCATGTGTCAATATATAAGTTAAGATTATCATTTCCCCTTATAAGGTCTTTTAAGGGGAAGATGAGCTCCATTTTAATAGCCACTTCTACTGTTTTCAAGTCTGCAATTGTAGTATAATTGAAATTAAGCGAAGGTTGAAATAGGGATACGTTAAGCTAAGAAATAGAGATATTGAGCCAATGCTGAGCTCCAATTATTCACAATGAATTTATTCCTTCACGATATATAATTTATAAGTTTGTGATGACATAATATATATATACAATTGACAAGTCTATAGGCTAAATGAGTATGGTGTGTTACATATAGTCTGAAACGAGTAAGAAATGACAAGAGACGAGATGAGGCGAGACGTGGCATTGAAAGCTCAGCAACAGCAAACTGCCAAAACATTGATAACTCATAAACTTGCTTCATTTTTGCATGTTTTTCACACACTTGATAGTCCGACAAGTCAGAACAAGGTTTCCTCGTCTTAGAAACGTGCACTTGTATATGAGTAGTAAAAATCTATTAAAGGTAAAGATATTAGTTTTCACTTAGTTAAAAAGCAGTAGCCACTGTGACCTTCTATTTGCGCCTCTAGTCTCTTTCATCATTCAAGAAAATCATGAGCCCATATGTAGCATCATCATTTCTACCACACTTATATTGCACCTTTATGTTATATTTTACTTCAAACATCAAACTCTGCATGCGTGTGTGGAGGAGGGAGGATTTCTTCCATTAACATGGGCAAAAAATCAAGGAATTTTTGGTCTAGTACGTTGTGTTTTGGGGGATAATTGAGAAGCGATTCCGGAGGCATGTTCATCATATCTTTTACTATATCTTGGTTTAACTTTTTTTAAAGATTGTTCTGATGATCTATTATGTCGCCAGAATTGTTCCCCTTTAGCAAAAACAATCCCATATTTTTAGGTTTTTCGATATAAAGAAAATCTGTAAAAGCAGGACACCAAATGACCAAGATTGTTGCATTAGAAAAATTATTAAGACTCTATCATCAGTCCTTTCACTTATTTGACTAAAATTCTACCTTTTATAGTCAAAAAGATTAATAGTAGAGTGAGGTTTAAATAAGAACTATTTTTAAGTGAGAATTAAGAACCATAAAAACTTGTTATGAATAAAATAAATTCGTTATGAAAGTTAATGCATCTCTAAGAAAGTTACTGGATCAAAAATTCAAAAATTTCACCCAAGTTCGAATCTCATAGGAGGCAAAACATGCATCTATATATATAGATACATACACACAATCTCACATGTACGAATCCCATAAGTCATGTATGTAAAATAACATAAACATGCACGTTTGCCAACAGGCATGGGGAGTGTGTGAGCGCATACTGGGAGCATGTTTCCGACATATTTTAAAATATAAATTCATATGCATGTTTGTGTTCACTATGTTCAAACGTATGCATGACTCTTTAACAACATGTATACTTTTTTTGCATCAAATAACAAATCAAATTACGATTATACCTTTATTTTAGCAAAATCAACAAAAAAATTCAAAAAAATATCTACCGTAGGATCTATGAGATGAATGGATGAAATTGAATATTACATACTACATAAGACTCGACAACTATATGAACTATCTCTTCTCTTCTCTCTCTCTCTCTCTCTCTCTATATATATATATATATATATATATAAAAAAGTTCAAACAAAAACCTCTTTTAAGATTGAGCATAACGTTATTATAGTGCATTTACTTTATACGTGCAATGCGTTTATTTTATATGTTCAGTGCAAGTGTTTGACAATTCTCATGATAAGAGGTTTTTATGTTACCACAATCTAACTAAGACTATCTTTATCAGCAACTATCCTGCAATCGTCCATTTTTTTCAATATTTAATTAATTTCTCTCTCATCTTTAAATCTATTTTTCTCCCAATCAAAGTATATCAATTATTATTATTATTATTATTATTATTGGATTGTACTAAAAATCATTAGAAATATGCAATAACACAAAAAATGATAAATTAATATTAAATAAAAAAATGCGACAAAATACACAATAAACAAACTAAGAACATAAAATACAATAATCAAAATATAAAAATTGAAAATAAACAATCGGTACTTAAAATAGATGACGAATATTATGCATTCAATTACGATAGTCGATTGCCTCGATCCATAAAAAACAAAGAATGATATAAAAATATTATCATAGAGAAAATGAAGAAATCTTTAGGAATACGAAATATAGCAAGTTTGGTCTCTATTTATAAAGAATGAAAAACATAAATTTTGATATATTTTTTACTTTTTATTTATATATTATATAAAAGATATAACATTTTTATTAATATATTTATTTAAAATATAGTCAACCAAAAGAATTAAGATAAATATCTCCATCCTAGTGGTTGGAATAAGAGGAGAGGAGAAACCATGAGAGTCATATTTCCCAAGTCGACCATCTCTTCCCCTCTCAATTCAATTCTTGTTTTTATTTAAAAATTGCCTACGTGGCGATCCACCATCCCATATTATTACCATCGAAAAACTTAATCTAAGGAATAGTTCAAACAAAACTTTCTTATTATGAGAATTGTGAGAATATTTACATTGAATGTTTAATATCATAACTTGCCTTGGATATATTTCGAGGTAGGGTGGCAACCTATATAATAAAATTCACTTAAAAGCTTGATGCATACTCAAATTAATGTTGATACAAAAAAACTTAGAAATAAAAAATAAAAAAGAAAGAAAGAAATGTCATCTGTTATCATCATTTTACTTGTACGAGAAAAGCTATCTAGATTAGTTACTTTTACAAAAGTGCTGCGTTATATTGTTGTACTTGGGAATGCCAATAATGGAGCTATAATTGAATCCAAGAATGAAGTTTTATAATTTATTGATCGTTATATATTTTGAATTTGCGAGTGCACTCTTTAGTACTTTTTGATCGGGTCAAATTTAGTCAACGCTTGTAGCTTCAAAATTGGTATTCCTCTTTTTATAAGGATGTTAGATTAGAGTAAAAATTCCAACCCTCCAATGTCCTGACTAACAAAAAAAAATGTAAACTTTAAAGTTAATTACGTACCAATGTTTGTCAACATTACCATTATATTGAATATTTCTCCAATATTCTTATACTTGAATAGAATGTCATCGGTTTTAATCAATATTCTGAAAATTTTGTTTACCACTAATATATTCATAGCCCTAAAAAACCCGAATTATTCACGATATTAGATTATTATCCATTTTGTTTACAGAAATATAAGAGATTGAAAAAACAAACATTTTAGGCGCTAGGTATACTGGTCAGACTTAGTGATGGTTATGGATTTAGTACTTTCCCAAATTCAAATTCGTTTAAAAATTATCTAACCATACCCGTCTCAAAACCGTCACAGGTAGGGGTGTGCACGAACCGAACCGAACCAAAAAAAACGACCGAACCGATCGGTTTCGGTCGGTTCGGTTCGGTTTTTGAAAAAATCGATTTTCGGTTCGGTTCAAATTTTCAATTAAAATCGGGTTTCGGTTCGGTTTTTGGCTTTATATTTTAGGTTCGGTCGGTAACCGAACCGAATCGAACCAAAAATATTATTTTTATATATTTATATATTTTATATATTAATTAATTAATATTTTAATTAAATAATTAGGATTAAAATATGTTTATGTAAAAAAATATATATAATATATATTTCGGTCGGTTTTTCGGTCCGACCGAAACCGATCGGTTTTTTCGGTTCGGTTTTCGGTCGGTCCGAAACTATAAACGGTTCGGTTCAAAAAATATTTTCGGTTCGGTTTTCGGTTTTAAAAATTTGGATCGATCGGTCGAACCGACCGATCGATGCACACCCCTAGTCATAGGTAGGGATGATATTGTCAATCTTGCTAGATCCAAATCCAGATCTAATATTTTGTTTTTGCTTGGATTCGGATCCGATTTAAATTCACTGGATCAAAAACACTTAGATCTAGACCTAGATACATAAGATTTACAGGATCCATAGATCTAGATCCAAATCTATATATTTTGCTCTTTTAAAATAAGTTCTAAATCAACTAAAATTTACAGTAATACCATAATAATCATCTAAATCCACAATAACACTATAATAATTATTTAGAATTTCTATAATCACCACTATATAAGAAGATATTAGTTATAAATTTACTTTTGCTTTCATGGCAACAAATAATATTGCAATAAGAATAGAAAAAGTAGTACACATATCGTAGCAAATAGACCACTCACATATACAAAATTTTCTCAAATACAAGGCATAATTTTCTAATGTTATTAACATATCATCCAATTCTGTAACCTAATTTATCCAACTTTAGCTAGAAAGAAAGATTATCTCCATCCGTCTACCAAAAACTTGTATTGCTTTTGCTAGCATGAGTTTTAATAAATTATAGTGAGTGGAGAAATAATCCCACATTATAAGTGTAAAAAGATGTCCAAAAAAGAAAATTATAAGTTTTTAGTGGACGGACCAAAAAGGAATTAAATGCAAACTTTTACTGGATATTGATAAAAGTGTTTCATATCGATGATGTGCTGCTGTGTGCTGATGATGATAGTTCAATAATATATGATTTTAAATGCAGTACTGAAAGTAAATAACACGTTGATTTTAATGTGGTTCGGAGAGATCAACTCCTACGTTCACGGACTGATTGCTCAGTCAATCCACTAACTCGGGATTAGGTCTTGTTTACGCTAACAAGAATAAACCTATATACTAAGGTCACCTTATAGTACCCCACCTAACTTGGTGTTCTTTCCTACGCTTGTTGGTGCTAGGAAACCCTAACTACTCTCTACGAGCAGTCGATACACTTTATAGCTTACGGGTGCTAGAAAACCAAGCTTTCAACAATTGACACTTTGTTGCTTGTTTGCCCAAACTTCTACTTAACTTTTTGGGGTTTTGTAGAGAGGTTTTTCCAACTAAGGATCTAAGTTGACACATGCATCAAACTCAGCAAATCTAGGCTTATGATGTATTACAATGAATATCCTAGATATAAGAAAGTGTATAATGAAACCTTGAGCTGATATGTATATGTGAACTCTGAAGGTTTACTGATAGCACAATGAACTTTCTTCTTCGAAATTGTTGTTTGATTGTTCTTAGGCTTTGAGTATTCGATTGTGCAGCATTTGGTAACCTTTAAAGGTTAGATTCTGCGCATATGTATAGGGAGAGATAAGAATAGAGCCATTGGAGGGATTGCTATTCAAATTCTTCCATTTTATCTTTAGAAAACTCCGTTGAATCCTTGTACGTCGATGTCAGATGTCTTCATCATCGTACATTGTAGCTCTGCAACTCTGAAAATATGGCATGACATGTCAGGATTCTATGCATATATACTACAACACGTGTCGAGTCAAACACTTAAGGCAAACAAAACTTCATGTTTCTTCAATTGATGAGACTCCGTGTTTTATCAGCTTTGACTTCAGGCTTGGGTCAGTCTAGACTTCTCCGTCTTTTATCAGCGGTCTGGACTTCCGTCTTTTATCAGCTTTGAACTCCTGAGTCAGGATGATGCAACATCTTGATATAGATATAGTCAGTTTTGATCTTCTATCAACCAGCTTTGACTATAGATAGGAAGCTTTGACTACTGGTACCCAAGTTTGACTATCGGTATCCAGCTTTGACTTCTGCTCAGACAGTCACTCAGCTCGTCTGAAATGTCACTTAGTCATTTCGACTCCATCTTGTCAGCAACGCTGAGTCTTCAGTCTCTTATCTTCAGTCTTCAGTCTTCAACTTTACTCTTATATCAGTTGTCCATCAGTATCGCTTCCATTCAGACTCCAGTTGACCTTCCTTCAGTCTTCTAACTTCAACAAGTGATCTTTCAGTCAGTTTCTCTTGGGTTGTGATGGTACTGATACTCATATCGATGAAATTTGGACATGTGTCTTGCCGCTCAACTTCATTAGTCTTGGGTGCCAGTGGTAGTTCTCACGAAACCTGAAACAAACACTTCGAACTCGAAAACAAGTTACCAACATCTCATTACTTGAAAGAAGATACCATCGAGGTTTTAGAATCAAATCAAAACACATAGTTAAGATCTATGAATTCCCGACATTTAGGAATTTTCCCAACACCACCTATTTAAATTTGTATAATATCTAAAAAAATCAAAAGCAAGTTGTTATAATAACTGATTTTCCATCAGAATAAAAAGTCAAAAATTACAAAGTAAATATTAATAATAATTAGTAGAAATAATGAGAAATTAAAAATTGAATTTCAAGTATTAAATAAGTAAAATGTAACTTGAAATTCGATTTTTAATCTTTCATTATTTAGAAATTAGATAATGCAACTTTAATATATCGTATATCCAAAATAATATTCCAAACCATCAAAACAAACATATTGTGTCAATGTTCTCATATAATTAGAAATTAGACAATGTAACTTTAATATATTGTATATCCAAAATAATATTCTAAACTATCAAAATAAACATGTAGATGATACTATAACTTCTAAAAAATCTTGTGTCAATATTCTCATATAATTCTTTGTGACCACATCAAAAAAAGAAAAATTAAAATTAATTAAAGCGTTATTGACACATAAATACACTAACTTTGGACCAATTTTGTTTTTTCCCACGAACTTTAAAAATTATCACAAAATACACAAACTTAATGACTTTAGTGATGTTACCACAATTTCAAATTTAAACCAAATTAATCTGACTTGACATCTCAAAAATTTACTATAGACAAAATAGTCAGTGATATAAACGACAACATAGAGAGAGGATATTGATTATTTTGATCCCAACTAAAATCAGATGATGAAATAAACGAGAATACTTGATTTTTGTAATGAGGGTTGACGCGATGAATCCTAGAAATAAAAAAATCTGATTTATTTTGATGGAACGATGATGTTTTATATCATCTTTCTACGATGTCGTTTATATCACTAACCGTTTAATCATAAAAAATTATTTTCAAGATGCCAAGTCAGATCTAATTTGGTCTGAATTTGAAATCGTGTAAAAACATTAAAGTTATTAAGTTTGTGTATTTTGTGACAATTTTAAAAGTTCGTGGAAAAAATCAAAATTGGCCCAAAGTTGATATATTTATGCGCTAATAACCTTTATAAAAAAAATATAAGTATCAATAAAAAATACTCAAAATTATAATATTAAAACTTTCTATAAACGGATTTGCATAAAGGGTACCCATATATGATTTCCTAATTAAACACATCCCAAACCCTCTTAATATTTATTCAAACTCATCATATTAGGATTTGATAGGGGCGTGTAACCACAAAACCAGACCCAAACCTATCCTTTGATGTTGGAAGTTTTTATATGGACTCCAATTTCTTAATTTCTTCTTATAATATAGTAACTACGAGATACAAGTATGAAGAAAAGACTCTTACTTGGAGCAAGTAGAAAGAAAAGACTCTTACTTGGAGCAAGACTTTTATATGCGGACTTTGATATTTTTCTTCAATATAAATGATATTTGATATTTTTCTTCAATATAAATGATATTTAAGCAAATGGAACATTTCTTTATAACAAATGATACTTTTGTGCGTCCGCAACGTATATAAATTTTTGTGATATTTAAGTAAAACGTCCTGCATCTTCAGTGAGGCAATTTTATAATCTATTTATAATAGATGTAGTTTCTCAATTACTTCCATCTAATTTTTTTAGCAATCTTAATAATAGAAATATACAACTTCATCAAATGAAATACATATTCTTTTTTCATCTAAATACAACCAGAGACGGAGGGAGAACGTGAATCTAATGTATTCTCTACTATATATATTATAAAGGTCATACTATATCTAATAATTATAAACTTAAAAAAATAAAATTTTTGTTATTATATCAAGGGAGAAGTGAATCTCATAATGAAAAAAAGAACTTTTAGAGAGAACTTTCAATTTAAAATGGTGATCTTTTTTTTTCTTATTCTTTTTATCATAATTGATAGAATTTAAAAATTTTAAATAACAAACATATTGATTTTTGTTACCTTTTAAGCTTATGTATTTCTTTTTCATCCTATGATCAAATTTAGATTTAGGATTTCATTGAGAATTTGTGATAGGTACAAGAAAATCAAGATTTAAGTTTTGTAAGATAATATCATTTATAATAATGACATCTATAACTTTTTTATTATTTTAATTTTTGTTTTTATTATTGATTGTTTGTTTAAATATTTACTAATAAATCTTATTATTTTATTTTTACAAGATATTAAGACATGTATAAGGAAAAATTAATTTAGTATGAATAATTATCTCCATTCATACGAAAGTTATTAAGATGATTTTAATAATTGGTTGTAAAATATTCATGGTTCTTGCTTGTTAGCTTAAAGTTTGAATTAGATATTACTCGTTACTTTTATTCATTATCTTTCGTATGTAAAGAAAATATCTCATGTTGTGGAAGGTTTCATACTATTATTGATATTATTTTTAAATTTTATTTTCGAATTATATCTATTTTTTTAAAAAAATTAATTAGTTTAAGCGCCAAAAAAAATTTAGGGCTCCATCACTGAATACAACGCTGATTTTGTGACCCTTAATTCTAACTTTACATTTTTGGGATTATGTGAAAGGGATAAATCCGTAGTCAAATGTTATACACTTTCATATTTGCTTGTGCAATATGTAGGAGAAATGGAAAACATGATCATCGTTCAGGGAAATATAATATAGCAGAAACATTCTCATTCTTGAAAAACGAGCCTCTTCTATTTAAAATCTTTTTCAAATTCCGAGAATGAATCCGATTCTCTCCTATAAAAGCTTATAATTCACTATATAACGGAATTCACTTTTTAAAATCCATCGACAATCCACTCAATTTTTCTATTTATTTTTTCAAAATTATGTGTTACGTCCAACCTAACCGTTAACTAGAAAGAAAAAAAAAACTAAATCCTGCAAGAATAGATTTCAATATGCTCGTATATACAAAAACTCATGTAAAAGAGATAAAAGTTTCTACATTTGCACTAAAGCACGAACAAACTTGAAGTTGAAGCTAGCAATTGTAGATATTCCAGGATGTACTGTTTCAGAGCTTACCAGCGTTCTCTTTTTGCAACAAGAATGTGAGAATTTGTGCTGATACACATACACATGTACACATAGATAAAGCTAATATACATACTGCAGTGGACCCAGAAATATTTATTAGAGGGGTTCAATTAATTATAATTTAAAGAATAATAAAATATATAAAGTTAAAAATAAGTTTAGAAACTTTATAATAACAATTTTATTAATAGAGTAATATCATTTGAGCTACACAATAATATCCAAAAAAATAAAATCATGATTACCTCATACCTAAGAAAAACCTCCATAATATGAGATATTTTTTCACATAAAAGAAACACGTAATTAAACAATAAACAATATCTTGATCAAACTTGCAATTATGCAAGAACGGTGTATATTTTAAGAATAAACTCTTAAGACATCCTACTAAATTTTGTATTAATAAAAATAATTTTCAACCATGGGATGAAAAGAAATCTATAAACTTAAAAGAAGAACAACAATAAACAATACATTTGTAATTTCTAAATTTTAACAATTATGATAAAAGAGGAACAAAGAAAAGAAGACCACTTAGAATTGACAATTGTCCCACTTGTGTTTTATTTTGTGGTTCACTCTCACTACATAACTATATCTTTTATTCTAATTATTAACTATATATAAAAGTTTATATACTTTTAGAAATTCCTGGAGGGCTCAAGAGTCCCAGGGCCCAAGATGACTCCTATAATGACATGTTCCAAATCTGCTAGCTCTTAAGTCTTAACCAATTGAGTTAAATTCGTGAGGCAATAAAACTCGCTCTCTAAAGGCTCCTCCAATGACTGTATATATAAATGGTGTGTGTGTGTGGAGGGTGGGAAGGTGTAATTAATACTTAGGGGGTGTTTGTCTAAGCTTATTTTAGAGAGCTTATAAGCTCCAAGAACTTATAAGATGTTTCAAGAACATAAGAGGTAATGTCTCAAGTGCTTATAAGTTGTTAAAGTGTTTGGATAATTGATCTTATAAGCTAGAGAAAAAATCATGAGTTAGAGAAAGAAAATCATAATTAGAGAGATAAAATTGACGAAATGTGAAGTCGATAGTGTATGTGTAGAAATAACACACTAAAATAAGGTTATTTTGGTAAATTCATGGTTGTTTATAAGTTTGTGAAAAATAAGTTAGAGTTGACCAACTTATTTTTAGGGAATTATAATTTGTTGGAGCTTATTATAAAACATTTAAGAGCTTATTTTGCCAAACATTTTGAATGACACATAAGCTCCTAAACAACTTATAAGTTGTTTTAAAGAACTTATAAGCTCAGCCAAACACCCTCTTAATAGTATCATGTGGTAGTAGTCCCATGCAAGGAAAAAAGAGGGTTTTAAAGATGGGAAAAATAGTGGGGGTGGGAAGCATAACAGAAACCCACCCCCAAAAAAGTTTATATTGGTCAGAGATGCCACTGTTTATTTCAACCCCCCAAGACTGACCTTTTTTATGCTATTCAAAATTTTTATATACTCATACAGATATCTTAATCAATTCCAAGAGAAAGCAACACTAGAATTAAGCCACAAAGAATGGCTTGTGTCAAACCAAATATAGTCTTAATTAGTGTGTTAATGCTGGGAACCCACACTCTCAATCAATATATTCTCTCCCTCTCTAAATTATTGAGCGATTTTGCATAAAAGAAATCTCCACCTTTTTCATGTAATCACAGCAATGCTTCCCCACAAAACGAAGCTTAAAGGCTAAGTAATTAAGAAGTCATGAAACCCTAAAAGCAATAAAACAAAACTAGACAGAGTGAAAACAAATTAGTACTTGGTGCCTTTGCGTATTAACTCTCTCTCTCTCTGTATATGTATATATATACAAGCATAAAGCCCCTCGCTTTATTTTAGCACCTATATTCTCATTCTTCCTTTATTATTCTCTCTCTCTCTCTCTCTCTGGGCTAACCTCCAGTCGATGTGATTCTCCACTATACCTCCAAAAACCTTTACAAAAGATAAAGATCAAGAACCATGGTTTTTTCTTCAATTCCTGCTTATCTTGATCCATCCAACTGGAATCAGGTAAGGTGTTTTTTTTTCCTTTTAATTTTCTTTTTTTGGTTTCCCTCTTTGATATCATATGCTTCCATAGTTGAGCTCCTTTGCTAGAAAAGCAAAATTTCAAAAGACATATTCCCATCCCCCCTTTTTTGTTGATCTCTTCTTAATTTGTTCTTTATTTTTCATCAAGTATTATTTCT
The DNA here is from genome assembly GCA_036937905.1 of Salvia rosmarinus. NCBI lineage: Eukaryota > Viridiplantae > Streptophyta > Magnoliopsida > Lamiales > Lamiaceae > Salvia > Salvia rosmarinus. The sequence goes on from CM072820.1 coordinate 48,521,459, forward strand.
CACCTCTTTAATTTTTTGAATATGCTCTCTCTCTTTCTCTATCTTTTTCTCTTTTCATAATTTCTCATATTTTTGCAGCAGCAAAATCATCAGATAATTGGAAGCTCCAGCGCCAACCCTTTACTCCCACCTCCACCGCATCCGGGGCCGACGCCTCCTCCTCCTCCTCCGCCCCAGCCGCATGGAGGCAGCGAAATCCGCCCCGGCTCGATGGCCGAGCGAGCTCGCATGGCCAACATACCCATGCCGGAGACCTCCCTCAAATGCCCTCGCTGCGAATCCACAAACACAAAGTTCTGCTACTTCAACAACTACAGCCTCTCTCAGCCGCGCCACTTCTGCAAGACCTGCCGGCGCTACTGGACTCGCGGAGGCGCGATGCGAAACGTCCCCGTCGGAGGCGGCTGCCGGCGAAACAAACTCAGCAAGTCCTCCAACTCCAAATCCCCAACCAGCAGCGACAGACAGACTAATAACCCTAGCTCCACAAGCACCGTCTCCACTAATAGCGGCGCCGTAAATATGTTAGGGTTAACGCCGCCGCTACGCTTCATGTCCCCCTTAGGCAACTTCACCGAAAACTTCACCGCCGATATGGGGTTGAATTACAGCGGAATCGCAGCCTCAACCGTGGGGAATATTGAGATGAATTTCCACGGCGGCGCCGGCAATTTACTCGGTGGCCTGGCCTCAAATTTATCAAGTGAAGGCGGCGGCAGCTGTGGCGGTGGCATTGAGCAGTGGAGGATGCAGCAGGTGCAGCAATTCCCCTTCTTAGGCAGTCTTGATGCATCATCCCAAGGATTTTACCAATTCCACGGCGGCGAACCGGGGTTCCTTGGTAGCGGCGAGGCCAGCCACCAGCAGGCGGTGAGGCCTAAACTGTCTAGTCCGATGCTGAGTCAGCGGCCGCCCGTGAAAATGGAGGACAACCCTGAGCATAACCTAAAGAGGCAGATATTGAGCGGAAATGAGCAGTGGAATGCGCCGACGACGGCGAATTGGGCGGATCTTTCTAGCTTCAGCTCTTCTTCCACAAGCAATCCATTGTAGAAATTAATGGTGGAGACTTCCTGAAAATATGGAAGCCTAATACTGATCATGATCGAAACCCTAGAATTGGTAGGTTTGTTTTGTTTCTATTCGTCTCAACTTGCAGCCTATATATATATGTGTGTGTATGTACTTTCTCTCTATATGTATATGCTGCCTGAGAATGTTTAGAGATGAAGTGATGGATGGATCGAGAATATATGATATTTCTTGTAGCTTGTGTTAAGATTTGGAGATGTAATGTTTTTTTTCAGGAACTAATGCTTGTGAAATCTGATCAAATTTCAGGTTGGCATAATATATGACAAGTTTCACATTCGATTCGATCCCCTTTTTTTATAATTCATAGGAAATTCCAGGTGTGACAAGAGTTCACATGCCGGTACATTGGGTGCGCGCCACCATGTCCATATGCAATAGTATGCAAATAACATAAGATATATAAACTATATTTGAAAAATCAAGTGTGACAGGTTCAGACCTACAGAAACATTAGTGGATTTGAATATGTGACCTTTTGGCCATATCAATCTACTTTATCACTAGCCCGTCCCAAAGTGACTACTCTACCTATTTTTGTTGTTATGGAAGAGGGGTGTATAGCTTTAGAGGAATTGTGTGACCTTGTTTTACCCATGCAAACTATTATATATTAGTCCGAGTGTCATATTGTTAATTTCACATGGGATCGAATTATAAAATACTCTAACTATGACCTCTTTTTAATTTCTTGAATAAAATACTCATAGCATATTCGATCTATAGTTAATACATAAATTGGCAGCCCCTATTTGTTCGTGCCTTTGATGGCTCAATCAATTACCTACATGAAACACTCATGTTATAAATAATTAATCGTACCTATTTTTGGGATTTGCACCTCTAGATCTAATGTTTCAATGTGTAACAAAGATTTTATGAGCTTCATTTATTTGCACTGCAACAATTTAACTTCACAGGCATATTCTCTCATGTAAGCCTGTAATGTACTTGTTAATAAAGTAGGCTATATATGTACGGATGCTTTCACTTAATATTCTTAAAAATTAATTGAAGTTAATTAGCTATGATTAATGGTTCCTTCTTAATATTTTGATAAGGGTTTTAATATTTCAAGAAGATATTTGATAGTTGCGATTGCACCTTCCCCCAGCAAAATAGAAAAAGGAAAAAAAATCATTTATATCCTATATGTTTTATTTCTTGTGCGAAATTAGTTTTTATTCTGTTTCGACCCCTTAAATGATGCACAAACAATGAATATTGGACTCGTTCGTAAAGTGGATAGCTACCAAATAACTCTATTTCACGCGGTACATAAAAATATACTAATTAAGGACAGTATTTATGAACAATATGATAGAACTTAAAATTAGAATATTCTGTGACGAGCTAATACAGTTTCCTATTTTATTCGCACAATTTAATTAATTTATAAAAAATGAATTAAGGGTAGTAAAAATAAATTATATACTTTGTATATATGATTCAACATCCCCAAACATTCGACTGAAAAAAACAAAAGAAGAGTAGCTTGATAAGAAATTAAACTTAGACTCCGATGTTGTACGAAGTATTGTAGCGTCGACCACTATAATATTCCCAAGTATTGGCTTTTGATTGATTCCTGAAGATTATCGGAATATCTACCCAGAGCTTAGTTGTTCATATCCCCAAGAAACTTCTCACCATTCAAAATGGAACGTTTTAAGAAATCTTCCATTTCTTGAAATATACTTACACATATACTACATATATAAATATAAAAGATAGATCCCTCGAGTTTACACAATGATTTTTCAATGATGGTGCAACCAAGAATAATGGTGAATATGCTTTAATTATTTAGTTAGAATTTGTCGGTAATTAAGGTAGTGGTGTGATGAGATTGGACACAAGTCTCAAAAGACACAAGTTTGAATCGAAGTGCTCAATTCCATAGGGTATCATCATCATTCCTTCCAATTCCCGCACCCCAAAAAAGCGTTCAACAATTGTAGAAACCAATGTTTCTAAGAAGAGAGAGAGGATGTAAAGAAATCTCGAAAATCGCAACCCAAGAATCACGTAAAGACTGCACAACATTAGCGGCCAAAGATGAACACAAGTCGAACAATTTTCATGCACACACTGCACGCGATATCTCACATTCCAATTTCCTTCTATATATATCTGCTCATACTTCTCAAAATAAAATCTCTCCTAGGTTTTATGCTGATGATCGATATATATTAACGCGATAATCATTTTTAAAGTGTGAACATGAGACAAAAAAAATGATAAATTGAAAGTTGATGAATCAGTCAAAAAAGTTATTGAATCCAAAAAATTGAATTTTCGTCACTCATGAGATTGAACAACAGACGAGAATTTTAAATGTTGTGGATTCATTAACTTTTCTAGCAGATTCATCAACTTTCACAACAAATTTATTTGGTTCTCACGTTCACACTTTAAAATGATTCTTATTTGAATATATATATAGTGGAAATTATATATATAGCATTAAGCATGTCAATTATAGCCACCAACAAAAATGTTATAGCTAACTTACTAGCTTTATTTGGTTTATCACGTACCAATAGGTCCAACCAAATAGTTGGACCTATTGGTACTATTTGGTGATAATAATCCCATTCTTATAATTATATATATTATAATTATTGATATATAAAACTTTTCATATATATATATATATATATATATATATATATATATATATATATATATATTAGTTATTGTACATACAATCTTTAATATATATAAATGAGAACAAATCATGTTCATTAGATTTGGAAATCTAATGGTTATATTTAAGTGTGTATCTGAATTGTTATATGCTTATTTCTTCATATAATTGTGCATTTTTGCATTTATGTCATAATTTATGCATTGAATCTGAAACATCCATATTGATTTATTAAGGTTGATATTTGTCATCATGTTTCATTGTGCATAAAAATCATTTTTATCGTGAGAATAAAAAATAATGAATTTACTATCTAAGTTAATGAATCCAAAAAAATAAATTTTCGCCCTTAATGGGATTCAAACCCTGGTGATTTTTTTTTTGAATTTTTGGATAATAATTTTTCCAACGGTGAATTCATTTGGTTCTTAGTTTTAGGATAAAATAATTCTTATTTGAAATATATATATATATATATATATATATATATATATATATATGGATGAATCATGTAGGAATGTAAATATTAGTAAGAAATTGAAAAGTTGCATTGAATGTATAAATTTCTTGCACAAATTCAATATATAAGTGTAGCATTGTGATGCAACCCAAGTTTTGTGAATTTAATTATTATATGGCATATGAGCCACGTTTTTGTATCAAGATTTTTCTCAAGATTTTAGATTTGATTATCTAGAGTCCTAGTCTATTAAAACTTCTTTTGTAAATTAGAGTTCTACTTTGATTAGAGTCCTTCTTTGATAAGCATACAAAAATATTCACTTTTGATTGATCAATAAATATGAGTTTTATTCTCTCTTCATTAGCTCTTGAATTTTCTTGCATTTGCCAAGAAATTCAATTATCGACGATCGACGAGACATACATCACTCGTTCGTGTGTCATTCATCGTCCCGAGTTCTCACGTCAACTATCTAGTTGGGTATAGGCGAAATCTTGACCTATATCACTTGAGGTTAGATTCGAGGTTTTGGGATATTCCATCTTGTTCGTTCTTCCGTTCACGTCTTGATAGATCCTTCGTACCAGCGAGGATCGTATCATTTGGTATCGAGTGACCTTCCATTGGGTCGGTGTCTCATGGGGTTCGCGGATCGCCGATGAGGCGGTTAGGTCTTATGGGGTGGGGATGATCGTCCCACATCGCCTCATGAGGCTTATCTGTCTTTGGATATAAGGTTGGATTCCACATTTGGTATCTTCGCGAAGCTAGTGAATTGAAGTGGGTGAGTCCGTTTGATATAGGTGACGACTTGGATTTGAGGACAAATCCTTTTCAAGAGAAGAATGATCTGACCCAAGTTTTGTGAATTTAATTATTATATGGCATATGGGCCATGTTTTGTATCAAGATTTTCTCGGTATTTTAGATTTGATTATCTAGAGTCTAGTCTATTAAAACTTCTTTTGTAAATTAGAGTTCTACTTTGATTAGAGTCCTTCTTTGATAAGGATTAGACTTGATTTCGGCTATATAAAGGGCTTGTAAGCATACAAAATATTCACTTTTGATTGATCAATAAATGTGAGTTTTATTCTCTCTTCATTAGCTCTTGAATTTTCTTGCATTTGCCAAGAAATTCAATTATCGACGATCGACGAGACATACATCACTGTTCGTGTGTCATTCATCGTCCCGAGTTCTTCGCGTCGACTATCTAGTTGGGGTATAGGCGAAATCTCGACCTATATCACTTGAGGTTAGATTCGGAGGTTTGGGATATTCCATCTTGTTCGTTCTTCCGTTCGCGTCGATAGATCCTTCGTGCCAATGAGGATCGTATCACATTGTTACATATTGAACATAAAGTTGTTGTATCGAATTTGGTGCAATAAATTTATACATTTAGTGCAACAACTTTATAAGTTTAGTGCAATTTTCTTATTTATTGCAAATATTTACATTCATACGTGAATCACTCCCTATATATATATATCACAAAAAATAATGATTTTTATCAGAAATATCTTTTTTTCTTCTATTTTTTTTTCCTTTCCTTTCCTTTAATTTTCTTTTCTTAAGGATGTTTCTCTCTCTACTATGTTCCTTCCTTGCGACACTCTGAACTGGGATTTGAAACTTTTAATATGCTTCCCCTAACCTTATAAAAATAAAGCACTAGCACTCGACTAATATAATATAACTAATAAAAAATAAATAGTTAGTTCCAACTTTTCACTCTTCCATTTCCTAAATTTTCGACAAAAGTTCACTTGGGTGCTAAAAAGTTCGCTTATCTCTAACTCATGAACTAAGAAGCAAGGGGATGGGGATGGGGATGAAGTAAGATACGATACGGAGATAAAAGTATGTCCATTTTCTAAAAAGCAAGATCACGAATACATTGAAAATACATTTTATTTTTATTTTTTCTATTGTCTTAGTGGTATTAAATAATTAATTAACTAGAATACCATTACAATTTTGACAATTATTCCTTTAGTCACGAGTATGAAGAAGCTCTTGGTTTAATAAATTAATAATATATTACTCCCTCTATCCATCAAAATCGTTCCTTGATTTTGGTGGCACGAGTTTTAATAAATTATAATAAGTGTAAAGTAAGTGGGCGTAAAAAGGTGAGTCGTGAGGATAATAAATGAATATATTAATAGATAGTGGATGTAAAAATGTGGGCTATGAGTGGTTTTTTTGTAAATAAGTGGATAGATTTAGGGTAAAAATGTGAAGTTGATGTTTCTAAAAATGAAAGTGAACATTTTTTGTGGACGGACCAAAATAGAATTAAATGAATGTATTTAGTGGACGGAGGAGTACTTAAACCAAAACATAAAATTGAAAAATAAAATAGAAAATTAAAAATTTAACAAACACACACTGACATCTGTACAGAATTGAAGCAATTTAGAAAATTTTTAAATTAAATGACAGACATATTTACACAATTAAGCAATAAACTAATAATCAAATACACAACAAAGAAAAAGAAATCTAACTACAAACACACCAGTGAGGCAGCAACAATCGATGGCGCAACGAGAAAGGATAACCAGGCCTATCACGATGCGAAGGGACTCGTCAGCGCAACTAGAAGCGATGGCGCGATATGGCGGGTGCTGCTGCACGACACTATGGGGCGGCGCGTCACGCGACGAGAAGGTGCGATGGGGCAGCGTGGGGTGGCCCGGCGCAAGGAGGAGGGATAGCAATTAGGGTTCTTCAAGTTTGGGAGCTCAATTGGACGTGTATTTGGATGGGTGAGTTTTAATTCATCTTTAATTAGGTTTTGAATGTATCAGACTCTCCAAAACGTATTTAACTATATAGTACGTGTATTTTTAACATATTTCGGATGTATTTACAAAAAAAGAAAATAAAAAATACATAACAATACATATTTTTGACGTATTTCAATGACCCCGTACTGAATACGTCCCTGGGACGGGGTCGGTGGCCTAAATAACGTATTGGTGCTTCATAGCTCATGAACTTACAGAAACAAAGGCCGCATCATGGTAGACTTGAACATAAGACCTTTTGACCTTTGGTATTAACCACTCTATCACTAAACCAACACACACAAGATGATAGTACTCTTTTTGATGTTTCGGAATGATGCAAAACATTTTAATGGGAGTCATTTCATTTGTTTAATATAACAAGAGGGCTTTACATACACCTAGGGCTATACTTCAAAGACTTGTACTTAATGAATAGATAGTTAAGTAAGAAAAAGTGTTTGATACGATAAAAATAATAGATACATTATGTATATATGCATTAATAAGAAGAAATAAGATAAAATTTTAATTAATACATATCTATGAGTAATTTATGCATTAAGAAGAAATATATAGATGAATACTAAATTATAGACATATTTTTAGGTAGTCGGGTACATATATCATTTATTATTTCTTTGAAAACCAAAATAATCAAACTTCTTCTTGGGCTATCCATTTCTTATAAATCGAAATAATTATTGGATATAATTTGATGAATATATTCTGTTTAATTTGTTTGATGAATATTTCTAGTAATCTATTCTATAGAGTATCCTGTCTTCTCTTGTTCATTCAAGTTAAAGAGACTTTGGCATGTCATCAAACACTGACAAACTTCAGTTACAACACAATGGAAGATGGAAAATAGTAATTAATTAGAGACAACATATAATTAACAAGTGCAATGTCAAATTATGAATAATAAATAGGGATCAACATATAGAAAAGAATGTTTTATTTCAATAATTAAAAATTTTCACAGGACAACAAAAGTTACACATTATGATCAAAAAAAATTAAATTGTCAAGATTTCTTATAATAGGATAATCCTGATGTGCTAAGAGAGTGACTATAATTTATATATTTTCTTAGAAAAGTGTACTTCGAAACTTTTGGTTAACTTCTTTTTGTCTACTTAAGAATAGTCACAAAATTTAAGTTTCAAAATATATTCGTAGTATTAATGCTACAGGTTCACAATCAGTTTCAGCTTTTCAGAAAGTGAAATCGAGCAAAATTACTTTAATCTCAATAATTTGGCGGCGAAAATGAAGTGAAATTAGTTGTGCGGCTGGAAAGCATACGGAGAATACCCCAAATCTTCAATATTAATTGGAATTATATATTTATAGTGAGGAAGTTTCAGATAAGAATATTTTTTTAAAGTGAGAATATGAATAATTTTCTACTATTTGATCTTGAAAGTTTACACTAAATGTATCATTTTGTTGGATGAATATATCACATAGATTCGAATTTCATGAAGGACAAAAATTTCAATTTTTTGGGGTGTAGTAACTTTCTAGGCGGATACATCAACTTTCACAGCGAACACATCAACTTTTGCAGTTCTAATATTTGCAAGATAATAAAAGTTCTCACAATAACTAACCCCTATATATATATATATATATATAGTATAAGGTGGTTATTGTAAAAAAAAATCCTCCTTAAAGTATAAACCATAGACTCATGAATTTATTTGAATTCGCTGTGAAAATATTTGAATTCGTCGTGAAAATGTTTGGATGCATAAAAATAAAATTTTACCGCTCATGAGATTCGAATTCAAGTGTTTGAATTCATCCAACAAAGTGATGAATTCATCGTAGATCTTCACGAACGGAAAGCTACAAATGGTTCCTATTGTATATGTCAAGATTAATTTGTATTTGATCAAATTCATATATATATATATAGAAGGGATCAAATAGTACCCGAGCCAGAGATAGTATGTAGTACTCAATCTCATCCATTCATCTCATAGATCATATGGTTGAGATTTTTTCGGATTTTTAAACTTAATTTCGCTGATTTTCGCTATAGTAAGGGTAGATTAGTAATTTGATTTGTTATGTGATTGTGAAAAAAGTATACATGTAATTAAACGAAAATGTATATCATTGAACACAAAAATACATATTGTTATACATAAAACTGCATGTAGTTGAACACAAAATCACACAATTTGATTTGTTATGTGATACAAAAAAACGAATCATGCATTTTTAAAACAAAAAACTACATATGCTTGAACAAAGAACAACATAATGTTGAACACGAAAATGCATGTGATATTGATTTATCCATAATTTATTCTCCAGTTTAAATGAATTACTTTTAGTTTCATAATTCGAAAGAAAACATATGATCAACGAGAAAGAAAGCAAATGATCAACAAGAAAGTGTTTGTGCATATTGAAGAAGAGAGAAAAGAGATATCGAAAATGATAATTTTTGTTTCAAAGCATGCAGGGTTGTGTTTTGTTCTATGCATGTTTATGTTTAGTCGTATGCATATTTATGTTTAGTCGTATGCATGCCTATATATTATTATGCATATGCAAGTTTATGTATATTATGATGCATGTTTATGTGTATTATGATGCATGTTTATGTGTATCAATATGCATATTCTTCGTCGATGGCATCATCTCGTCGTCTCCTTCTCTGATTCACTTATTTCTCTGATTTCGACGAATTCCACTGTAAACCACCGTCTCCTACTCCAATTTTTTTGCGAACTTCACCATAAATATCACCATAGTCATCATCTCTCTCGACACCTCAATCTTATCTCAAAATTCTATTAATTTTTCTTCAATTTCAAGCAACAAATCAATGATTTTCTGTAATTTCAGGTAGCGATCAGCCACCGCGACTGTCGTCGTCGTAACAGCCGCCATCACGACCGCCTCTATCGTGCCATTGTTGTTGTCGGCTTCCTATTCTTCTCCAATGAACAGTAGCAGTTGCAAAGAAGAAGAAGAAGAAGAAGATTACTCTGTTGTCCCTCAGTGAAAATAAAGATAAAAAATAAAAAAAATGTTATGCCGCTTGTCCATACTATCCACATGGCCACAATGTGTGGTTTAGATTGAGTACTACATACTATCTGAGGATCGGGTACTACGGTATCAACCATATATATATCGGGTATCCAACCATATATATATATATATATATATATATATATATATATATATATATATATATATATAGATTGGGTTCCTATAGTATCATATCCTTAGATAGTATGTAATACTCAATCTAAATCATATATTTTGAAAATATGGGCACATCAAGTTTTGGCATGTGACAGCTAATTTTTTGTACATGGATGAAATGGGAAGGATGTCTGCCGACGTTAGGTAGGAGCTTGGTGTCGTATTTGAACTTGAAAATAATATTATTGATTCATTGATAGATAAATTTGTAGACAAACACAATCTTATGGAGTTTAAATCCTAATACACGTATTAAGAAATAATGTAATACATAAAATAAATTAGTAAATAATATATATCTTAAATAATAATCTTCAAACCAATTCTCTCTTCCTAGCATCGTATCATAAAAAATTGTGTAAGATTATTTGAAGGTACTTATATTCTGATCTATATCCTATTTATTGACATATTTCCAGATTTATTGACGGTTTAAACTTAATTGGATCTTGATTTTGATTTGTAAGATGATCTGACACAAAACTTCCTCTTTCCTCAATTAGTTATTGCCGTCAAATCTTTTTTAATGATTCTAGAATAGCCTATCTAGGGGTGAACAAAAATCGAACCGAATCGAAAAAACGAATCGAACCGAACCGAAATTAGTGGTTTGGTTCGGTTTATACAGTAATTCGGTTCGGTTCGGTTTCAAATTTTAAAATCGAAATTAATTCGTTTGGTTTCGGTTTGGGGGAAAAAATTCGGTTTTCAAACCGAACCGCCCGAATTTTATTTTTTTATATATTACAGTAAAACCTCTATAAATTAATACTCCATAAATTAATAATCTCTCTAAAATAATAAAATCTTCCGGTCCCGACTTGGGACTTTGTAAAAAATCATCAATTTCGATAAGATAATAAAATAATAAGTTTTCGGAAAATCCCTTTATAAATATTAGGTCCCATCAAAACTCTAAATTAATAATTCATAAATATTACAAAAATTATAAATATTATGGTAATTTGCTAAAATATGAATCAATTGTTACTTGATTTTTCTTAAAATTTAAATCTAATTGGATTTTATCCCTAACTTTTTTAATGGTTGCCAAGAGTTCCGGTGTCGAATTCTCTAGCTGCAACAAAAAATTGTGAAGAGTTCTTGTCGCGCTCAAAACGTCCTTTCTCGTGACTAGTTCCAGCGGTACTGAGTCATCTTCAGCCTCGTCATTAGTAGGATCTTCAATAATATCAGCAACAATTTCCTCTAAATTTTAAACCATTGCACATTCATCATTTTCGCCCGGATAGTCCACCAGTTTGTTGACGTCCGTTTTATTACGATAACCAACATCCTTGATCATATTCTCAAGCTCATGTAGACTTTCTTCACAATTTGTCTCACTTGAGTCGCGTGAGATTTCTTCATTTGAACGGATTTTGCAATGCCTAATATTATTTTGTATATATATATATATATATATATATTATTTATATTATTAATATTTAAATTTGTTAATATTATATACATATATATAATTATTTATATATATATATATTATACTATAAATATAATAATATTTATATTAATTATAATTTAAATTCGGTTAAAACCAAACTGAACCGAACCAAACCGAATATTTCGGTTCAGTTTCGGTTCGGTTTGGATATATAAAACGGTTCGATTCGGTTTGGGTTTTAAAAAAAATTCAGTTTTTCGATTTTTCGGGTTCGGTTCAATTTTGAACCGAACCGCCCAAATGCTCACCCCTAGCGTATCATGATTTTTTGATTTGGACACTTTAATAATAATAATAATAATAATAATTATTATTATTATTATTATTATTATTATTATTATTATTATTATTATTATTATTATTGTTGTTGTTGTTGTTGTTGTTGTCGTCGTCGTTGTTGCAAGATCAGCCAAGCAAGATTCGAGCCTCTGAATCAACAATTCGCAATTAAAGTTTTTTTTGTGGCCAACCGCCAAAGTCGAACAAAATATAATAAGATTGAACGTTGTTGGTATACTTATTTTGAATCGAAGAACTTAGTAAACCAAGATCAAAAAGTGTGAAAAATTGAACACTAAGTCCACCATGAAAATGCGCACACACACATACTCGCAATTGCAGACACAAACATAAACAACACACAAATAAAAATTGCAGATATATAAGCATGCATGTAATTCCATGTGGCATTCGGCGAGCCATATCAAGATTTCGAGGTCAGAAAATAGACGTTAGATTTTTTAACACAAAATTGATAATTGGTGGTTTGAATAAATATTTAAAATAGTTCGAAATATTTTGATAAAACAAGTATAGTTTAAAATCTAGAGTGATACATATACTTATATATATATATATATATATATATAGAGAGAGAGAGAGAGAGAGAGAGAGAGAGAGAGAGAGATTGATCAAATGAGAACTCATATTTGTTTGAGAAATAAGAACTTATCTTGTGCGTATATTTTGCTTGATTTGATGGTGAGATTTATACTTATTTTTTGGAATTATTTTTACAGTTTTTTTTCTGAAAATGTTAATATAGTAAAATTGTTATTGATCATAACTGACTTTCCTAAAAAGGAGGATTTTGTGCTATATTTAATGGTGTGTATTTATTTGCAGAAATTTATGCTTTTCATTTGTTTTGATTTTTCTTAAAAAATATGAAAGCATAATTTCTTGAATATTGCAGTTATAAAAAAAAATTGGACAAAATCACAGCAAATATTTATGGCATCATCGAGTCTGCAGATTCTAATGCAATGTTGTTCTGATTGTTGTGTACAGTGTTGAACTACATTATTCATATTTGAAACATGTTTGCATAATTACCTTTAAGTATCACATACATACGAAACATATGTACACCTAATGTGCACATCATTGGGTTGCATTCAACATTAGTACCTTTTATAAAGAGAAAAGTTTTTATATAACCATCCAAGTTAAGGAATGTCAAATTATAGCCATCAACATAAAAATATCAAATTATATTATAGCCAACTTACTGGCCCTATTGGGACTATTATCACCAAATAGTACCAATAGGTCCAACTATTTGTTGGACCTATTGGTACTATTTGGTGATAATAGTCCCAATAAAGCCGTAAAATGGCTATAATTGACATTTTATGTTGGTAGCTATAATTTGACATTTCTTAACTTGAATGGCTATATATATGAATTTTCACTTTTATAAATTTAATTCTTAGTTACTGTTTTATTTCGCATAACTACTGACAACCTTATGCATAATCGTTACAATCATATGCACAATTACTATCTAGTTATGCGTATTAGTCGAATTACGAAAATAGTCATAGTTGTATATATCATTTTTTCCACCCACGAATTGTGAGATTTTCAGTGCGAAATTATTATTTTTATCTTTATTTTAAGATAAAAAATATATTTTTACGTTAATTATTATCCAAGGTAGTTTTATTTTTTTACATCATTATTATTCAAATATGGATTCTAGATTTTATGTGTTTGATTCTAAGTTTATTGTTTTGTTTCGCATAACTATTTACAATCTTATGCACAACCATTGTAATTATATGAACAACTAATATTTTCATAAGAGAGAGAAGATGAATCACACAAAGGCAAAAAATCAATGTTTTGGACAAAAAATAAGGTTTGGATGAATATTTAAATTTACCTTAATACCGTTAACATGTTTAAAACTATAAAAATAGTATAAAAATAGTCAAATTCATTTTTTTTATCATGAATTAAATAGGATCCGTTAGATAGATGAAATCTAGGGTGATGATAAGTTCTTATTTCTTATCTTAGAGAGAGTTCTCCCTATATATATATATATAGAAGATGAATCATGTAAGAATACAAATATTGATAAGAAATAAGAATGTAGCATTAACATATAAAGTTGTTGCACCGAATTTGATACAATAAATTTATACATTTAGTGTAACAACTTTATAGCTTCAATGCTACATTCTTCTTTCTTATCAATATTTATATTTTACATGATCCATCCCATATATATATATTGGAGTGATTATTGTAAAAATCATCATTAACCTATAAATTACGAACTTCAGAAATCGTCTGAATTCGTCGTGTAAGTGTATGAATTCAGAAAATTAAAAATTCGTCTCTCATGAGATTCGAACCCATGGGTTTGAATCTATCAAGTAAGGTGATGAACTCATCGTAGATCTTTACGAATCAATGGCTGAAAATGGTTCTTATTTTATACTTTAATATTGGTTTGTATTTGATCTCATTCATATATATAGGGGTTGGATCCAGTGAGAACTCATTTTTTTTGAGAACTTGAAAACTATGCACAGATGTATAAAATTGATGAATAAAACTAATAAAATTGTGCACAACGAAAATATTCTAAAACTGTTACACAAAAAAATAATTTTAGAAAGTTTTCGTTATGCACAACTTTATACCGTTCTGTGCATCATCTTTGTCAGTCTTATGCATAGTTCGCAGAGTTCGCAAAAAGATGTGGTTCTCATTTTATCCACTCCATATATATATATATATATATATATAGAGAGAGAGAGAGGAATCTAACTTTTTTGAGAACTAAGAACTAATATTGTTCATCCATTTTTTATAATCAAGCGATCAATATTAATTAAAGATATTTTATTATCTTCAGATTTTAATGGTAACCGTTTAGCCTTATAATCAAGGGATTTTATATATCATTTACAGTAACAGTTCACATATACACAAGCACTACGATTACATGCACAACAACATGAATTACATGAACATAAAAATTAATTGGAATGTGATAGCATGCACAAGAACTACGAAACATGAATTACACGAACAACGAATAATAGAATGTGAAAGATCTAAATTACGAAAATTTAGGGATTTGCCAATTGTTATCATTAAATAATTATAAGTCGTCCGATCTTATTTAATCTAACGATAGTTATTGGTTCTTAGTTCTTATCTAAGAGATTCCTCTATAACCAACCCCATATATATATATATATATATATATATATATATATATATATATATATATATATATATATATATATAGACAACTTTATATGATCAATCTTGCATAGTTCGCAAAAGATGTAGTTCTCATTTGATCCAAATTTATACATTTAGTTCAACAACTTTATACGCTCAATGTTGTATTCTTATTTCTTACCAATATTTGCATTCTTACATGATCCATCTCATATATATATATATATTGGATTAAATGAGAACTATATCTTTTTTTAGAACTCTGTGAACTAGGCATAACACGTGTAAAGATGATGCATAAAATGGTCTAAAATTATATTTTTGTGCAACAATTTAGAATATTTTTCGTTGTGCACAACTTTATAGATTTAGTTCATCAACTTTATACGTGTGTGCATGGTTCTCAAGTTCTCAAAAAAGATGAGTTCTCACTGGATCCAACCCCTAACATACATGTACATAAATGTGAACAAATCATGTTCATTAGATTTGAAAATCACACGATTACTTTTGGGTGTGCATCTGGATTAGTTATATATATATTTTTTATATATATAATTGTGCATTTGTATATATACGTCATAATTTATGCATTGAATCTGAAGTGTCCATATTGATTCATTAATGATTAATATTTGTCCTCATGTTTACACTATAAGGAGTGTCCATACGATAACCACTTCCTATATATTTATATATGGTAGTATTATGTCCTTAGGTAGTATGGCCATGTGAACTCCCCAGAAATGACAAGTGGCAACTTTTTTTTTTCATTTTTTATTTTATTTTCGCTGGGGCCAAAGATGGAATGTCAACCTCTTCTTTTTATTTTTCTTCTTCTCTATGCAAAAAAAATGAAGAAACGACTTCTCCGGCGAGATACCATCACAACGGCAGCAATGAAACAACAACGACGGCATACGATGTGGCTAATACAACGAGTTCTTGTCTGAATTTGAGAAGAAGAAAAAAAAGAAGGAAAGTTTGAGAGAAGATTAATGAATCGATAGAGAGGTTGGTTGTGAAGGTGGTTTACGGCGAAGTTTGTTGGTATTGGGAGATGAAGGTCGAGGAACCGATGGATCAGGACATGGAAGGTCTTTGCTATCGGGAAGAGGAATTAATATGCATACTACAAACAAAAACATGCTACTATAAAAATATGCATACTACAACATATAAACTTGCATATTTGCAAACATAAACATGCATATTACAACATAGAAATGTGCATACTGAAAATTGAAACATGCATTTTATATAACAAAATATGCATGCTTTAAACGAGAGAAGAAAGTTTGAAGCAATCAATCTCATATGTATATCTATATTCAACTATATGTATGTTTGTGTTTAACCGTATGTATATTTCTATTTAACAATATATATTCATGTTTTTTTCTATATCACACGACAAATCAAATTATAATTTTACCCTTATTATGACGAAATCAGTGTCCATTAAATTAAAAAATCTTCACCATAAATGTTTTAAAATAAATAAATAAAATTAAATACTATGTATGATCTAAAATTTCGATTTTATGTGATCGCTCCCATTAAGAGCAAGTAGCTAGCTCATGTTGGAGGCAAGGAATCTTTGTTGTTTCACTTTTGTAAGAATCAAGGCCGCTGCTTACCACTTTTATGAATAAAGTTACTAATCTCATATCAACACCCCTCCGACCCCACTCAACACCAATAAATTAATCAAACATACTGCCTCTCTCCCTCTTTCTCCTTCTATCTCTCTCGTTGTATGTAGCTAGGAGATTAATGATGTGGATTTAATTGATTATACGTCGGCTAGTAGCCAAGAGTAATCAGTGGGAGAGTATATCCTGTTGTGATTCAACAATTTTCGATCGAATAATTATATTGCTTCTTATGTTAGTGACTCCTATGTATATTTGACAATCGGATTATATTGTTGGCGCGGAACTGAAGGCAGATCTTGGCATCTTCATCTCTTCCAGCTACTGGTGCCCACTTGGAGCATGAATCCCAGGATATCCTCACACTGATTATGTCTAACAGTGAAGATTTGCAGCTTTTTAGCTTTTACAACGTTCATTGTAATAAACATAGATATTGAGGAAAAGAAAAATATTATATATTAATTGTATTAAAGTGGAGGAGATTGAGATTCCATATTGCCCCTCAGTTGGTATGCTCAATTATATATAACATGTGTCCCCCGAATCTGATTCCGTCTTCGTTTCCACCAATATTTGCCTGCTCCACCCCCACCTCTGTATATTAAATAGTATATATATTTTAGATAAATACTAGTAAACTCTGATCTTAGAAGTTGAATTAATCCATACAAAAGCTGCATTCCATCTCGCGATCGAATCTATTTCTCACAAACTTAGATTCCCATAAGTATAGTAAATATAGTATAGTAATTAAATATATATGAATTCCATTTTGTATAGTTGGGGTTCGCTTGATTCATAATAATCAGCTGTACGAATATATTTAGGGTTCGGTGATTGAACTTTAGAAATTAAGGCCCATTGGTAGAGTTTGAATGATTTTGACTCATAATAGGAAGATTATTAGAAACGTCATGACTAATTTAAAGGGTAAAGGTGAAAAGACCGTGATGATAGTGATAAACCCAATAATTTACATATCTAAGTATCCAACCCTAGTTTTTATTAGTTGAAATCGAAGTTTTATATCAAAACTATAAATTAAACACCTTACACTTACGTGTTCACGACATTTACATACATCTATATATACATATATGGATGTTTAACGTGATAACTATTTTTATCTTGAAAATGAAAAAAAATGATGAATTCGCTATAAAAGTTGATGAATCCGTTGGAAAATTTACTGAATCCAAGTGATGAAATTTTTGCCCCCTTATGGATTCGAACTTGGGAGAAAATTTTGAAATTTTGGATCCAATAGTTTTCCTAAATGATTTCTATTCGAACCCCATTTCACTCTCTCTCTCTATATATATTTACATATTATTTAACGAAATCATAGAAGTTGTATTGTCTAATGAATAATTATTTTTGTATTCGAGCCAAAGAGTTTAAAAGTTGGGGGCTTTTTCGCAATGGACGTATTTCGCGCAGGAACAATGGACAATTCTACTAGTCAATTAGTAGAAATACATACACGTTCATCTTCTAATTCATTCATCTTCTTGTCTTTTTCCTCTTTCTGCTTCAGTTTTTGTGTTGATATCATTTAATCAACAAATGCAAAAGCTATCTTGACTTTGTTGAAAGGCACGTTTGAAGCATCCTATGTTTCCCCTCATCATAATTCTTTCCTATTAGAGCGAGCAAAAATGAAAAATAAGTATTTACACCTCAGCAAAATTTTGCATTGGGATGTAAGTTGCATCCCTTCTAATTAAATCAATTAGAATTTATTAATTGTAATTAAAATTAATTATTATTTTATTAATTATATTATTTATAATTAGAATTAAATTAAAATGGATGTACCATTAATTCGAATACATCGAATTGTGACTCTTACACCTCTACCCTAAATCTACATATTTAGACCAACTCACCGTAGATAAACTCAATTCCGAGAAATAGTTTTTAAATATATCTGCATGCCTTGGAATTTGTCCATACTCCACATAATAATTATATTTATAAGAGACAACCAAGATTATTTAAAAGAACAGAAAGAAGAAAAACTTTAAGGTGTGGAAATTTTTAAAGTTTGAATGTGAGAATTGGAAAACGATGAATCCACTATAAAAGTTGATAAATTTGAAGGAAACATTACTGAATTCAAAAATATAAAATTTGTTTCTTTCATGGGTTTCGAACTTAGACAAAAATTCTGAATATTGGTGGATTTAGTAACTTTCTTAATAGATTCATCAATTTTTACAATGAATTCATTTTATTCTCACGTTCTCACTTTAAAATGATTCTTATTTGAACTTCACTCTATATATATATATATATATATATATATAAGGTAGAATTAACGTAAAATCATTTTTATCGTGAGAACTAAAAATGATGAATTGTTGTAAAAGTTGATGAATCAATAGGTAAAGTTACTAAATCCAAAAAATAAAATTTTTGTCCCTCATGAGATTTGAACCCGAACAAAAAATTCCAAATTTTGGATTCATTAACTTTCTATAGGATTTATCAACTTTCATAGCAAATTATTTGATTCATTGTGAACTCTTATGGTTATTAATTTTTAGGATAAAAATAGTTCTCATTTGAACCTAACTCGACTGGTTGGACACCTCTTATAACGTAAAAATAAGAACTATTAATATATGTTTGATTAACTTAATGAACAGTTAAGATTATTGGTTGTATTATTAATATCTTTTAAATTATTTTTATAGGTAAGGATGTCTTAGAAATTTTAATATTTCTATAAATATCAATCCCGAATTTTGAAGGATTTCTTTTATTCTCTTCTTCTTTCTCTCGCCATCCCTCACTTTCTCTCTTTATTCTCTCTTCTTCTCTCACTCCCTAATTTATATGTGCATCCCGTCAATTTTTTTGAATTTGCATATTTTTGCTATGTACTTTAGTATAATGTACATGTTAATATAATGAACATCTGTGTTTATTGAAAATGAGCATATCATGTGCGTGTGTTGGCTAGTGGTAGAGTGGTTAATGAACATTCGAGCCACCTGTGTTTCTATATTAAATTGACAAAAAAAAAATGAGCATATGCACATATGTCTATAAAAAATTGTGTTCATGTGTGTATGCTTAAATAAACATATAAACATGAGTTCACATAAGTTTATTGTCATGCATGAAAATTTGCACATATGAATTAAGAACTGAGAGAAGAAGAGAGAAAAAAGAGAGAAAACGTGAGAGAGAGAACGTGAGAGAGATAGAGAATTAAGAGAGGGAAATAAGAGATAAGAAATGAAATCCCTTAAAATTCAAATTGAAATTTATATAAATATTAAAATTAATAAAACAACCTTAAAATATTTATAATTAATAGGATAAATATCAATTTAAATCCTAAATTATACCAGTTTTGTCAAAAATATCATGAACTTTAAGAAATATTTATTTAAACCCAAACTATCAATTTTAATTATATCAAAAGTACCATGCCTTCATTTTTTGGCTTCGGAATTCTGACGTGGATCGTTGGATGCTACTGTTTAATTTTTATTTTTTTTAATTTGCGTCCTACTGATTAAAAAAAATACATAAATTCCACATCATCAATAAAAAATAAAATTCAAAACATTTTGAAGGGAGAAATGGACACATCGCCGGCGCTGCCAACCAACAACATAAACAACATCTCCAGCGACCCACGACGAACACCACCTCCCATCTTCGGAGACGTTTAAGGAGCCGTGGCGTATGCTATGTTTGGATCTGGAAGTTCTTTTTTTCTTTAGAATTAGATTTGAAAGTATTTTTTTGTTTGTTTGTTTTGAGAACTGAATAGATAAGGGAAGAAAGACAGAGAGACGATGAAGATGGCTATAGAATGGCGTCTGCCGTGACTCGTCGGAGATGCTGGCGTCTGCCGCGAGTCGCGACAACCTTGGTAGATGACGTCTGTCGTGAGTCGCCGGAGATGGTGACTTCTTGGTTGCTGGCCTCTGGCGTGATGACGTAGCGCTCTCTAATTTGACTAGGACGTGGGCCAAACTGATAGTGAAGGCGTCGCCTTTCATGTATGCTGTAGAAAATTGGAGGGGAAAAGCAAGAAAATTGATGGCGTGGGGAGTCGTCGATGTGCTTAGTGGTTGGTTTTTATTTGCTGGTCTTGCTCATTCACCATGCATGCATGCACCATTGCTTGAACAATCACTTGTTTTTCTTTTTCTGGAATACATCCATATTTTTATTCGGATGATTGTCACTTCACTTATTATATATAATTGATGTCTCTTTTTTTTTTGTAATTGCAATACGACTTTTGGTAGAGCATTACATGGGATTATTGATTTTTGAATAAGGTGGATCTTCACTCGGACTAAATTTGTTAACATACCAACCCTATTTCGGCTAGAATACATAAGGGCAAAGACATAAATTAATATCCCTGATTTTAGTTGGCGAAGTCGGGTCATTGCCTTTTAGTCGAGATGTCGATAGCACTTGTCTATTGTGATTTGTGAATTATTGCTCGCTAGTAAGATTTAGAAAATTATTAATAAATGTGTATAGACAATTTGCGACTATAGGCAAATTAATTATGTGTATATAGATAAATTGATAATTGAGTACCGAAATATTGTTGGAATTGTGTATTTAATAAATGAGCTTTGACTCGCTTTGACTGAATTTTCTCATGACGAAACACTTAATTTTATGAAATTTAAATACTGTAAGATCGATTTATGTTCCGAGTAGATAATCATGATATATTTAATTTCTCAAATACGATTTTAATGCGTAAAATAATGGTGTAAAGTTGGTGTGAAAATGGTCGATAAAATAATTATAAATCGTTTATAGTTTATCTCACATTGATTATTGGAAGTATTAGTGTAACAACTTATATACAAAATCAAGTAATTACTTGATTTTGTATATAAGTTGTTACACTAATACTTCCAATAATGAGGCATGATGGCCACACACACTCGCCTCGTCCTCGGCATCGGTCGAGTGCCGCGCCGAGCTACGATCTTGAACTTAGATATTGGCAATTGATTTTTGGATTCTATTGGTCCCGGAGCGAGTCAGATCATATGTATGGGAAGGGGAATAGACCTAAGTCCAAATCTTTTTGGTCTGTTCAACGAGAAGTCAGGTTATCCTGATATATAATCTGAGACTTTCAGGTTCAGATTGATTTCTCCTGATAAAGAGTGAGACTCGATTGAAATAACACAAACTGATAGATGGGTAGCTTATTATTTGGATCACTATCTCAGTGAGTTAGGTGCGGAAGTGTGTGAGCCTAATTTATACTTGTTTTGAAATTTTTGAAAATTTAAGCGTGTTCAGACTTGTGCTACAAGTTTTAATGCAGCTTTAGGTATGTAGAAACCTGACCTAATTTTATCAAATACTTAGAAGATTATCGTGATGTGCAGTATGTATTATAATTCAAATATAAGTTGTAACTATCAAAGTATAATAAGAAAACTATACTTTTAAAATCGTTTGGAGTATTCCCTATCAAAATAGGTGAAGAATCGTTTAATCTAGTGATTGTAAAAGAAAAAGAAGAAAAGGAAAAAGAAGGAAGTCGCTTTTTCCACAGAGTTTTCCTTGAGAGATGACACTAAGTTTAAAGTTGAGATGGTAATTGATGGTTGAATATTTAACTTAGCCTATTACGCGGGAGGCGATCAAATTGACTATTGACCCACGAATTGCAACGGTAGTGCTCCACCACAGCTGTTATTCCCCTTCACTTTCTTTCTTTTCCTCT
The DNA here is from genome assembly GCA_036937905.1 of Salvia rosmarinus. Taxonomy (NCBI): domain Eukaryota; kingdom Viridiplantae; phylum Streptophyta; class Magnoliopsida; order Lamiales; family Lamiaceae; genus Salvia; species Salvia rosmarinus. Next base: position 48,544,036 of record CM072820.1, read on the forward strand.
AAAATAGAGACGAGCAATTTTTATTTTATATATTTTATTGAATGGGAGACGAGCAATTTGGAAAACAATAATTTCTCCTTTTTTTCTTTTGCATTTCTATCTGTTCTGTGCAAGTGGTGACGTTGTAACTGGATAGGACCACATTTATCATAAATACATATAGATTTGATTTTTTTTTGGTCTGGGAAAAAGAGGAAAGCTCGAAATGTCAATTTATTGAGGGAATCAAATTTAGATCTTATAAATGAAGCGGTAACTTAGACATACGAAACTATGATTGAAGTCACGGCACTAAATATGTCAAGCAAAACACGTTAATATTTTCCTTGAATTTTCTTTTACAGTTTAAAGAATATGCCCTACATATATGTACTTCCTTTCTATTTTTTCTTGTATTTTTAGACAAATTGATTTAGTGTTCTGGAAAACATAGAAAATAAAATAAGTCTGAAATTGTATACAAAATAATTATATATGCATGAGAAAGACAAAGTGAAAGGAAGATAGCCCACCGTTTCTTTCTTTGTCGGAGACCCATGTTAAGCCTTTTATAATTAAAGCTAGAAAACGATGTTTCAAAATAAATAAGACAATTATCTAGTGAGTTACAAATTCACCTTAAACTTTACCACAAAAATGACCATATTATTGAACGCAATTCTTCTTTATCTTTTACATCAAACATGGTAAATGCAACATATAGGAACATTGCACATGATTTAACATATATATATATATATATATATATATATATATATATATATATATATATGGGGTGGGTTATTATAAAACCTTTCTTATCCTACAACGTGAAACAATCGTTCTCCTTGAAAATTACTACCCTAAACAAAAACATTTGAATTTTCGCTCCTCATGAGATTGAACTCGGGTGATGCACAATGCACTCTTCCAACAAAGTGATGCATCACTGTGGATCTTCACGACCTAATAGCTGAAAATGGTTCTCACGTTCTCACTTTAAATAAGGTTTTTATTTGAACTTACTCCTATATATATATATATATATATGGAAGGGTTAACGTAAAAACTATTTTTATCTTGAGAACGTGAGAACCAGAAAATGATGATCGCTGTGAAAGTTGATGAATCAGTCAAAAAAGTTACTAAATAAAAAAAATTGGAATTTTTGCTCCTCATGAGATTCGAACCCAGGGAAAAAATTCAAAATTTTGAATTCAATAACTTTTCAACGGATTTATCAACTTTCATAATGATTTCATTTGGTTCTTAGTTTTTTGGATAAAAATGGTTCTCAATTGAACCTAACTCTTTATATATATGTATATATATGCGAGAATGTTCAAATAAAAACCTTATTTAAAATGAGAACGTGAGAATCATTTTCAACCATTAGATCGCGAAGATCTATGGTGATGCATTACTTTGCTGGATGAGTGCATTATGCACCGTCCGAGTTCGAATCTCATGAGGAGCGAAAATTTAATTTTTCTTTTGTAATAATTTTTATGAAGTATGCATTGTTATCACGTTTGTAGAATAACACAGTTTTTTACAATGATCCACCTGATCATGCGTGGCCAAACTCGTAATGCTCTCAAAAGATAAATAACATTGATTATTAACTAATCGTATCTAGTTCTATGAGGTGAATAATAACAATAATAATCACTCATTTATTTATTTTTAAAATAAAATAAATGATAAGCCGCAATTAAGGAAGATTAGTAGCGCAAGATGAGATTCCCATGATGAATAAATGTACCTTTATGAAATGATGTGGATGAGCACTCACAAATAAAATTAGTAATCAAAAATCGTGGGAAATGAAGAGCAATTTTGATATATGGGCTTTCCTTAACAACAAAGGACGACAGACGCCACACCTTTTCTGATAAATCCTTTTCAGGTGGAAAAGTGTAGATGACTTCCTTTACTCAACGACACCTAACATATATAGTAACCAAATCAAGTATACAAGGAATGTGTTTCTCTTCCTTCTTAGTTAAGTCCAAATTAAAACTTTTGTTTTTAGAATTAATTCATTGCTTTTCATTACTATTTCTGTTTGGACAGTAATGTAAGATGCTGAATCGTCTCAATTATGTAATTGATTTTCAATTTTAATTTTAATCAAACCAACAGGTTTTCAATTTGGTCTTTTATATATATATATATATATATATATATATATATATATATATATAGGGTTGGGTTCGTAGATCTTGGTCCCAGATAGTATGTAATCTCAATCTGAATAACACATTTTGAACACGTGGCTGCACCACAGGTGACACATGTACGATCTTTTCTTTTCTTTTTCTTTTAATTTTATGAGGCAAAATGGGAAGAAATCAAATCAACCTTCTTCTCCTCCTCCTTGGTGGCAGCGGACGGTCGGGAGGCGACGGCTGCGGCAAAGGCGTGAGACGACGCCCGGCGACGCACGGCGACAAAGACCGCGAACATCAACAATATAAACAAACAACAACAAACAATAGATTTTGAAAGAAAGAAAAGAAGAAAAAAATTTGAAAACAAAATTGATGGATTTTGAGAAAAATAGAAGATGAATTTGATAGATGATTGAACAATCGAGAAATATGATGGCTATGACGGTGGTTCATGGCGAATTCGTCGATGTCAATGAAAAGAGGCAGCGGAATTGACATAGAAGGATGAATGAAAGATTTTACGTCGAAACCATAAAATGCATTGAACAAAACATGAAACCGCATTGAACAAAACATGACAATGCATTGAATAAAACATAAAGCGCATGTTGCATCAAAGCACGTTCATGCATTGAACAAAGCACGTTCATGCATTGAACAAAGCACGCCCATGCATTGATCAAAACATGTCGATGCATTGAACAAAACGTAAAATGCAGCCAACGGGCGGCTGGAGCGAAGCCCGGAGCGGCGCAAGCACGAAGCGCTGCCTGGCGCGGCAAGGGCCTGCGCTAGGCACGCCATGCTACCGGGCGCAAGCTTCAATCGCATGCATTATTGTGTTCAATCGCATGCATTTTTGTTCATTTGAATGCATTATTCGCTCAACTAAATGCATAGTTTGTTTTCACAATCACATAACAAATCAAATTACTAATCTACCCTTAATGAAGCGAAAATCGGTAAATTAAGCTTAAAGTCGAAAAATCTCAACCATAGGATTTATGAGATGAATGGATGAGATTGAGTATTACATCTATCACAGGGGCTTGGGTACTATATGATATATCCTCTATATATATATATATATATTGAGTTTGATGTGATTTGATTCGTATATTAAAATTAAGTAAATTAAGTTTTTTAGTCTTCATCAGAATCCTGGGTCAACTATATTATTTTCTAAAAAACAAAAGACAAATCTTAGAATCTACATAATATTTAGAAATTGTTTATTTTTCATAATTAATGATATACATGATTGAATATTTTCATTATTAGAATTTTTTTAATCCTTTCATTTCAATTGAGTAAGACGTAAGCAAATTAGCAAAAATTATAAAAACTATCAAGGATTTTGGACATCCCAAAACTTCAATCCACCATAATAAATAATTGATTAGTTTTTACTTCCTCAAAATAAACTGTCCTTAGGGAAGGTATTATCCACAACTCTCGTTAGATGATCAATTCTTTGGATAATGAGTAATAAGTAATAACATCTTCTTCTTCTTCTTTTTGGTAAATTAATACAGAAATTTTAAAGATTGCATCACGGTGGACTTGAACCCGAGACCTTTGGCCTCGGATATTAACCACTAGGCCAACACACACACACGAGTAATAACATCTTTTTTATGCAGTTATGATCCTAATCTTATTATTTATAAATTATCGTAGTTATTACCAACGTATGTAGAAACATAATTTAATTTGTGAATTAAAGCTCGTACTAGCAAACTCATTTAGATATTACTTATTTCAAATCTGATTAAAAAAGGGTTAGAGTGCAAAATAAGCCATAACAATTAGGCCGAAGAACTTATTTCTCCCAACCCTTTTAAAGAGAAAAATTTAACACTCAAAATCAGGGGCGGATCTAGGATTTGATAATGGGGTGGGCTGAAAATAAACACTTCAATACATTAAATTTTATAAATATCAAAATATTTTGATGTCTACATAAGTTGTGCCCTGCGAGACTTTAATACATAAAAAATTCATAAATAATTGAGTCTATATCTATATCTTTAACAAATTCTCTCTCAATATAAAACATCATCAAATCTTCAAGTAAATCATCACCCATCTTATTACGATGTGCCTCTTCACATGCTTCATTGTAGAAAATACACATTCAATTATAGCAGTAGAAACATGCAACATCAAAATCAGATGAATTAGTCTAGTAGAAAATGCTTATTTTCTTTTTCCCGGATCACGCTCAATACATGTAACTGAATTTCTCTCTATAGGACTTGAAGGACATTGACTAATTTGATTTTGGATGGTCGTGGTTAAAGGTTCTGAGCTACCTTCGTTGTTTTGAGTCTCTTGACGATCACATTTCTTAAAAATGATGATATAAGTCATTTTCCTTTCTTTGCAATATGTTGGTGCTCCATTTAAATGAATGGAAACTGCAAGACATCCAAAAATCAAGAGTATTAAAAGAACAAAATAAATTATGGTATATGTTCCATAAAAGACAATGTCATAAGAAGTTGTCCATTTAATATCAATTCGTTTATCTCACACAAATCAAAAGCTTATAAGATCCTCTAATATCATCATAACTACAATTAACATTCAAATTATCCTATTATATTAGATATATCATAAGACAAATTAACATTGAAATCCAAGAAAACCTCGACAAATAAATTAATGGTAAACAAAATCCAAACAAAAAATAAAATATGCTTATCACTACAACAAGCACTTATGCACATGCATTCCATAACAAAATAGGTATAATTTTGTTCAATATGGTTGATCATGTCTGCATTCTTATTCATGTAATGTCAAATTCAAAGTGGAAAATAAATATGGAACAATTGAGCATCAGAAGACTTGGAACCCAAATATAAAGTGTGATTAGTATAATTATACCTAAAATAAACAAAATGATCATCTCATTGTTCACAATCGTGATATTTATTCACCAAAAAGTAAACTCAATTTGAAATACTAAATCTTAATCTAGGGTTCCACACCTTGAACATATGAGATAAGAAGGAGTGAGGGGCAATAAGAATGGAATCAGAAGTTGGAATGCTCGAAGGCATCGTCGGTGCCACGATGGACAGCAGTAATCGGAGAAGACAAAAATGAGAGAATATACTCTATTTTGTTCGCGTTTGCTACTGTACATCAGAATAAGATTAGGATTTTAAAAGTTCTAAATTTGTTTTTAATTATTTAGTGGTGGACTAAAATGAATTTTGACTTAAATATAAAATATTGGTATAGGAAGAAATTTTGGGGTTGCACTGGCTCCAGCCCAGTGCAGCCATTTAGTACATCCGCCACAGACTCAAAATATCATATACTATTTTTTTGCGGTACAGAAACACTCGATGAAACTTTTTCTTAATTAGTTCTGAATGAAAGGAATGACGTCGTTCGTTGTGTCACCCACATTTTAACGTGCGCTTAGATTAGAATAAAAAATTTAAAATACAGTATTGCTGGAACATTATTGACATATTTTTCCATATACTATTATTTTTTTAGAACTCTTCCATATATTATTATATAATAATATATTCTTATATAATAAAATATATAAAATATAAAATATATTTTTAGCATTGCAATATCTTATGCTGGGTTGAGATCTTTTAGGCCTCTAACACGTTTGGACTAAATCTGAGCCCATATTTCATTTAGGTCTTTCTGCAAAAGTCATGAGCCAATTATGGGCTTGATCCTGTGTAAGTTGATACCAGTTTTTGTAAACCATTATATAATATAATATTCTCCCCGTCCATCAAAAAATTATATTACTTTCGTAATATGAATTTTAATAAATTATAATGAATGTAAAGTAAGTGGAGATAATAAATAAATAGATTAATCAATATTAAGATTAAAAAATAGATCATTGAGATAATAAATAAATATATTAATGGATAATGAGTAATGAGAGTAAAAGGAAGATTATGTGTGGGTTTTTTTATAATAAGTAGACAGATTAAGTGTAAAAATTATGAATATGATGTTTTCAAAAATGAAATGGACAAAAATTTTGATGGACGGATCGAAAAAGAATTAAATCCAAATTTTTAAAGTATTAAATTTTATAACCACTATTTTTATTTTTATTTTGATATTATGAAAGCCATGCCACCTTCATTGGGTGTCTTATTTGAGTAAAACCCACGTTCGCAATGCAATAGCGCAAACCACACACAGACAGTGAACCACACTTGGAAAGCCAGGGTGTGGCCAAAACTATATAGGCGTTTGGTGGGGTTGAACACGCGACTCTATAACCACTAATTATACAAGCTCTTAAGAGTGGATAGTATGTGTGAACTGAATTTATAGAATTCAGTAATTGCGCATCACGGTACGTATTGAAAAGGATAGTAAGTATGAATTGAATTTATTTGAAAAAATTCAGGACTTACGCTTCACAGTACTCTTCACCGACCAGATTGGTGACATCTGAATAACCAGCAACTAATATTATCCTCGTAGGATAATATTCACTAAGTAAATAGTGGTTAAAATAAAAATAAAAAAGGTATATAATGTAAGTGCAAATTAATCGAGACGAAGTTGATTTTTGAAGTTTGACGCAGTAACAAATTTAGAAGAAGAAAAAAAAATGCTTTGAATTAAATTCAGCATCTAGAAAATTAAAGTCCGACATGACTTTTATTTGTATATGCCGTGAAGTAAAAAGCTCAACAACTCTAATAATTTTGTGCGCCGTTTCCTCAACAACTCCTAATAATTATACTGACTTCTATACCTATGTGATTGTCCCTTGTTTTTAGTAGGATTTTAAATGATTCGAGTTATATATTGTGAGTTATTGGGATCTTGATTTAACAAAAAATTCCTTCAAATTTATTTAATGAAGTTCGTTAGTTAAATGAATCAAATTCGAATTTGATAGTATTATGCTCGTAAGTAAGCTTGTTAGGCGTTTTAGTTTTAAATTTTAAAATTAATTAGATACAATTCTGTATATTTATCTATATTATTAATTAATAGTTATATTAGTTCTCTAACTAATTTATTTCATGTTACGATAAATTATGGACATATTATGTTGTTGTGAGTAGAATTTTTTTTTTTTTTTACAAAAGATTAATATATTAAACATAAATTTAAATTTTGAAAGTTTATTTGAACTCGAATTAACTTGTGAGATTCAAAATATTTGATAAATAAAGGTTGAAGCTCGACTTGATATAAACAAATCAAATTTGAACACAGCAATATTCTATTTAGTTCGACTCAATTCGATTGCACCTATAGTTTTTAGTAGATTGAAAATGTTAAAATCGTACGATTAAAGTCCTAACATTTATTAAATTTTGAAAAGAACATGAGTATCTAGATATGGGAGGTGTGGTTTCTTCTTTCTCATATATAATAGCTATTTTTCTACCAAAAATAAAAGTGGAAATTAAAAAAAAATGACGAGTGTGATTGCTGAATAGTGAACAGGCATTTCATAGGAAAAGAAAACTGATACCCCGACTTTGAATCGTATTATTCTTTTAGATATCAAAATAAATAGGCTGTTTTGTATTATTAACAACTTTATACCATGGAAACAAATTCAGTGTCTAACAAAAACTGAAAATTTATGGGAAAAATCAAGAATTTGTTGTAAGTGTATATAATATGCATTATATATTTGTCATTATATAGACCACATATGTCCCATTAAATTTCGTAGTGCATTTTTAGGTGTGGGTGTTTCCGTTAGTGCCACGAGGTCTGGCACGAAGTATATGAGGAAGTTTCCTTGTATGAAGAGTCCTAGTTGGAATAGAGATCTAGAAGAGCTTCCAAGATATATCCACGGGATCTTTTATGAAGAGTCCTAGTTGGAATAGAGATCTAGAAGAGCTTCCAAGATATATCCACGAGATCTTTCAAGATATATCTTCAGTATTTACTTTTTATTGAAGATAAATTCCTTCTTCTTCCATAACAAGAAAATTGATCAACAAGGCAAGTCTTGAAAATATGAGATCTTGCAATTGAACCCTATATATAGTTGAACGTATGAAGCATTCAAACTTGCAAGAAAACAAAGTGAGAAAATCATATGAAGATTCTAGAGATGTCTGTCTTGATTATTCGTACTCACAACTTCTCTAAGTTGTGAAAGAAATTGCTTGTAAAGAGTTGTTAACTCTTTAATTCTTAGTGTTCCTACTAATGTTATGTTTACTGGTAGTATTCCAGGTTTTGTACTAGCAGAAGAGTGTTCATGAGGTAAACACTTTTTGAGAGTTCTTTGTAAAAAAGTTTTGACACTCTTAGTTAAACATTGTTTAAAATAGGTTGGGTGGTTAGAAGACCTTGTTCACGTCCAAGTTAGTGCGTGGAGCATGCACAACTAACAATTTTCTGTGGGTGGAGGTTTGGGAAGTTCTATAAGCATAGTAAGAGGGAGTCTTATTGTATAAATCATTTGTACCTTACCTCCAGATAGTAAAAAGTTTTCCCTGGGTGCAACTCTCTAGACGTACATTGTTGACACCCAACTGGGTAACCAATTTTTTTTGTTATTTTGGTTACTTTGTTCTTGCTTTACTATTTGATGTGTTTATTAGTACTTGTTCCACCATCTGAACTATTGACATCTGGAACTGTTGTATTTTTGCACAATTACAAGGAGTATAAAATTTCAATTGATATCAGAGCAGGTCATCTACTTATACAGGTGTTAGATCCCAGAATTTCTTTTCTACCTTGTTTAGCCTATGCTTCATCTGATGGTGTCTCAAAAGAAATGAGATACTAACGAACACATACCAGAGTCTATCCAGAAGATTATCAAGCTATGATGGAATCTTTTGCCATGCTCACAAGAAACTTTGGAAAATCATCCGAGTTTCTAAAGAAAAAGGTACGAACCTGTGGAAGATCTCTTAGACAAAAAAATGGCACGTTTAATAACTCTCAAGATAAGAAAAAGTTGGATCGATCCTTATCCTCCAACTCAAATGGTCAATGTTTTGAATGCGGTAGATTTGGTCACATACAATCTGAGTGTGCCAATACCTTGAAGAAGTAGAAAGTCAAGTCTTACAATGTCTCTCATAGTGATGAAGAAACGAATAAGAGTGGAAGCGATTTTGGTGATGATACAATCCCTTTTACTTTAAGAACGTGGGAACAAAAATGAAGAACAACAACCAGGCAATGATCTTCTAAAGCTAGCTGCTGAAAGTAATGATGAAGACTTTGACTTGAAGACACTTGCTGAAAACTTTGACTTCATGCACAAGAAATATAATACCTTGACCAACCAACTTGCAGAAGTCACTGGGAAAAGGATGAATTCATTGCTCTGAATAAGATTCGAAAGAAGGACATAGTCTTTTTGTAACAAAAAAATGAATTCAACAGCAAAGAACTAGAGCATCTCCAGAAAATGGGTCAAGATGATGAACAATGGAACGAATAAATTAGAGGAAATTCTCGCGATTGGCAAAAATTCAGATGATAAAGCGGTATTGGATATCAAAAGAATGAGTTGGATATCAAAAGAATTAGTGAGTTCCTAAGATGAAACACATGAAATTTGCCAAGGCGAATGAGCATCACAAGGTACAACAACCTTCGCATGTCCCACCCCAGAAGCATACGACACAGAAGCAGTTCAAACCCCGTGCCAGACAAAATGATCGTAAGTCATACAGAGCATATCATAAGGAATTAGAAAAAGAAGAGTTCAAAGAAGTGGGTCATAAAAAGCAACCCCAAAAATTATGTATGCAGGGATGGGACGTTTGGCAATGAAGATTCTAGAAAAGTGGTTTATCTAAAGGCTCATGTGCCTGCACTTGTTTCTAATAATGTTGGAACACTTGAAGAAATCTCATCACCACATGATGCATCCGCGACTAATGTTGGTAATGCAACCAGAAATTTTATTTCCTTTGTAGATATTACGAGATGCAAGTAGGATAAAATAGCCTCTGCTCCAGTACATGTTTTTGTAGTTGTCCATTCTGCAAAGTTAATACTTCAACCATTGTTTCTATCCTCACCGTACGTTATCTACTAAAGATGTTCTTGCAGAGAAAGATGTTTCCTTCTTTTATTAAGAATGGTGCAAGTGGAGCTCGGCGACTGCTTTTATTTGTTGCCAGAGATTTTGGGGATGAACGAAAAGTTGTTCAATGAAGACATCTTTTTTCAAAGATGAGTTGGGTGATTGTTTGAGTTGCAAGGAGAACGAGGCATGAATCTTGTGCATGAATTTGTACATCATAGTGAAGTCATGATGTAAGTATATGATGAAAGCTCTGTTATATGATCTCTACCATAGAGAAGTCCCAATCAGTTCATTTGAAGAATATTTTCATGGTCATTAAGAGGATTTGGTGATAGAAGATGAGCTTTTTATACACTCTAATATTGCGCATAGTTTTGATATCATAGTTTTTCTGGCTTAAATTGATGATTTCGCATCCAAGAAAGTTGTTTTGCATTGGTTGATGTGTTTCCTGATGCAAAGTGGTTTGTTACTTTGCTTGATGAAGAGATTGTTTGTCTCTTATTCGCTCCATGAGGAGGCATATGTTTGAGCTGATGTTAGTTGATATGGAGTTATGTCAGATGAAGTTTTGTCTAAGTCTCTTTGATTGAGTTATTATTTGAATGCTTTATTTTATTTTTGCCTCTTTAGAGGAAGTGACGCTGGTGCATACTCTTGTATTTGTACTAGAAGATGTGCCTACTACAAAAGTTTTTGCCACTTTGGATGTTTTTGGCTTCAAGATTATGTTTTATTATTGAAGTTGCTATGAAAGATGTTTCTTATATGGTTATTATCATTCAGCAGATGATCTGAGAGGTTGTTCCTATTATGGAGGGTGAAGCCGAAGCACTTGATCCTCGGTATGTGCTTGTTTATTCAAACTAAGCAAGACTATGGATGTCCCATTTTATTTATGTTACAAAAAGGGAGAGAATAACTCAATACTGTTTTTGCTGACATGCTTGATTACTATGCTCAGGAGAGCAATCTATGCATGTAATTGCTAGAATTTGGATTAAAAGGGAGTTGCTCATTTGATCGTTTCATGGATTTACACAATGTTTGAATTAAGGGGGAACAACTTATTTTGCTACTCATTTATTTTGCGTATTATTTTTAGTTTGTTGAGTTTATGTTATGGTTTTGTTACATAACTGAAAATGAGGAGATTGTTATTTGTCTTTTTATAAAGACAAAAATGTGTTTATTCCATTGTGCATGTTGCTAATACGTGTGTCTTTGTGTGTGCTTCGAGGAGATGATATCTTTGGAATTTGAAAGAAAATTCAATTTCTTTAGTACGAGTTTTGTCAACGTCTCTCTCCATCGTAATGTTGGTTTTCTAGTTGATCTTCGTTACTCAAGATTACAAGTGACGATGTTTGTAATATTTCCTCTCAAGCTGCAGATGTTGATATGATCGATATTCTCACATAGTGAAAAATGTTGAAGAGGATGAAGTTGACGTTGCTGGATCTGAGCGAGTGTCACCTGCTTGAAGGCACTTCGACTGTTTACCCTTTGTCATTTCTTTGACAAAAAGGAAGATGAATCTATGACTCTGTATCTTCGTTGTTGTCTTTATTTTGCTCTTAGTATATGGTTATGGGGGAGCTCTATTAATATGTCGATATTCATTGATGGAGAGTTTCAAGAGTTCTGAAGTTCCCGCCGTATTTGTGTATTCTGATGATTGACTGATTTAGTATATGTTTTTCTGCAACATGTTTATTTCATATTGATGCAACTTGTTTTGTCTACATAAATGACAAATGGGGAGATTGTAGTAAGTGTATAGAATATATACTATATATTTGTCATTATGTAGACCAGATATGTTCCACTACGTTCCGCAATGCTTTCTCAGGTGTGAGTGCCTCCGTGAGTGCCACGAGGTCTGGCAAGAAGTATATAAGAAAGTTTCTTTGTATGAAGAGTCCTAGTTGGAATAGAGATCTAGAAGATCTTCCAATATATATATCCACGAGATCTTTCAAGATGTATATTCAGTATTTACTTCTTTATTGAAGATCGATTCGTTCTCCTTCCATAGCAAGGAAATTGGTCAACAAGACAAGTCTTGAAGATATGAGATCTTGCAATTGAACCCTATATATAGTTGAACGTATAAAACATTCAAACTTGCAGAAGAACGAAGTGAGAAAATCATGTGAAGATTCTAGAGATGTCTCCCTTGATTATTCATGCTCACAACTTCTCTAAGTTGTAAATGAAATTCCTTGTAAAAAGTTGTTAACTCTTTAATTCTTAGTGTTCCTACTAATGTTATGTTTACTGGTACGTATTCTAGGTTTTGTTCTAGTACAAGAGCGTCTGTGAGATAAACACTTTTGAAAGTTCTTTGTAAAAAAGTTGTGATACTCTTAGTTAAACGTTGTTTACAAGGGGGTTAGGTGGTGAACGTATCTTGTTCACGTTCAAGTTAGTGCGTGGTATATATACAACTAACGATTTATCATGGGTGGAGCTTTGAGAAGTTCCATAGGCATAGTAAGAAGGATATTGTATAAGTCATATGTCACTTATCTCCAAGTAGTAAAACATTTCTCCTAGGCGCAATCCTCCAAAAGTAGGTGTGTTTTTTAGTTGTTTTGTGCTTAATGTGTTTTTAGTATATAGTACTTGTTCCACCATCTATGTTACTAACGTATGGAATTATTTTATTTTATACAATTATAAGGAGTAGAAAATTTCACTTGCAAAAGCAAGGCATGGGTTGATTCGAGATTATATTTGTAACTTTTTAGATATGTAAAATCATAATATAACACATCCCTAGACTGATATCTTCGTTTAATGTGAAGTATTGCAGAAAGGGCCAAAACCAAAGTGACACGGTCACAAGCTCCAAGCTAAGAGTGCTATCATAATTTCGAGATTTGAGGCATCCACACTTGGCCAACAATTATGATAATAGTTATCATAGAAAGTAATATATTAATTATATATCCAGTCTGGGAACGATTTTTTTCTTATATATATATTTTTATCGAATTATTAGTTAGATATGCCAAACAGCTAATTAAAGTGCACACAATTTACTGCATAATACTTTTAATTATAGTATTGTATTTCAAATATGTATAGTATGTTATATTACACAGTTAGATGTAGACTTTTGGTGCTATAAACCTTACAATTACTATCCATTTGTTATTCTGTTAACATTAAGGAGGTGATCGATGTTGGATTTGTATACTGAAAGCAGTTTTGGTTGAGCTTGTATACAATGTTTCCTGTTACCACTATTACAATCTCCTATCTGAATTGAAACTTGATTGCATATAGTGTGTCCCTTATCTCGTATATAAGTTAGATCATACGGTGTGTAGAAGATCATAGAAGTCGTATGATTGGTCGAGCAATGAGATATAAAAGTTTCTGGCGAGACAACTTGAGGACGAGTTGTCGGTATGAGGCTGCGATATAGATAAGTGACTTGACTTGGTTGCTTGTCTATCTTTGATGCGTCTTTGACGTATTGAAGGATCACGATGAGATGAGTTCTTCTATCGACCGTCGTGAAGAACCTAGATCTCGGTGACTTACGATGATCTAAACCTCGATAAGGTATTAGGTGAGTATGAGTTGTTGACCATCACTTTGACTTGTTATGGGTGAGGTTATATGTTCTAACCCATATTCTCGCGTCTTGGGTGGTGGCGGTGCTTGTATGTCATGCTAGTTATCGTATCAGTCACCGTATCCGTTTAGGATGATGGCGTCCCCTTAAGGAGCTCAAAGGTTTATTGTACTAAACCCCGCGGTTGAGTTAGCTCAAGTACAATAATAAGGTTGAGTGGTACTACTTAAGGAATTAAAGATATTAATTATTTTAAGCAGACAGAATGCTCTAAATAATTAATGGATGTGCGATATCTTAAATACGGAGAATCGTAATGTCTAAGTGCAAGCCCGACTCACCTTCGGTAATAAAGGGGTAAGTCAGCATTTATTCTCTAGTGGCATGAATAAATGTTTATAAATTAATTTATGTTCTGGGCTGAACATAAGATAATTAATTTATTTGAGGCCCATCTTTATTCCTTGCATTTGATCCCTGGGCTGGCCCATCCAGGCCCGTAGCTACTGAAGAAATCGGTGCCCCCTATCCCTCTAAGGTAAGGATTTGATTCTCTTTATCCTATTAGGATATTATTATATTTATGGATGTGCATGGATCCTTTCCTAATGAGATTATGGTAATGCATTATAAATATAAGGTAAGAGATAAGATCAAGGCTAATCCTAACAATTATCCTAGCATAATTTTCGAGAATCACCATAGTTCCTTGGTGAGATATTTTGAAAATTACTAGAGGATTAGGGTGATTTTACATAGCATTCTCCATAAATCGTCCTCACTCGGCGTTGGAGATTGGACAACCGGGATACGATCCGGAAGATCAAAGCACGAGTCTCGATCCGTTCATCCCGATCATCCCCGATAGATTCAAAGGTAAACACGAGAAAACCCCTACGTGTTGCAATTAATTATATAGGTGCATGCTAGGAATATAATCAATGTATGGTGAATTAAACATCCAGATAGATCCTCGGGAGGGTCAAAATCGATTTCCTACAATTGGTATCGAGCACGGGATCGATATCTTGGCTCTGTTGGATTAATTCACGTTTGATTATTACGTGCGCAATTAATTAATTGTTGGATCCGCTGTTCATCGTGGCTCGATTTTATTTTTGTCGGATTTTGTTTTTCACCACGAGAAAATCCGTGGTTAGATTAGATTTTCTCTGTAAATCTTATCCGTAAAGAAGAACGAAGATGAAAGCACGAAGAACGAGGCGGCGGGAAGGCGCGTCGGGCCGGGCGCCGCGGTGGAAGAGCGGCGTGGGCGGCGGCACGCGTGGCGTGCTCGGCGCTCGCAAAGACACCCGCCGGCTGCTGCTGCGCGTTTCTCGGCGGCGGCGACACGGCGGCTAGCGATGCGGGCTGCAGGGCACGCGATTCTCGCGCGGGCGCTTCGGCGGGTGCGTTTTCGGCGGTTCGCGGGCGACTTCGCGTCCGCGAGGTTGCGCGCATCGTCGCGAGATCTCGATGCCGCGCGCGTGGGTGACGGGCGCGCGTTTGTCGCGCGAGATCCCGGCGCGGCGGGCTCACGATCGCGAGTCGACCGCGAGGCGCGCGTGCCAGCGCGGTAGCAGCGCGAGCGTGGCGCGCCGCAGCGTGCTCGGCGGGTCACGGTCGCCTTCGCGAACGCGAGGAACACGCGGGCGCGCGAGTGGGGCGGCGGCAGTGTCTTGGCGCGCACATGGGTTGTGCCCTGGCGGCCCGGCCATTTTGGGCCAACCCGGTCCAAACCCACCTGAACCCGTTTTCGGTCGAATCGGTTTTCCGGCGAATCCGGTCCGTGCCCGTGCACGCGAGGCCCGTTCTTGAAGTTATATGAAGATCATGCTTTGCGATTCTATGTAATAGATTAGGCGGGAAAAGTGTAGGATCCACGAGTGGGCGCGATGAGCGTTTTATTTTATTTTATTGTTCATAGCATGTCGTGGATGTTTAAATTATGCGATAGCATGCTATGTATGTTTAAATTACGTGAACAAACATATTATATGTTTTCGTGATTGGATCGCATAGTAAGCATGCTAGGTTTATCGCGTTTTCAAGCATATTTTAGAATTACTGCGAGCATGTTTTACATGTTGAGTTCTATAGAAAAGCATGCTAGGATTACGTGATCTCGCATGGACAAACCTTTTGAAACAAAGACTAAGCAAGTAACCCGACATATTAATTTTCAAATCAAAATGTCAAGACCTCCACTTTTGATCTATAAACAAAGTGAGGCGACTTGTGAGTAAACGATCCCACACGCGTGGCTTGCTTGCACTGCTTTATCATAAGTTTGTTAGATGAGATTTCTAAATAAAACTTTTAAATCTATTGAGAAGTGGGAGTTTCATGTAAACGTCCACACGCGTGGCTTGCATATCACGATTTTCATAAGTTCTCTAGAGATAGTTTTAAAATGAGATATGAAAGAATTTGGATTGGGCGGTATGGTCTAGTGAGTATGCGATTCTAAGAATTAATTTTCTGTTGTTAAAATTATGGTCATTGCTTGACATCACCTCAGTACAACTTCCCGAAGTCCCTTCTGCGATAGTGATGTGGTCTAGTAAGGTCCAATCATTAATTTCATTTGTTATAAGGATAAGTTGACATGGATTGAAATTAAGCGACTAAAAGGTATATTTTGGTGCGGTATAGGGTTCGTGTAAAGCGTCCACACGTGGCTGCATGTGGAATTCCTTGGGCGATTGGAGGTTTCAATTAATATTGTTTTATCAAAATGTTACAATATTGTTGTTACGAATTATGTGCGATCGTATGCTTATGTGTTTACATTATCTTTTCGGATATGTCTCTTACACCGATTATCAATATGCTCATAAAATCATCACACCCGTCTGACTTATCCTTCTTGGACCGTGACTTGGGGTTCGGTTTAAGTAAATATGAAAGAATAAGGGTTTCAACTCATTTCATCTACGAAGAAATATAGATGTTTCAAACGAAGCGAGAATCACGATGAATCAAAATAGCTTATATATATATAAGGTGTTTTCATGGTTTCAACAAAGCAATGACTTTTGCAAAGCTTAACATAGTAACAAAAGATAACGAGTCTCAAGAGTTTGGCGGTGAATAACGTGTGAGATATGCATATGAAGATCATTCTCAAGGCGAACCAAAAATACTTTATACTACTTGACAAAAGAACTCCGCTCAACTCCGCCTGCTCCATCACCTTTCAACTGCATATTTAAAAACAAACATGCGGTGAGTAAAATAATTGCACTCGGTGGACACATTGCGAAAACATTTTTACTTTACGAATATTGTCGCCTCGTCACGGAAGAACAAGAGTTTTATTTGAAAAGGCGCTTGCTTACAAAATACATTTCATTTTCTCAAAATCATCGCTTGCAAGCATTTTCACATCACTACAACGTATATTCCAGTCGGCATATGGATTAACGCAGGGGAGGAGCCTCCTTCACCGGACGCACGATCGACCGCGAACGGTTCGGAGGTGAATCATCGGCCAGTAACTTCGGTTGAAGTCAAGTGTACACAACCCTAGCCGGATTCCCCTTCACCTCGAAACTTAGGATCCGATTAATAATACTTTTCCTGTTGCCCGTGCAACCCGAATGGACATATCTGAAACATAAAACATTTTGGCGAACAATATCGTATTTTATCATTTGCGGAAAAATAGTAAAGTATACTTTTGTAAAAATCATTTTCAAGAAAGCTCATAAAAGTTTTGGTAAGAAAGCCCACCCGAGGACTTAAGGTTTCTTAAGTCACTAGTTTCTATTCTCGGTTTCCGTTCTCCTTGAGTCGGACCTTATCAATGTAAGAAATGAAATTTTAGCATATCATCAAATGCGGTGTAAGATTCTTCGATCCGAACGTCGTCTATCCTTCCATTCATTCTTTTGTTGAAATCGTTCGGTGAATCGACATAGTCTATAACGTTCTCGTCGAATAAAGGTGACGGGACTTATTTTGACGTTTCCTAATCGATTGATGTTGATTACGAATTTTCTTGATTTATAAGGAATATTCTACATTTTAGTATATAATGTGCGTTTAATATACTTACGTAACGTAAGTTACATTGTTACTAAGCGTCTTCGTCGCGTAGATCACGTATTATCGAATTGTGCCTTTGACCTTGGTCAACGTTTTTGGTCAACTATTTTGACCAAGTCAACAAAAGTCAACAATTTTGACTTTGGTCAACAAAAAGTCAACATTTGACTTTTGATTATTATGAAATTCTATCGTTTTATGTGCGATTCTTGTTCCAAAATTCCATAAAATCATACCATGTCTAAAATATTATTTTAGATCATATTATGTAATTATTCTTGATAAAATAAATTTATATCATTAATACTTATAAGGTATGATTTTCGGTTTTATAATTAACCAACTAAACATTTTTCAAAAATTCGATAAATTCACATAATACTTAACCACCCTTAATTATCCTTATTATAACATAGTTGTTATTTATGAATTATTGAATTTAATTTACCTAAGTCGTATTTGAAACTTTGACTTAGGTCCAATTAATTTTATAAATTTGATAAATTCACACAACCATATATTATGAATCTACATCATTAATATGATATGATAACACTTAAATATGGTTCATATCTCAAAATCATATCATATATTATAATTTTCGAAATTCTTGAACTTAGGTACTAAAGTTCTCCAAAATTCTATATAAATTCATATAAAACTTTAATACCTAGATTATGTTTTCATGCTTAAATCAACAATTAAAATCAAAATCATCAATGTATCACACGTTCAAATTTTGGTCCATATTTTAAATTTAATAGCATGCTTAATTTTATGATATAATCATACTACATGCTCGATAACATCATATAAATGCAATATCTAAACATTTTAGCATATGTTACATAATTCAGAGAATCACATGAACAAACTAAACTTATAACATAAATTCTATCGTATATACTGAGGCTCGTAAGAAATCTAACCTTTAATCGGTATGGATTTGATCGGTGTCGTCTAGTCGATCTAAGTTTGGACTCTTGCACAAGGTGAACACTCTCTTCCTCTCTCACTATTTTCGAAACTTTTGGTGGTGATGAAGAAATGAAGGCTCTCATGGGTATTTATAGACTTAGGCTACTTATTTTTATTATTATATGAAAATATCTAAGGTCCACTTCATTACAATTCTTATCCTTATCCTTATCAAAACCTTATCAAAACCTTATCATATCTTATCTTTTAATAGGTTCATTGAATCATTTATACAACTTGCATCACACTTGTCCTAAAATAATTAAATTACAAATTTTATAATATATTTGTGGTGATTTTTGGCCACTAGGGAGGTAACCAATAGGTTACTTGTTTTAATTGCTAACTATCTCTACTTTACAACTCATAACATGATAAGATCATAATCATCATCCTTCATTAATTATTGTATGATATTTGTATCGATTTACACTTAAATATCAATATTTTACCTATATATATATATATGCTAAATAATTTATTTTCTTCCAATTAATAGCTATGTGACATAATATTGATCTTAGATAATAATTTTTATCATAAGAAAATTAATTAAGATCAATTTCATGTACTAATGTAAAGTTATCGGCAAATAATTCAAAGCTAAGGATAAATTATCAAACTATGATTCTTTTCATAAAAATATTATTTTTATGAGTTATTATATCAATATAATGATATTATATCATAAAATAAATTTTGGGATTTTCTAAGCAATTTCCCATTTTATTAAAACTAGGGTTTTAAGATTTAATTTTATAAAATCCTATTCTTACCTTATTTCATAAATTTCGAAATTTCTATAATTCCCATGAGATAAGATTGATCTAGAACCATGATATTTATCAAGTATATAATTTAAATAAATTATTTAATATAATTATCACATAAAATCATGATTTTGAAAATTACACATAAAATAATACATTAATTTCGAAAATCATGCATATAAATATTCAAAATATTATTTCCTATGATACTCTACACATTTCTAAGAGATAAACATTATCTCTTAATTAATTATGATCTTATCTTATCTTTTAATAAAATATCTTAATAAACTTATCTTATCTCTAATGTCGTTTCCAACCTTATCACATCCACCTCATGCTTGGGTGTTTCAAGATAATTATCTTATCATATAATATAAGATAAACATGACAACTCATCACATAAAATCAAGTGATCACATAATAAATCACAAATTAATTCCTTGTACTTTAAATTTTGAAAATCACTATTAAATAAGGAAAATATTTCTTTTCCTTCTTTAGTGAAAATAATATCCTAAATATACTTAAAACATATTTAAAATTATTTCGTTCAAATTTTAAGAGAAATTTGATTTATTCAAAATCGTGATTCACAAACGTTCGTTTTCATACTCGTTTCTATCGTCTTGTTCATCTTTATTTTCAAATTTTAAGCCCGAAATTCGGGTATTACATTCTACCCCTTAAAGAAATTTCGTCCTCGAAATTTGCGTAATCTCACAACGTTCTCGATCCTCTTCCATATTGCATTCTCCATTCGACGTTTGGTACCTCGCACCCGTTTAATCGTCGCATTACCTTAACTTTCATCGCGTCGACTCATTTCAAATCTCAGATCCATATATCTAATATCCTTATGTTTTCTAGTCGTATTTATTCAAATGTCGATTCTTATAGACAGCGAGTCCTAAATCTAAGTTTAAGCGAACATATGCTAACGTTATATCTTCTGTCTTTGATGAAGAAAATTCGTATTCTTTCCTCTCGTGCTTATTTATCTTACCGAGAACTTTTCTTTATCATGACTTGATGTATCTATCTTTAGCGAAGAAACATATCACTCTCTTGGTTTTGAGAACTTAGGTGCGAGATAAGTCGACCTATTTCATACTTCTTAGCTTCAAGTTGGAGGGCGTGTCGTGACAACTTATAAGTGGATCTGGGTTCGCTATTTCAAGATGACGACTTTTAAAATTTGAATTACTTTGAAACGAATAATTGGGATATAGGGTTCGAAGACCAGAATGACGACTACTGAGAGCTCTTTGGTCATATGGGCTGATCAGACCCGTCACAAATACTTCTCAGTCACATGAAGGCTTGGTTTCAAAAGGATACTTTATAAACTTTCGATTGTAAACTTCTTTCGAAAAAGTGAGAAAATCGAGGATATCTCATTTGAAACTAGGTCGTAGAGTTAAACTCAATGACAAAACTTGGGTAATGAATAAAATTTGAAACATCGTATACTTTGTCTTTGGGTCATCATAAATCGTAAGGTTTCTCAAAGATGATACATCTCATAACCTAAATCCACTTTACTAACTACAGTTTCTTGATTTAAACATTTCTTATTCTATCGTACTAGAATTCCTTTATTATAGATTTTATTCTGCGAGTTCCACTAACAATTCGATCACATCTCTTTTAAGTTCTTATAAAAATTCTCATGGTTCATTTTTCTATGTTCATTCATAAAGGGATCATGCATTTTAAACAATCTACATTCTTTTGGGATAACCTACTCATCGTTTACTAATAACTTGTAATTGAAACAAGAATATCATAACCGGTTCACACGAAGACATCTTATTGAATTCTATGAATTTCAAACATTTCACTTTGACATATCATTGTCAATCTCTTTCTCATATCCCTTTTCAACTACTTTCCACTTTAAACTTTCATTTCCGTACTTGCATCATTCCCATAAGACAATCGCTTCTTATAAACAATACTTAGTACATAAATCATCTCATAGACACTTATCTTATTCCTTACTTAACATTCTATATCCCAATTCGTATATCTTTCTAGATTAATTCGTGTAAGCAATAGTTGATTCAAAATTCTATCGCGTAGAATTTCAAATGAAGATACTATGCCCATGTCACAAGTGACATTCGTTTATCAAAGCTTCCATTCCTCCACGTGGCATTCCAACTCACGTTCGTCAAGTCGAACTTCAAACGTTCTAAGTTCTCAAGTTCTCGTGGTTTCATCAAGCACTACGTTATAGAAGGGAATTTCTTATGATCTCGTTCAATCTAAGTTCTTCGTGAAACTTAGAGCTCATCTACGTTCTTTTGAAAATCAAAACAATTTCACAATTTCAACTTCATTTCATAAACATACTTTACTGACATATAACTCTATATATGCCCATCATCAATACTCATATACCCCCTGGGTATAAACTTTCATCCCTTCCAATTTCATCACAACAAAATCACATACCAACCGGGTATGAACTCAAACTTCTTCGACAAACCACTCGTTTGTCTCATCATCAATGAATTATCACAATTCAAAGCTACTCACTTTCTTTTTCAACGGCATGTTCTACTTTAAAAACATTTTTCACTCATACTTTCTCAAAACATAACTTCTCAATACTTTTAAACTCATACCTTTTTATCAGAAACCACTTTTCCTTCTTTGGTTGGCGTGATGAGCAGGGCGTTGAGCGGTGATGATCTTCATAAAAAGTCTAGTGATTCAAGCTAGACTTTGGATAGAAAGAATATTTTTGGTTAAAGCAAGCGAGCGCTCGATACCATCCATCACGTACCGATGCGACTTATCCTTCTTGGGACGTGACTTGGGGTTCGGTTTAAGTAAATATGAAAGAATAAGGGTTTCAACTCATTTCATCTACGAAGAAATATAGATGTTTCAAACGAAGCGAGAATCACGATGAATCAAAATAGCTTATATATATATAAGGTGTTTTCATGGTTTCAACAAAGCATGACTTTTGCAAAGCTTAACATAGTAACAAAAGATATGAGTCTCGAGAGTTTGGCGTGAATAACGTGTGAGATATGCATATGAAGATCGTTCTCAGGCGAACAAAAATACTTTATACTACTTGACAAAGAACTCCGCTCAACTCAGCTCTGTTCCATCACTGCTCAACTGCACATTTAAAACAAACATGCGGTGAGTAAAAATAATTGCACTCGGTGGACACATTGCCGAAAACATTTTTACTTTACGAATATTATCGCCTCGTCACGGTGAAGACACAAGAGTTTTATTTGAAAGGCGCGTGCTTACAAAATACATTTTCATTTTCTCAAAATCATCGCTTGCATGACATTTTCACATCACTACAACGTATATTCAGTCGGCATATGGATTAGCGCGGGGAGGAGGCCTCCTTCACCGGACGCACGATGACCGCGAGCGGTTCGGAGGTGAATCATCGGCCGTAACTCGGTTGAAAGTGAAGTGTACACAACCTAAGCCGATTCCCTTCACCTCCAAACTTAGGATCCGAATTGTAATACTTTTCTGTTGCCCGTGCAACCCGAATGGACATATCTGAAACATAAAACATTTTTGGCGAGACAATATCGTATTTTATCATTTGCGGAAAAATAGTAAAGTATACTTTTGTAAAATCATTTTCGAAAGCTCGTAAAAGTTTTGGTAAGAAAGCCCACCGAGGACTTAAGGTTTCTTAAGTCACTAGTTTCTATTCTCGGTTTTCGTTCCTTCGAGTCGGACCTTATCAATGTAAGAAATGAAATTTTAGCATATCATCATGTTTGTGTAAGATTCTTGATCCGAGCGTGCGTCTATCCTTCCATTCATTCTTTTGTTGAATCGTTCGGTAGATCGACATAGTCTATAACGTTCTATCGTCGAATAAAGGTGACGCCGACGGACTTATTTTGCGTTTCCTAATCGATTGATGTTGATTCTGAATTTTCTTGATTTATAAGGAATATTCTACCTTTTTAGTATATAATGTACGTTTTAATATACTTACGTAACGTAAGTTACATTGTTACTAAACGTACTACGTCGCATAGATCACGTATTATCGAATTGTGTGCCCTTTGACCTTGGTCAACGTTTTTGGTCAATTATTTTGACCAAGTCAACAAAAAGTCAACAATTTTGACTTTGGTCAACAAAAAGTCAACATTTTGACTTTTTCAATTATTTATGAAATTCTATCATTTTATGTGCAATTCTTGTTCCAAAAATTCCCATAAAATCATACCATGTCTAAAATATTATTTTAGATCATATTATGTAATTATTCTTGATAAAATAAATTTATATCATTAATACTTATAAGGTATGATTTTCGGTTTTTATAATTAACCAACTAAACATTTTTCAAAAATTCGATAAATTCACATAATACTTAACCACCCTTAATTATCCTTATTATAACATAGTTGTTATTTATGAACTATTGAATTTTATTTACCTAAGTCATATTTGAAACTTTGACTTAGGTCGATTAATTTTATAAATTTGATAAATTCACACAACCATATATTATGAATCTACATCATTAATATGATATGATAACACTTAAATATGGTTCATATCTCAAAATCATATCATATATTATAATTTTGAAATTCTTGAACTTAGGTACTAAAGTTCTCCAAAATTCTATATAAATTCATATAAGCTTACTTAATACCTAGATTATGTTTTCATGCTTAAATCAACAATTAAAATCAAAATCATCAATGTATCACACTTTCAAATTTTAGGTCCATATTTTAAATTTAATAGCATGCTTAATTTTATGATATAATCATACTACATGCTCGATAACATCATATAAATGCAATATCTAAACATTTTAGCATATGTTACATAATTCAGAATCACATGAACAAACTAAACATAACATAAATTCTATCGTATATCAAGGCTCGTAAGAAATCTAACCTTTTAATCGGTATGGATTTGATCGGTGTCGTCTAGTCGATCTAAGTTTGGACTCTTGCAAAGGTGAACACTCTCTTCCTCTCCTCACTATTTTGAAACTTTTGGTGGTGATGAAGAAATGAAGGCTCTCGTGGGTATTTATAGACTTAGGCTACTTATTTTTATTATTATATGAAAATATCTAAGGTCCACTTGTTACAATTCTTATCCTTATCCTTATCAAAACCTTATCAAAACCTTATCATATCTTATCTTTTAATAGGTTCATTGAATCATTTATACAACTTGCATCACACTTGTCCTAAAATAATTAAATTACAAATTTTATAATATATTTGTGGTGATTTTCGGCCACTAGGGAGGTAACACAATAGGTTACTTGTTTTAATTGCTAACTATCTCTACTTTACAACTCATAACATGATAAGATCATAATCATCATCCTTCATTAATTATTGTATGATATTTGTATCCAATTTACATTAAATATCAATATTTTCCCCTATATATAATATATGCTAAATAATTTATTTTCTTCCAATTAATAGCTATGTGACATAATATTGATCTTAGATAATAATTTTATCATAAGAAAATTAATTAAGATCAATTTCATGTACTAATGTAAAGTTATCGGCAAATAATTCAAAGCTAAGGATAAATTATCAAACTATGATTCTTTTCATAAAATATTATTTTATGAGTTATTATATCAATATAATGATATTATATCATAAAATAAATTTTGGGATTTTTCTAAGCAATTTCCCATTTTATTCGAAAACTAGGGTTTTCAGGATTTAATTTTATAAAATCCTATTCTTACCTTATTTCATAAATTTCGAAATTTCTATAATTCCCATGAGATAAGATTGATCTAGAACCATGATATTTATCAAGTATATAATTTAAATAAATTATTTAATATAATTATCACATAAAAATCATGATTTTGAAAATTACACATAAAATAATACATTAATTTCGAAAATCATGCATATAAATATTCAAAATATTATTTCCTATGATACTCTACACATTTCTACACATTTCTAAGAGATAAACATTATCTCTTAATTAATTATGATCTTATCTTATCTTTTAATAAAATATCTTAATAAGCTTATCTTATCTCTAATGTCATTTTCCAACCTTATCACATCCACCTCATGCTTGGGTGTTTCAAGATAATTATCTTATCATATAATATAAGATAAACATGACAACTCATCACATAAAATCAAGTGATCACATAATAAATCACAAATTAATTCCTTGTACTTTAAATTTTGAAAATCACTATTAAATAAGGAAAATATTTCTTTTCCTTCTTTAGTGCAAATAATATCCTAAATATACTTAAAACATATTTAAAAATTATTTCGTTCAAATTTTTAAGAGAAATTTCGATTTATTCAAAATCGTGATTCTGAAACGTTCGTTTTCATACTCGTTTCTATCGTCTTCGTTCCTTCTTTATTTTCGAAATTTTTAAGCCCGAAAATTGGGTATTACAAAATCCCTTATCCGGTCCGAATTTTATCGGTGGAAGCGAAACATGGAATATGTTCTTATCATTTGAAGAACACATGTTTGTTCTCACTACTCCTAAACCCGATGCCACTACGATGCATCGACTAATGAACAATGAGTCAGCGAGACTTTGGCATAAGTCGAACAATATGGCCAAATGCTATATGATGACTACTATGTCCAAAGGCTTGCAGTGCGACATCGATCGATGGTGACGCGATCGAAATATGGTCAAGTCTCGAGAGTAAGTTTAAGCGATCGGATCGGACGATCCGCTTCCACACAATGAGAGAATTCTTGGCGTGTAAGATGGAAGAAGGAAGTTCAGTCCATGAACATGTCTCCCATGACTCATCTCATGGATAGTCTTGATCGGTTGGGAGGAGGTATTGACGGCGAAGCGAAGTCGATATCATCCTCAATACACTGCCCAAGTCTTTTGAGAATTTTCGCATGAATGCGATCATGAGCAAGACCGGGTATACACTTAGTCAGTTGCTAAATGATCTCATGGCGCGGAAGGAGTTATGGGTAAAGGAGCACATGCTCTTGCTAGCATCTAGGGGCCCAAATTTTCCGTTGCAAAATGGAAAAGAATAAGGGCACCAAAGGTGGTAAGCGAGGAAATAGTGGGAGTAATGGGAACAAGAATATGCACACACCGAGGCAAAAAGCGAAGGAGAGGGCGAGTGTTTGAGTCTTGTGGCGGGCATTGGAAGGCCAGTGCCCTATGCTCGAGGCTCAGTCGCCATTTGCTTTAATGTGAAACATGTTTAGCGACTTGTTCTACTCATTCATGGGTAGTAGATACGGTGTGTTGATCATGTTTGTTACAGGTTACCTTGAGGAAGGTAGAGACATCTATATCGACAACCCGGGCTATGTGGTGAAGGGTGAAGAGCATCTATTATGGAAGCTTAAGAAGTCCATTTATGGGCTTAAGCAAACCTCACAATCTGGAACTTACGCTTTGACGAGGTGGTAAAGTCCTATGGATTAACCCGATTGCCTAGCGAGAGTTGTGTGTATCGTTTAGATGTCAACGGTGATGTGGTATTTCTTGCACTTTATGTAGATGACATTCTTCTAGTTGGCAACAATGTGAAGTTGTTATCGGGCGTAAAGAGTTGGTTATCCGATCGGTTTCAAATGAAAGACTTAGGAGATCGCGTACATTCTTGGGATCAAGGTTTACAGAGATCGCAAGAGGAAAATATTGAGCTTATCTCGGGCGTCTTATATTGATCTTGTGATTACTCGTTTTAGTATGCGGACCGCCAAGAAAGGATTGCTACCTTTCAAACATGGCGTTCCTTTATCTAAGGAGCGATCACCTATGATCGCAAAGGAGATAGAGGAAATGAGACAAGTTCATACGCTTAGCCGTAGGAAGTCTCATGTACGCAATGCTATGTACGAGACCGATATCTGCTATGTGGTAGGCATAGTAGCTAGATATCGATCTAACCTGGACAAGCACATTTGATGCGATGGCATATACTCAAGTACACGAAAAGGACTCGAGATTATAGGTTTGTTTACCATGCAGATAGTCTAATGCCTTTGGGTTATCTGACTCGGTTTCCAAGTGACCGTGATGAGAAAAAGTCACCTCATGCTATGTGTTTACCTTGGGAGGTGGAGCCGTATCTGGCGGTCAAAGCGGCGATGCATTGCGGACTCTACCATGGAAGCCGAATATGTAGCCGCACGAGGTCGCTAAGGAGGTTGTATGGTTCAAGAACTACCTCATGGATCTAGGTGTGGTACCTGGTTTGCCCAAGAGTATCATAATTTACTGTGATAACTCAGGTGCAGTGGCAAACTCGAAGGAACCACGGACCCACAAGGCGACCAAACACATAGAGAGAAAGTACCATGTCATACGAGAAATCGTGAGACGAGGGGACGTACTGATTGAAAAGATTGATACGACGGATAACCTAGCGGATCCATTCACAAAGAGAGTGCCGCAAAAAGTCTACAAAGTGCACGTTCGAGGACTTGGATTGCGCTTGATGGAACCCACTTAGAAAGGAAACTTTTGTATAAGTGGGAGAAGCAAAGTGATGGTTGTAATAGCTAGTAGAGACACATTGTATACTAAAAGTTTGCTTTAGTATAAGTGGGAGATTGTTGGATTTGTATCTTGGCGCGTTTTGGTTGAGCTTGTATACAATGTTTCTGTTACCACTATTACAATCTCCTATCTGAATTGAATACTTGATTGCATATATCATGTCCCCTTATCTCATATATAAGTTAGATCATACGATTGTGAAGATCACGAAGTCCGTATGGTTGGTCAAGCTTAATGAGATGTAAAAAGTTTCACAGCTGAGACAACTTGAGGACGAGTTATCGGTATAGGCTGCGGTATAGATAAGAAGTGACTTGACTTGGTTGCTTGTCTATGCTGGTACATCTCTGACGTATTGAAGGATCACAGTGAGATGAGTTCTTCTATCTGACCGTCGTGAAGAACCTAGATCTCGATGACTTACGATGATCTAAACCTCGATAAGGTATTAGGTGAGTATGAGTTCTTGACCATCACTTTGACTTGTTATGGGTGAGGTTATATGTTCTAACCCAATATTCTCCGCGTCTTGGGTGGTGGCGGTGCTTGTATGTCATGCTAGTTATCTCGTATCGAGTCACCGTATCCGTTTATGATGATGGCGTCCCTTAAGGAGCTCAAAGGTTTATTGTACTAAACCCCGCGGTTGAGTTAGCTCAAGTACAATAATAAGGTTGAGTGGTACTACTTAAGGAATTAAAGATATTAATTATTTTAAGCGATCGGAATGCTCTAAATAATTAATGGACGTGCGATATCTTAAATACGGGATTCGTAATGTCTAAGTGCAAGCTTGACTCACCTTCGGTAATAAAGGGTAAGTCGGCATTTATTCTCTAGTGGCATGAATAAATGTTTATAAATTAATTTATGTTACGGTGAACATAAGATAATTAATTTATTTGAGGCCCATCTTTATTCCTTGCATTTGATCCTGGTTTGCCCATCCAGGCCGTAGCTCTTGAAGAAATCGGCGCCCTATCCCTCTAAGGAAAGGATTTGATTCTCTTTATCCTATAATGATATTATTATATTTATGGATATGCATGGATCATTTCTAATGGGATTATGGTAATGCATTATAAATATAAGGTAAGAGATAAGATCAAGGCTAATCCTCAAAATTATCCTAGCATAATTTTGAGAATCACCATAGTTCCTTGGTGAGATATTTTCGAAAATTACTAGAGGATTAGGGTGATTTTCGTAGCATTCTCCATAGATCGTCCTCACTCGGCGTTGGAGATTGGGCAACCGGGATCTGATCCGGAAGATCAAAGCACGAGTCTCGATCCGTTCATCCCGATCATCCCAAGCAGATTTAAAGGTAAACACGAGAAAACCCTACGTGTTGCAATTAATTATATAGGTGCATGCTAGGAATATAATCAATGTATGGTGAATTAAACATCCAAGATAGATCATCGGGAGAGGGCCAAATCGATTTTCCTACAATCGATAAGAAATAATGAAATTGTATAAATATAATGAATTTAAAAATGAAATGATAAAATGAATATAATAATATTTCATATTATTGGTAAGTCCGTGAATTGAAGAGTAGAATAAAATATTAATCCATATTTTTATCTTACAAATTAATTAATTAATTTTTATGATTATTCTTTTGTAAACAAATAAAATACAGTGAGTAATATTATCAATATGATAGTAAAATTATACGTACATGTCTAAATATATTTTTTTCTCTTTTTTCTACTATCTAATAAATTCCCAAAATATTAGATTTAAATAATAAATATAAATTCATTTGAGTAAAACAAAATTGAATTGGATATAGTGCACATTATTTCAGATTTTAAAATCATTATACAGTGAAATCAAAATAAATAGCAAACTTTTTAGAACGAAATAAATAAATAAACCTTGATATTTTTCTGATGTTATGTTAGCAAATGATGGATTTTTAATTGAACTATGAACATCGTTGTAAAATTTTATTCTATAATAGTAGTATTTAGTTTACAAAAATATAGTTTTCGTAATTTAATACTCCCTTCGTCCACCAAAAACGTGCATCGATTTTGGTGGCACGAGTTTTAAGAAAACTGTAATGAGTGTAAAGTAAATGTATATAAAAAGGTGTGTCATTAGGATAATAAATGAATATATTAATGGATTGTGAGTGTAAAAAATGTGGGCCATGAGTGTTTTTGTAAATAAGTGGATAAGTTGAGGGTAAAATGTAAAGTTGGTGTTTCTAAAAAGGAAAGTGCATTTTTTGGTGGACGGATGAAAATGAATTAAATCGCGTTTTTGGTGGGCGGAGGAGTAATATTTTCTTATTTTATAAAAATGGTATATGGCCTTAGTTTATCCTTTGAATATATTAATAATATCAAATAAAAATATTTATTTTGGTGACTTTCAGTTTTTCTTCAATAAAATTACAAATATAAACTTTAATAGATTTTGTAAAATTAAATTTCAAAATAAGTAATATAAAATCCATTACTAATACTAATAATAAATAAATATGTGAGCTTATTTTTTAAATATAAAATAAATACTATAAGAAATATAATTATATGTAAAATATAATACTTATATAAAATATTTTTGCTCAAAAGGAATGGCTAAACCCATGATTGTTGGAAGGAATAATGCCTATTCTCACGTCATTAGAAATATGCATTTCTTCAAGAATGATGATTCTCGATTTCAAAACTTACTAACCGTAGGAATGAAATGAATTTAAGAATACTCTCACCATACCAATCACGATTCTACCATACAAATCACGAGATGATTGATAATCGTGATTGGTATGGTAGAATGAGATATGAATGGAATGAAGGGGGAATGAAACGGAGGTATACATGAAATGAGAAATACCATGGATTGATGAATGAATGATTTGCCTAATCTAGTAGGAACGGTGATTCTTAAGAAAAGATCATACCAGGCAAAATAATATAATGAAGGTAGGAGTGATTCATTCTCTCTTTCATTTCATCATACCAAACACCTCTTAAATGTTTATAGAAAAGTCAATATGAGAAGTCAATATGAGATGTCCAGATAACATTATTTTGTAAATATTTTAAGGTGCATGATAAAATATCCATAAGATTGGATTTATTTGTGATTTAATTGAGTTAACACATGAGTTTAAACTTAGAGGGTGTTTGGCTAAGCTTGTTTTAGAGAGCTTATAAGCTCCAATAATTTATAAGATGTTTCAAAAGTTTATAAGATATAATGTCTCAAAAGTTTATAAGTTGTCAAAGTATTTGGATAAATGAGCATAAGCTAGAGAAAGTATCATGAGTTAGAAAAAGAAAATTATAGTTAGAGAGATAAATTAACGAGAGGTGAAATTGATAGGATATATATATATAGGAAATAACAAACTATATTAAGATTCTTTTAATAAATAATTGTTGTTTATAAGCTTATGTAAAAATAAGTTGGGTTTGAAGTACTACTTTTTGTGGAGCATATAAACTATTAAAGCTTATTTTCACAGTTTATAAACTATATATGAGCTTATTTTACCAAACACTTCTCAAGAGTTTATAAGTTCAGCCAACACTCTTAATATGTATAGCTATTAGCCAAATGCGACTAAACAAAATTATTAGACTAGCAAAAATTGATTACATCTTTCACAAAAATTAAACTATCAGAAGGGGTGCGTATCCGGTTTCTGGTTATAGGTTAACCCAAAATCGAAAAAGAAAAGTTCGGGTTTCGGTTAACCGATAACCGACTTTTTCGGTTTCGGTTTGAATATCGGTTACCTCTTTCAAATTAATTTAGGTTATCAGGTATAACAGATTAACCGACAGTTATACCTGATAATCGAAATTAATATATATAATATACATATATTTATATATATATAATTAATTATTAAATATTTAAAATTATTTAATTTTAATATTTTTATTTCGATAATATTTAAAATTAATTCGATTAATTTCGGTTATTATCGGTAATATTTAATCTTTTATAATATTCTTTTATAATTTTAATATTATAAATTCAATTAATTCGGTTACCCACTAACCTAACCGTTCGATATCGGTTTCGATTATTAATTATTTTCAATTTCTGTTTCGATTAACTGAAATCGAATCGAGTCTCAACTCTAACTATCAACCCATTTTTATTAGACGACCCCCCCTTACAGACTAAATATATAGCACCGCATATACAGTATTATCGTATTTCTATATGGATGAATTGATTTACTTATCATGGATAGATTAACATTCCTCAAAGTGAATATATTGCTAATTTATAAGGTTCTCCTATACATCTTATCATATGTTGATAAGATTATATATTATACATCTCTTTTGAGTTGATATATTATACATTTAAAAAAACATTTTGGTTTAATAAAGATAAACTAGTTATCCGGTATTATATGATATTGTGCTTTTTCAATTATTAAACAAATCAGAGATGGATAGTTTACCCTTTGAATCTGAAAATTCCGGATTTGTAGAAACACTATTTAGTATTTACATAATATCTAACTCCATCCGGTGATAATGACATAATTTCAATCATAATTTGAAAATTTGAATGAGAAACAGAGCCTAATTGAATTTTCACCAAATCAAAAAGATGTCGAGATTCCAGCGTTAAGTCAAAAAGATAAATATAATTTTGATTGGCTTTAATCCGAAAAGTCCATGTTATTTTTCGAGCATGTCCAGAGCTGCCCCAAAATTAAATCCGCCATCTGCCCGAAACGCACCTAACGGTAACGCGCACATTTGCTGCCCGGAATCCCGCGGGCAGCACAAACTCCAATATCTCTCCGACTTTTCATCGCTTGTGTCCCCTCCACTATCATTACACATTCACTCCCAACAGCAGCACCACCACCACGCCGCCCTTCCTCCGCCGTGGTGGCTGGCCGATCGTGAATGCGAGCTCGGATAATGGGGCAGGGCCTCAGCTGCAGGGAGCTCGAAGACACTGAGCTGTTCAACGCAGTTCAAAACGGAGAGGTCGACACCGTCAAAGCGCTGGCTGCGGAAGACCCAAATTTGTTGACGCTGAAAACCGTTCACGGCCGGCTCTCCGCGCTCCACGTGGCAGCTGCGAATGGGCGGGTCGAGGTGCGCTGTTTTCACCTCTCTCATTTTTGTTGGTTGATTCATGTTGGCTTCGCCATGATTTCTCCAGAGTTGTTTGAATTTGTCTAAATTGTGGTTTTTGTGTTAGGTTCTTTCTATGCTTTTAGATCGGTTTGGGAATCCGGATATTCTGAATCGGCATAAACAGGTCTGATATTGTCAATCGTTTTCTTACTGATTTCTGTATTTTTGGTTGTGTTTTCGGCCATTGTTATTTTAATTAGTTAAGTTTGATTCATATGAAGTGTTCTCTTCTGTTTACTAAATACGGAAATTGTTGTTTGTGTGTTGTTATTTGCTTAGACTCCATTGATGTTAGCTGCAATTCACGGCAAGTCCTCCTGCGTGGAAAGGCTTATTCAAGCAGGAGCTAATGTATGACAGTTTCTCTTTTTGACAGTATGCATTTTATATTTATTTTTTGTATAATTTCATCATGGGTTTTGGTGGTGATATTTGCAGGTTTTATTGTTTGATACATTATATGGGAGAACCTGTTTGCATTATGCAGCTTATTATGGTCACTCAGATTGCCTCCACTTGATCCTTTCCGCCGGCAATTCTACCCCGGTTGCTCAATCTTGGTAACTATCTGTTTCTCATAACCTTTATCTTTCTTTTCAAATTTTTTTTTTTGTTTATATGTGCATAGTTTACATACAACGCAGTCTCAACCTATTCTTTGAATTACTTTCGGGGTCAGGGGATTTTCGAGATTTGTTAATATAAGAGACGGCAGTGGTGCAACCCCGCTGCACTTAGCTGCAAGGCAAAGACGCGGAGATTGTGTTCACATTCTACTAAGCAGTGGAGCCCTCGTCTGTGCTTCTACTGGTGGATATAGGTATCACTTAGTCTCATTTTTAATAGCTTTTTTGTGAGTGTATTTTTAATAGCTTTTTTGTGAGTTTTTCGGTTGAAGTACTGATATTGCAGCTATCCCGGTAGCACACCTCTGCATCTGGCTGCTCGCGGAGGCTCATTGGACTGTGTCCGTGAATTGCTTGCGCGTGGTGCTGATAGACTTCAAAGAGATTCTTCTGGGTGAGCAATTGAAATCCTTGACTATGAAATGCAAAATTCTCTTTATTCATAAATTGTACCTGCTTGAAATGAATACTATGGTATTATCCTGCTGATTCTGTCTAAGTGGAAGCTCGACTAAGTGTTATTGTGTCGCTGCAGGAGGATACCTTACTTGGTTGCCATGAAGCACAAGCATGATGCTTGTGCTGCTTTGTTGAACCCTTTGGCCCCGGAGCCTCTAACTTGGCCATCACCATTGAAGTTCATTAGTGAGCTCAATCCTGATGCAAAATCCTTGCTGGAGAAAGCCCTGATCGAAGCCAACAAAAAGAGAGAAAAGGCAATCTTGACGGAAACACCTTGTTCAGTTCAACTACTCCCAGATTCTGGTGGAATTGATGATGAATCCGAGGTAAATAAACTGACTATAGTCTACAGTGAATTTCACATTTTGCTTGCTCAACTTGTAAAATGGCTTGTTGAGATACCCTTTATGTAGAAATGACTTCATTAAAATAGGTACGCAGATACAGCGGATTAAACTGAAGATGATTAGAGAACACTGTAAAAGACAAAAATCGACTCAAATTAATAAGAGAAACTGAAGGCCTAAAATGATTTAAGCAAAAATTATAAAAAAGACACTTTACACTTAAATATATATGAGAGTGATGTATTTCTACCAAACACAGTGGAGAGATGATACAGCTAACTCTACATAATGGGTGAAGCGGATATCTCAGTTTTTGTCAGCCGAGAAAAGTATTGGACTTTTTGAATGATTAGTGCATTATAAATCAAGCTATTGGACTTTTGGAATGATATAATGTAAAAATAGGATATCTTAGGTTGCTATGAAGTTTGATTATGGTTTTCTAAATCAAATAACATGTGTGGAGAGAAACATTGAGTCTAAATCGCGATAATTGTGGGTGTTGGTGTTGCGTCCACGTTTATATTGTTTTCATGAATGTTGATTTAAGGCTAGAGACGTGTTTGACATACAATGCAGGGTGGAGACACGGACCTATGCTGCATTTGCTTCGAGCAGGTGTGTACAATCGAGGTGCAAAACTGCAGTCATGAGATGTGTGCTCATTGCGTTCTAGCCCTCTGCTGTCACAGCAAACCCAATTCCTCTTCCAAGATTCCTGTCTGCCCCTTCTGCCGAAGCACCATTACTCGACTAGCCGTTGCCAAGACCAAAATCGACACTAAGATTGAGTTGGAGCCGGCTCCTACAAAACCAAGAACAAGATTATCACTCAATCTTGGTGAAGGGAGCAGCAGCTTCAAGAGTTTGTCATCGCTCAGCTCGTTTGGGAGGTTAGGACGCAGCTCAGGGAAGGTTGCTGCAGAATGCAACGACGAGATCGATAAGCCATGATATCGTCTTCCATTGACTCCAACGTCACTTGAGAAGTAAACCTGCATCTAATATGAGGTATATTTAATAGTTACCTGCCGGAAAAAAAAAGAATTTGATGAACAAAATTATTGAGGGCTGAATTAACTCGTAATTTGATTTAGTTGCCTGATATAATTGATTTTGTACTAATATTTGATGAAAAGATTTGAAAAACTGATGGACATTTTACTGAAATTACATGGCAAATGGTATTTCATCTCCGGCTTTGAAACCAAATCATTGATAATGGGCGGATTCAATTTAAAGTCTAAATGGATGATTTGAGGATTAATTTCTCAAAAGGTTACTAAACTATATTATTTGTATCATATTGGTTATTAAACTTTGATTGGTTCAAAATGGATACTAAACTTGTATTTTGTATCATTCAAGGATTTGATTCAATTTTCTCAATCTTATCCCATGGGGCAACAAATATTTCACGTAGACTTATCCTAGTAAGCTTACTCATTAAAATATTTGATACATCATATATTAAAAAAAGAGAGCATCTTCTCATCTTTTTAGTAGCAAGAACTTATATGCTCTTGTCTATCTCGAGATCCTGCCTTGATACTGAATTGGAAAATCATTACAGAATAAAAAGAGACATTTAGGAGAAGAAACTCCTCCAGATTTCACGTCATTGTGTTCTGCATGGACTGATGTGGCAAATATTTTAATGAATCACCTTAACAAGACTATATGAAATATTAGTTGCCACATTAGATGAATTAAGCAGAAATTGAATTAAAACCTTGAATGATACAAACTGTAAATCTAATAATTATTTTGAAACAAATTAAAGTTTAGTAACCAATTTGATACAAAGTCTATACTTTAGTAACCCTTTGAAAAATTTACCCTATGATTTGACCATGAATATTCAAACAATACACAAAATATCTTAATATTCAACAAATACTTGAAAATTAATGTTTTGAAATATGTAAAAAAATCTGATGTAGATAGATCAATCTGAGAATAATTCAACAACTGGCTCGAATTGATTATCTGTGGAAATTGTTTTAACGAAGCGATAGAGAAAATCTAAGTTACGGAAAAGTTCCGACAAAGGTTAATTCTCTTGAATTCTTCGAAAAATAACTGAGAAACAGAGGTGTACAAGATTGGGGTAGATCTGTGACAGCTGACCTTTCCTATTTTTTAAAAATCTTTTTACAGTAATTCATTGGAATATGTGGGACGGAATCTCGCAGAATTAAATTTGGGGGCTCAATCCCGCCTAAAATTTATGCTAAATGTAATAAATAATTGGTTTATGTCTATAGGTTAGTCAATTGTCTATTCATTAAGTTACGTATCAACAATTCAGTATATCCCTAAATAATTGTAAGTTGTCTATGAAGTCTTACATCGGTAAATGGCGTATTAATTTGCAAAGGTCAAAATTAATCTTATAATATAAAAGTGTTTGGTTGCTTCAGGAATCAATTTCTTGTACTAAACCAGCTTAATAAATAATTTGCTTTCAATTCCACTATTCTATGTAGCTTCCGCCTTACCAGACTTATCGAAAAGTTGTGTACATTCGGACATATAATGCATTCACTCTAATTAAGGTTATCAATTTCTAATTAAGATTTACTCTATTAATTCACATTTAAAATTAATTAATTAATTAATTAAAATTAGAATTTAATTAGAACGTCCGAAATTTGTCTCCCCATACAGTACTTCCACTCCTTTATTACATATCACACTATGTTATATCATCGGCAGGGGCGGATCCAGGATTTATAATTGGGGTGGGCTGAAAAATAAAAATTTCAAAGACTATATTTTATACATGCCAAAAATTTGGTATTTACATAAGTTGTGTTCTACGAGACCTTAATACATAAAATTCATCAATAACATAATCTACATCTATATCCTTAACAAAATCTCTCTCAATATAGAGCATTAGCGAGTCTTCAAGTAAATCATCTCCCATCTTGTTCACAATCTTGTCTTCACATCTTCATTCGAAAAATGCTCGTTCGGTTGTAGCGGTAGAAACAAGCAACGTCAAAACTAGATGAATAAGTCTAGTCAACAT
The DNA here is from genome assembly GCA_036937905.1 of Salvia rosmarinus. Classification (NCBI taxonomy): domain Eukaryota; kingdom Viridiplantae; phylum Streptophyta; class Magnoliopsida; order Lamiales; family Lamiaceae; genus Salvia; species Salvia rosmarinus. The sequence goes on from CM072820.1 coordinate 48,581,766, forward strand.
AACATGACTTTGACCTTTCACTCTTTCCAAGTATTTGACTCAACTCCACAAGATTCACTTATCATACAAAATTACAAAATAGTTCCCACGGTCCACCCTTATATTTCATATTTCTTTATGATCATTGCCAAATAGTCTTTCTTTGTATCGACCAATGGTTGTGCCATGATTTTTTCCCCAAATAAACTTCAAGACTTTGATGACGAAAAGTCTATCCCTGGAAAAACCTGGCAAAATTCACGAGAATCTTGTCCTTTGCAATTCACATTCGATTTATTGATATCCTATTATTTCCTAATATACAATTAACATAATTCACCAAATGTTGGCTTTTAACAATGAATCACCAAAAGCTTGAAGCCTCTTCGATACATCAACAAGGACTTAGAAACCAACGAAATCTTAAGCGATCCAATCAAGTAGTACTAGATGGTGATTTCCACTTGAAATCGGCAATCATAATTAGATTTATTAGAATTAATCTTTTCAATTCAGAAGGTTGGAGAGGGGGAGGATTAGAAGTCTTACCTCCGATACAAAATGCAGGATGAGCTGTGGATGGTTAAGGGACAGAGAATTGAGAGAGAGATAGTGAAGATAATGAAGAAGAAGAAGTTGTGCCTCAAAACATGGAATTAAGAGAAGTAGTGAGACATTTAGTGATATATCAAAACAGCTGCATCTAGGGCTAATAATAATTATTTTGGGGTGGGGCTAATAATAATTTGGGCTTTAAATATATATATATATATATATATATATATATATATATATATAAAAAAAATTTGGGCTTACCTTTGGTGAAGCCAGTGCAGCCATCTTAATAATCATACGATCATCATCGGACCTTTTAACCTATGAAAACTAAATCATAGAAACTCATATGCCGATGTCCGTAGCATGCAGATGTTCAAAAGTACCAATTATTCTAAAAGAAAAATGTTATTTATATTGAAGAAAAATGTATCATTTATCTTTTTCTTCTGTAATTAGAAGTATCAATTATACCGAATAAAAATGTCATTTAAACTGATAAAAAGATTAATGTCCACACATACAGACTTCTACCTCCAGGTCTCATATTTTTATCGATAGAAATATTAGTATAAAGTAAACTACAAAACACAATGCTGGCTTCTATTTCAGAGAAAATGACACCAGCAATTAATCCTCAAGAAACAAGGGCTCACACGTGAAGGTACAAGAAGAAGAATCTTAAAGAAGACATGGCCATTAATAAGGGAAGGTGGGCATGCATTCACAATTTGACCTTAAAAATCCTAGTTTAAGGAAGCAACTTCAAAGCAACTGCTGTTATTCATTCAGATCCAAAACTCGAACTATCCAAGAAAAGAATATTCAAATTATATGTCATAAAACAGAGTTAAAAAACTAGTTAATTTGATGATGAATGAGCGCATAAACACGAGAGAAGTAACGGAGGTCCATGAGCATTATGATGCGAGAGCAAGTCCCTAGCAAAGGGCGACGACGGTTGAGGCGGAGCCACGTGTCCGCCTACGAACAACAAGTTTTGATTGGAGACATGCGAGAAATCATCGACTCCTTCAGTGGTAGCAGCGGCTCTCCTCTCTGCTTCGAGCAGGTGGGCGAGGGACGGGGCGTTGTTGCTGATGCTCACTGCATCGGTGCTCAGCCTCGAGCAGAGCGACAGGAACCATGTGCTCGTCCTGTAGTTCCTCTTGTTCCTCGCGGCCTGATTGGGAGCTCGTCCCTGTCTTGATCTCCGCGACAGCTCTAGGATGCTGGAGATGCCGATCAAGCTCCCCAGAGTGATGCTCTTGTCGTGAAAGAATGAACCTGTCGACTATATTGATATTGTTTCATTTAGAATTCATCTTCAAGAATCATCACCATCGATATCGCATACCAGAATAGTCTATATATCACCAAGCATTATACTAACACTATAAGAAATAGTGACATGATTTTAGTGACATCAATTAATGTTGTTACATCTTTAGGGGTAGCAAACTTTAGTTACATCCTCGCATGCACTTATATACTTTTCTTATATATAAAAAAAATGAAGTAATTTTTTTTCCACACAGAAATTAATACACCTTCAAATGTCAGTATATTTGTGACATGCTTATAGCTATCCATCAAAAGATGCCATAATTTTATTTAGTGCCGTTTATAAGTATCACAATTCCTCCAAAATTTTGTCTTCAATAAAACATTTTGTTGCAGTGAGGAAACAATCAGAACTTGTATTGTTGTTTTACACATTTTCATGTTTATTGAGATATATAGAGTAGGGCTATAGTCCCAAACCACACATAATCTGCAACGACATTCTCGCTTAAAAACAACATTGTAATAAACCTAAAGGTGTGTACCAAAATAGCATCAATATTCTTCACAATAGTTATAAAATTGCCGAAATTTCTTTATGAAGCATCATCACACATAAAGAATGTAGGCATCTTTGGCTTTTCAGTTGTTGGCTTAAGCATAGATTAGTCAAAGAAGATGATTAAGGGGCATGTGGGAAAGAGTAAAGTAGTTGCACACTGCCCCTGCGTCTGCCTCACTCACTCTGACAACTTATAAAATAGTTGCCACTTTTCAGGAAAATGTTCCCCTCCTATTGTAACTCTCAAGCACCAAACAAAAAATTAATAATGTCAACAACTTGTTATCACGATTTCCAGACGCCCTCGAAATCATTCTCATTTCCAAATAACAAATTTACATTAGAAAAAGTAATAAAGTAACTAACCTGAGTATCAAGATCAGACGAGAAATCGTCGGAGGAGATGGGGGAGGCTGTGAGCAAAGTGTCGAAGGAGAGAGAGGCATTGAGATCACGGTTCCTCTCCAGCCCACCAACTCTTACGTTCACCGGCTGCAGCCCCAGCGGCCACCCTTCTTCCTGCGCAAACACACACTCATATATACATACATATTCTGTTCTGTTTTTGAGGGTACATGTATATATATATATATATATATATGTGTGTGTGTGTGTGTGTGTGTGTGTGTGAGCACATGCACATACACATACACAGAGCAATTGAAGAATGTGAATGTGAGTGAGGCGATGAGTAGTTACCTGTTGTTGAGCCATTGGTGGTGATTGAAGTTTAGAAGAGGGTGCGTGGTGTAATTGTGAAGGGAGGAATAGCGAAGGTTTTAAGGAGAAAGTGGGAATTCATTTCAGACACACATTTGATTTGATTTGAGGAATTGAAGCACCTAATTGCTAATTATGAATTTATCAATCTCTTTTTTTGTCTGCATAACATAACCGCGCATTCTCTTTCCTACTAATAAATCGCTGGTATCTTTGTGTCTTTATAAGAATATTACTCGCACCTTTTCAAAATTTGTTCTCAATTTATTTATTTTTTCATATGTTCTTCAAATTTATTTTCTTTTTTTATATAGAAATTATCTCACAAAATATTTTTTATTTCTTCCGTTCCCTAATTTCTTTTATAATTTTCTTTTTTGATACGTGCCCAAATTTTTTCCTATTCCATTTCTGAAAACTGTTTCATAAAATACTCTCTAAATATTATCTTCAATAACGCACTTTATTTATATTTTTACTACCTATGACTCACCATTATCACTCCTTCATACCCTCAACAATACTATTTATTTATATATTTTATCACATATGATCTACCACTAATTAATTTAATACAACACTAATGTGAGATCCTTATTCCACTCATAATATATTCAATAATTTTTATTAAAACACGTGCGAGAGATTTTTCAGAAGAAAATTGGGAGATATAGGGAGTACTTATTACCCACAACTATAATTTTTATTTTGTTTTTACCACATATAGCTCACTAGTATCTATATTTAATATCACCAACAACACTACTTACTTACATATTTTATTATTCATAGACCACAACTAATTAATCTAATATTATATTTATATGAGATCTTACTCTACTCACAAAACATTCAATAACTTTTATTAAAATTTTAAGAACTATTTTGGAGAGGGAGGGCGGATAATGTTTTTGCCCTAGGGATCCCACCACATATTTTGCTTTAATTTTGCTAATACACATTGGCCGTATGGTAATGATTTCTTTTAGGTTGTTACATACACAAGGAATAAACAATTTGGATAAATACAGAGCCAAGTGTTCAGCTTAGATTTGTAAAGAAGGGGATGAAATCCGTGTCACATAAATTATTTGGTATCACATATATAGTACTCTTGAATATAATTTTAATAATAATTGTAATATTCCCTCAAGAAGAATATACTTTCATTTTTATAGAATAATCAACAATAAATCTGAAGAAAACTTGAAAAATACAAGGGTTGTGCCACATTAAGATAAGATGGAAAAGTTCGTGTCACGGTAACATGAAACATCCATGAACTCAATTAAACAACAAATACAAGTTAGAGGCGGATCCTTGTAACTTCTAAGGACGTCTAGAGGTGCGACATTGATATTTTTTTTAATATAAATGATCTTCTAATTACAAATGATATTCTTCAGCATAAATTATATTTCATTCGTTCTTTTTTTAGTGTCCAGTTGGCACTTTTCTAATTTTTTATTAAGTGTTCTAGTTCGTAATTTAAGAGTAAAATTATGATTAATTTATTATTTTAGCATTATTAAATATTGTTGGAATTTGATAATTACTTGTGCGTATGTATGTATTATGGTAATTAATAAGGTTACAAAAGTAATTTTTTTTATTTACTTGGTTTGTACGATTTGACAGTATGAGACACTTAAAAAAAACGAATGTAATACTTATTAACAGGTGCAGAGCCAGAAATATAGCTAAGGGGTACTAAGTTGAAAAAATAAATTATAAAAGTATCAATATAAAAAATCCGAAAAATAATCCACCATCATAGTGCTAAGAAAAATAATTTTCTTTTTATTTGAGAGGCGGGAGGGGTGCTTGAGTGCACTCAACTCCCCCTATCTCCACCTCTGTTTCTTTAAAACAATCGATACTTTTCGGACATCCGGATGTCCCGATATAAGTTTTTGAATACAAGTTATACATGGAATATATGGATCTATATATTATAATTGAGACCCAACAATAGTTCATAATTCTTAATACAATATATACAATACAATTTCATAAATTTATAATTATATAAAAGGGCAAAAAATAGACATAATACTATATATATATTAGATTTAAAGATAAATAAGTACAAAGTGTAAGTGAGATCCATCATCATGAATTTATATGGCAAGTATACAGGTATAAACTCTTAAATTATAAAATCAAATATGAAACAATATAACGTGACAATTAAATATAACATAAACTATAGAAAGTGAAAAATAAAACCTTCTAAGGCAAGTCCGATATTCAGATGTAGACTCCTGAAATGAACCTTAGTATAGAAGTTCGCTGAGAATGGATTTCCGTACAACGACTTGACTTTTCATTGTCCCTTGTTAGGGCTTGGAATGGGAAAAGAAAAGAAAAGAAAGGAAAAGGAAATGACGTAATTACCCTTGTTAATTATCTTAATGTGGCAGCTAATTTCCAAATGCAGGTGGTTGTAGTTAGTAATTTCCTAAAGATTAGGCAAGATGTCGCAGGAATATGGCCATATGGGTATGCAGTGTAATCATTAATCAAAGTTTTACCATATGGAATGGAAGAGTTTCTTTTACACTTTAATCCGAATTAAGGGTCAATACACATTTGGATTAACTTCATTTTAGGATCCACATTCATTACCACTTCTTCAAATTCGATTTTCAATTTTAAGTTACATTTTTACATGCGTTAGTTGAGTGAAAAATATTTCCCACCTTTACTTGTTTTTATTTTTCAGTAAGTTGTTTATACTAGGACTAGTGTGTAACTCGTCGAGTTTCGACGGAAAATATTTTATATTGTATTTAGGGTCATTGTAAATAAAATAATCTTTATATTAGCGTAATACGTTTTAATTTGATATGTATAAGCTATATTCTATCGAATTCAGATGGAAAATCACATTATTTTATATAATTCATGAATAAAAATGTAAACATTCGAGGCATATTGATTCTTGATCGTACCCATCTAAAATGTATATATCCGTACTCATCTTAAATTCGATTATTTACCCGAACTTATTTAAAAATAAATATAATTTATTATAGTGATTGATTATCGATAAAAATCAAACACTACAAAGTAAACATTAATAATATAAATAACAAAATAGAAAAAAAAATCATGTAGAGATGTAAATCGATGTTAGGATCCCATTAGAATTTATATGGTGGATATATCTCAAATATGATTAAAAAATATTTTACTACTCGTTCTCGTTCCAAACTCGTTTAGTTAACAACCGCTAACTACCCACATATGTTTAAATTTTGTACATATAAGTTGTTAAAGTAATTAATTATATGTCTCAATAATGATTCAAACATTATAGAATAAATATTAATAATAAATAACATACATAATAACAAATTACAAAATGAAGAACATGTCTAGAATTTATAATTATATGGTCGTATATATCCAAAATCTGATTAAAAAGAATTTTTTATTATTCGTTCTAATTCCAAACTCGTGTAATTAATACCTACTAACCATCCATATATGTTTAAATTTCATACATATAAGTTGTTAAAGTAATTAATTATCTGTATCCATAATGACTCGAGCATTATAGAATAAATATTAATAATAAATAACATACATAATAATAAATTACAAAATGAAGAACATGTCTAGCATATATATACTCGTACCAGTCCAAAATTTGATTAACTATCGAAACTCATTTCATTTTATAAATATAATTTGCTACAATAATTAGTTATTCATTTTAATAAAACTTTTAACATTATAGAGCAATTATTAATAATAAATAATAAAATTAAAATCAAAATAGAAGAAATTTCACATAGATGTGTCGATTAATGTCTTAACCTGTCACAAATCAAATTAAAAAGTGATTTAACAGTACGTTCTTGTCTCATTCTCGTCTAAAAATCCAATAATTTTCTGAATTCATTTAAATTTACAAAATATTTAAATAATAAAATATATATTTATTTGAATAATTGGTCATCCTCTCAATAAAATACTGGATATTAGTATTTATTTCAAAACTTTTATTAATTGTGAAGTCTGACGATAAATTAATGTGAGATTAAAAAATTTCACATATGTATGTCGATAAATGTCTATATCCGTCTAAAATGTATATTGTTGTACCCAAATAACATAAATACCAAAAGACTTAAAAATAGAAAAAATTATGTTGTCGTCTCATTCTCGTATTTTAATATCTACTAATTATCTAAATCGTCTAAATTATAAATAATATTATTAATTCAATAGATTAAAATCAAGAAAATTCACACACATATTGATCAATGTCTAGCCCATTTTTTAATTTAATTACATATCATTGTGACAAACTTGATTAAAAACTGATTTTATTATATGTTCTTGTCTAATTCCCGTATAGTGACATCAATTAATTACTTAAATTTATTTAAATTTATATAATATATAATAAATAATACATATTATTCTAATAATTGGTTATCCTCTCAATAAAAAATTAAACATTAATTACTATTTATTCCAAAATTTGTTATTAATTTGTGAAGTTTCATGGAAAATTTATTATGAGTTTCAAATTATATTTATAAAATTATAAGAATATATCCTTTTTTTTTATATTTTCAATATGTGAAGTTCGTGAAAGATCGTTGTGAGATTCATTTTTTTTTAAATTGTAGAAAAACATATTATTATATTTATGTCATAAAAAACAAAATATTGTTTTAAAATCTTATGAAAATTTTTAAAATAATATTAATTAAATTATATAAATTTTTTCAATAAAAATATGACTAATTAGTTTACCAACTAAATAACTAATTGGCCAAATAAACTTAATCACTAAACAATTATTAATTATGGGATAAAAAATACATACAATTATTTATATAGGTCTTATTTAATGTGGAGTTTGATGAGAAAACAATGTAGGATAAAAGATGTAAGGAAAATAAGAATAAATGAGATTTGAGAAAAGTAGGAATGGAGAGATTATGTGATGCCAAATAGGAGAGATAATACCAAATCCTTAATCCTATTATATATTGATGAGAAAACAATGTGGGATAAAAGATGTAAGGAAAATGAGAATAAATGAGATTTGAGAAATGTAGGAATGAAGTGAGTATGTGATGTCAAATAGGAGAGATAACACTAAATCCTTAATCATATTATATATTGATTCCTACGAAATCTCTAATTGAACAAAGAAGTGAATATTTTAGTTTAGATGAACTCATGTATTTCTCACAAAATTTAATAATATTTGAATTTCTTCACCCATGTCCAGTTAGGAAAAACAATTTTAGTGTCCAAACTGATTAAATTTCTCATATAAAAGGCGATGTTAGAGTTATATATTGATGAGAAAACATGTGAGATAAGAGATGTAAGGAAAATGAGAATAAATGAGATTTGAGAAATGTAGGAATGAAGTGATTATGTGATGTCAAATAGAAGAGATAACACTAAATCATTAATCCTATTATATATTGATTCCTACGAAATCTCAAATTGAACAAAGAAGTGAATATGTTAGTTTAGATGAACTCATGTATTTCTCACAAAATTTAATAATATTTGAATTTCTTCACCCATGTCTAGTTAGGAAAAACAATTTTAGTGTCCAAACTAATTAAATTTCTCATATAAAAGACGATGTTAGAGTTATACTAAAAATTTCTTCCGATTTGATCTAAAAAAACAACAACCGTGAGATATTTAATATAGATCATTATAATTAAACAATACAATTAAGTAAGATTCATTTTAAAAGAGTGTCCGCTAGAATATTGGTGAGAGAAAATATGAAATTGGAAACGATAAAATTAATTTCTAATTATTGTGTTTAATTTCCTTACCATTATGACCATAATGAATTCCGTAATTGATGAATAGGTAATAAATTGTTCCTAATTTATTCAATTTCGAAGCTCAATCATATACTTATCTCAATATAATCTTAGACTATTATTTATGGTAAATTCATCAATATCTTCCAAAATTCATACAATCATTTATATATAGCATTAATTGAGAATAATAAATAAATAAATATTATAATATATGAATTAAGAATGCATATAATAGGGATTTAAGATAAATATGAATAAAGAGTAAAGGTGATACCATATAGACACACAAATGAATGTGGTGCTCCTAATCCGTAACGGTATTATAGATTTATAGACTAGAAAAAAGATAAGTGTGTGATTGCGTGTCGCACTTAATATATATTACCCCAACTAATAAGTTTAAGTGCTCTTATGATGGTTAAGTTTTTGGAGTAATTATGTTTTAATTGAAAAATTATGAGTTTACTCGGATTTTAAGAAAATAAAGATTTTCCCTTAGATAACATTTTTGCACACAAAGTGATTTTTATACCTACTATCGGAAATCTCTGATAAGTTAATTAAGTGCTTAGTATTTAAATATGCCCTCTTAATTGGCTGATTCAGTTATTCCTCATACAATGGTATAATATCATTTTATCAGTAATCCAACCGAAATAAAAAGGTCAAATATATTCACCTCTTCATAACTTTTTCTTATGATGTATGAAGCAAAGATTATTATTATTATTATTATTATTATTATTATTATTATTATTATTATTATTATTATGGGATTGTCTTGACTAAGTATCTTACAGAAAATTTAAGAATAAGGAAATATTAATGATATATGGCCTTACGACCATCATTCTCTCCTTGTGAAGAAATTCTCTAAGCAAAGAATTGAAAACATAATACTATTCTCTCCCTCCATCAAAAGTTGTTTTTGGTGGCATCGATTTTAATAAATTGTAGTATTATAAAGTGAGTGGAGAAATGGTTGCATATTATAATTGTAAAGTAGTCAATAAGTAGGTATTGAAGGTAAAAATGATGAGATTTATTTGAGGATCATGTCTAAAAAAATGCAAGCTTTTGGTGAATGAAAAGAAATTAAATGCGTACTCTTAATGAATGGAGGATGTATACTTTTCTGATAATGAGTCATCGGATATTTAGGTTAAAACGGCCTAAACCATAAATATGTCCTATTCAAAGTATCTAGTCATTGATTATCAAAAATGAACATTTGCGACCTCTATTTAGTATGTTACCAAATTCATTATTTTTTTGAATTGTTTTACTTTTCTTTTTCGATTAAAGTTATTAGAAATTACCTCATTACATGATATATTATCAATTTTTATAGTGCAATTTACCCTTTCGTGCAGTGTGGCTAGGGATGTCAATAATTATCCTTTTCATCAAAATTAAAAATAAAGGGTGAAACCCATGGAACTACGAATTTTCGAATAACCCAAATGATAAAATTAATGGGTTGGGCAAATATAAAATCATAACCTATACTACATATAAAAATCGGGCTATTCGGAAATAGTTGTTTCTTTTCCAGCCCATTCGGGTTGATGCAGTTAATCGTGATGGCCCGATCGGGTCCATGGAAGGATCAGATAAGCCCATCGGCCGGCATAAAAAAAAAAAAAACTCAACTCATTTTTTCCTTCATCTAATAGTTAAAATTCAAAATTCTTGATTTCAAAATTTTACTTTTCATGTTTAATTATCTTAACTTTTGTAGCTATTATAGATTGATTGTTTATTTAGTTATTTATAGTGAATTATATTTTTTCAAATTATAAATTTTAATTGGTATTATAGTGAATTAACTTATAAAATATTTATTAAATATTGAATTAGCTATTATGGAATATGAATATTCAGATATATTAAAAAATAATTTAGTTGTGAGCATTATTTTTAATTTTTGATATTGTAATATAATTTAAATAGTACTATTATATTGAATTAACTTATCACAAAAGCATACACATAATTTGGACGTCCAGTCAAAAAACCACAAGCTTATCACACAATCACGCTGCTTTGTTCACGCACACAGTCCACAGACCATACCTAAGCTCCGATGAAGAAAAAACCATTAAAAGATTAAATTTCTGTTACAACTTACAAGGGTCCAGTAATCTTATCTGAATAGGTCACAATATCAAATAATGCATGTTCTTAAAAAATAAGTGAGTTAACACTTGTCGTCTACCACTCAAACCAGAATTTCTCTGCAGACAGTATCAACACGTTAAGATTTTGTATTTTCTGACGCACGAAATATAAGGAGCAGATAAAAACACAATTGATGTTTTCATCTTTTTGTATGCTAAATGTTCTGATACATTAAGTACGATATGGCATAATCACTTTCAGGTTATGAATGATAACATATAGGTATTAGTTTCGTTGGTTAAGTTGTTGAAGACAAACCAATCCTGCATATACGGTAGCCCTTTATCTTCAGTAGAGAAAACGATATATAGTTGCATATAAAAGGAAAGTACGTTTTGGTTCAACTTTACCTTTCTGAGAGTTCAATTGAATGCATTTTGAGGTTGTGAACTATATTTCACCCCTGATTATGCTTGGCACCAGGTCGGTACTCACCAATTCCAAGCAAGTCCTACATCATGCTTTTGTGTGCGTAAAAAAGTTGTGTGCGTGTGTTGGCCTAGTGGTAGAGTGGTTAATGCCCAAGGCCAAAGGTCTCGGGTTCGAGTCCACCGTGACGCGGCCTTTAAATTTCTGTATTAAATTGACAAAAAACCCGCAGAAAGAATGCAGTTCGAAAGAATGTTTCTTGAAAAATATATTTCCAAGTCGATTGTAGGCCATGTTTCATGTATAATTGTAAATATAAAAGAGTACTTGTACATCTCAGGCCCTTCTAAAAATTCATGTAATTTTCTGATAGCGAGCAGGAGGATGGGCGCGGCAACAAGGAAAGGGCCGAGGAGGAGCCGAGACCTCTGTTGGTTTACCGAGGACGGGGACGGGCTTGAGCCACTGTTCGTGGGCCGAGTGTTTACTGTTTTTAATTCTAGTTTATTTTGTTAATTTTCTAATTTCAGTGTTTAGGGTTTCTATTTTTGGTAAGAGTAGATAGGTATTTAAAACCTAATTAGGGCTGTAGTTTTCATTATCGTTTAATCAAGTTTAAGTCTGGAGGCTTTTGGGGCAGCGGAAGTTGCAGTATTTCTTTTTTCAGTTTCAGGTTATATCAATTGGTCTGACCTGCCGAATCCCGTTCCCGCTAGAATGACGAGATCGAACAACGACCGAATGATAAACTGGAGGCTGATCAGGCTGAGATGGCAAAGAAGCTAGACTTGAACATCGCACAACTTGCTAGAATCGCGGAGTCCTTGGCCGCACTGCCGAAGGTGATCCTGCGGCAATCGGCGGAGGAGCAATCGCCAGGGGGATCGTCGCAGGAGACACCGAGACGCCACCGTGGGGCGATCACGCGCGAAGCGTCTTCTTCGCCGGCGTTCGGGGAAGACCGATTGGGTGGATAGCGAGGGCCAAGCAGCAGTTCGAGCTACATGACACTCCGCAGGAAAGGAAGGTCGTCGCGGCAGTGGTGGCCATGGACGGGCCTACCTTGTACTGGTTGATGTGGTTGAGAACGAGGAAGCCAAGAATGTCGTGGGACGAGTTCACACAGGCGCTGGTAGCACGGTTTGACACACGGTTTAGGGGCAGCAGGATCGAACGGCTGTCCGGGGTCAGACAATCCGGAACATTAAAGGATTACATATCGGTGTTTGTCCAATTGGCGAGTCAGGTCCCAATGTTGTCTGATGCTCACTATTTGGGGTATTTTATAAACGGGTTGAAAGGCCCGATTCGAGGCTCATTACGGTTGCTTCGCCCAAATGATTTGGAGACGGCCATGGAATTAGTCAGGGATATTGTGGACAATATGTCCTTTCTGAATGGAGGACGAGGGAGTAAAACTTTCAATGGTTCGGGGATGCGTTCAGGAAATTTTTCGAGGCCGCTAGAGGGTAACACGATAATGGGGAGGCGGCGGTGGGCGGGGTCGAGGCGGTTTTCTAAGGTGGCGGGGAAGTCCTCGGGAACAAATTCAGGGCTGTTCGGGCAGTTCACTGTTCACGATTCACTCGGCTTCCGCCAAAAGTATTAGAGGATCTTAAGGCGAAAGGACTATGTTTTAGGTGTAAGAAACCCTTTACACCCGGACATGACTGCCCTTTTAAGCAGTTGAGGGTGATGGTGGCTGAAGAGGACGAGGAGTTGGATCTCCAATAGTATGAGTATTGCGAGGTGACGGGACAGGAAGAGAATCAGGAGGATCAGAGGGGTGCGGAAGAAGAAGGTGGAGATTTTCCAGTTTATTCTATGGCTGGAATTTTTAGCCCTCGGACTATGAGGCTTCGGGGCGTGGTGGAAGGGTGCACATAGTGACAATCTTGATCGATAGTGGCGCTAGCCACAACTTTATTTCTTCATCTTTGATTTCCATGCTACGGCTGAAACCGGATAAGACGGGCAGATTCATACAATTGGGGGACGGACATCGTCAGAAATCGGAAGGGATATGTAGGCAACTACCTATCTCGTTGCCGGGGTGTGCTATTAAGGCGGATTGTTATGAGTTTGCCCTGGGTGGCGTTGATATAATTCTGGGAGTTGCGTGGTTGGCCACATTGGGGGAAGTTCGCACGAATTGAGAGACTTTGACTATGAATTTTGTGTGGAATGAGGTCTAGTGGAGTTAAGGGGGAATCCGGCGATGTGTCAGAACTGGGTGAGCCTTCGCACCCTGATCAAGACCGCGGAGGTCGAATTTTGGGCGGTTGTTCTTGACCGCGAACCCACAAAACTATCTGAGGCCACAGTGGGGAAGTTGGATGATGTCCTTGGGCAGCATGTTGTGGTTTTTGAGGAGCCGCGGGGGCTGTCCCCTTGTCGGACAACGGACCATCGGATAGAGTTGACCCCGGGGGCAAAGCACATGTCGATCGACCTTACAGTGCACAACTTGCAGAAAGATGAGATTGAACGATTGGTAGAAGACATGTTGCGGGCAGGCATTATACGGCCAAGTTCGAGTCCTTTCTCGAGACCGGTACTATTAGTTAAAAAGAAAGATAACAGTTGGCGATTTTGTGTGGACTATCGCAAGCTCAATAAGTCCACGGTGCCGGACAAATATCCAATTCCAATAATTCGAGAGATCTTTGGATGAATTGGCGGTATGATTGTGTTCTCCAAAATAGATTTACGCTCTGGTTACCACCAAATCAGGGTGACTGGTCCTAACATCCATAAGACGACATTCAGGACGCATAGCGGGCATTATGAATTCCTGGTAATGCCTTTCGGATTGACGAATGCCCCAGCTACATTTAGTCTACCATGAATGACTTATTTCGGCCGTACTTGCGGAAGTTCGTATTGGTTTTTTTGATGATATACTGGTTTACAGCCGTTCCTGGGCGGACCACCGGGAGCAGTTGAGTTTGGTTTTGCGTATCTTAGCAGAGAATCAGTTTCGAGCTAATCGGAAAAAGTGTGCATTCGGGTGCCTCAAGGTTGAATACTTGGGACATATTATTTCATGGGCCGGGGTAGCGATGGAACGGGCAAAAGTCAGTGTTGTCGTGGGTGATCGCCGCACCGCTCGATCGACAAGGTCAGAGGATTACGGGGTGACGGGTTATTATAGGAGATTTGTGAGGGTTATGGCCTTATTGCTCGGACACTCACGGCACTTTTAAAGAAAGAAGCTCTAGTTCGATTTGAATGGCCTTTAGAGGACGAGGAGGCGTTTCAACGCCTTAAGAAGGCGTTAACTGAGGCGCCCGTATTAGCTCTGCCCCAGTTTGATCGTCAGTTTATGATGGAGTGTGATGCATCAAGTACAGGCATCGGGGCGGTGCTCATGCAGGAGCGGCGGGCCATAACATATTTCAACAAATCTTTGGCTGGCCGCACCCTCTCCAAGTCAGCCTATGAGCGTGAAATGATGGGTTGGCCTTAGCAGTACATCATCGACGGCCATATCTGATTGGGCGACGGTTTGTGGTGCGCATTGATCACCGCATCCTCAAACATCTCTTCACTCAGTGCATAGCGACGCCATCGCAGCAGGTTTGGGTGGCAAAGTTACTGGGGTACGATTTTGTGATTGAATATAAAACATGCATCTCAAATGCCACGACGGATGCCCTTTCAAGAAGGGGGGGAGAGGCCTCATTGGCTACGATTAGTGGCCCGGAGTGGTTGGGGTTGGCTGATGTGGGAAAAGAGCAGCAACGGGATGAGTTTGAACGAGGCATTGTGCAGGCATTGGACACGAAACCCACTAGTAAACCGGGTTTTGAGTTGAGAGGAACGCGATTGTTCTTTAAGGGACGTTTGGCGTTGGCCTCCGATTCCAAGTGGATTCCTCACCTGTTAGAAGAGTTCCATGATACACCGATCGAGGGGCATGCAGGTGCGTATCGCACCTATAGGCGATTGGCGCTGAATGTGTATTGGAGAGGTATGTTCCGCCGAATGCAGAGTTATGTTGCCCAGTGCTTGGTTTGCCAAAAGGCCAAGTATGAAACGTTGTCTCCTGCCGGGTTGCTACAACCCTTGCCAATTCCGGATCTAATTTGGGAGGACATTTCAATGGATTTCATCACTTGCTTGCCCAAGTCGAAGGGGTACACATCGGTTTTGGTGGTGGTAGACCGTTTGTCCAAGTATGGACACTTTCTAGCACTCAAGCCGCCGGTTACGACGCGTTCGGTAGCGGAAGTGTTTGCCAAGGAAGTAGTGCGGCTGCATGGGATTCCACGGTCGATTGTCAGTGATCGTGACTCCTTGTTTGTCAGTGCGTTTTGGAAAGAGTTATTTGCGTTATCCGAAACACAGTTGAAGTTCAGTTCTGCATATCATCCGGAAACGGATGGTCAAATGGAAGTCTTGAATCGGGTGGTGGAGACTTATTTGCGTTGTTTCACTTGTCAACAACCGAAGCAGTGGTTACGGTGGCTTCCATGGGAAGAATATTGGTATAATACTGCGATTCAGACGGCTACCCGAGTTACCCCATTCGAGATTGTGTACGGGCGGGCACCTCCCACCATCCGACGATTTCTGCCTGGTGAGAGTAGGGTGGCTGCTGTGGCCGACGTTTTAGGCAGTCGGGATGCCATGATGGTACGCCTGAAGGGTAATTTGGAGAAGGCAGCATGGTTAAGCAGGCTAAAAAGCATCGTCGGGAGGTGGTATTCCAGGTTGGGGATAAGGTGTTTCTGAAGGTTCGGCCTCATCGACAGTCTACGGTTTTTTGTCAACCTCATCATAAGCTGTCACCTAAGTTTCACGGGCCGTTTTTGGCTGAAGCGCGTGTGGTTGCTACGGCGTACAGGCTGTCCTTGCCGCCCACAAGCCGCATACACCCGGTGTTTCATGTGTCTCAGCTGCGGCGCGTAGTGGGCGACCATCCTATGGAGGCAGAGTTACCGGCGAGTTTGGAATTACCGTGGGGCGGTGTTTGAGCCCGAGGAGGTGCTAGCTTGGAGGAATGGGCGTGAAAAGGGGGAGGATGAGGAACAGCTGTTGGTTAAGTGGCTCGGGCAGTCGGTTGATGAGGCTACTTGGATTAGCAAAGTCAGTTTTCAAAACCAGTTTCCGGACTTCAACCTTGAGGAAAAGGTTGTTTCGAAGGAGGATGGAGTTGATAGCGAGCAGGAGCATGGGCGCGGCAACAAGGAAAGGGCCGAGGAGGAGCCGAGACCTCTGTTGGTTTACCAAAGACGGGGATGGGCTTGAGCCACTGTTCGTGGGCCGAGTGTTTGCTGTTTTTAATTCTAGTTTATTTTGTTAAGTTTCTAGTTTCAGTGTTTAGGGTTTCTATTTTTGGTAAGAGTAGATAGGTATTTAAAACCTAATTAGGGCTGCAGTTTTCATTATCGTTTAATCAAGTTTAAGTCTGGAGGCTTTTGGGGCAGCGCAAGTTGCAGTATTTCTTTTTTCAGTTTCAGGTTATATCATTTTCCCATTTTCTAGGAGGTAGAGGATGTTAGTTACACCATGAACCCAGGTTATACACGACTAGCTTACACTAAACTGCACTTAGCTGTACAAGGTCCAGCCGCAAAAACTTACGTGCAGTCCCTTGCGTTGCGTTATAGAAGTAATCAATGTGTGATTCTTCGAAACAGACGTATATGTCTACCTTCAAACATACTCAACTGTCACTGCGTATGCAACCCAGTACACTCAAGATTAGTTTAATCCTTCTTTGAACTCTGGTCTGTAAAAGCTAAAGAAAATTGACAGAACTTGATACTTGTTTTTTGTCCTTTTTCTCAATTTAGCTCGACATTAGTTGCTGTAATCTGACTTCTGAGAAGTTGAACTACAATTGCAATGCAGCAGTAAGTATGACTACGTTTTGATGGAGAGCATGGGCAAACAATTCGTCACTAAAAGCCTTGTTTAGTTTCTAACTTATTCACAGTGAAAATTAAGTGTTCTCACATCTCAACTATTCATAGAAGTCCTAGAGTAATTCTCGAGTGAAGTATAGAATCAGTAACAACAATTTTATCCAAAAGCTGAAACATAATTAGTTTATGTTTTACATATTTAAGTAACGTGCATTTGAAAAGTTCAATAAATGAACAGTTCACAAAGGAATATAAAGAGCGAATGGACCTTATACTTCTGAAGATGTAGCTTTCTGTAAAATTACAAACCTGGCATGCCCTATTTTTGGCTCTTGTTTCTGCTGTGCTTGGAATATCATGATTTGGTTTCGAGAACTTCTTCTCCCGTCGTTCACAGGAACCCCATCCGTCTGAAATCTTCCACCTCTGACAACAAAAACAAGAAAACTAGTAAGGCTTGTGAGATAGGAACCTCTCCAGTAAAAACTCAAATATGCAACAGTCAAAAGAACATACTGCATGTAAGCACGGACAATAAACTCAGCACGCTGAACATTGTGGTTGTCATCAAACTCAATTGTCTTGTCTTTAATTTCAAAAAAGAGATTGAAGTAAAAAGATATCTTCCTCCAGCCTGTAGTTGAAATGTGCATTAATATTACACCCTAATGTGCTAACTATGATTTATTAAGTAGAGCAAGCTTGCAATATACCTGACTTCTTAATATAAGTATTTCCAGATATCATGGTATAGTCACTTTTCTCCAATATCTGTCCAGGAAAAATCAAGAGAGGGTAGCACTTCAGTTCCATAACAGAGTCAGATCTCTTCAATAGCATGTGAAAAAGGAACTGACTTCCATTTATGTTACCGAGGTGTGACACTAACAAAAAGTTGCCCACATAACATATAATTCTACTCTGGAGAAAGTAAATTGTTTGAACAGTTGATTTCCGAGTTCTAGGATTATAAAGATCAAGAAACTAAAGAGAGAACCTATAAGTTGCTCTGACTTGAAGAGAAGAGGAGAAGGCTTTTGTGTCTATACGTTCCCTCACAGAAATCAGCAAAACCTATCTTTGACTAGTTATAGTCGGACAAGAGATCATTATCATCTTAAAAGCCTAAGATTATGAGCAAGACACTGTTCTCAAACAACGTAACCAAAATTTTGAAGTTGTAATGACACAACTTCATTTTTCTTTTGGGTTAAAGTTGTCGATACTGAATCATTCAAGAAGATTTATGTTTACATTCAATTTGAATACTCTTACCTGATTACAACTTACAAGTGAACGTTTTTGAGGAAAAAGAAGAAACAGTCTCAAGAGAATAACTCACTTGGGAATTAAATCAACTTAACGGCCCTGGCTAATACTAACATTTAAAGTGGGGATTAAATTAAGACTTAAGCCCACATAAACTCATCAAACGATATTTAAACAAACCAAAAATCTTCATCTTTTTGTTTCATCATGTCATTTGCAATTAACTATTTCCTTATTTCTCAAGGCTTCTACAAATTCTGAATAGATTGTAAAAGCCTCTACTTATTATTAACAATGAAGAAGTGATTTAGCAACATATTTCAACTAAACATCAGATGTTCCTCTATCTATTCTTCTGAACATATTTCAACCAAACATCAGGAATCAACCACCGGAATATGGAAAAAATCAGTTAATTACATATGCTTAGTACAGAACGCATAGAATTTAATTATCCAGCATAAAATCAATTAAAAAATCACCGCCATAGCTGCACTTTGGTACTACTTGAACAGCGAAACAGTCGGAAACTGACCGGCCAAACTATGCCTCGGCTCCGCCTTCTCATGGCTCAGAGACGATGCATTCGGACTTAAATAATCCGTCACCGCGAGATTCCTCATTTCCGTCGAACCAGCATTGTACGCCAGAGGAGTGGTCGGCGCGCGGTGCACATGCTTCACCACCATCAGCTGCTGAGGACTGGACCGCGGCGTGCTAGTTGTTCTCGGAATTTTGTGCGGGCGGTGATTCTGCACCACCTCGCCGTCGGGGTTGTAGTTGTGATAATAGCGCGGGTTTCGACTACGGTTGTCGAATTGCGGTTGCGGAGAGTTGAGGGGGAGGGAATAGGGGTGAGAGGTTTGGCGCGGGGTCCCGGGGAGGCCGCGGCGGAGGTAAGCGAGGCAGCGGCGGCGGAGTCTATTACTGCCCATAAAGCGGAGTCATCTAGGTCCTTATCATCGAAGGTGTAGGCGGTGGTAGAGTTCATGGAGTCAAATGAGGAATTTGAATATTTTCTGAGGATCTGAGCTCACACTCTGCCTCTGGTGGTGAGTCAGAGGCAAACCGCGCGATGGGTGAGTTTGAATTTGAAACAGCCGACTACGTCGTTTGATGATTTGGGCCTTCTTTCTTCGAGCAAGATTCTTGGCCCAATAATAGGATTCTATGGGCCAGTTGACTTCCATAGAGCGGTACGTTAAACATAGGGCTGACAATTCGTGCGTGTCGGGTCGTTATCGTGCCAACATGATAACGACACGGCCTGATAAGGCCAAACACGAACACGATTCGTTAAAGATCTGTCCGACACAAACACGACACGACACGAAACAATAAATTTAAATCAAAATTAGAAAATAAATAAATAATAACTATATAAAATATAATTAAATTAATATTAAATATATATAAATATTATCAAATTATACGAAAACGACACGATCCAACACGAACACGAATGCAACACGAAAATTATCGGGTTACACGAACACGATAATGATCCGACAGGAACACGATACGAAATTATCGTATCCTTATCGTGTCGACACGATAAGGACACGAACACGATAAGGCTGAACACTAACCCGTTAATTCGTGCGTGTTCGTGTCGTGTTCTCGTGTCGTGTCGAAAAATACTAACCCTAGTTAAACATAAGTAATATATTTCCATTCAAATATTGTAAAATGCAATTGTTCTTTGGTAAAATAAATAATATAGCTTGATAAATTTATGATAATTTCAGCTTAATAAATTAATAATACCTCAATCAAGTTTAATGGATTGATTTTTTATGATAATTTTAGGCTAAAGTGATTTTTGGCCCCGAAAAATACAGTCGGTACTAGAAAATGATATATGGAAAGCACAAGTTAAAAACGTGTCGGAAAGGACTTATGGCTACCTGTAATTTTCGGTATGAAAATCACTTACAAGCAAAAATTATCACAAAATTCAATTTATTAGGGTTGATTGTATTATTGATTTGTTAGACTGGAATTGTCACAAAGTAAATTTATCAAGCTAAAATTGTGTATTTTTCATTGTTCTTTTTCCATTGGAATATTGTATAATTAACCTTTTATTACATAAATTAATCAAAATTTCTCTATTTTGTTTTTCTTATTACTGGTTTTCGGTTGTCGATTTATAGATGACTACTATAATGTAGGGATAGTAGCCTGTAAGTTATCGAATTTTGGTCAAGTTCTAATTTTGTACATCAAGAAAAGATTATTTCTTTAACTATTCTTTTTAATTATTCTGATTTTATGGTAGAAATCGATTTACCCCTAAATTAAAATTAAAAATATAGTGAAGTTGTTCTAGACTCACTTCAGATAACTTAGGGTGCCCACAACCATAAACTGGTTTTTCCAGTTTTTAGATGACACATCAGCTTTTAAAAACTCACCTACTTTTTTCTCTCTCATCTCCTACAATCATAAACCAGTTT
Organism: Salvia rosmarinus; assembly: GCA_036937905.1. NCBI lineage: Eukaryota > Viridiplantae > Streptophyta > Magnoliopsida > Lamiales > Lamiaceae > Salvia > Salvia rosmarinus. The sequence continues at coordinate 48,602,839 of CM072820.1, forward strand.
CTTACTTTTTTAAGGTCCCACTATAATACATACTTCTTATATCTATATATATATATGTTTTTAATTAATTTTATTTGTATTATTATTTATACATTATTTATATATTTAGATTATACATGAGATAATTAAAATTATATATTACATTGCTAAAATTAATATTACATTACAAAAAATAATATTACATTGGTAAAACTAAAATTGCATTAATTAAAATTAAAAATTAATATTACATTGCTCAAATTAAAAATTTAAATTATATTACTAAAATTAAAATATTAAAATATAGTAATTCAAATTAAAATATTACTCAATTCTGGAAATTAAGTCACTGGTCACCCTATAAGATTTTTTTTTAATTTGTTTTGTTTAGCTACAGCAATATAGTTTTAATATTGTCATTGATTAACGTGAAGTAGAGAGAGAGCAAAGGACAAAAGCACAAGAAAAAGGGCAGTCAAAAATTGCGGCTGTTCACGCGCGCGTGCGCTGCACGTGCCAATCAATGCGTGCGTGCGTGTCACGCGCGGCGTGTCACGCGCGGTGGGACTCACAATAAATTGGTTTCGAATTTGAAACCGATTTCTTCTTTATTGATCCATAATGATAAACTAAAAACTAGTTTTTAGTTAAAAATCCACCATTGTGGGTACCCTTAGATTCACTAGGGTTATAGTCTAAGTCGTCATCGGGCGGTTTCAATTTTAAAAACGTTGTAATGCATGTCGATGTAGTATTTGCCTCGTGTACTGATGAACTAGACTAAGAAATTCAGTACAAGAATAAAATATTGTAAACAGTTACACGTACATACCAGAGTCCTTCCAATTTATCTCTAACAGTAATCAAATGATGTCCAAAAATGTGACTTCACCACTGACATACATAGAGACTATCTCAATCAAATATCTAAATTATTCTCAAAAGAGCATCTGACGACTGGCCTTGACGGGTAGGCCGATATTCTGATAAACTTTGATCTCGCCTTCTAAGGTTGCCGTAACGATCACCAGCCCCCACGTCGTCGCTTGCACGGTGCTGCTACTAATCTCGGGCTGAGCCTGTGTTTCGCTTTCAACCACCACTGCGGAAGAAGATGATGATGATGCCTCAGCCGCCGTCTCACATGCTTTTTCCTGAGCAGGCTCGGCCTGATCTTCACTTTTCTTCTCCTCCGTCTCCGAAGTCTCCTTCTTTTTCTTAGGAAGAGGAGGCAAAGCTGCTGCACCATGGCCCGAAGCATCTTCTTCTTGTGTTGGAGGATTATTTGGTGGGCGTTTCATGGTGGTGGTCTTTTTGGGGTGTAGATCTACGGCCGGCGCCTCGTACTTGGTACTCCCCGGCCATGTGATTGCCACGGATACGTCTTTGCAGGCGAAGTTTTCGTGAGCGGTCACCTCGACTACAATTTTCTTCTTGGCGGCTCCTTGGCTCTTGGATTCTTCTACTTTCCAGATATACACCTGAGAATCTTCGCTGGCGCTGATGACATGTTTTCCGTCCGGGCAGAACGAGGCTGACATCTGGCTACTCGTATTCCGAAATCCTGTCGGTGTCAGTGATCAGCTACTTGGGATTTCAATGAATTTTGTGTAGGGGACACGAGCTGGATCCTCTATTGCAGGAATGTGTAACATCTCATGTTGCATTTCATGTGTCAATGGAAATTCATCAAAATGGTAAGAATTTGCATGTCTCGAAAATAATTAAAATTTTACATAAGTATATTTTTGAAATTTTATCGATATATGTCTGTAAATGCAACATGAGATGTTATATCATCCTGCAATAGAGGGTCCAAATTGAGTTGACACGTATATATACCTCGAATTTTTTGGATGAGGTCGGGACCGTTGTAGATTCCGATACGAGAGTCAGCTGATGTGATGAGCATTTCAGATGGACTCCATGGAGTAAACTGTGGATGAGGAAAGGCCTTATTCCGCTTGCCTGCGTTCAATTTGATTGTGTTTGATTTTGAAACATATCATACCTGAAAACCAGTTATTTTTCCAGGTGGAGCTGGAGTTTGAAAACCGGGGAGTTTCTTGGATGGAGACTGAAACGCAGGGAATTTCTTGGCCTGAGACTTCTTCTTCTTCTGGATATCCATGCGATGCTCCAACGTCGAATCTAGGATGCAGAACGCGGCATAAAGTATCAGATATCACATGGTAATCAATAAAAAAAATATAAGAAAAGAAAGTGTAGCTTCTCCAACCTTGAGCACTGTACATTTTACAGTTTCCTTGTTGAGACCCGACTATAGCCCCCTTCAACAATGCAAACCGCCCACAAAATCAGTAGCAATTATCTAATTAGTAAACGTAGGAAACATATATATGTGTTACCTGGCCATCAGGGGTGTAGGAAGCGGCAGTGACCATTTCATGAACATCGGTCCAGTCGACAACTTGGCGGTCGGGTACGCTCCAGATGCGAAGCTTCCCGTCCAGCGAGCCGCTGATGAAATGATTATCAGCTACGGGATTGAACTGTATGCAAGTCACTGTCATATCATAAGATTCATCAGAAAAATAAGATCACGTCCCAGCCACACATATTAACTCTTCTACTGTCTCACCGTAGTCGCTGTGGGCGAAGACCTTGAGACAGCTCTGCGTCTCCAAGTCCCACATCCTCACCGTCTTGTCCATCGAAGACGAAAGCAATTGCTACTCACACACAAAACTATGGTATGTTATATTTTGTTTGATAATAGTTTATGAATTCAACTTTAACGATTTTTTTGTTTATCACCTCAACTTTAATTTATTTTTTACATGGCAGGAATGCAGGCCATATTTTAACAAATGCCAAGTTCAAAAATAAATAAATAATAGCCAATGTTAGGGCATAAACTACTACTTTTAACACTTTAGCATATAAGCTAACCTGAGATTGCGACCATGCCAAATCAAGTACTTCATCCTTGTGACCTTTGAGAGTGTACTTGGGCTTTTCAGAAAGTCCGACCATCGTCTCCGGCAGCTTCACGTGGTCGGGGATAGCAGCGGAGGCTCCTCCCTTTCCAGTTTTCTTGCCTTTTTTCATAGTGGCGAACTCTGCAAGCGCAATGCGACTGGAAGCATCAACACCATCGGTGCTGGGCTCAGCAGACGCAAGAGCAGCATGGGTGCTTGAATCTTCAGCCGGCGGCTTTGGTTGCACCACCTCGCATTCACGGACTTCCCAGACATGAACATGTGTATCTTCACCAGCGCTGGCGAGGAAGCGGGCATCGGAGCTGAACCGTATCGTCCAAATGGATCCCTCGTGAGCTTGAATCTCTTGAGAGAAATGCAATGCTGTAAATTCTTTCAATGATTTTCCATGCTGGTGAGCATCCACCCATTGCGGCGACTGCTTCTCAACTTTCTGCTCAGCAGCCGCTGTGGCATTAGTACTCTCCTTCTCATCCTTCTCCTCCTTCTCTGCTTTCTCAGCCACCGCCTTCTCCATCTTCTCGACCACGAGGAATCCGCTAGCGGCTCCCTTGAGATTCTTCAAGATGGCAGAGCCCTTCTTGGTGCTGCTCCGGAAGCTCTTGGTGAACTGCGAATTTTTCTTGTGCTTCTTGGAGGCGCGGCGCATCAGCTCCTTCACGACAGGGGAGTAGCCGACGGATTTTTCGAACTCGTCCATGGTGAGCTGCTTCCCCGTTTGAAGGTCATTCAGCTTGTTCCACATTCCCTCCTCGTTGAACTCCTTCACAATGAAATCGGTGCCGGTGTCCAGATTCTTGATCAGGAAGAAGGATCCGAGCACGGGTTCTTGCATCACGGCGCCCACGTTGTGTGCACCCTCTGTCGCACTTCTGTGCTCTGTTTTCTGTTGGACCACTTTAATCGCGCTGGACGTGCTTGGCACCAGCTGTCCCGACAGCGTCCGGATCAGCTTGTTCTTCGACACGGGGCCGATCATCTCGATCTTCCGTTGCTTGGTCTTGGTCGAGAAGATGTAGATGTCACTGTCGGATCGCGACCGGACCATCACGATCGCCCTCACCTCCACAGGCTGGGCTTTCGGGGGGTTTTCGGCCTCCTTTTGTTGCTGACCATTGGCCGATTCGGCGGGTGCAGGGACGGCCGAGGGGGGGATGGCGCTGGGATTGGACTTGATGGAGACGGTACGGACTACTTTGGAGGTGGAGAGACGGATGAGGTCCTTGTTACTGACTAGGCCCATGCCTTGGAGGAGGCGCTTGCGGCGCTCCTTCACGTCACCGGGCTCGGAGATCCACATGTCGTAGGCGGGGGGGATGGCGGAGGAGGGGTCGGGCCGGACGGGAGCGATGGAGTAGATGCGCTTGATGGAGGCGCCTCTGGCGAAGGACATGCGGCTCGCCTCGAAGAACTCGTCATCATCGTCGGATAGGGAGCCGAGGTCGACGGCGACGACGGAGGATATACGGTCGCACGAGTCGAAGAAGTCCTCGTCGTCCAAGCTTATGCTTACCGTGCGATTCATTGTTGTCAAATGTGCTTGCCTATAGGAAAATCATGGAATGAATCGGCTTTAGTTTGGGAATTAATTTTTTTCAAGAATTATGGTGTTTGGTGAAAATGTTTGTTTTACGAATTGAGAGAGATGCGGAGAGAGAGTGGTGGAAGAGAGGGAAACTAGGGACATAACTATAAACCAGTTATATTATGTCCGAAATATTGGAGAGAGAGATGGAGGATAGATTTTAGTAAGTCTACAGCTTTTCGGCTGCGATTTCAATCTGTTTTCAAAGAGTATAAATTATATATTCTGTTTTATGAGGAAAATTAATGGTGTTAAAAGACACATTATCCTCACAAAAAACAAAAATAAGGGACTCATTACGTCTTATAAAAAACAAATTCATCCGAGTTTTTCGTGTATATATAAGAAACACATGTACATATATGATTTATAAATATAGTATTTGGTAAGTTGGGCTTGCAGCATTTGGGGCCTGATGGACTTACAGGCCCAATCTTCTACTTAGCTTGTAAAAAAGCGCACAGCTTTCCAGGGCCTCAAATATAGGTGTCGAAACACCAACTACATTAAAAATCAAACATAAACTGCGCATAGAACGTAAGTATTTTTCAATTTCGAGTACATTAACACCTCGTTCATACGAAAATCTATTTAATGTCAAATTCGTTTATTTGGTGATTTTAACAATAGGGATAACTCGTGTTTGTTCCTCTGGTCCAAAACAATGAGGTTACATCATAGCTGGTTACGAGGACTGCTTTGTTTTCAAATGAAGGTGGTCAGATCTCTTCTGACGTATGGTTTGTTAGTTTTGGCTTGGGCTTATAGCTCGTGAGTTCTATCGAGGAAACTCCTTCGGGTACTTCCTTTCATCAGAGCTTAGCCAGGTGAACTTTGATGCGTAAACTTCATCGGGTGAGTTCTGCTCTATATGCCTTATTGGTATGGGCTATGCCATATGCTAAGTTTCCTTTGTGAGCTTCGTCACATAGACTTCTGATATGTAAGCTCTTCTCGCGCCTTATACAAAATGGGTATCGTTCTCTTTCGTCACAATTTTCTTTGACTCGTATATATTTATCTCATATTACTAGAGAATCTTACCAATGTTTATTGATATATGTTTTTTTATAGCCATGATATTTTTGTGTAAATGATCACTCATCAATTTCGACGGACCCAAAAATTTGTTTAGAGGTCCAATCTATTATAGTATAAATATGATATTATACATTAGTTTTAAATAAAACAACGAGCTGATAACTTATGTTAGTGTTTATTTAGGCCATCTCCAACCGATACTGCAAACGCATTTTGCAGTACATATTTCACTCCAATGGTACTGCAAATTCAACAGCAAAATGCGTTTATGTGCTGTTTCTCTCTCCTTCAAACCCAAATATGGGTTTGCACTGTAGATGAAACGCAAATCACTTTTGATGTTTTGAATATTGCATACAAGTTCTTCCAATTGTTGTTTTTGTATATTTCAAAAGTACTGAAAAGAAGAAAGAAGAGAGAAGAAAGAAGAGAGACGCGAGGAAGAAGAAGAAGAATAAGCAAATCTGACATAATCCCAAAGAAGAGATGGCACGGGAATATGGGCTTTTAGATAATTTTGAACTTTTAAATAATTTTGGGTTATGGCAGATTTTTTTTAGTGTAGGTTAGTTCACTAAATATATGAGTCAAAATTATATACATTAAATTTGGTTATTGATTATTATAATTCTTGTTAACAAAATTGATTCAAAATAATTTTGAAGTTCAAAATATTGCTCATCTTATTAAATTATTGATTTAAAAGTTTTAATGGATCTAATATTGAAAAATATAAAGGTTTATTTTGTTGTAAAAGTATAAAAAGTGGTATGAAAAGAAATATGTAGGGAATATTCTTTTGAGTTAGAATTTGAGTTTGTGTGTTGGAGATGAATTACTGTTTGATGTGACAATTACTGCAAAATGAAATTAAGTTTAGTGTTAAGTATTGGAGATGGCCTTAAACACTAAATATATATACGATACTAAATATATTTATAAGAATCAACAACTGCTTATATGTGCGTGACCATTTTATTCAATTAACAATATATCTCTGTCATAGTAAATAAAGTTCCAAATTACATTTTGTGCTGCACAAAGGTATAACCTTATCGTCTTCCTCGATTGTATCAGCAGGCAGCAGATACCTGATTGCATGTTAGTCCATTCAATCTATGTAATTAGCTAACTCAATAATTAATTATTTTCTAATTCCAAAATAAATAAATCGACACAAAAACTTAAACACACACGATAAACCAAAGCGTTTATTACTCCCTCCGTCCCGTTTAAAACGTCTCTTTTCTTTTGGACACGGAATGAGACATTTGTAATGGGACAACTCAAAAAGGAAATGAGATATTTTAAATGGGACAGAGGGAGTATTATTCAAGGACAGCAATCCACAAATCACGTAAAGATTTATGAATAAATTGATTCTTCACCATTATAATATCTCAAACTCTTCAAAACCAATGCTCCCATCATCCTAGCTACTTCGAGCTATATATATATATATATAAAAGTCGAATTTAAAAATTAAAATGTATTTATTGATTATGGAACAAAGAAAATTTAACAACTAGCTATACTTAATTTCGTTCTTCAAGATAGCCTACATTCAAAAAGTATAAACAACCTTGGCATTCAGAACTAGCATCAACGCAGACATCCCTCCTACCTTAAACTCTTATTCAATGCTTAGTAACAATTTTTTATATATTTGAATAAAAAAATGTGAGATGAATTATATGAGTAAATTTAAGGATGCAGGGGTAGTTGGTTTTGATCCCGTAACTATAAAAATGGCAACATTAGTTCCAAGATTATCTTTAACTGCCATCGTTTCCGATCAAAGAAAAAATATGGTTGTGTGCGTGTATTGGTCTAGTGGTAGAGTGGTTAATGCCTGAGGCCAAAGGTCTCGGGTTCGAATCCACCGTGACGCGGCCTTTAAAATTTCTGCATTTAATGACCCAAAAAAAAAAACATGGTGCTTAAATTCCCGAAAAACATAACGCAATCCCAGCAACATATATTTGCATGAAATATCTTTACAACAAAATTGAAATAAATAATATGTTTTGTTCATCGTTTTATTTTTTTTCGTTTCTTTCGCTAGAAGCGCCACATTTGTGCTAAAGCACTGAAATTTATTTCCATTTTCCAGCAAAATATGGTGAAAATGGATCTGACAAAATTTTCAAAGTTTGATACTAATTCTGTCATTCAACCTAACTACGGAACTAAAAAACTTGGCTGATAATTACAGGAATAAATAAAATACAACTGAACCTTATTATCTTCCTACCATTTATTTTACCAGAAAAGAGTTTGCCATAAAGAAACACATGATATCTTCTTAAGGAAACCTACGAGTTGAAGCACATGCATGAGCATTATGTATACACACAAATGTCAACCTTTATGTTGGCCAACATATTTTAATTTTTCAAATCAATTTACCAGAAATAATATCAAGAACTTGATGTGTAGCCTACTTTTCAAACATAACACCTTGATTGTAAAAGAAGTTTGAAGCTAAGAAAAAGTTTACAAGTCTTTGTCACCTCTTTTTCGAAGCCTATACTAGAAATCTTCTACTTTTTCGTACCCAAATTAGTTAAGCTGAATTATATTTTATGGAAATAATCACTAATATCTTACAACGATATATAAATTTTTTCCCCACTGTAAATATACCGATCACGAGTTACGAGAGCACATTACAACATCGGAATAAGGAAAAAGAAAAGAATGTAAGAAATTGAACTTCAATTTTTCTTTAGTTTTCTTCCTACGTTAAATTTCGTACCAATGAGTTCATGATCGATCTTTATCATCATCGGTTCGAGCTTTCTTGATTTTGTGCTCGTCTTGATCGTGAGCGATTGAGCGGAAGATGGACTCGATCTCAGCGGAAGAGGCCAGTTGGGAGCTCCGCGGCGGCGACGATGCTTTCCGTTTCAGCGTCGGCGGCGGCGGGCGGGGCTTCACGGGCGCCGGTGGGCACTGCGTGATCGCCGGAATTCTGTTATCGGAGGAGGTAGGAGTTTTGAATCCGTCATCGTCGTCGTCGACCGCGTTTGATTCTCTGTGAGAAACCGTGGCTTTCTCGCTTTCGTCTTCTTTGTTCTCAATTTCTTCTGGCAGTTTTCCATGATCGAGATTTTTTTCTTTTTCTCTCTCTTCAGCGGCAGTTTGAGAATCTAGAGATTCTGAGATGGTGATTTTTTCTTTATCGTCATTTCTCTCGACGGGGAATGTTTGATGCGGCTTACCAGACATCCTCCTCAGCAATGACGAAAACCGGTCGATTTCTGAGCACATGAAGAGAGAGAGAGAGAGAGAGAGAGAGAGGAAGAAAAGCTGAGCAATTGAAGAAAATAAAAAGGAAGAGGTGTTAAATAGATGTGATTATACCTGTGAGTAAAATCATCAACTAACCATATTATTTGGCAGTTTGTTGGAAGGGATTTATCGAAGTCTTCTTCCCTCTTGCTGATTTTCTTTTTCCTCAGCTTGGAAGAAATTAAGATGAGAGAGAGATGAAGTACTGTTACAGAAGGTGGAGGCGTTCAAACAGTAACTTGGCGAAGGATCCGATGTACACTAACTCTCATTATATGCTTATTTTACCTTTTTCTACAAATTAAATCTGTCTCTCACTCTCTCTCTCACACACACACGCACTGGAAAGAATAAAATAAAAAGCAAAACAATCCAAAATCTATTTCTTTTCCACATATCCATATATATTGGCCAATCAGTAGATATAAAAATAATGGGCGTTTCCAATTTTTTTTTTTGATCAATTTAATACAGAAATTTTAAAGTAGCGTCGCGTGAATTCAAACCCGGCACTTTGCCGGCATTCTTAACCACTCTACTACTAGGGCCAACACGCGCACTCGTTTCCAATTTTGATGTGTGTGTGTAATATATCATATTATCAACGCTCTTTGATGCAGCTACGCACGTGGCATGTGACACGAGGTTTGCCATATTTCTCTGAATTAAGTTAAAACACTATTAATATCCTCCTCAAATACATATATGGTTTGAAAGAATATATATTATTATCTCATAGACGTACACTTTCTTATATGCTTCTTTTCAAACTAACTGTATTATATTTTTTTTCTCTTCCAAGTATATAGAAAGAAGTAGTTTCTTTGTAAAAGTTGAATCATTCTTTCAAGTTCTAAATTTATCTTCTATTCAAACATAGAACTCTGGTCCTTATTCTTCATTGTTGATGATTAGAATCTCGAATTAAAGACTACCCAATCTTGCATGTTTTATCATTAGCCGGTTCTTCATTGTAATTTGTTATTATAGCTTTGTCATATATGCATCATAAGTAAGTTGGTGATAATATTATATAAGGATTGAATTCAGTGAAAATGTATTTTTTAGAATATGAGAATTGTGCATATGATGTGTATGTTGATGTACAAGATATATAAAGTTTTGTATAACGAAAACATTCTTAAATTAATGCACAACATAATAATTTTAGAAGATTTTCGTTGTACACAACTTTATAAGTTATGTTCATCAAATTTATACATCTTATACATATTTTCCAAGTTCTCAAAAAAATATAGTTGTCATTTGATCTATTTTCTATACATATATAGGGAGTTGATCAAATGAGAACTAAATTTTTTGAAAACTCTTAGAACTATGCATAAGACGTGTAAAGATGATGCATATAAATGTATGAAGTTGTGCACAACGAAAACTTTCTAGAATTGTTCTGTTGTGCAACAATTTTAGAATATTTTCACCGTGCACAACTTTATAGATTTTGTTCATCAACTTTAAATGCATGTACATAGTTCTCAAGTTTTCAAAAAAGTTATGTTTTCAGTGGATCCAACCTATGTATATCTCTCTCTATATATATATATATTAATTGGTTCATGTTTGTATAATCCTTAATACACATGAATGAAAACAAATCATGTTCAATAAATTTGAAAATCTAATGGTTATTTTTAAGTATGCATCGAAATTAGTTATATGCATATTTCTGCATATAATTGTGCATTTGTGCATCGGAGTCATAATTTGTGCATTGAATCTGAAACGTTCATATTGATTTATCAATTGTTGGTATTTATCTTTATATCTACACTGTAAGAAGTATCCACACGATAATCCCTCCTTACATATAACATAATATGAAATAAGAACTTTGTAAATACAATAGTCTCGAAGCAATATCAAAGTTATATGAGGCACACGATACACCACCTTCGTCCTAATTAAATTTTATTATAATTAATAAATTTTAATTGTCCTAATTAAATTTTATTATAATTAATAAAATTTAATTGAGAATTGAAACGAAGATAAATACACCTCTATATATGATTTATGCAAAAAAGTATCGACTACACACTCCTCTAATTTTTAAAAAGGAAAAGTGACCAAATTATATTTCAAGACCATTATAAAATTTATTTCAAAAGTAGATAATCCCTTCTAAGGTTAATATTTATTTCTATAGAGCAAGCGGCTTTACACATTGATTTTAACGAAGATAAAATTATATGAAGAAGACCGGTGGCTCTAAATTCAAATCTCAAAGCTGATTTATGCAAAAAAAAGTATCGCAGTGTTTGATTTGGGTGTTTCCTGATGGATAATTCTATAGGCTTTTTTCTTTTAATTTTGTTGGAAAAATAAAAATAAAAATAAAAATAAAATGCAATTCTCCTCTACATATTTTAAAAAGGAAAAGTGATCGAGATTGGCAAAGGCTGCGTTATTATAATGTAACAATCCAAAACCAATAGTCAATTATCTTTTCCAAAAATTTGAACCCTTACACATGCAATTACACATCTTAATTTATTTCAGATATTAATTAATGTCTCAATTAATCAAAAACATCTTATTTCAAGAACGGAACCGGGAAAACTTAGTGTTCGTTTGGTAGATATGTTTAGATATATTTAGATAGATAAGAATAGGATGTGTCTTGTAGATAATGTTAGATTGGTATCGTATCTTATTGTTTGGTAGATAAGATATAAAAATATAGATAGCAAACTTGTTTGTTTGGTGCATTAGTTAAAAATATAGATTAAGAATGAAATGACAAATGTAACCTTATGACAAATAAAAAATGACAATTCTACCCTAAACTATATTGAAACAAGAGAACTACTCTTACACCCCACCGCCACCGCCCCCACCTCACTTCTCATCGCCACCATCACCTCCTTCCTCTCCCTCCCCTCCCACCTCCCCCTCCCGCCCCCTCCTTGAAAGACACGCAGAAGAGCAGTTCAATTGGTGGTCACAGAGAAAGGAAAAAAAAAACGCAAAAAAAAAAAAAAAAGAGAAGAAGGCAGTTGCTTTTGGGAAGGCCATGGCGGCGTGGCAGAGCTGTAATTCTGCGTCTTTAATGCCAACAACACACACGCAGAAGAGCCATCGAATTGAAGGAGTCGATTAATCGTCTCGTCTCCTATCCCCTTTACCAAAACCTCATCTCTCTCTCTCTCTAAAATCATATATACACCCCACCGCCGTCGCCCCCACCTCACTTCTCATCGCCACCATCACCTCCTTCCTCTCCCTCCTCCCACCTCCCCCTCTCGCCCCCTCCTTGAAAGACACGCAGAAGAGCTTTCCAATTGGTGGTCACAGAGAAAGGAAAAAAAAGAAGAAAAAAAGGAGGGTACTGCAGTCATTGGAATTTTGATCAGATATACTTTCAACGGAAGGATACGTCAACTGGGCTCAGATGCCAGTTGCCTATACAAGGCGTAACAGTGTTTTAAAGCGGGCCGTTCCTTTAGTAGCGGGCTCCCGAGATATGTATCTAGTTTACCAAACACCAAGATAACACAAGATATGTTCCCTATCCAGTCCTCATCTGGTCTATCAAACGGACCCTTACAGTACTATTTAATCTGCATAATAATAATTGAGATGTAATCCTTAATATTAATTTTCTAACGCTATTTTTGTTTTAGTTTCTAAATTTATCTCTACTGAATTCTGATCAAATTTATCTCTACTGAATTCTAATCTCGAGAGAAATCCAATGCCATTTTCTAGAATTAATTGGTTTAAAATAGACAAATATTACCACAATTTGATTTTGCACAAGACTTTCAAATCTCGTTATTAGATACAGACTTTAAACTGTTTGTAATTTTATCTTGATTTCACTTTTTAGATGAAATTGAAGTTGAGTTGGAAACCAATTGCATGACTTGAAAAATGCAAAACGTCGTTGGTGAATGAAACAAAACAATGTCATTTTGTATGTGGATTAGTATGCTCCCACTTGTAATTTCAGCTTCCCAATCAGCTTCAATTTCGTAGGAAAGTGAAATCAGAAGAAAACTAAAAATAATGTGAAATATGTGTATTTGAGAATAAAATTTGAAAATCGTAATTGGGGCAAAATTCGTATGTTTTAAACCAAATTAACACTTTTTTTTATCCCACGAAAGAAAACATTCTTTTGTTGAATTCACGGGGACCCACAACCTTTGCCTTCGATGTGTACTGGATAAACCATATGTTCCTATACAATACCCTATAAATCATAGGACGGGTAAACTGAATTGGGTAAATTAAGTTCTTGTGCAATAGTCTATAAACTACACTTGATAGATAAATCACTCTTAAAAATCAGATGTGACAAATTCAGATCCATAGAAGTATTAATGAGATTCAAACATGTAATCTTTTGACTATATAAATACATTTTATCACAGAACCGCTACAAATGGGGAATTTTTGTTTTATTTACTTTATTTTTTCCTGTTCGCAAAAATATAAATTATGGCCTTAAACAGCACTACTGCACTGCAGCACCAGCTTGTAATTTCTTAATCAATCTTATCCATTTATACATTAAAAAGAAAGAAATTGCTACAAATAATACGATTCAGAAAAATTTCTAACAGTATTTTACATAAAATGTTGATATAATAATTGCCGTCTAACATAAACATAATATATATATATGTACGTACAATCATCACCGCCTAGGATAAAATATAATAGCAGAAATGCAGAATATGACGTTGTGCTCATATAATCTTACGATTGTCAATTTCTAGAGAGTGTCTGAATATGGCCGCCGACTTACCACACATGCATTTGGATTTTTCCGAAATACTCCCTCCGTCCACTATAAACGTATATTTAATTTTGTTTCGATCTGTCTATCAAAAATGTGTACTTTCCTTTTTTAGAAAAATCAACTTTATATTTTTATCCTCAACTTATTCACTTATTTACAAAAAAACACTCATGGCCCACCTTTTTACACTCACAATCCATTAATATATTCATTTATTATCTCAATTACACATCTTTTTATACACATTTACTTTACACTCATTACAATTTTCTTAAAACTCGTGTCACCAAAATCGATGCACGTTTATAATGGACGAAGTGAGTATTTCTTTTCCAACGTAATGAGAGGATTGTACTTTTTTTTTCATCTATTGTTATTACTGAATAATCAATTTATTCAAATTACGGTAGGATTATAAATTTATAATAGGGAAATGGGAGGACCTGATTGAATAATGATAGAGCATTATTACCACAAGGTTATTACTAATTTTTTCATATTATCTCAAGAGTTCGACGTGAAATTGGTTCATATATATGGAAAGTAAATTAGTATTCATTCCGTCCACAATAAATGTATTACTTGTGAACGATATGAGTTTTAATAAAATCATTGATCAATGTTGTTTGAATGGAGAAAGGGTTCCATCATGTGTTGAGTTGTGAGTGATATGAATATTATTTTTATAAATAATGAGTCATTGTAGTTGAATAATAAGGAATATTATCATAAAAAGATTTTGATACACTTTTCATAGACATCGAATTAGACAATTATAATACATTTATCGTTGACAGATAAAGTATTTGGTTTTCAGAGAAAAAGTTTTTGTGTATGAAAGGATTAATATCTTTTTATTGAATTTTAATTTCATATATTTTTAGTTATATATATAGATAAGTATATATACTACAGATTGAGGTCATATAATACTCAAATTTTAGATAGTATATAGTATTCAATCTCATCCATACATCTCATAAATTCTATGATGATTTTTTTTTTTGGATTATTAAGTTTATTTTTGTTATAATAAGTGTAAATTTATTTGACTTGTTATGTGATACATAAAATAAGAAGAATGAGGAGGAGGGGGGTTGAATTATATCATCATTTTGTCCAAAGCGAAAATTTAAAAAGAAAGAAAGAAATGACTGTCACGTGTCAAATTGTGGTGCGCTTACATATTCAAAATATGTAGTATAGATTAGGTACTACACACTAACTAAGAACTCGATACTGCCAAAATCCAACCCTATGCCACTATAATGTTTAATTTACACACACACACACACACACACATATATATATAATTATTTTTATCGTGAGAACGTGAGAATCAAAAAGTGATGAATTCACTGTAAAAATTGATCAATTTCTATGAAAAGTTATTAAATTCAAAAAAATGGAATTTTTTTCGTCTCTCATATGATTCAAACCCGGGAGAAAAATTATGAATTTTTGGATTCAATGAATTTCTTATTGTATTCATCAACTTTCATAGTAAATTCATTTAATTCATTACGAATTCTCATGGTTCTTAGTCTTTAAGATAAAAATGATCTTCATTTGAACACACACACACACACACATATATATATATATATATATAGGGATTGATCAAATGAGAACCATCATAAATTTGAGAAATGAGAACTAATTTCATCCATTGATTTGAGTGGATCATGCGGCCGACAATTAATCTTCATACAGGAACGTGTTTTATACACAAATGTATAAAAAAAGGCATTTTTGTCATATTATCATTGAATGTAACATATAACATTCATTCCAGATTTTATGGGATCTGTTATGCACTTATTTTTGGATGTAACAGTTGATATAACATTCATTCCAGATTTCATGGGATTTGTTATAGCATTCATTCCAGATTTTAATTCATAGCCATATTTGATATCAACTTACGAATATCAAATTCTTAACATATGCATAAAACATGTTATGCAGGCATTGGCATATCAACTTACGAATATCAAATTCTTAACATATGCATAAAACATGTTATTATGTGAATACTGATTTGTATGTTTATGTAGGGGTTGGCACATCAACTGATGTTTTACAGAACAAGGATTTAGTTCTACCATTTTGTGATGAACTACAAAAGCCGAAATTAAACAGAGCCTTCATTAGTTTGGAAGAGGGGGAAGAATTCTATAATGGTTTGGTCTTTGTGCATTAAAAACCAGTAGTTATGCATGAAATTTCTTTGTGCATATCGGTAACATGTTTGTGCACAAAGTTATTTTATCTTATGCATTCAAAACCAGTAGTTATGCATGGAATGATTTTTTTCCGTCGGTGAAACGAAAAACTTTGAATAGAAATGAGATCAAGCAAATATAAATCTCTGAATCAAGCGGCCGAAGATTGGTGGATGATGGCTGTAATTTAGGGTTTGAGGAGAGATAAGGTCGGGGTAATTAAGGCAGGGGTTACCGAGGTGAGTAATTTTATGTGTAGAATTATCATTTCACCCTCCAAACGTATATAAACCAATTATATAACATTATATATTAAATATCTATTACATTGGATTTGCACGGTTTTTCAATCACAGCCATTGGATTATATGGAATTAATGGTATAGATTAGTTCTTAATTCATATCTTATGGATGGTTCCTTCTATAACCAACCCCTATATATATATATATATATGATTGATCAAGTAGGAATGACATTATTTGTAAAAAAATAAGAATAAATCTAAGCCATTGATTGTAGTAAATCAATGGATAATGTTTTGCATGTTTTTGTTGTATTTTTCTGTGTTTGTTTGATACGATTTGATTCCTTTATGCTTCGTTTTGAATATTTTCTATTGGAATCATGTTCGTTTTATGTAGGGAATGATCGCGTTTTACAATATTGAGCTTAAAACGCACCCAAGCGCCGGACTCGGCGTAGCCTGGCCCGGGTGCGTCTGGCAAAGTGGGCGCCAGCGTGAAGGCCCGCGTCCGTGCCA
The DNA here is from genome assembly GCA_036937905.1 of Salvia rosmarinus. Taxonomy (NCBI): domain Eukaryota; kingdom Viridiplantae; phylum Streptophyta; class Magnoliopsida; order Lamiales; family Lamiaceae; genus Salvia; species Salvia rosmarinus. The sequence goes on from CM072820.1 coordinate 48,619,456, forward strand.
GTGTTGCGTCCGGGGCGGGCGCGAGTTGAGATCGTCGAGACATTCGCCCGGCGCTGGAATGCGTCCGGCCGGGTGTCCCGAGTGAAGTAGTCCAGAGAGACGCCACGTCCGGTGCTGCATCGAGTCCGACGCTGGGCGTCAATGCGGATTCCATCCAGAGACAGCCCGCGTCCGGCGCTGCCATGCGTCCGGCGCTGGTCCAGGAGTTGAAGCCGTCCAGAGAAGGGCCGCGTCCGGCGCTGTCTTGCGTCCGGCTGACTCCGTTCCACGCGCCGCTGGCCGAGTCCACGTCCGTGCTGGTGCTCATTAATTGGCCTGGTTTTGAAGACCTCGCGTCCGGCTGGTCTCCGTCCGTACCGGACGTGAAATTCCGCGAATATATATAAGTTGTAACGCGTGAAACCCTAGCAGCCAGACTTCATATTTTATTATTTTTCCGTCAGTTCTTCTTTGATAAAAGCTCTCACCACGCGACTGTTCATTATATTATTTTCCAAGTAATTCTTTTGCTTTGGATTGATTCAAGACATTTGATTGGAGAAATCCATCAACGACATTTACGATTGTAAGACTTGTTATTCGATTTTTCTTCATTTGATTGTTGGATAATGATTTCTATCGATTTTAATTGTTTGAATCGTGAGACGAGCATGAACTAATTCCTTTCTAGGGTTGGGTGATTCAAATTGATTGATTGATGATTTGTTTGATTGAGAATACCAATTGAAACCTAGGGTTTATTGTTGAGTGATTGATCTCTATTGAATTATTTATGTTTCGTGTATTATCGAGAGATAGATACGTGCATGATATGAATTTGGTAATTGATTAATCACTATTTTAATTGTTTATGTTTCGTGTATTATCGAGAGATAGATACGTTGCATCATAGGAATAGATTGGATTAGAGGTTACCGAAAACGGGACTCTAATAGTGTATGTATTTATGAAATTTGATAACCTAGGTTTAATCCACGGAACGAAAGTCGAGTGTTTGGATTTAGGTTTGAGGATTGCATGAATAGGTAGATTTCTTGATCAAGCAATAATCGATTAATCAAGGCGAAGAACCCTAATACCCTAGTTTATCTCACACTCTTGAATTATTCCTGTGCGATTGAACTGCTTGAACGCTTGGTTTGAATTGTTTGCGTGTTTATTTCATGTTAATCTTATTTAATTATCACCCCAAATCAAGTTTAGGATTTAGATTTATTGCTTTTATCGTAACACATCATAAGCCCTGTTAAGTCTTCCTCGAGAGATTCGACTTGGATCGACCTTACCACGCTATAGGGACCTCGTGCTATTGCGAGCGACTAAGTAGAACAATTTGGTCGGAACAGATAATATTAATTTACGTTGTGCTATAGTATATTACTATATATGCTATACTTTAATTTCGTAGGATTTATTTAAAGGTTATATTAGTAACTTTATGTTAAAATGATTATTTTCTTAATTATAAGGATTTGTTGTAATCTATCATGTAACTTCTTTTTTTATATAGATTATATTTTTTTGTTGTACGGGTATAATAAATTGGTAGTATTTGTTGTACAACAATAAATTGTGATGCGTGATGTGTAATGTTTGCCATATATTTATTAAATATGTACACTTTTGTATTATATATGTGCTACAGAAAGTGTAGCTCATGCAATAATAAATTAAGTTGCATGATGTATAATGTGGCCACATAATTATTAAATATGTGTTGTAGAATGACTAGTTTGTGCAATATTATATTGAATAGATTATAAAATCCATACTTTTTCGATAAGTTATGAGATTTACGTCTGGTGTGGCAGAGAAAATAATTTTTTTAATATCAAATTTACCCTTATCCGAATTATTTAATAAAATAAAATATGAAATCGTTAATTAAATTTCCTTCAATCTGGACGATTGATAGAAGCTAGATGTGTGGATATGATATGTTCTTATTTCCTACACTTATCGACATTCTCACTAGAACCATCATATATATATAAAGTTGATGCACAAAATCTATTAAATTATGTAAAATGAAAATATTCTAAAATTATTATATAATAAAACAATTTTAGAAAATCTTCGTTTTACACAATTTTATATAATTATGCATAATCTTTAACGACTTATGTATAATTGTCAAGTTCTTAAAAAAATACTCCATAATATATATATATATATATTAGGGTTAGAAATGAAACCATTTTATCGTGAAAAAAAAATGATGAATTCATTGTGAAAGTTGATGAATCAATTGAAAAAGTTCAATAAAAAAATAAAATTCTCGATATTCTAACCCGGTAAAATTTTGAATTTTTGAATTCTTAGGCGATTTATGATAAAAATGGTTCTTTGGGAATAAAAAGAAAACAGAACTATAATAAGATATCATAACTAGGCGATTTATGCTGGCAAAAACTCCAACAAAATTTGAGTATGATCCAAGACATGTACTAACATGCCATGTGGATGCTTTCGAGGCTGCCTCCCAAATGCCAATTTTCGGTTATTTATTTGAACAAATTTGTCGTTTCTTACCTCATTTTATTTTTGTCTCTCTTTTTCTTTTTTCCTTCAAATTTGAAGGTATCACCATCAGTATTAGTTTTTTAATTTCTGAAATTATTGTCCTTGTATTTTTAAATAAATCAACTCGGATTTCTTTAAAAAGTCTCACTTTCTTGGTTTAGGGATTCAAATTTTTGAATTTTGAACGAGGTTCTAAACGTGGATAATATATTCATAAAATACGACAAACTGGGGCCAAGAGTCGTAAAACTTCTATATATTACTACTAATATCAAACCTAATATATATTAATTTTAATGGGATTTTTTAGTTTAGTGTTACTAATTAATCAACGTCTCAGCCCTTCTATCGTATATATATATATATATATATATATATATATACTTGGCGAACATGTTTTAAAATCCTTTGATATGATGAAATTAATGCTTTTTTATACCGGATTTATTTAACTATTCACAAATATTATAGCCCATGTTCACATCCATAATATCATAATGCATATGAATTAATATATGTATATATATATATATATATACGAATCATTAATATTAATTATTAAAGAAATTAAACTATAATTAATGACCCAACGCTACCTTTTCTCTTGCTCCCCCCCCCCCCCCCCCCAAAAAAAATGGTAGGGGCCGATTGTACTAATTATAATTATTATCAGTTGAATTAAAATTGGTCAAGTCTGGAAAAGGTATAGACGGTATAGCTTAATTACTCGCGTGGACTCGTTACTAGTAAGAATAGCAATTTTCAATTTTGACCGGGTTAAATCCCTTGCTTGCTTCAGTTGTTTTTTTATTTGTTTTCATCTATTTGTAATTTCATGTTTAATTTTATTATGATATCATAATATATGTATATTTTATAAAATATGAAATTAAAATATAAAACAAGAATCCATGTTATTGTGCTAAAGGGGTTTGGGTGGCGGAGGGGTCAGTATCAACGTCTTTACCCTTACCTTTTAGTCAATGTTTTCACCTAGTTTATGAAATTTTCAAAAATATTAGCGAGCTCCGAATACTATTACATATCAAATCAAATAATACAACACACGTAATTTTTAAATGATGAATAACATGATATATCACGATATAGTAAATTTAACAATATGTGGTTGATTAATTTACTTTCAACTTTATATTGTGTGGTGGCGATAATACTTAGCTTTTGAAATGTTGAAACTAGATATGATATTGGTTAATTCCAATAATTGGGTGTCTGTCTTGTCTCACCTAAACATTAGTTATGATATTGAATTAATAAAAAAACCGAAAAAAAAGTGAAAAAGAAGATAGTACACCTATGTCCATTACAGTTTTAAAAGGTTAACGAGAAAATAAAAATACCATAAATTAAATCACGGTATTATCTACTCACTTCGTTCTTTTTTAAGTGTTCTATTAGTATTTTTTTTCAATAAATGTCTTAGTTCATAATTTGAGAGTAAAATTATGATATATTTCTTATTTATCCTGATTTAATATTCTTAGAATTTGATAATTAGTTGTATGGATATATTTATCATAATAATTAATGAGGTAACAAATGTAAATTCACCTACTTTCTTGATTTGTGCAATTTGACTGCAACAAACACTTATAAAAAACCCGGAGGGAGTAATGGCTAATGCACATAATATTTGTAGATCATATATATGATAATATATTAATATAATACTGTTTGTAATAAAAGATCAGATGATATGAATACATCTGTATCATGTAATTCATCTCCATGACTGGGTTAAAAGACTTTGACCAAATTATTCCTGATAAACCGAATCAATGCAAATTGGACAACCATATACAAAACTAATTCTCCCTAAACATTAAACCCACACAGTTTCTCGACATTAAATTTAAAAATTAAAAATTATAAGAAAATAAAGTGTGCAATTGGTTGAAAACTGTTGGCTTGTTTGCAATGATGGTATAAAAGGTTGTGGAACATTTAGCAAACTTTGATCAACGGAGAAAGCTTGCGGCTGTCACATTGGATGTCAGACAAAATAAATTAATAATCAGTAAATTTAATTAAATGTCCACACAAAAATAATTTTTCTGCATCAAGTCCTTCCCTTGTTCCAAAAAAGGGAAGCCGGGAGCCCCCACGCCCCAACCCCATGAGAATATAAGAGGATAAATCACGGTGATTCGGCGTTTAAGAAACTATGAGGACTTTACCTAGTGCCCATAAGGAGTCACCCTAAAGAAGGTGAAACTCTAGCTCACACTGTGACTGCTAGGATTCGATCATTGATCCTTATTCCAAATCTGCTAGCTCTTAACCAACTGAGCTAGACCAGTGAGGGCAATCAAGTCCTTCCCTATTCTTCACGTGGTATCTCTAGATACCAGTTTTAATTACTTTCATTTAATTTAGTGACATCACATTTGACCGATTTCAATGTATAATAAAAGTAGATGTTTTAACTCGCTTTGCTAAGATAAACTAATTAGTGAAGTTGTTGAATTAGTAACTGAAAAGTGTTCAATAGTCTCGTAAGATAGTAGTCTCACTGTCTTAATGCAATATCAATTAAATGATAAACGAAATAAAAAAATCGAATTAGAATAAGATAAAAAAGTGAATATTTTTCTTAGGAAGATATATCGAAAGTTAGCTAGCCATATTTGTTGATGAAGTAGTTTATGAGCTATAATGCACAAAGTTGAACGTTGAAAGCATCCTTCTACCTAATTGCATATTGATAAGTGAATTATGTTGAGTGTTTTGGTAGCCTTGGATTCCCATTTCTGAAGATGGAAATTATGGATGCTTTGAGATTTGGTAAGCCTTCTCTTTTATCCAAAGACCTACTTTGTCTACCATTTGGTATCATGCACATGCATACATGTTATATATATCATTTTTAAAGTGTGAATGTGAGAATCAAAAATGATGAATCCATAGGAAAAGTTATTGAATCCAAAAAATTGAAATTTTCGACTCCTCATGGGATTCGAACCCAGGTGAAAATTTCGAATGTTTGTGGATTCAGTAACTTATCGGCATATTCATCAACTTTCACAACGGATTCATTTGATTCTCATGTTCACACTTTAAAATAATTTTTATCTGAACCTAACTCAATACATATGCATATTTGATAATGATATATTAAAAATGACGAATTTATTGTTATTGTTATTCAGGTCTTGTCCATACTGGTAATCATTTTTTATCTGATCAGCTTACTAGTTTTTGCTAGTTCCACTTCGCGTCAATAATATTAGCATGCATATATTAAGAAAGTCAAGCCAACTATTAGTTTTATATTATTTTCCAGTAAATATCCGTATATTATTATATATTAATCTATGACCATCAAATATTCGTTTTTGGGGGATGTAATTTTAATACACACAATTAAAATATAAATACATATGTAATAAAAGAATGTATTAATCGATAACTTTTATTTGCATAATATTATTATTTGTAAGTAAACCTATCAAGTTTGGTAAAAACTATTTTTGGCACTATTTTGTCCTATTTTATATAGATTAGTAAGTATGTCTAGTTAATATTGATAAATCAATATATATATACCAATAATTCTTTTAATTGATGTTATAGTAAGTTAGAAACCAAAATAAGTTTGAATACCATAAATATTATTGTGAATGTGCTATACATGTGTTCTATAGAAATGACTAGCTTGATAGTAAATACTTAAAGTATTCTTAAATAAAGTTATAATAATAATAATAATAATAATAATAATAATAATAATAATAATAATAATAATAATAATAATAATAATAATAATAATAATAATAATAATAATAATAATAATTAATTTCTCAAAGGTATTTAACTTCTCAATCATTTACCTTCTAACGTTCATTCCGTTTTACACTAATTTTTTTTTGTTTGGTTTTACTTTGGTTTCTTTAACTATTGTGGACAATTAATAAAATATTGTGGATTACTTATTTAATTTATTTATTGTATCAAAGTACTTAAGTTTAATTACGTGAAGTACTAAAAAATATTACGCGAGTCTTTAGGGATATTTTCTTATAACTTTGTCCTTTTTAGCATAATTAAATGGAAAACCATCGACCTATGTTCTGAGTAAATGATCATGATATATTCACTTTCTTAAATTCGATTTTCAATGAATAAGAAATAATGAATCAAAGTTAATCACTTAACTACAAAATTATATAATAAAGTGGATAAACAAGATTATTTAATATTTATCTCGTATTGATTAATTAACATTAATTAATTATGTATATAAGCAAATTCATTAATAATTATAAAAATGATGTGCACAAGTAATTGGCCGTAAAATCCATTTGCATGCACCGCCTCGGCAGCGCACCGAGCGCCGCGCTTGACCACATACCTTTTGCAAATCTGCATAGAATTTTCTCAGCATAGCATACGTCCATAAGTCGAAGCTCCTTTCTCGCCTCGTTTTAATTCGTCAGAGCCTTCCTAGTCAGGCGTTCTGCTACTTCGAAGGATGAAGTTGTTTCATCTTTGGACACGCCATTCGGATCCTAGAGTACTATCAACGTGTATCTCATTTTGTGAAAAGAGAACTCATTGATTCGGTTATTTGCATCGCTTTATGAGTTTGTTTTATTTTGTATTGTTTTGATTCAATTCTATAATTTCATCTTTTACATTCTATTCGAGTTGCAATACGTCTATCAAATGTATATTTCCAAAACTTTTCGTGGTAATGGATCATGCCAATATGAATTAGTAAATATGTTTAGTTCCTATTTTGCGATTACCGGTGGTTGCGGAAAATGATTCAACAGCAACTAATTAATAACCTTTATATGAGATATCCTGTCATTATCATCCCACAAACTATCATCAACAATTCGTTGACAAATAGTAGGACATTTGCATGGTTTTCATCATAACATCAACATCACTAATCACAACCAAATTAATTTAAATGCCATCTACACGCGATTTAATATAAGTGCATCACACGCCCTCACCACCACCATTTCGTCATTGATACTATTTCTCTTAAGGATTTACAGATGCTCTTAAGCACTAATTAGGGGTGATCAATGATAACTATGTTTGAGTGCAGTAATTAAGGCGAAAGATATATCGGTTTAATACACAGACTCTCGTGAGCCATCATTTTTCTGCTTATGCAGTACATCATGATTTTGCCCCCATCGCGTCTGATACCTCATTACCTTTTTTTAAGTGTGCCTTATTGTCGTCCCCTAGGACAGTCCAATGGTTAAGGTGGATTCTTGTGGCGGAGAGGTCATAGGTTCGAACCCCACCAAACGCCTCTATGAGTTTGAACCTGTCACACTTGGTTTTCCAAGTGTTGTTTACCTATCCTGTGTGGTTTGCAGGCTATTGCACAAGAACATGGGGTTTATCCAGGTGTGTCACTATCGATCTACGCATGGCTCCCATGATTCAAAAAAAAAAAAAAAAAGTGTACCTTATTGTTAAATCGTATAAATCAAGAAAATAGGTAAATTTAAATTTGTAACTTTATTAACGGAAAATGCAATGTAAGTTTTTGAAATATCAGTGTTCTTTTGTTGAACTTTTTCATTTTTTTAATTGTACACTGGAATAGTATTTGCACGGTAAACGGTAACGAAAATTATTGTGGCCATGTGTTCGGTGCTATTTCATTGTGAATTAAATTAACGAGACAATTCGATTGACCCACTGTAAATTAAAAGATTGAAAATATATTAATTAATGTCCAACATTGAATCAGTAATCTTTACATTTGTAAGCATACATAAATACGTCAACAATAATTTTTAAGGTGTTTAAACTCGAGTTTGATAATGTTAGTATCGTACTTTTCTCTTTTATATTTATAAGTATTATCTTTTCATTTTTACTTTTATCTTTTAACCAATATTTTAGTTCGAAATTTGCGAGTAAGATCATGACATTCTTACTATTTATCCTTTAGAATTTAATTATTAATTCCATATAATATGCATACATAATGCAAATTAATAAAGCTATAAATCTAAATATGCATCTCTCTTTCTACATAATAATACTAGATATATCCAACATAAAATTCATAATTTTCCAAAGAATAATGGAACAAATTGTGTGTTTTATTTGAACATGCTTAATAATATTTTTCAAATACAGGTGTTTAAAATTGATATACTATACAAGAAGAGACGGCTAATTACGTCTCCAGTCAATCTCTAATTGGGATTAACGACAGAATTCATATGGGAAATTCCGTCTTTAAATGCTGTTTTTGATCAAGGGATAAATTGAAGAACATATAATAACAATAGTTCGTACAAATAATATTTAATATAGTAATTATTCATATAGGATTATAAAGTATTGCAGCTAATTAATCTATGTTCATTGTTATATATGTATGAATTACAAGGTCATTTGTCCATTATGTACTTGAGTTGACCCAACAACACTATGAATATTGGTTTAAATTTATCGTGGAAGTTGCATCGGTGAGTTCTGTAAAGATAATAATAATGTTCATCAATATTATTGCATGGTTTTATATCACGAACATGTTACATGTGTTTTGGTCTGTACGAAAGCGTGATGCATATATATAAAGTCTGCTTTTATGCTTTCTGGTTGTGGCAGAAGAACATGGTTCACACAATAATTGCCTCCTCCTAAATATGAATTAAAATGTCTGAATTCGACAACCCTTTTTGCTTTTATTATCTTTGAGATGAGCTGACGTACTTCTATTTTCAACATTCAGGCCACGTCTCATTTTCCTTGTAACAACTGATTTAGAGAGTTTTGGACTTGGCGGCCAAAAAGAAGTTGTAATTTCTTCTTAGCGTTGGTCACTCTAAATAATACTATTAATTTTGCCTTATTCATCTAATCATGTTAAAATTTAGTTTTGTAACTTATGTTATTTTCAGGTTGAATCATATGTGTTGATTAAATCTTAGATTTTGATGGTACAAGTTTTCATAAATTTTAATAAATATAAAGTGAATAGATATAATAAAATAATAAATTAATAAGTAATGAGATTAAATGTGGACCATGTAAATAGTAAATGAATAGATCCATGTATAGTGAAATAAAAAAAAAAAATTGAAAGTTATAGAATTTATATGAGAGTCATATTCAAAAATAAAATAAATGTTTTTTATGGATGGATCAAATAAAATTAAATAAACAAATGTCTGGACTAAGTTAAATATAAACTTATTTAAAATAAAATAATCAAAATTTCCGGTCTTAAACTCCTTTATTCGAACAGTGGAGTCGTTTCTTCGGCTTCTTCCCTCCTCCGTCACTAACAGTGTTGTCATACCATTTTCAGCTAATCGGAAAACTTTATCCACTATGGGTAGAAACACAGTTGCATTGATTCTAACTCTATGGCTAATGGTAAACTCCTTTCTTTCTCTTTACCATTTACCTAATTTTTAACGAATCATGGAGGTTTTCACATGCTTATTTTGTGGTTTGATACGATAAGATTGCTCATCGGAAATATTCATTCTTACTTTCTGAATGGTAATGGATGGTGGAAGTGCAGATGAGATATTCCACGTACCGCAGGCGCAACAGTACTCTCGGGGCAAATTCAAAGTTGGGATCTCATGATCACTACGCCTTCTGGACTGTGAGTCTTCATTTGGCGTTTATTTATATTAATTCATTCGATTTTGGTTTTTATTTTATTCGTTGAATTCGCTTTGTCAGGTGAATTCTGAGCTGCGAGGAAGTCTGACTAGTTGTTGACATTGTTATTTATACTGGAATGGTTTAACTAGTTTCCTTATGCCGATTATTGGGAAAATTCGATGGATTCTGCTGTGGTCACTAGTATAGATCAATCTTCTAGTCTTAACTATTTTAATATATTGCATCGTACAATGTCTTGTGATCAATTGGCGTTGCTATTCAGGTTTTGGAGTGAGCTTGCAATCATGTGGTTTTCTTTGCTCAGAAATTTAGAAATCTATGGGAAGTTTAGAATATTATTCGTTTAAGTAGTTAATTGCTACCGAGGAGATAAGATATGCATGTCCTTTTTTTTAGTTTCTAGAATGATCAGATGAATTGAAATAATTATTTTCACTATAATGCTTAAGTCAAACATTGAGGGATTTAGAGGGTGTTTGGCTGAGCTTATAAGCTCCCCAAAACAGCTTATAAGCTGTTTTTGGGGAGCTTATAAGCTCAGCCAAACACCCTCTTAATCTCATTCATAGTAGCTTGCAAAATATATTGAATGATGCTGAGATAAGCTGGTGATAGACAATGAAAGCAATCACGAGAGCTTTGTCCACAAAATTCAGTTATTTAGAATCTTTCAAGTAAAAGAAGTTGATTTATGAAATATAAGAATTTTGCAGGTACTTTCTTTCACTTGCCTATGTTGCTTCTTTTTTTCCAGGATTCTACTGCATGCGAGCAATGCCATCACCTTCAGAGTTCAGACTCACGCTCTACTTCAATTTTACGACTAATGGTGTTCTGGCAGTAATATGTAGCATTCTTGTATATGAGATAATAATTCATCTGATACCATCTCTTGATGACAAGAAAGCATCACTTTGTCCTGTGGTTTTGTCATTGTATCTGTTGCACTGGTTCTTCTCCTTTTTATACTAAACAGACGTGGCATCTCTAACTGCAGTACTTGCCACGTATCTTTTAGTTTTGAAGAAGAAGTACATCTTCAGTTCTTTGGTAGGAACTAAATTTTATTATTGTCTTGAACTTTTACAATCATGATGAATGTCGTCATATAGTAATGCTATTATAGCCTGTTGACCTATATTGGTCTCAGTATGTTGTTTACAACTTCTCTAATCTAGTCAGTTTCGTCATCTAATTAACTTGTCGTTTTAGCATTAGTTCTTTTTATGCAGTTTTCCATTTGATATTTCTAAAGCGTTCTTCCATATTTTAATTTGTATATTACGTGGACTACTACTTTGTGCTTTTGAGGCAATTTGTATTGTGCTACTATTCTTTTTGTTTGGGTGGTTGGAGGCAAACTCAAATCCTTTCTGATAGTCCACAAGCTCCTTATAAAAACACATCAGAAATGTCGTAAGTGAAATCCCTTGATTCAAATGAGAACTGGTCCATTTTTTTAGCACATGAACTTTACACTGAAAATGTGTAGCTCTAGCACCGCAAAGGCCGTTGTGAAACCAATGATTCAAGTGTTTTATTTTTCCTTCTTTGTCTTGTGATACCAAATTCAATGGATGTCTTCACAGTTATTCTATAATTTCTAACAAATCTGAGAGTGCCATTTTATTCTAAAATGTTGAAATTTTCTTGTGATTATGTAATGAGTTGTTTCCTTATTTAACTGTATCCTGCATTTTGGCTTGGAGAAGAGTCCGTAAATGTCATGTTTATAGACCTTCTGTGTCCATCTTTTGTCTTTTCATGCCTAATGCTATATATAAAGAGCTGTAATCTGGACAAATTTCTCATAACAACTCTCCTGTGTTCGGTGCACTATCAGTATTGGGCTAAAATACTATTTCACTCTTCATCTAGCAACCTTGATTTTAACCTTTTCCTTGGCATTCCATCTGTACTGTGATGATCTTACTTTCATTGTTCCGTAGCTTGGGACTGTTTCTGTCTTGGTAAGGCAAACAAATATTATATGGTTGCTTGCACTGGCGTTAAAGAATTTGTGCAGTCTCATCTAAAGGATGGGGGGAATAGATAACTTAAGCACATCAAAGGAAAATGATGGTCTGCCGCCAATCATAAAGATGTATCTATGATCTCCAAATTGAGAAAGCGAAGGGTCAATAATGGTGCAAAAAATAAGAAAAAACTTGCTGTAGAAACGTTGAATCCTACAATTAGTCTAGGAGAATCTTGCAAATAATCGATACTATTGCAGAATGCTGTTTATCGTTTAACAATTAGTAACTATTTTTTTAGTAAAAAAGATGAATGGATCTAGTTGGCGCAGAGTTGCTACTGCATATTCATGCAAAAAGTCAGACTAGTTATAACAGGGCTTTGCAATGGTCCCCTCCTAGAACCTTGGAATATTTTGCAGCATTTTTATGTTTTTCTTTGTTCCAAGATTGCTAACTACGTAATTGCATGTTGTCCTCTGCGATGCAGGATTGCTTGACGAGATTTACAACATAGTAATTATATCTTGGAACATTTCTGGGAGCTTTTGGTTTCGCTAAGTCCTTTCTTAATGGTATTTGCAGCTTTTGTTGCATTTGTTTGCTGGAACGAAAGTATTGTCCTTGGTATATTTTACTTATAGTTCTCACATCTTGTTTTTGGAGAAGTACTTCTCATCTCTTTCTTCAATTCTATTGACTGCTCATAATTTTGTAATCCCTTGCCTCAACTGAAAATAGTAACTTGCCCTGAATTTTCAGGTGCTAAAGAAACATTTTGCTCAGTTTCTGTATTATGGCATCGTTTCTTCTCTGTTTACGTTTCCTGCCCATTTCTCGCTTGGTCAAGCTGATACACTGTCAACAGCTCCTCAAGAAAACCGCTTGGTTTCTTTCAGTGGTTCATGGCCTTAGCTTTTGGTTTCCTTTCTGTGAAATTTTTCAGGTTTAGTTATTAAAGAAACTGGAGGATGATAATTTCTCAAATGTCTTCTTCTTCAATTAATCTGTGAGATTTAGCCAAGTTCCAATTTATCTATCTAATCCTGCTTCACCTAGTTATAATGTTATTCCACATTTTAATAAAAAGGTTTAATTGGCTCCTGCAGCATAGCCCACCCATATGTACTAGGCTACTAGCAGACAATCGGCACTATCCTTTCTATCTCTGGCGGAAAGTAATCAATTACCATTGGTCCACCAAGTACATTATGCTCCCTTTATATGTTTACTCGTGGTTCTCCATAGTCAGTTATTTGGGTTAGTGTGAAGTTCAGCATTCGTTTCTTTTATATATTATTATTTGTTGGTTTTTAATCTTATGATCAGATGTTATTTGCAGCCAAAAATCAGAAGAAGCTCTGGGTATTGGTATATGTTTCAGCTTGTGCTGCAACACTTATTCCAACTCCGCTGATAGAGTTCAGATACTATACTATTCCATTCTTCTTCATGGTTCTCCACACCATCATTGACAACTTGAGTTGGCTTCTTCTTGGGGCCTTGTATATTTCTGTCAATTGCTTCACAATATATATGTTTCTTGTTCCGGGCTTTCTCTTTGGCACATGAAGCTGGGACGCAGAAGTTCATATGGTGATGTACATGTCAGAAATCTATAGGAAGCTTTGCAACTGATGTGCAAGCAGCTCCCATACACTCGCATGACTTTCCCCCATGCCGTGGAATGGAATAGGATGGTGTTCAAGTCGTTGTCTACTTGTCTCACATCATCTGTTTCAGGTACATCGCTATACAGCTTTTGGTTGGTAGTCTTCTTCTACTTTGTCCGGGAAACTCCTCCTGCAACTTGTGATTCCATCTTTCGACACGGTGTAGTAGTAGTATGTTAATACAATATGTAGAGTGATACTAGGAGTTGCTTAGAACTAACCTTTCGAAACTTGCTTCATTCTAATATAAGAAATGATTGAACTTGGGGTTCTTAGCTGACTTATTCTTCTTCTCTCTGATTCACAAATATTTTCCTCCTCTGGAAAAGAAATCATCAAGTTTTTTCTACTCTCTCTGTTCATTTTTAAGTGTCTTCTATCCTCAAATCGCACAAATCAAGAAAATAAAATAAATTTATATTTGTAACCTCATTAATTAGCATAATAAATGTTTTCATACAAGTAATTATCAAATTTCAAGAGTATTAAATAAGGGTAAATGGAAATGTATCATAATTTTACTTTCAAAATTACACACTTATTATATTTAAAAAAAAAAGAGGAAGGAGTATTAACTAGCGATCAATCTTGTATTATCCGTTTGAATATGTAGCACTATGGATTCTACTCAAACTTTTCCAGAACCTGTCCTTTCCGAGAAAATATATAGAGCTTTTATTGAAGCTTTAATGTCTGGCACAAAATCAATGAAGTTGACCTCCAATTTTGCTTTCGAATTTAATTTAATCTAGATGAATATTGTAACTTATCCTTCTAATTTAATATGTTCTCATTTTCTGTCCGTGAACCACGTAGATCTGTGTTTTCTTTACGTTTATGTTTCTTAATTGCTCAATAATCTTAATTCGTTACAACAAATATATTATTTTATGATAGTGCACTATAAAATGTGGTAGTGAATTATTTTATCAAAGCGATTTCAGTGTAATGAAATCATTTTCAGTCATATAATTAAGTGTGGTTCGCTTGTTTTATTCAATAGTTACGCGAGAGACTTTGTTGATTAAAACCGGTGAATGAAGTTAAGTATATGCAATTGCATGAAGCACGGCGACTACCCAATTCCAGCTCGGGGAGTAGCTAACTGGGGGGATCCTGTGTCGGCCGCCCCTGAGGTTAGGCCACCTTGGACGATCACCCAAGACCCATCATTTCAGGGGATCCAAATAATTATATTCATATATATATATATAGAGGTGGGTGGTTCACGTAAAAATATAAATATTGGTAAGAAATAAGAATGCAGTATTAAACGTATGAAGTTGTTGCACTAAATGTATGAATTTATTGTACCAAATTCGGTGCAATAACTTTATATTCAGTGCTACACTTTATATATTGAATTTGGTGCAACAATTTATATATTTAGTACAACAACTTTATATGTTTAATACTATATTCTTATTTCTTATCAATATTTGTATTCTTACATAATTCATCCCCTATATATATTATCTAATATGGATCTCAAAAATTACTTTTGGTTATAGATATATGGTTTCATTTGGGTTCAAAATATTATACCATTTAAATAAAGTATATCTCTTTAAAGGCCCAACATATTAAGTCTTTTACATTTTGTTTATGGATTATGTCTTCACTTGGACCCAAAATATGTTAGAAATTATTGATATTGATGTGATTATTAATTATTTCACATATGTAAATATTCGGAGAAATTGTTCCTTATGATATCGTATTGATTATATTTATAGATGAGAGTTGAGATGTAGAAATATAAAAAATATGATAAGTGAGTTGTATATGCTTTTGATAATTTTTTATTATCTGTTTCTATTTGTATATCATTTAAATTTTATGCAAATTTACAAATTCAATTTATTTTATAAGTATAATATAAGGGGTCCTATATTCATTATTTTGCTTAGAGTCCATAAAATATCAGGAATGGACCGTGTGTCGGCTGTTGCCACCCCAAATTAGTTCCTATATATTCCTATATATGCATGTATCTCTCTCTACCTCTCTCTCTCTCTCTCTCTCTCTCACGAATTTTGACTAGCTATTAATTGATGAGATGCTCTTGTGCGGCCTTAATTAATTAATTAATTATAATATGTACTAAATTATTTGGCTCGACGGTGTTGCAATTGACGGATTTCTTCTGCGCAGATCTTGAGACGTAGATCTCGTGACCCTATATCTACACGTGGGAGCTACGCTATTCGAGCATATCGATCGGGCGCTCGCCTACCAAAGATGAGGAGGGGCCCGCACTAGCCACCGACGATCCGCTACGCTGCGGTCGATCCGCAGGAGGTGCCCACATTAGCTACCGACGATCCGCTTCACGGCAGTCGATCCGGAGGAGGGCCCAACACTAGCCACCGACGATCGGGTCATCGAGTCTAGTCACGCCACCAATGGAGATCGGCACTCGAGAGCGGCCGTGCTCGAGGGTGATGGATCGTCGATGGTGGGGATATCGCATCGGAGACCCCACATGCAGCTCCCGAGAGTATGGTACCCCGAGGCGCGACCAAGGGCCTTCGAGGTCTTTAAGCGGCGGGCCCGATGTTTTGTCGTGGCTCATTTGAATCAAGATGTCGCGACTCAAGACTGCTCGATCATATCACCGACCCGATTCGAGTTCACGGGAGGTACTTTATTACAACATTTATTCAAATTTTTTATATATTTATAATTCAATTAATGGTGTTCTTTTTATGTGTGTTAGATTATGGAGTTGTTCACTTTGTACATACATTGAAACTAATCAACCCACATCGTCCCGGCAATGTATTATCGCCCACGATCAATGAAGCTCGATGCGTTGTAGCACGATTGGATTTTATGTAAGTTTGAAATGTCCTTAAATTATTCCAAAATAGATAGCTTTAGCTTTATATGGGTATAAATTATTCCTAACTAAATTTATTCATTTATGCGACAAGTGCTTTTATGCAGTTCACCCGGCTTCATCCGATGATCCTATGGGCTATAGGGTGGTATCAAAGACCACATATCCACGATGGCAAGTACCATGACTTGTTAGCGATGGTACGAGGAGCGATGTAGAGCATAGCGAGGCCGTGGTTGTTGTTGACACGGTAAATTTATTACCTTATTTCTATTTTAATTCTAATTGGGGATCAATTAACTAATTTAGGAATAATAAATCCTACTTAAAACCCTAAATAGAGATTTAAATAAACCTCAATTGGAAATTATTAAAGTTTCACCAAAACTCTAAAAAGTTCTAATAAACTATGAATTAAAATTAATTAATAATTAGCATTATTTAATATGCAATTAGGGGTGGCAGGTGTTAATTGATTTATTCAACTCCTGCTCCAACCCTGAATACATCCGTGTATAGTGCCTGTTATTTATATCCAATATTTAATTACTAAATTTTCTTGTGGCGTGGGTGACCGCCACACGCTTTGGTTGATGTGATGGGGTGGCCGCTCGACTTGTTTGGAAACTCCCACGGCGCCCGTGGCCGAGGAAGCTAGTTTGATGTTGCAGTTCTATGTATTGCATCTCTCATTTGATAATGATATCACATGGAAAGTGATGAGTCATAATTAATTAAGATCAAAGAATTATAGGTTTTGATCGATCGAGATCAAATAAATTTTTACATGTTATTATTTTAGATGGAACTGCAATGTAGGAGGTTGCAGCATCCAATTTACTGACCGAGAAGATACAGGTTCATGGACTTAAAAAAAGTAAAATAAAATAAAATTATCGGATATTTTGTTTGTATTGACATAGGTTGAGTTATTTGAATGTTGTTTTTACTTTTTGACTAAAATTTCACGTAAAATTCTGACAAACCACATGCAGACGTCGATAATTTGCTAAAAGGTTGGAACGTTTTGTAATTTTAAAGGTAGCCACATTTTTATTAACACGTGTTAGTAATTCATTTTTTTTCAATTAATTAATACAGATTCATTCATATTTAGAAGTGAATAGTTTATTAGAAGCCCGTAATATTTGTTCTGGGTTCCCTAGTTCAAATTATATTTATATTGTTAATATTATGAAAATGGCATAGAAAATAAAAATGAATATAGAAAATGTGAATGCAGCAATATTTAAGTGATTGGATGTTGATATTTGAATTGAGAGGAGTGTCGCATCATTATGTAGTTCCAACGTGATCCTTGCAATTGATGGCGATAGTCCGAGAATCAAAATTCAAAGTTCCGTTCAATATATTAAATATGTTGACAAAATATAGATACCAAAATCTCTATCGATTTGGGCCAGTTTTGCTGTTTTGGAAAGAGCTTTGTTTATTTACCTTTGACTTGCTTCTTCATTTGTCCTAAAGTTGTAGAAAAATATTACCGTTCACTCGAAGCCTTTACCTAACCCAGTTTGTGATCATTCAAATTAAAATAAGGATTCTAGCTTTTGTCCTCTTTGTTTTTGTCAACTAGCTAGGTTTGTGTTTAATTTTGCAATTGATTATGAGTGGAGTTGGTAAGTTTGTAACTACGCCATTATGGCTGCTTTTTTAGTACTAGGTGACTTCAACAGGCATTTCTATCCACTTTTCTGCTCTCCTTTTAATTTTTATTATTATTTTTGTCATGGCCCATATATGTCTATATTTTTTGCCCAACCTTGTGTCATGGCTCATGTTTCTATAATTTTGGCCAACTACTTCAAGGAGTAGGATGATTTCTTGTTTTCAGTAAAAAACAATTCTTTCAATTCAAAGGATTTACGTTGACTTAGCAAGAAGAGTAGTATTTTGAAACACATGAGTTGAAAGTCCAATCTAGTGCCTCAGCTTAGAAGTGGAATTCACTTTCACACAACTCAAACGCGCTAATTCTTGATATTTGCAATGAGTTCATTTTGACCATCTCCAGTTGCTGATTGCATTTCATTGTGATATTCAACTTGAACACTAACAATAAAAACAGTATATTTATTTAGAAATAAACAAAAGGCAGCCGTAGCTATGCAAATAAAAATGGAAAAGAACAAAGAATTTCGACCAGTTGGCCGCCTGTCTATCAATGGCACTTCTTGAAGAATAATCCACACCTCAAGTAGCAGCACAACGTATAAGATTAAAGGGCAAAAACCTTGGGGTTATAAGCATTTACATTCCCCCGTATCACACTGCGCCTTCTATCCTAAGTTGAAAACTCCGAAAATTTAACCTAATCTTATGCTACAACTATGAACAACCTCATAAACACGGTATGCTTGGTTCCAACCGAACAAAAATGACCTTGAAGAACTTTCTCCGTTTTGATCCCCTCGCATGTATCCATCCGGTCCTAGTGCTAGCTAGCAGTTACGCTGGTGAACGCCGAATTTACCTTGGAGGGAAATGATGATGATCGAGACATCATCGTGGTACCTCCTCCGTTCCCCTTGTGGGATTTCAAGCAAGTCATAGAAATCCATGCCTGCAAGAATTGGAAACAATGTTGATGTTAGATTGGTCATATGATCAGTTCTGTAGGTATATGCATTTGCAGTGTTCTCTAAGATCACCAGCTTTCTTAGCAGCGCGAACTAAGACTTCTTCGACAAGGTGTTGAGCTGGATCTCCCTCGGGGAAAATTGACATGAACCTTTCAACCTCAGAGACGGCCTCTTCGTTGGTGAAGTATTGGTAGAGGCCATCAGAGGACAAGATCAAGAACTTGTCCTTGTGTTCTAGCCTGTGGTGGCAAAGGGATGGTGAACATGTTATGTAGGGGGATGTTCCTACATAGTCAATTCTAAACATCTCAAGGAGTGCATTGTTCCACTTGGGCTGTAAATTAAGAAAAAATGCAAATTGAATGTAAGTCATCAACTCAAGAAATTTCTGATGAATCCGCGTTCATCATGAATGGCATATATAGACGACTCTGAAATCCAGACGATGTATACCTGTTTGAGAAAGCCAGCTCCAAAGGCACGGGTGACCTTGAGGGAGCCTTTCACCCTGCTGTTCACAACTGCAAAGGCATCATCTAGATGTGCATACCTAATCCTCCTCACCTCCTGAGAAGAACAAATTTTCAAGATTCATCAGCTTGCATATGAACATTTTGAGCACAATATAGCAACAAGGGCAAGCATTTGGTAACATAGGTATACCTCTTTAACTGAAGTAGTATGATCCATTGTGAGCTGAGAAGCACTCAAATAGTTTACACTGTCATATTCATAACCAAATAGTGATTCATCATAATCCTTCTTCATCATCATCTTCCCAACTTGAGCTTCGCTATCATTTTTCTTCGCTAAAACCGCCCTACTATCCCCTACGTTCATCAAATAAACATCGTCTCCCTTCATCACCATCGCCAACACACATGATCCCATCAAAGCCAACTCAGGATTCTCCATCAACATCATATCCGCAATCTCCAAATACGAGGCCTCCGTCTTCCTTAACGCCTCAGACAACGCTCTCAAAACCACCGAATGATCAACAACACCATCACATCCCAAATAGCTCAATTTCTCCCTCAACTTCCTGTCCAGATCCACCCCCTCCTTACCCTCCAAACTCTTCGAAAGCAACGAAGAGCTGTTAGCTGTACTTTCGCAAGACTCGCCGGGATCAAACCACAGCAACCCTTTAAGCTCCTTATACACATTAGCATAAAGATTATTCAAGAGAAAGTCAGTAGCATCAGGGCCATTGAATCCATCATAAATCCCAACAAAAACCCATCCATTTTCCTCAGATATCACAATATGCACTCTGTCCTCACCAGCTTTCCCTTGAGCCCACTGCAGATTTTGACTCGCAAAACACTCATTTCCACCATCATCATTCTCATCAACCAAGCTCATCTCACTACTCAAATTATGGCTAGTGATTGTGCTGCTGTTACCACTGTTAGTCCCGCTAATTACACCATTATTAATCTCTCTCTCACTAACACTGATCTCCCTTGAAAAACTCCAAAAAGATTTAGATATAACTTTCTTGAAATTCTTAACCAGAGCCATTTTCTTGGATTTAGGCCTATACCTGTGCAGCTGATCAAGCTGGTTATCCAAAGGGCCCGAAATGAAGCTCCGTTCAATCGGGCCGGACAAGAATCCGCGCTCCATGGGGCCGGAACCCGGGCCCGAACTCTTCATAATCGGGCCAGACTTCACAGTGTGAACTGAGTTCTTGGGAATTGGTTGGAGGGGAATGGAGGAGAAGAAATTTGAGCTTTCGAAGCTGGAGGCCTTGTCTAGCGTGGTGTAGGCAAAAGGGTTGGTGGAGAGAGGCGTGGAGGTGTTGGCTGAGATAGCGGCGCCCGATATGGTGCGGAAGGCCGCCATCTGCGGCGAGGCGGCGGCGGCGGGATCGTCCAAGGATTGGGATTTGTGGAGATTCTCGGATGGTATGTAGCAGAAGGAGTGGCCCAACCCTTCGTCGAGAGGGTCGGAGAGACAGACGGCGATGTCGTTTCTCCGGCGAGAAATATCGCCGGCGTCGCCGGCGAAGCAGAGGCTGAGCTTTCCGATTCCGTTTCCCATTGGAAGAGAAACAATGAATGGAGAGAGGGAGAGGGAGAGGGGGGGGGATGTAGCTAGCGGAGAGAGGAAGAGATAAATGGAGAGAGAGAAGGAGAGAGTTGACTCTGAGATTAAAACTAATTTGATTTGTTTTTAGATATTCGATTCTCTGGATTTTTGTGGCTTGAGGGCGTTGACTATGAATATTATTTAGTGAATAAAGGATTGTGCGTTACTTGATTGTTATTATTATTCTTGTGCGTGTGGGGTTTGAGGGTACGCAGGAATAAAGAATAAGAATAGAAATAGTCTTTCTATCTGAAACGGCGGATATTTATTTGGATTATACAAATCTAAGTGTTTATAAATTATTATGGTTTATTATCGAGATGGGAAATAATTAATAAGTATATGGGAAGTGCGAAGTCAAAGGGCTCCACTTGCAATTTGCAATTAGCACTGTCAAGGTGGAATTCTGATTCGGATGCCATTATGGCTCAAACCTTTTCTTTTCTTTTTTAATTAATAAAACATTTTTTTCGCAGTTCTGATTAATTTCAAATAGTAGATTGATTTTGAGGAAAATTTAATTCTACTTTTTATGTGTCAATGTTTTTAAGTATCATTGTCAATGTATCATTAACACTCACCAAACTTTAACTTCGTCGATTGGAACTTCAATTCCACCATATCCGATCGTAAATAGCCCAAATGATGATCACAACACAACCCTCGTTCTTTGTATTATATATCATCGAATTTAATTTATAGATCATCAATTTTAACTGCAAAATTCAAACTATAATAAAAGCCCTCATATTTCTCTTTTGACTGCATAACCTACAAGTAAGTAATGTTGTTAATTTAATCTCAAATTCTTTGTAATTGGCATGGAGGAGGCAGAAAAGCCCATATGGCCCAAAAGAAAGTCCCTGATTATTGGCGATGGGGTGTAATCTCATACCAGTTGGTTGGAAGTAGCCCAACAAAGGCCAAAGCCACCAGTCCCGTAATCCCTAGTGGGTTCCCTAACGGTTCAAGAATGTCCGTTCCTCGTCAGGAGGTTGGTGGGCCGAAATCCCAAAAGTTGATCCGAATAAATTAACAAAGAAATAGGATTAGAGAAACAACGAAAATGGCTGAAATCGAATTTGGACTCGTCGAATGGGCCCATCAAACTCTGAAAATAACCACCTTTTATGTTTGTTGGTCATAACTTTTTCTACAAAACTTTCATTCTTGAACGGTCAGAAGGATAATTGGAAAGACAAACCTATTATCTTTCAAGCCCTGTATCGTTAGAGCATTTGATGATGTGATACTAAAATTAAAAGATTATACTTGTTCGTCCATTTTATTCCTACTTGGAAGTCAAATTTGACACTATTTTTACATCCTTCCCTTTTCCTATAGTTATTTGTAGGGATATCAATCTAACTCGAAATTCATGGGTTGATTCGAATAAACCGACAATCCGATGGGTTAGAGTTGAAAATTTTTAATCCGAAAAAAATATCAACCCGAATAGTCCGACATCTCGAGTGATTGGCCCGAAAATAGCCCGAACTCGAATGGGTTGGCCCGAAAATTGAGTGGTTGACCCTATTAACTGAAATTTCTTAGTAACATGGGTTTTAAATTTTATTACTTCCTCCTTCCACCAAATACATTTATTTAATTCCATTTTGGTACGTCCATAAAAAATGTTCACTTTCATTTTCTTGAAAATATCAACTTCATATTTTTACCCTAAATCTATCAAATTATTTACAAAAAAGCCACTCATGATCCACCTTTTTACATCCACTATCCATTAATATATTCATTTATTATCCTCATGATCCATATTTTTACACATACTTACTTTATACTCATTAAAATTTATTAAAATTCGTGCCACCAAAATCAATTAACGAATTTGGTAAACGGATGAGGGAATACTTGTTTTTGAAAGTTAATAAAATAATAATTACTTTTTAAAGTATTTGTGAAATATGTTTATGTTAATATTTGAAAGTTATCATTTCACTTCTTTATCTTTTTTATACTACCATTTAATACAAAGTATTTGTTATAGATATATGATTATCAAGAAAAAATATATTTAATGTGTTTTTCTTTGAGCTTTCTGGCCCAATTAGCCTGAAACCCAAGAGTGTAGGCTAGAAGTTGAAAATTTTTAACTCGAAAAAAATGTCAACCCAAATAATCTGAATAAATAATTCAAAAACTCGAGTAGATTGACCTAATTGATATCCCTAGTTATTTGTTCTTGATTTAGATATCCTTTGTATGATAATATTATAGATTCATTACCAAATTATAAATTATCTTTTGTATTATAATACAATGCTATCATTTTTAATAGACAAGAAAGAATATGAATATGAACTCAATAATAAAGTTGAAATTAGCTTTAAAAATAAAAAAGGAATGCTATCATAATTTATTTCATCTTTTTATCTATTTTTTGTGTATTTGTTTGTTTAAAAACGAAGAGAGGAAAACCAATTAGAGGGTCATCAATAGGTAATTTGTACACCTTTTTCAAAAAGTAGGTAATTTGTGCATGTCAAATATGGTACTAGTATTCTCTTGTAGACATTAGACCAATATAAATAGGCCCCATCAGTAAGCTCGGCCAAGGTAAGTTCGGCCCAAGAAGACTCCTAAACCAACTACAACTCAAATCTCGCAAGAAGAGACGTAGAAGATTCGGATATCTAAAGGAATCCTGGATGCATATCTAAAAGAATCCTTATAAGAGAAGACTTGGTATTCGAGTCGAATTCAATATCATAGTGTATAAATAGAAGCTAGATTAGACGGAAGAATATCATCGACACTCTTTGTAATCGCTTCTTACACACTCAATACACATATACTTTCTTGCTCCGTGGACGTAGATCTATTTTAAAGATCGAACCACGTTAATCCCTCGTGTTCATTGCTCATTTATTTCCTTAACGAAATTAAGATCGATCACTGGCGCCGTCTGTGGGAAACGAAATTTTATGTTTTCGACTTTTTCTCAGGTAATAATCAGAACGACGATGAATACGAGAAGCATTACATCCAGGGCTACTACCGGCAACAACGACGGCGGCAGGACGCGCCGAACTCGATCTGGTAAAAGCCCAATTAGAGAGACCCCGAAGGGCACGTTCAAAGTCTCGATGAGCGAGGCCATCCAATCCTACGAGAAGATGGAGATCACCGAAGTGAAGGAGGTCGCAACAGCAGCCATAGAGAGGTGCCCCAAGCACCGCCGTTGAATCTCGACGAGGCGGTTAAGGGATTCCTCGAAAAGAATAAGGAAAGTTTCCTCCAATACCTCTGCCAGAGAACAAGGTCGGCATCATCATGAAGAAAAGGACGCCGAAGCCTCATCAAAGCACGAGACGGCACAGCAAGGTGAATCCCCCAGCCTCCGGATGATAGGCGCTCGTGTCGCGGATAACATCCCTACACGAGTTGGTTTCCAAACCAACCACGCAAGGGATGAACAGCGTGGGACAGGTCGTCGCGATCACCGCGAGGTCGACCCCCACTATTACAACTAGTCCGGCAGACGACCTCAGCATCGTTCCTTGGGAGATGGGTTCGAGGGATATGGGAGGATCATTATCCCTTTCTCTGACGAGATACTCGACACTCCACTCCCGGACAAGTACAGGGTGCCGAGCATCGCGCCCTATGACGGATTGAGGGATCCATAAAACTTTCTTTCATAATTCCAATACAACATGATTAACCAACGTCTCAACACCATACATATGTGCAACTTGTTCCCGGAGCTACTTATTGACAACGCCCGCCGGTGGTTCGACAGTCTACCTCCTGGTAGTATTGGATCATAACGAGATCTGATGGAAGCCTTCCACCGAAGGTTCTTTCAAAAAGCGGAGTCCAAGACCACATCGGCTCATCTCCTTACGGAAGACAAGGCCGAGTAGTCCATCAGCGACTTCATGACTCGGTTCAATAAGGAATGCCTCAAGGTCGAAGATATAAACGACCTCCTCATCATCTCGGTTTTCCAGAACGGCATCTTGCCGAAGGCCTTATATAAGGAGATCGTCAAGTACGAGCCCCGTACAACATCGGAACTATGGCGCATAGTAGATCGGTTCGCTAAAGCGGACAAAGCGGACAGGAAGAAGCGAGAAGCTGACAAGTTCGAGCCCTCTGACAAGAAGAGGAAATAAGATGGCCAAGGAGACCCAGGCCAAAATCGACGAAGTGCCTTGAAAAGAATACAACGCGGCACTATCGAGTCTAGGCTCGGGCCACGTCCCAACTCAGAACGACCTCGGTATACAGAACGACCTCAGCATACACCCCTGACGAAGACAAGAGCGGAAATTTACGAGCTCCATACGGACATGTTCGAGAAGCCTCGACCCATGTTAGGGAGGTCGAAACGCCGGTCCAAGGATAAGTATTGCTCCTTCCATGAAGATCATGGACACGATACGGAGGAATGCAGGGACCTCATGACAGACATCGAGAAGTTGGTACATGATGGGGCCCTTAAAAGGTACTAAGGTCATGGCCGATTTAGGCGGTCCGTCGATGAGGCTCCCACCGAGGTCGAAAAGCGAAGCAACCAAGGAATGGGGAATGCGCCCACAAGAAAGTGAGGCACCACACCAATGAAGAAGGTGACGATGAGCCTCGGTACGATGGAGTCATATCCACCATCACGGGGCTCCCACGCGGCACTACGAAGTCCTCATTAAAAGCCGAGGCCCGAAGTCCACGAACCAGCGAACCTGTGAACAAGAGGTTCAAGAAGGACGAGGCTATCACCTTTTCTGAGGACGACCCTGTACCATCCGTAGTACCTCACCAGGACGCCATGGTGATACAAGCAGTGGTCGCCAACAAGCTAGTTCGGCGCGTATACATCGACAGTGGCGCGTCGGTAAGCATCCTCTTCAAGGAATGCTTCGACAAATTGGGGATGTAGGTGGCGCGCCTCACGCCGGTACCACTACCACTTCAGAGCTTCGTACAAGAAGAAACGCGCCGGAGGGATCATCGAACTACCGTTACGGTGGGAAACGCATGTGAGCTCCACCAAAGTGATCTGATTCTTCGTGGTAAATGCATACCGCCATATAATATCATACTAGGACGTGACTGGCTAAATGCAGTAAGGGCGGTGTGCTCAACATACCATCTGACCATGAAAATCCCCATGAGAGGAGGAGTAGCTGTGATCCGAGAATATCAGAAAAAAGCCAAAGAATGCATGCAGATCGCATTAAGAGGTGCGGGGACTTTGGCCCAGCATCCACAGGCATAGCAATTCAGAAGCCCAAGGAGTTGGGTGGAAAGGACTTCGTCGATCTCGGCATTTCGGTGAGGAGGTCACGCTATACAAGGACGATCCCTCAAGGTCGTAAAGTAGGTTCTACCAAGTACCTCAACCGAGAAAGCGGATCATCCAACTCTAAGGGAATTGAGAGACGTCTTCGCACAGTCGCCCCTCGACATGACCGGGGTCTCACCGAGTATTATTACTCACCGGCTCAACATTGATCCAAATATCAATCCAGTTCGGTAAAAGCAGCGGATCTTTGCAGCAGAGCGGAACTAGGTCGTATATGACGAAGTGCATCAGCTCTTGAAAGCAGGCATATTGTTCGAAGTCAAGTATCCGACCTGGATAGCCAACCTGTTGATGGTCAAGAAGGGAGGAGGAGGTTGGCGAATGTGTATCGATTACATCGATCTCAACAAGTATTGCCCGAAAGACTGCTACCCCCTCCCCAACATTGATAAAAAGTTGACGCTTTGGTTGGTCACGATGTCTTCAGCTTCCTGAATCTATACAAGGGGTATCACCAAGTCCTGATAAGCAACGAGGACGCCTCTAAAACAGCTTTCATCACGGACTTTGGAGTCTTTGCATATAAGAAAATACCGTTCGGACTCAAGAATGCAGGGGCCACCTATCAAAGAATGGTGGATAAGATATTTCAGCCCTACATCGGTCAGAATGTGGAGGTGTATGTAGATGATATCGTCGTCAAGAGTAAGGAGGAAGCCACATGTGTTGCCGACCTCCGGATCATCCTCGGCTTACTTCGCAAAGTAAACATAAAGCTAAACCCCCAGAAGTGTACATTCGTAGTTCGGTCTGGCAAATTTTTGGGGTGCTGGGTGTCACAAGAAGGATTAAAAGCTAACCCGTCTAAAGTTCAAACCATTTTGGAGATGAAGGAGCCAAAGACAATCCACGATGTGCATAAGTTGACGGGCTGCATAGCTGCGCTGAGCGGCTTTCTTTCAAAAGCCGCGGAGAAGCAGCTCCCCTTTTTCAAAATACTCAAAAAAGCTCCGGAGTTCTCATGGGATGATAAACATAAGTCCTCTTTTGAAGATCTCAAAAACTACCTTGCCAAACATCCCACCTTATCCATCCCGAAAGAAAGAGAGGTCCTTTCCCTATAACTCGTGATTTCGGACGAAACCATAAGTGCAGTTCTGGTAAGAGAGGACGAACGACAGCTCCCTGTGTATTTCATCAGCCGAGCACTTAAAGGGCCAGAAATGAGATATCAACCTTTGGAAAAGCTCGCCTTGGCATTAGTAAATGCTGTAAGGAGACTACGTCCCTATTTCCATGCACATCCCATACAAGTTCTCACCGATCATCCACTTCGGCAAGTGTTGACGAAGCCAGAAGCTTCAGGGAGAATTGCGAAGTGGGAAATTGAGTTGGGCGAACACGATATATCTTTTTGCCCACGTCAAGCCATCAAGGGTCAAGCCTTAGCAGACTTCCCTGTAGAGGCTAACTTCACAGAAAAGCCGAAACCCACCAAGCCTACCTCAGACAATGCCGAAGCCGAACTCATCAAGGAAGCATCCGAGAATTGCTGGCAAGTCTATGTGGATGGAGCTTCAGGGAAAACGGGTAGCGGGGCAGGCATCTTACTTCTGGGACCAGATGGCCAAGAAATCACCTACGCACTTCGGTTCACATTCAAAAATACGAATAACGAAGTGGAATACGAGGCCTTAATTGCAGGACTTCGCCTAGCTCAAAGTCTTCAGATACGGGTCGTGCAAGTTCACAGTGACTCCCAAGTCATAGTAAGCCACATGTTGGGAAAGCACGAGGCAAAAGGCAACAGGATGAAGAAATACCCTGAAAAAGCCAAAAGCCTACAACAATCTTTCTCATACTTCCAGTTGGTTCGCATCCCAAGGGAGAAAAATAGCCGAGCTGACATCTTAAGCAAATTGGCCTCGTCGTCAACGAGCCCGCCAAGAGAAGAAGTCAAAAATGAAGCATAGACGATGCCGATGCCGAAGCCGAGATCAACATAGTCTCAGATGAAGAACCCAATTGGATGACTCTCATTCAACAATACTTGGAAAAGGGCGAACTACCCCATGACAGACTCGAGGCTAGGAAAATCTTGAGCAAATATTTGTGATATATCTTTGGGCGAGGAATTCTCTACGTAAAATCATACCTTCACCTCTCCTAAGGTGTTTGGGTCCGAACCGAGCTGATTACATACTACGAGAAGTACATGAGGATCATATGGAAGTCACATCGGACCCGCCCTTATCGAAGAAAGTCAAGCGATGGGGATACTATTGGCCAACGATGTTCCAAGACTCAATTGACCTCGTGAAGGAGTGTCCGAAGTGCCAAATGCATGGAAACGTGCCGATGCTACCTCAAACCGACCTCGTCAGCATGCAAAGCCCTTGGCCATTTATGCAATGGGGGATTAATATTGTAGTCCCTTTCTGCAAAGCTCCATGTCGCGATCGACTATTTCACAAAGTGGGTGGAAGCCGAACCCTTGGTGAAAATCACAAGCAAAAACTCCCTCAATTTCGTCTGGAAGAACATCGTGTGTCGCTTCGGCATCCCTCATATCCTCGTTTCGGATAATGGGACACAGTTCACGGATAAGGTATTCAAATAGTGGTGTCAAGAGCTTCAGATCCAACAAAAAATTCACCTCAGTGGCCCATCCTCAAGCAAATGGTCAAATCAAAGTCACCAACAAGACAATCGTGAAAGGACTCAAAACTCGCCTCGATCGAGTGAAGGACAATTGGGTGAAAAATTTGCCGCAAGTCTTATGGTCGTACCTTACAACACCTCGGACATCGAGCGGAGAAACACCCTACAATTTGGTGTATGGAACCGAAGCCGTAATTTCGATGGAGATCGGTATGCCGAGCCCCCGCACCATCCACTTCTCAGCCGAAGTAAACGGGGAGAACTTACGAACTGACCTAGATCTGCAAGAAGAAAAGAGAGACCTCGCCTACATAAGAGAAGCTCGGTACAAGCAACAAATAGCTCGGTACTATAACCAGCGTGTCAAATCCCGACAATTCCAAGTAGGCGACCTCGTACTTCGAAATAACGAAGTCAGAAAAGCTGCAAAGCTCGGCAAGCTAGAAGCCACATGGGAAGGACCATACCAAGTTAAAGAAGTCCTCGGAAAAGAGTCATATAAGCTCGCCCATTTATCCGGTGAGCAGATACCCAATACGTGGCACATCATTCATCTTAAGAAGTATTTTGCATAAGTGTCAAAATTTTGTTCATTTAGGTTTGTTCAGTCGTGTCTTTACGTCTTTTTCTGTTGTTACGTCGTGTCTTATTAATAAAATCTTTTCTTTATTTACTTCATCTGTCTTGCATATTTCATTTGTCACTTATGCATACCACCTTTTTCACAATACCCTCTACGGAGGACGAACAATACCCTCTACGGAGGATGAACAATACCCTCTACGGAGGAGAACCCTCTAAGGAGGAGATCTAAACGCGCGTGAGGGGACCACCCCTAGCGACACTTCTCGCCAAATAAGGAACCCATACCTTCGTTTATTTCGAGGATGAATTACCTTTGTTTAATACGAGGAAGAACTATCTTCATTTATTACGAGGATGACCTACCTTCGTTTGATTACGATGACGAAATGTATTCAACGTTTTCAACACAAGGCAAAGAAAAATTCATTCTTATTTCCAAAGTATACAACACATACATTACGAGGACGATGAAGGCCCATGAGGTTGGGAAAAGCTAAGCCAATCCCTAGAGAAGTCAGGGTTCAACAGCTCATCTATGATAACCCTATCCCTATCCCTACCTCTACCTCATCCTCGATCGGCGACAGGAGTTAGGTCAGCTCGACCTTTATGCCTCGCCAATCGACCTCGGCCGCTCGATGACACACGACCCCGACTGCCGATGGACGACGCCTCTCTTGCATATAAAACTCTCGAGAAAGATCGAGACTCCACGTCGTCGGGAGAGAAGAAGAAGCCTCGGCAGGAGGAGGAGCTTCGGCAGACGAAGAAGCCTCGGTCATCGAACGAAGCACCCGTTCGAGGAAAGGATGACGAACTACGACGGTCTTATACAAGCCACCTATTTTTTCTTCAGATCGGCATATTGCTCCTGAAATTGCCAGGAGTCCCGACCGTACTATTGCCTATATCTCGAACAGCGGGCTGCGAGCTCTGAAACTTTAGCTTCGGCCTCGGAGATAGTCATTCCACCACCTCGACGGATAACCACCTCGTATTCAGCATGCTCCTCGACAACCTATTTGGCCTTATCCTCCGTGATCTCGAACTTCTCCTCCAACTCCAAGAATCGAGCCTGAAGCTCGTCAAACTTCTCTTGAGAAGCCCTGAATTTGACATCGGCCTCCTCCTGCACATGGCCAAGTTTGCCCTCCAAGTGAAGGACCTCGACCTCTTTAGATTCGAGAGCCCGAGTCAAAATTTTGATTTGATCCAACCAGGGCGATACATCGACAAGTTCAGGAGAAGACTGGAGGCAAAAACAGCAGACAAGATTTCTTCCATAAAATTTGGGAATTTTATTAAAGCCTTTAAGGCAGGAATTTGTCGAAGTACATATACATTTAAAAAAAAAAAAAAGGATCAACTGACCCCTCCAGCAGCTCCTTGCTCAGGCTCAGCAGCCTCGGACTCCTCCCGAGCTCCAGAAGCCTCGGCCTCCTCCCGAGCCCCAGAAGCCTCGGCCTCCTCGCCAGCTCCAGCCTACGCCACCTCTGCCTTTCGCGACCTCGGTAGCCATTGCCGCCCTCGGCTCCTTGGCCAGATAGGCCATTATGGTCTCGATCAGAGGGTCCCGGTCCACCGAGCACGAACGAACTAACTCCGCGATCGGCAAGGTGGGAGAGGCCTTGGAGTTCGCCAAGACGGCAAGCTCTTGAGCCGCCAAGCAGTGACCTCGGCATAAGCCCGCAGCAGGCCTCATCCTCCATCACCTCGTGCCCGTGCTTGGATTTATCCAATACGGGTAGTCTCGCAACTTCATCGAGTGGCGCCACCATGCGAGTGTTTAGGACCTCGGTCAAATCGCCACCAACCCGAAAAACTCCTCGACAAGAACAACCTCTCCGCAGGCGCGGAGAAGCTCTCCTGCGGTGCCGCCACCTCGACCTCCCGGCGTCGGCGGCCTTAACCTCGACCTTCAACAGCCGACTTGACCTCCGCACCTCGGCCCTCGCCACCACCACCCGACCGCCGCCCGCCTCGGCCACCTTCGCCCGCCTGCCTCCGCCACCACCGCCACGGCCTCCTTCTTGACGCGGTGCGAGCCTTCCCGCATCCTCGGATACTTCTAGTATAAGGAGGGTCTTCTCATCCTCCAACTCACGGAATCTGGGCCACCGGTCGAGCCGGAGACGTCGCCCCAGATATTCCGTCGCCCTTAAAAGCTCGGTCTTCACGACCTCGACCCCCTGTACAAATGTCACCCGTGTCAACAAACTACATCAAGACATAACTAGGTGGCATATAACAAATGCATTACCTCAGGGAAGGATCGACGTGCGGCCTGAGCACCGACGATCTCGCGATCATCATCGCCGGCGGAGGAGATACCACGCGCCTTTCCTTGACGAGGCGTGGCTTAGGCGGGGCGGCGAGCTCACTCGGTTCGGCTCTCTCCGAAGCAACGACGCTGACTTGGCCTTCTCCAAGAGGCCTCGCCACGCCCGTCGGTGCCAGGTGGAGGCTCGTGACGAGCTCGACCTCTTCATTTTCTTCCCTTTAAGGAAGTCCACCAGAGAACAATAAATTCCAAGTTAGCACAAAGGAGAAACAAAAATCGATAATAAAGCGATGAAGTGAAAGAAGAGGGCCTCGCCCTTCACCGCTGTAGAAGGATCATAAGGGCTCGACCCAAGCATGACAAGCTCGGCCTCGGTAAACTCTTCATCAATTTGGCCAGCACTTTGTAATGCCTCCCCGAGGTCACCAAAGCTGTCATCAATTGATACATCCGCCAGCTTATCGGTATTCCAGATGAAATGGAGGAAGTCCTCGAATCGAAAAAAGAAGAACTTCTTTTGCCAGTTCGAGATTTTTGACTTCTTTTTACTTTGAAGCCACGACGGGGTGATAAATAATACCACCCCAAGCTAGATTTAAGCTGAAAAAACCTAAGAATCAACCCTAGGGTAAAAGAATGATTATGGCGATAGGCATAGATGCCAAGGCCCGTCAACTGCCGAAATGAGTTAGGCGTTATTTTAGCTAGAGGTATGCCGAACATTCGTTGAAGTTCGTCAAAAACGGAAGGAAAAGGAAGACGAAGACCGCCCTTAAGGCTGTCTTCGTAAATCGTAACAAATCCCTCCGGAGGAGCGCAGGCCCTATCCTCCGGACGGGGGACGACCAACCCGACAGATGGTGGGACAGAAAACCTAGTAGCAAGATCCATTATTTCAGAGGATTCTAGACACGAAGGAAATGTAGATACTTTACCAAAATCCCTCAATGGCGGGAAAAATGAACTATAGACATAGGGATGGGGAGAATCAACCGTAAGGACCTCTAAAACCACCGGCGAATTCGATGGCGACACTGACACAACACGGCCATCATGGCCGTGAGACTGCTCAGAGGAAGAAGACGAAGACATTAAAAATAACTTACTAGTTTTGTGTAGGAAATCGAAGAAGATGGCGAACTCGGCGAAGAAACGACAATGGCGGATGAACTGCATTTTGTAAAGCAAAGAACTTTTTTGAAGTTTAAAAGTTGGACGCGGAAAAGTGAAATGGCAAAAGGCGTATCAGGGAAGTTATTCTCCCAATGTGCACTTTATCGAGACCATAACCGCCGTACGCATTAAATGAAGATTACGTGTTCCGTGTTCAACATCGGCAAGTTATCCCGCGCTCGTCCTCGGATTGACGATACACATTCAACCACGAAGTCATTATCCGACTTCGACAGGAGATTACGAAGTCAACCCCGGCAGGGCAACGAGTACTCGACCTCGGCCAACCAAAACCAAGCGACATACAAGCTCGGCATAGGACCTCGGCAGCACGACAAGTATTCGACTTCGGCCAATCGAAGCCAAGCGGCATACAAGCTCGGCATAAGACCTCGGCGGCACGACAAGTATTCGACTTGACGATTGGGCCGAGCGACATACAAGCTCGGCAGGACTATACGTAATTCACTATGCCAGATCATGAATCTCAGCGAGATGATGTCAAGACACTATCCCCCATCCATTACGACCTCACTTCTACGTCTTTTTTTTGGGGGGGGGGGATGTGATAGGATATGACCCAACTACTAGGCCCAAACATCGGGCCCAATATAAATAGGCCCCATCAATGGCTCGGCGAGGTAAGTTCGGCCCAAGAAGACTCCTAAACCAACTACAACTCAAATCTCGCAAGAAGAGACGTAGAAGATTCGGATATCTAAAGGAATCCTGGATGCATATCTAAAAGAATCCTTATAAGATAAGGGTTGGTATTAGAGTCGAATTCAATATCATAGTGTATAAATAGAGACTAGATTAGACGGAAGAAGATCATCGACACTCTTTGTAATCGCTTCTTACACACTCAATACACATATATTCTCTTGCTCCGTGGACGTAGATCTATTTTAAAGATCGAACCACGTTAATCTCTCGTATTCATTACGCATTTATTTCCCTAACGAAATTAAGATCGATCAATTACGATGTTTGGAAAATTAAAAGATTGTGGTGGGAGATGAAAATGCATTTGATGAGTCGTTCATCTACACCAAGCACCCCACTTGTTTCCAACCCTTAATATAATATTACATCATTAGATATCAACTACAAACACTTCGTCTTCTAACAAATAGTATGAAAATCTTCTGATTCAGGTGTTTAAAAAATTAGGTCACAAACTAACTGGAATATTAAAAAAATACCAACTTGGTAATTTGTATTATCATCGTGATTCTGTATCCCACTTATGGAATACTTGATAGTGATACATAACATAATACAATAAATTCAATTAATTCAATTAAAATTTAAATTATAAGGACACTTTAGAAAGTTAAATTTTATATATAATTTGATACATTCTACAAAACAAGGGGTTATACTATTACTATTACAACTATCATAATACATTTTACTAAATATGATACTCTATAAAAAACATTACTATCAAACATAGCGTGCCTTATTCTATATTGCTTAATAAACGATGTCTATGAGCAAAGCAATCAAGAAAGATAAGTAAAGTTATTTAATTTTTTTCTGGGGAATTTTTTATCTTTGACCTTCACTAAGTTCGTGGCTCCAATTCGACTTTAATTCATATAAATGCAGTCATAGCTTATTTACTCAAGTACCACCAAATGGTTTCACATGGCAAACTATGTCTTCTAAATTTGAATTGGCACGTAAATTACCATATGATTTGTTTTATTATTTTGCAACTAATTAAGAATTCAAATTTTCGTTTAAGCTTATTTGACCTCAAATTTTGGCAGATACAATAACTACGGAGGCGGACATCAGATTAATTATGTATGACGGACACTAGCAACCTGAGACCAAATAACGTGTTAAAGTCTTCTTAGGAGCGTCGATGAGGATATCGATGAAAGGACTTTTGACACTCAGATCGGTCAAACGATAAGAGATAATCAACAGAAAAATGACAAATAAATAGTAAATAGAAAATTAATGTAAAAGAGACGAAAGAGTAGAATGTGTTTGGTCGGACTCGCTAGTCAGGTTATGAATCCAAGAAAGATGAGAACGTGGAGGCAGAGTATGAGAGTGGGAAAGAGTGCTAAGATATTCTCAAAGTGTGGAAACGAATGTTTGTGTGAATGGTGAGTGGTTTGTTTGACCTAATTGTCTTGTATTTATAGGTAGATCTACTTGTTGACGTCTAGGAATTTGTTCCGAGTTTCTAGGAAGTGATATCTCACAATCCTTTTTAGCTTCTTCACCAAGTCGATGTATTGGCTAGGTCCTGACTCAATTTACTGGCCCAGTCTCATGCTAAGGCTCTGGGACAAGCTCTTGGAGATTCAAGTTACCAATGAACTTATCTATATGAATTGGACTGACTCGTTTGATTGAACCGAATAATTAGGTTATACAAAATCTACCCACTATAATATTGTGTTATAACATAGTCTAACAATAAATTTGTATAGTATTCATGTCAATACGTTGTATTATATCAATACAAAATCTGAGGAACCAATGGATCGTGACATCGTGTGAGAATTTGAGGGCGTACTTTACAATATAAGACAAATTTTGAGGTCCGTCTCGAACAAAATATAAGTGTTGGAACAATTCGTAAGAGAAAGTAGGTTCAAGGATCTAATTATATACTAATTATCCTCTAAAATTATTTATTAATGCTGCAAGAATTAGCATAAAGTAAAAGTACAACTTGAACTTTTATTCCCCCATTTTGAGTAATTATTTAATTATATCTACTTCATTTCTTGCAAAGTGAAGTGCACCCCAAATCTGTTATACTATTATAGGAATACAAATTGGTTACTCTGAATTCTGTCTTCTAATAAATTAATATTTATTATATGAGAAAATTGTCAAATAAATCATCAATAATGATTCATTTTGCAATTTCAACACCACTTTCAAAATTTTGCAATTAATTACATATATTATATCATTTTTTAAAATTTGAATTTCAAATCAACCTCCAAACTATCTTCTCCGTGTAAAATTTCATATTGTTACTCGATTAAAATCAACAAATCATACACCAAAACGTTATTTTTTAAAGAACATCAAATCCCATGTATTGAATAGCAGACGAGAATATTATTACGGGGTCCAAATAATTATAATTTTGAGAATTTATGTGTAATTTTAAAAATAATATTAGAAATTAATTATAATAATTTCAATGATAATTTAATATTTTTTGAATTACATGACAACCTTAAAAAAAATAAAAAATGCTATCATCTCATAACATGGATCATAAGAGTAAATCCATTGTATAGCGCTATTTTGACTTGGATTTTGCATGAAAATGATGCAATTTTCGCACTCGTACGAAATTTGGTGCAAGTGAATAGCTTTAAGTAAAATGTGCATATTGGAATAACTTAAATGTCTTTAGTTGTTGTTATCATAATAAGTTTATTATAATCTCTTTTAAAAATAAATTGATTATATCAATTCACATATAAAGCTTTATTATTTGTATACATATCTAAAGATATAAACAAATTATAATAAAAGGACAAAATAAGGAGGGATATAAAAGAGAATAACAAAAAAATTATGTTTGGACTTGTCAGGATTCAAACACAGGTCTCTCAATTGAGAGAGACGATCTTACTCAACTAGACTACATCAGTCCTTTTAGTTAATTATAGATTAATTAGTTATATGTTCTCTCTAGTTCGATAAAAGTGTATCACTTTTGATGGACACGGATTTTAATAAAATTATTTATGAGTGTTGTTTGAGTAGAGAAAGAGTCCCACCATGTGATAAATTGTAAGTGAAATGAATGGTTCTTTGGTAAATAATGAGTGGTTATGAAATTAAATAATAAGTAGTAGTTTTCTAAAAACGAAAGTGATACATTTTAATGGATGCAAAAAATGGCAAAAGTGATACACGTTTGGTGAGCGGAGGAGTAGTACTTTTTCGAGAAAGTTGGAGGGCATGGCCCCATGTGGCTCCGTCGCAGCATGGATTAATTGCGAGTTGTATTACTGTTTTGGCAAAGACAACATGAAATCGCAATTGTTTGTTTATCTCAACTTACATGTTAAAAGTCTCATTTGTTAGTTGCTTTTAGACTTTTATTCGATCACCAAATTACTCTTGCATATATGTGAGGTTGATCTTTCTCCAATGGATGATAAAATGAGAAGCCGACTGGCCAAAAAAGCCACAACCCCAATATTGACAAACGGACGTTGTGTTTTAATAGCCAATTTTTAAAAAAAATACTAACTTTTAAAATAATTTTAAAATTATAAAATAGATCATAATTCATAATTTGTTTAGTATTTTCTGTTTTTGTATTTCGAAACTCAAAAGATAGAAATCCACTCATACAATTATTTTCTTTATTTGAGGCCCACATTTCTCCCTTCCGAAAGGGAATGCGTATGAGGGCAGCTATTTTCACATTTATTTTATTCTTCCGCTAATTAATTATATAATCGAATTAGATATATTATTTAAAATGTATCCCCAAAGTGTTCAAGTTATTTTCTCACTAGCTATCATATTTCAGTATTGTATTTCATCTCATAAATCTAGGTCATATATATATAATATCACCGTTGGATATAAACACCAGTACACAAATAAAGTTATAAATTAACTACAAGATGAAATAAAATACTTACTTCATCCATCAAAAATTTCATTGTTTTTGCGATGCGTGTTTTAATAAATTGTAGTGACTAGAGAAGGAGTTACATATTGTAAGTGTAAAAGATATTTAAAAGAGGAAAATGCAAGCTTTTGATGGTCAAACACGAAAGAAATTAAATACAAATTTTGGTGAGCGGATGAAGTAATATATAAATTAACCCAAAAGACAAAAATTTGGCTAAGCTCTCCCTCACTATGTGCGCGGTCGGTTTGACCTATTACCCACACTGTGACTCGCCATACATATAAGCAATAGTTGTTACGAATAAAAATGCTTTTTTTAATAATGGTGACATATTTTATAAGTAAAAGTAATAATAAAAGTGATAATTTATTTTGAATAAAGTCACATGACTTATTAAAATGACAGTTGTTCTGAAAATTTAACAAATATTCTTATCAATTATCTAATATATAGGTGGTGGTTATTGATCGCTTATTTTTCTAACAAATAAATTATAGTAAAAACAACAAGTATATTATCATATCCACATGGACTGATACTCGAGAACACAGTGATTAATTCACACCGAATCTTTAATTATTATCCAGGCAACAAAATCAAGAGAGGTGATTATTAAAATAGACTCAAATTAAATAAGAATAAACTCAGGAATAAAAGACTGACCCTAAGGATGTACTTAACCTAACCAGATTCACACAATTAATCTATTAATCTGTTTACTAATTTAATCAACATTCATATGAATGATCACTAATATAACTACAGTCTTTCGCTAGAATAGCCTATAGTAGTAGGTTAGCCTAAACTCTATCTCTGTCAGGTCTCAAGAGAAGTAAGTTAATTACCAAAAGCACAGAAAGAATAACCTCCTACAGTTCACCTATCTCCGATAGGTCTCAAGGTAAGGTCTGTATTATGTATTCAAGAGATCGACTATGCAATTAATTCCGTCAGGACATCAATCACGTAATAACTAGCATGCATCAATATTGATCAGGTACCAACACATGAGAATTAAAGCGAGAATCATAAATCATAATTGGACGCAATGGATAAATCACAAGAATCTAGTTAGACATACAAACCCTAGGATCAATACAAGATTTAGCTACTCATAATTAAAATATCAAAGCAAGAATTAAATAAAGATAACATGAATTTAATTGATTAAATAAAATCGTAAGAATCCACGATGAATAATGTAGCAACTTGAATCACAATAACTCTAAACTCTCGATAAATCTAAAGGCGAAATTGACTAAAATAATTATAGCAAAAACTATCAAAGCGTGTTACATTCTCCGAGGTGTCGTATAGGTATATCACGGAATTCTAAATGCTGCGGCTATATGGAACCCTAGGCGCGTTGGCTCATGAGACTCAGATCGCGAGAGAATGTCGCGATCAATCGTGAAACGTGCGCCCATCCTTCCTCGCGAGTTTGGCTCGCTACCTTGGTCGCGAACTAAGGTCATGAAACGTGCTCGACCCTCCTCGTGTTTTCCTCACGAGACTTTGTTGCGAGACAAAGTCGCGAGGCGTGAGTGTGGCTGAATTTCCGTATTTACTCGCGAGTTTTCTTCTCGCACCTATGTCGCAATTTCTCATGGATCAAAAATCCTTTTTTCTTGTGATCCACCT